>CM049387.1:7210179-8410179 GCA_026937815.1 Etheostoma perlongum
ACTGTAAATATGTCTGTCTGTCTCTGTGTGTGTGCTTGTTGTGTGTGTGTATCTAATATATTTAGTAGACCGATGCAAAAACTCAAATAAACTGCACAGGTCCCATCTCCATGCAGGAAACATGCGTTTTGGCCTCTTCTGAGCGTTTTGTGATTTTTTAACCTTGTTACTGTCATTTCAACAGGTTTACATTAGTTTCTTAACAGAAGCTGCTATACACACATCTCCATGCAGGAAACGTGCGATTTGGCCTCTTCTGAGCATTTTGTGATGTTTTATCCTTGTTACTGTCATTTCAACAGGTTTACATTAGTTTCTTAAAAGTAGGTGCTATACACACATCTCAATGCAGGAAACGTGCGTTTCGGCCACTTCTGAGCGTTTTGTGATGTTTCAAACTTGTTACTGTCAATTCAACAGGTTTACATTAGTTTCTTAACAGTAGTTGTTATACACACATCTCCATGCAGGAAACATGCGTGTTGGCCTCTTCTGAGCTTTTTGTGATGTTTTAACCTTGTTACTGTCATATCAACAGGTTTACATTAGTTTCTTACTATATAGTTTCTATACGCACATCTCCATGCATCAAACGTGTGTTTCGGCCTCTTCTGATCTTTTTGTGATGTTTTATCCTTGTTACTATCATTTCAACAGGTTTACATCATTTTCTTACTATATAGTTTCTATACACACATCCCCATGCATGAAACGTGCGTTTCGGCCTCTTCTGATCTTTTTGTGATGTTTTGACCTTGTTACTGTCATTTCAAAAGGTTTAAATTAGTTTCTTAACAGTATTTTCTATACACAAATCTCCATGCAGGAAATGTGCATTTCGGCCTCTTCTGATCTTTTTGTGATGTTTCAACCTTGTTACTGTCAATTCAACAGGTTTACTATAGTTGCCTAAGAGTAGCTGCTAAACCATCTTCTCCATGCAGGAAACATGCGTTTCGGCCTCTTCTGATCTTTTTGTGATGTTTTAACCTTGTTACTGTCATTTCAACAGATTTACATTACTTTCTTACTAGTAGTTGCTATACACACATCTCTATGCAGGAAACATGCCTTTTGGCCTCTTCTGAGCTTATTGTGATGTTTTAACCATGCTACTGTCAGTGCAACAGGTTTACATTAGTTTCTTAACAGTAGCTGCTATACACATCTCCATGCAGGAAACGTGCGTTTCTGGCCTCTTCTGATCTCTTTGTGATGTTTCAACCTTGTTACTGTCAATTCAACAGGTTTACATTAGTTTCTTACTATATAGTTTCTATACGCACATCTCCATGCATCAAACGTGTGTTTCGGCCACTTCTGATCTTTTTGTGATGTTTTATCCTTGTTACTATCATTTCAACAGGTTTACATCAGTTTCTTACTATATAGTTTCTATACACACATCTCCATGCATGAAACGTGCGTTTCGGCCTCTTCTGATCTTTTTGTGATGTTTCAACCTTGTTACTGTCAATTCAACAGGTTTACTATAGTTGCTTAAGAGTAGCTGCTAAACCATCTTCTCCATGCAGGAAACATGCGTTTTGGCCTCTTCTGATCTTTTTGTGATGTTTTAACCTTGTTACTGTCATTTCAACAGGTTTATATTAGTTTCTTACTAGTAGTTACTATACACACATCTCCATGCAGGAAACGTGCGTTTTGGCCTCTTCTGATCTTTTTGTGATGTTTTAACCTTGTTACGGTCATTTCAACAGGTTTACATTAGTTTCTTACTAGTATTTACTATACACACATTTCAATGCAGGAAACATGCGTTTCGGCCTCTTCTGATCTTTTTGTGACGTTTTAACCTTGTTACTGTCATTTCAACAGGTTTACATTAGTTTCTTACTAGTAGTTGCTATACACACATCTCCATGCAGGAAACATGCATTTCCAATCCAAGCGCGAGCAGCGACTATTTGAGAATGAGAGCAAGGTTTTTAGCGCAAACATTGACTATTTGAATGTGAGAGCAAGGTGTTGAGCATGAGCAGCTACTATTGACTATAAATTACGGGTCATTGCAGCCATGCATCGATTATCATAGACTCAATGACATCATTGTGAAAAACAGCTACCCCCCTCCCATTGATTTCCCTCAGATTTTTTTTTGCAGGGTTGCTGCATCCCCTTCCTGTGCCCTCTTGACCCTGGTCTGATATATCTCTGGACTTTGTCACAGGTTTGCCTCTTTCTGAGGGGAACACTACTATCTTTACTATTGTTGATAGGTTCTCTAAAATGGTCCACTTTGTTCCTGTACTCAAGTTACCTTCCACCAAGGAGTCGGCAGAAGTGTATGAGTGTATGCTCTATAATGTGTTCAGGTTACATGGACTTTTCAGTGGCGTGGTTTCATATCGGAGACCCCGGTTCATCTCTCACTTTTGGAAGGGATTCTGCGATCTTCTCTGTGCCACTGTGAGCCTATCCTTAGGGTATCATCTGCAATCCAATGGCCAGACTGAACGTCAAAACCAGGAGTTGGAGGTGGTTCTCCGCCTTATGTTCTCCAGGAATCCTGCTAGCTGCAGCAAGCAGCTCATCTGGATTGAATATGCCCATAATACTCTTCCTTGCTTCTCCACCGGCCTTACTCCATTGCAGTGTGTGTACGGACACCACCACCTCTATTTGCGGTTCTGGGGCGGGAGATGGGAGTGCCGTCCGCCCATGTGTTAGTTTGCCGTTGTTGGCAGACATGGATCAGGGCATGTCAAGTCCTGCTTCACAAGTCTTCTCAGTTTAAGAAGTCTGCAGATTGGTGGAAGTCCAAGGCTCCAACCCACACGGAAGGTCAGAAGGTTTGGCTGTCTACCAGGGATCTTCCTCTCTGCCTTGAAAGTCGTAATGTGGCACCCCTTTTTGTTGGTTCATTCCCTTTAAAGAAAGTTATTAATCCTGTTGCTGTAAAACTAAAACTTCCCAGTGTTACCCATCCTGACTGTGAGACCCACATGCCCATCAACACACCATTCTCCACAAAAAAATGGCAGTTTATGTGTCCACCACCAGAGGGCACACTTTCCTCAGAAAGTACAGATGCAAACAAGGAGTCAGACAAGTTCACCTCTTGGGCCTGCTTATGACCCTGCACTACACTAGCTACAAACACATGAGGATGACGTATGGCTTACTTATTGTGTTCCGACTCAGGAATGGGTATGCACCCTTCAGGAACAGGATACACTTTGCAATATCGTTTCCCATGATGAAGTCAATGCCATCAATAGGGCTCTGTGTTTTCTTAAGACCGCGAAAGCACTGTAGGCCTCTGGCACTAACTCATATGCTTGCAAAATATCACTTTTAACTTTTTCATAAGCAAGCAGGCTCCTTGAGCCTTACCAACTAACTTACACAAGATAGCCCACAGGTCTTTAGGCCACTGTAAAGCAGCAGCAATATGCTCAAATTAAAGTAAAGTAAGCTTCTATCTCTGACTCACGGAAAACAGGTACCTGTGAAATGTGCTTTTTCACATCAAACTGACAGCAGAACTGGGAGAATGAAATAGTCTCTGGGAAGGAACTTGTTTTGGTAAAATACTTGCACCCCGCAAGTGTTGCCGTGTGTTCTTTGCTTACAGCAATCCCACCAAATCGGTCCCAAAACCTCCTAGTTAGGATGAAAGATTGTAAACATATTCTTTGTAGATCTTTAAAATTATTCCCCCACAGAACCAAGCAGGTCTGCCTTCATCCAAATCTTCTTCAGAACTTGGTATTTTAAGCGTGTAGTGTGCTAGCTCAAAGTTTGTTTTTGTTTCCCGAAGAGAATGGAGTTTGAGAACAAAAACGCACAGAGAGCAGAAGGTGAGGGACATCCCGTGCTAGATGTCAGGCAATTATCCTGGATATGTAATTCTGTTGATCCAGACTATATTAAAACTGGAGAGTATTTCTTTTTCAGCAAAATATGGCACTGAAGGCTTTTCTCTGTGGAAAATATATTTCGCTCTTCTCCCGACTGGCTTCAGTAAACTTTTGACAGATGGCTCACCCAATCACCTGCCAAGTATTTTTTGTAAGTACCTGCCCCCCTACCTCAAAGAAAACTAGATTGGAGACCGCCATTGTCTGAGAAGAGTAAACCAGAAATCACAGACAAAATTGGGCTCGACATTGGACCACTGAACATTGTGTAGAAGGTGAAGGTTTTTAAAGAATTAATGGATATACTTGAGCCAGGATACAACGGTTAGCCATGCGTTGGATGTGAAAACAACCATTGCAAAGCAGTCAGCTCACCACTGTGTGTAAAATAAAAAATTGTTGGCTATCTATAATGGGTGTCAAACGGACTCTCCCACTTCCCAAATGTTTTTGATTGCAATTTCCATAATATATGTAATATATTAGGATTCACACATCAACATCTGAGATTTTGACTACTAATTGACTGAACCCTGAGAATGGAGCAGGATTTAGCTCCAACAAAGGCTACCAAGTCTTTCTCCCCACGCAGGTACGTTAAGTTGTCTTTCTTTCCTAACAGCTGCTTGTTGAGGCCTGTTTGTTTCTTCGGGTGCTGGATCCCTCTGGACCACGGTAGGTAAATAATGGTAAGTGTTCTATCTTTCATGTTGTCTTTCCTCCACAGGAACCCTTAACTAATACCTTGTAGTGCTCTCTTCTAACTCTGAATCACTAGTGTCACTCGGGTGTTTGCCCAAGGTTTTGTTATTCAAATGGTTATGCCTTATACCGTTTGTCTCTTTGCTACATGTTCTAACCTTTGTGGCGGGGCTTCAACAGGTAGGTCATTAACTAATAGCAGTAAGTTACAGTGAAGGACTCTGGTCTTATGTTTTTCTCCTGTCTCAGGGTAGACTACATACTCAGTCATAACCTTTGTGTGATACTGTAGTTTTCTCAGCCATTAGACCAAACAATAAGTCTACAGGGAGACGGGGATGGTGTCCATACAGCAGAAAATAGGGGGGAGTATCCTGTTGACGCGTGCCATGTACAGTTATAAGCATGCACGGTTCCTTGGAGATGATCTTTCCACCGCTCTTTTTCTTTATCAGTAAGCAGAGCTGCCAACTTTTCCAAAAACCTTGGAGTGAGATTTGGTGGGGCCAACCCATATTTAGCTGCGTACAAAGCAATTTCTTTGGCTCTTTCAGCATCATTATCCTTCAAGTTTTAAATTGTGATTTGTTATATGTGGGGGGGATGGGGGGCTCTACCTAGGGGGGTCTGGGGGTATGCCCCCCCAGGAAAAATATTTGAAAAATAAACCATTAAATGGCACTTTCTGGAAAGTTTTGTGCAAAGAAATGGAGAAATCAAGTCTTAAATGATATGTGCAAAACTGTAGGGTTAAGAGCCTCTGCATTGTTGTAGTATCAACAGGTATTAGGGCATTCAGCATTTACATTATTTACTTCTTATGATATAAGAACTGACCCAGACAATGTGCCAAACATAATAAGCCACATGAAGAGACAGTAGCATACTGTATGTCAGCAACCGCTGAGAAGATTTGGGTCTGTGGTGAACAGGTCCAGGGGTCCCTGGTGTAGGGACCAGGGACCCAAAGTTAAATTAATGTTGAGGGATCAACTAAGACCACTGAAATTCTAAAGAATGAGAACCACTGAATTGCATAAATTCTAATCCTTTAACCTTTGTGCCAAGGCTCAGTAATGTTTGGCCCTCATCCTCTGTGCCCCACTTACTGTATTTACTTTTTTGGGAAAATAAAGACTATTTGTTCATTTTATAAAACATTGAATGAATTATTTACAGTTACATTTAGAGATGCACCGAGGTTAGAGAAGCACAATAGTGGCCCAACATTGCAGTATCGTATATAGTATAGTATAGCTCAGATGTGTTTCATCAGATTTCTGCTCATGTTTACAACTTCAAAATTACAAATTCAAAATATAACTCCTCCCATCTCTGTTGTCTGAGAGTTGTAATATAGTCTGCTGTGCATGTCATTGCTCCGCTGATATGGTAGATCTCATTCAGACCGTCTGACAGACACAGAGGCCCATTTGGGTCTCAGGTCTCTGACAAAGTTTAGAGGTGGCTGTACTCTGCTCATTACCAGAGGTCTACGCACGTATGCAACGCGTCACTGTCCACAGCAGAGCGAGTCCACTAAAATGAACTGAAGTTGCTACGCTTACCAGCTGCGCTGCTCACCTCTATTGTTACAGAGAGAGTGGTCACCAAGCAACGGACGGGTCTGTAATACTTAGAGCTCATACCTGAAGCCGGGGAAATGCACCTGGGATGGCTCGTGAAAAATAATGTTTGTTATAAAAGAAATAATGAAAATTCCACAGACAGGGAGCGCTTTTGAACCCCCTCACAGTCTCTGAAAGCATAACTAGTCGATCATAAGTGGCTCAACAGGTACAGATAAACTCATCTTTCAGAAATTAACCGACCGGGTTGACACTTCAGTGTGAGAAATCGGGGGTGTGGCGTGTGAGCGTGTGAAACCAGTCAAATGCGTGTGTCTCACAGCCAATGCGTAAGAGTTGGCAGCCCTGGTAAGTGTCCTGAGCATCTGCAAGAGGGTTCTATTGAAACGTTTTGCCGGATTCCCTTGTGGGTGATAAGGCGTTGTTTGTGAATGTCCAACTCCGGATTTCTTCCGCAGGGTTCTGAAATGTTTGTTTTCAAACTCACGACCCTGGTCGTGATGTAACTTTCCAGGATATCCAAAGCGTGGGATGAATTCTTCAAAAATGCGGTCAGCTGCTGTCCGTCCAGATTTGTTTTTGGTCGGATATGCTTGCGCAAACCTTGTAAAATTATCCACTACGACCAGGATATACTCATATCCACCTCGACCGGGTTCCAGGTACCAATGGTGAGTTTGAAGTGATTGTGCCCATTGGGGCGCGAACATGTACTGTTGGTTTCTTTAGTTTTATGCACGGACATCTTCTTGTGACATATTCCTCCACTTCTTTCTTCATATACGGCCAGTAAAACCTTTTTTTAGCTAAGGACAGTACTCTCTCTGTACCAATGTGTCCCATGTCGTCGTGGAAACACCAGGGGTTTGTATACAGCCGGGAGGACTACTTGTTGTCTTTCACTGGTCTGTTTGTAAAGAAGTCCCTTTCTTAAGTGCAATTTGCTCCATTCATGCAGGAGTTTCCTTGCTGCTCTATTTACGGTTAGTACTGTGTTTGTCTCCTTTAGTTTAATGATCTCTCCAACTGCTTGATCTTCCCTTTGAGCTTTGGCCAACTCCTCACTACTGATAGCTGGAAGAGGTGCAGGAGGTTCATTGTTGACATTTGTGGTGAGAGAGAGTGCAGCAACCCACGCTACATCCTGTTCCTGAGCTGCTTTATTCCCATTCCAGGTGGACTCCACCACTTCCTGTGACAACTTACAGCGGCTAACTGTCCGCTAAACACTTATTCTTATAGTAGTTCTGCCTAAGCACTCACAGTTCTTTACATGTTCAGTGACTTTCGTTAAATAACAGTTTTCGAACACTTGGTAGCTAATGCTACCGTACTTAAGCTTCGCTGTTAGCGACTTTAGCTTAGCAGTTAGCCATATCTGGTTAAGTGACTGGAACTTGAGAAAAGTGTTGTGCATTAAACTACATTTGCTTCACTTAGAGCTCGCATCAACGGGGCATAGGCATAAGCATTTGTTTTACGTCTTTCAGTGACTTTTGTTAAATAACAGTTGTTTTGAACGCTTGGTAGCTAACGCTACCATACTTTAGCTTAGCTGCTAGCGACTTTAGCTTAGCAGTTATCCATGTCGTCTCTCTCTCCTACTTTCTCTTGCTCAATGTGTGAGATGTTTAGTTACTCCTCTGCATCCTTTAACGGCAATGGCATGTGTAACAAGTGTAGTTTATTTATAAACATGGAGTCAAGGCTTAGTGAGTTAGATGTCCGGATCTGCACCATGATAGATCAGTCGTTAGTTACTGTAGTTAACCCCCCCCCCGGTAGTCGGCGCGGGCCGGCCTGAGCCTGAGTTAGACTCTGGTAGCCATCTCACGGCAACTCCTGAGCAGCCAGGAAAATGTGCCTGGGTGACTGGAAAAGATAGTCGTAAGCTTTCAAAGGCCATGGACCACCACCAGCCTGTTAACGTTTCTAACAGATTTTCCCCACTCAGCAACACACCCGCTGAGAACCCAACTCTGATAATCGGCAGCTCCATTTTAAGAAACGTGATGTTAGCGAAGCCAGCAGCCATAGTTAAGTGCATCCCGGGGGCTAGAGCGGGTGACATTGAATCTTATCTGAAACTGCTGGCTAAGGATAAACGTAAATACAGTAAGATTGTAATTCACGTTGGCATTAATGACTCCCGGTTACGCCAAACGGAGATCACCAAGATCAATGTTGAATCGGTGTGTACATATGTCAAAAGTGGATTTTACTGTTAAAATGCCTGCATGCGTGTTGCCGTGATTCTTTTGTATTTATTGCATGTGTTTCGCTATTTGGTGTCTGCATGTTTTCTATTGTTGGATGTTCTGGTTTTATTATAGTTTTATTGCATGGACTAGGTTGTGTTTTATCTTTGACAAGGCTGGAGCCCCTCCCCCTTTTGTTATTGTCGCTCAGACTAAACGAGCTCAGGCAAAGACAAGTGAAGACACCTGGACTTAATGAGAGCAGGTGTGGTTCATTGGAGGCTGTGAAAAGGAGAGCAGGAATGCAGTAGGAAAAAAGGGCAGAGGAAAAAGAGGAGAAACGGTGGCGACAGAACAGGAGCAGGAGAGCAGAGCAGACAGAGAAGATGTGACGCTGAGGAGCAGGGAGACTCGGAGGGCCAAAGGGCGGGAACAGCTGAAGCGCGGGGCCAGCTCATGCACCGACAAAGCTCGGGCCGTGCCCAGGTGGAGGTGGTGGGGCGATGCCGAGAACGGAGCAAGAGAACCAGAGGCCAAAGAAACCAAGAGGATGAATGAAGGAGGGGGCGCTGAGGAGCAGAACAGAGCAGAGCGGAAGAGAGACCGAGTGACACGGAGGGTAGCGGTAGCCGAGACGAGCGGACGGGTGGGACAAGTACCGGTGGGACAAGCCGTCCGAAGTGCAGGTGAACTCGGGGTGGTGCAGACCGGATTACGTCCTTAGAGCCCGAAGCCACAGGGGGACTGCAGCCACCCAAATGAGGAGTTCAACGCAGAAACGCAGATAAGTAAAGGGAAGTTTGCCAGCTACCCTCTGAGAATGTGCGGGCAAAATAACTACTTTGTGATCTGTTTTACTGAGAGCTCTCTCTCTGTTCTCTCCCAGCGTCAGCCAAGGAGGAACGTAAGACACTACGCGGACCAGCAAAGGAAGAGCCCAGGTTTTCCCGGAGTGGGATGCGGCCGTCCTTAGTATAACCACTGCCACGGACTGTAAAGAACGTTGGACACGATCGATAAGGACATTATTTCTAGCATGTCTAGTTTTAGTACTTACATTTTAATCTTTTAATGGTGTCTTTTAATTATCATCTGTTTTTTTGCTAGTTTTAACTTGTTTTTAGAATAAAATAGTTACATTTGAGCAGAGCTGTTTGGTGTCCTGTTTGTCAGTGGAAAGATTTACTACTGGTATACCTTAGTTTAGAACACTCCCCCAAGCGGTAGGTTGTGACAATATGCAAAGTCAATGTCGGACACCGTAGTTTTCTCTGGACCCCTGCCAAATCTAACCAGTAATGACATGTATAGCCGCATATCATCATTTTGCCGCTGGCTATCGAGGTGGTGTCCAGATAATTATGTGGGCTTTGTAGATCACTGGCAGTCTTTCTGGGGAAGACCTGGTCTGATTCGGAGATACGGCATTCATCCCACTTGGGATGGAGCAACTCTCCTTTCTAGAAATCTTGAAAAGTTTATGAGTGGACCTAATCCTTGACAATCCAGAGATGGGATCAGAAGGTGTCTAACACACTTCTCTACTCCTCCATTTCAGGGGTTACCTAGTCAAAACCCCATAGTGACGGTGTCTGCCCCCGACCATTAAAATAATTTAAATCAAAGGTAAACAGAAGAGGAGCTGTGCATGAAAACCTCATAACAATTAAAACCACAAGTGCAATAGTGCAAAAGAATAGGAGAATTAAATGTGGACTCTTAAACATCAGATTTCTGTCTTCTAAAGGTGTACTAGTACATGGATTAATATCAGATTCTAATATTGATTTATTTTGTCTTACTGAAACCTGGCTGGGTGATGGAGAATATGTTAGTCTAAATGAATCCACCCCTCCCAGTCATATTAATACTCACATTCCTCGATGCACAGGCCGAGGAGGTGGAGTTGCAGCCATCTTCGATTCTAGTCTACTAATCAGCTCTAAACCTAAACTAAATTATAACTCATTTGAAAGTCTTGTTCTTAGTCTTTCACACCCAAGTTGGAAATCAATGCAACCAGTTCCATTTGTTATATTGTACCGAGCACCTGATCCATATTCTGAATTCGTATCTGAATTTGCAGAGCTTGTCATATTTAGTGCTAAAAACGGACAAAGTTATTATTGGGAGGGGATTTTAATATTCACGTGGACGATGAGAATGATAGCCTTAGTACTGCGTTTATCTCTCTATTAGATTCTATTGGCTGCTCTCAAAGTGTTCATAAACCGACTCAGCGTTTTAACCACACCCTTGATCTTGTACTGGTATATGGTGTTGAAATTGAACATTTAATAGTGTTCCCACAGAATCCCTTTTTATCTGACCACTGTTTGATAATTTTGAGTTTAAACTGCTGAATTACACGCCATTAGGCAAAAACTTCTATACAAGATGTCTATCTGATAGTGCTGTAGCTAAATTTAAGGTGTGTGATTCCATCAGCTTTTAATTCATTACCAAGTCACAAAGTAACGGAGGACTCCTATGCTAATTTCAGTCCCTCCCAAATCGATCATTTTGTTGATAGTGCAGCAGGCTCGCTGCGAATGACACTCAACGCTGTTGCCCCTCTAAAAAAGAAGATAATAAAACAAAGACGGTTAGCTCCATGGTATAGCACTGAAACTCTCAAATTAAAGCAAATATCGCGGAAACTTGATAAAATTTGGCGTACCACCAAACAAGAAAATTCTCGTTTAATTTGGCAAGATAATCTTAAAACATATAGAAAGGCCCTCCGTAATGCCAGAGCATCGTACTACTCGTCATTAATAGAGAAAATAGGAACAACCCCAGGTTTCTTTTCAGCACTGTAGCCAGGCTGACGGAAGGTCACAGCTCTACTGAGCCAAGTATTCCCATAGCTCTTAGTAGTAACGACTTTATGAGATTCTTCAATGATAAAATTATAACTATTAGAAGCAAAATTCACCAAGACCTGCCTTTACCTGACTTATCTCTAAACTCAGGAACCTTAGAAACAGCTGTAAAACCAGATGTATGTTTAGACTGCTTTGCTTCACTTGATCTTTATCAATTTAATTCAATTATTTCTTCATCTAAACCATCAACCTGCCTCTTAGACCCCATCCCGACTAGGCAGGAAAGAAAGAAGTTTTACCCTTAGTCAACACTTCTCTACTAGATATAACCAATCTATCTTTATTAACAGGTAATGTACCACAGTACTTTAAAGTAGCTGTAATTAAACCTCTTCTGAAAAAGCCCAACCTTGATCCAGATGTTTTAGCCAACTATAGACCTATATCCAACCTTCCATTTCTCTCTAAGATTCTTGAGAAAGTAGTCGCCAAACAGCTGTGTGACTTCCTGCATAGCAACAGCTTATTTGAGGATTTTCAGTCAGGATTTAGAGTTAATCATAGCATAGAGACAGCACTTGTGAAAATGAGTAATGACCTCCTAATTGCATTAGACAAAGGACTTATCTCTGTACTGGTGTTATTAGATCTTAGTGCTGCATTTGATACCATTGACCATCATATCTTTTTACAGAGATTGGAACATTTAATTGGCATTAAAGGAACTGCTCTAAGCTGGTTTAAGTCTTATTTATCAGATCGATTTCAGTTTGTTCATGTTAACGATGAATCCTCCGTGCACGCCAAAGTTAGTTATGGAGTCCCACAAGGATCTGTGCTCGGTCCAATCCTGTTCACTTCATATATGCTTCCTTTAGGCAATATTATCAGGAAACACTCCATAAACTTTCATTGTTATGCAGATGATACTCAATTATATCTATCAATCAAGCCGGATGAAACTAATCAGTTAGCTAAACTTCAAATGTGCCTTTAGGATATTAAAACCTGGATGACCTGTAATTTTCTAATGTTAAACTCAGATAACACTGAAGTTATTGTTCTGGGGCCCAAGCACCTCCGTGACACATTATCCAAAGAGATAGTTACTCTGGATGGCATCACCCTGGCCTCCAGCACCACTGTGAGGACTCTTGGAGTTATCTTTGATCAGGACATGTCCTTTAATTCTCACATAAAGCAAATTTCAAGGACCGCCTTTTTTCACCTACGTAATATTGCAAAAATCAGGAATATCCTGTCTAAAAATGATGCAGAAAAATTAGTCCATGCATTTGTTACTTCTAGGCTGGATTATTGCAATTCTCTTATCAGGCTGCCCGAAAAAGTCCACAGAGCTGCCAACTTTTCCCAAAACCTTGTAGTGAGATTTGGGGGGGGGCAACCCATATTTTGCCACGTACAAAGCAATTTCTTTGGCTCTTTCAGCATCATTATCCTTCAGGGTTTAAATTGGGATTTGTTATGTGTGGGGGGCTCTCGCTAGGGGGGTCTGGGGATATGCCCCCCAGGAAATGTTTTTGAAAAATAAACCATTAAATGGCACTTTCTGGAGAGTTTTGTGCAAAAAATGGAGAAATCAAGTCTTACATGGTATGTGCAGAGCTGTGGGGTTAAGAGCCTTTGCAGTGTTGTAGTATCTACAGGTATTAGGGCATTTAGCATTTACATTAATGTTAATCAGTCATCACTTGATTACACATTGTATTACCTTCTTATGATAAAAGAACTGACCCAGACAATGTGCCAAACATAAGGAGCCACTTGAAGAGACAGTAGCATATGTTGAGCAACAGCTGAGAAGATTTGGGTCTGTGGTGAACAGGTCCAGGGGTACTGGTGTAGGGACCAGGGACCCAAAGTTAAATTAATGTTGAGGGATCAACTAAGACCACTGAAATTCTAAAGAATGAGAACCACTGATTTACATAAATTCTGTTCTTTAACCTTTGTGCCAAGGTTCAGTAATGTTTGACCCTCATCCTCTGTGCCCCACTTACTGTATTTACTTATTTGGGAAAATAAAGACTATTTGTTCATTTTATGAAACATTGAATGAATTATTTACAGTTACATTTAGAGATGCACCGAGGTTAGAGAAGCACAATAGTGGCCCAACGTTGCACGTATCGTATACAGTGATCCCTTGCCACTTCGCGGTTCACTTATCGCGGATTCGCTATTTCGCGGATTTTCAAATGCATTTTTTTTTTTTTTTTGGTGCATTGTGCTCTGCATTCTGATTCGCTAAAAACTCACTCCCGCTTCTTGTATCAAAACATGCTACGAATTGTGCTATCATTTTGTCGTCTCGTGCAGTTATGTGTACGTACATAAAACAGCTTGGCAAATTTACATTAAGTTGGCCAAATTATCTTGTAATTTCGAACATCTCCTAAACCCATAATGTCGACGAAACGGCCTGGACCGACAAAAGCACCTGCGGATGGGCCCAAACGGCGGAAGATGCTACCTATCTCAGATAACATTAAACTTCTGGACATGCTAAGGGAAGGTAAAAGCTATGCAGCCGTTGCTCGCCATTACGGAATCAATGAATCTTCCGTTCGTTACATAAAGGAGGAAAAAAACATAAGGACGACAGCAGCAGTCAATTTTAATACGAATGCAAAAAGGGTTGTAACTGTCCGCAACAAGACCATGGTACGGATGGAGACGGCATTAGCTCTGTGGATTAATGACTGCAGGAAAAAAAACATAACCCTGGATACAAACGTTATCTGCACAAAAGCGAGAATGCTGTATGAAAACTTTGCTGTCAGTGACGGGGGAAGAGGAAGAGGATGCCGGGCCCTCAGCAAGTGCTGCTGACACAGTGGGAGAGGATGCCAGGCCCCCAGCAAGTGCTGCTGACAAAGTGCCAAGCGCATTTAATGCAAGCAAGGGCTGGTTTGAAAAGTTTAAGAAACGCTTTGGACTTAAAAATGTTTGTCTGCACGGTGAGATGGCGTCTGCGGATACCGCTGAGGCAGAAGCCTTCGTGAACAATAAATTCAAGGCGATCATTGAGGAGGGGGGGATATAAGCCCGAACAAGTTTTTAACATGGATGAGACTGCCTTATTTTGGAAACGAATGCCCTCCCGCACCTTCATCATGCAGGAAGAAGCCAAAGCCCCAGGATTTAAAGTTCACAAAGACCGTTTGACCCTGGCTATGTCTTGCGGAAATGCCGCAGGTTTCATGATTAAACCGGGGCTGATTTACAGGTCTAAAAATCCCAGGGCGCTGAAAAAAAAAAATAAGGATGATTTGCCTGTTTACTGGATGTACAATGCAAAGGCTTGGATGACAAAAGCGCTCAATCTGGATTGGTTCAAAAACTGTTTCATCCCGGAGGTCAAGTGTTATTTGAGAGGAAAGGGACTGGACTTTAAAGTGCTTCTGCTCCTTGACAACGCCGGAGGTCACGGTAATGATTTGGCATATGATGGTGTGCAAATCGAATTTCTGCCGCCAAACACTACATCCCTGATTCAGCCCATGGACCAAGGAGTCATCCGTGCTTTCAAGGCTCTCTATACGCGCAACACCCTGCAACATCTTGTTGACGCTATGGACTCGGATCAAGATTTCTCACTGAAGGACTACTGGCGTGGATACACCATCGCATCGTGTCTCCAAAACATTCAGAGGGCCATTCAGGAAATGAAAACGGAAACTCTGAAGGCCTGCTGGAAAAAACTATGGCCAGAGGCAGTGCAAAACGCAACCGGAGGCTCGCTTGACGAGGTCCACCACTCTGCCGTAGAAACAGCTGTGAATCTGGCTAAACAGATTGGAGGAGACGGCTTTAATGACATGAGTCCGGATGACATAAACGCCCTGATTGATGGAGACGCACAGCCGCTGACCGATGCAGAGCTGACAGAAATGACAAAGCCACAAAGCGACGATGAAACAGAAGAGGGAGAAGAGGACACGAGAGATGAGGAGGAAGGACTAACGCTTGGTCGCTTAGCAACCATGGTGCGAATGGCCACTGAACTTAAGCGAGTAGCTGAGGAATGGGACCCTTTGATGAGCCGTTCATTACAGTTCTCCAACGTAATCGATGGTGGCATGTCGGTGTACAAGGATCTTTTTGCAAAGAAGAAAAAAGAGCGACAACAGCTGCTTATCACTATGTTCTTCTCCCGAACAAACACACCTGCACCGCGGGCTTCAGAAGAAGAGAACACTGCAGAGCGCAGTCAAGATGCAGCGGCCCAGTCTGAAGAGCAGTGAAACGGCCTACACGTGAGTCACTGTATTTGTATACATGTAATAGTTGCTAATTGTAAAAAAAAAAAAAGTTTTCTATTTCGCGGATTTCACTTATCGCGGGTCATTTTCGGAACGTAACCCCCGCGATAAACGAGGGATTACTGTATATAGTATAGTATAGCTCAGATGTGTTTCATCAGATTTCTGCTCATGTTTACAACTTTGTGCACATTCTAAATATAAATCCTCCCATCTCTGTTGTCCAATATTTGGAAAATTGTAATATAGTCTGCTGTACATGTCATTGCTCTGCTGATATGGTAGTATCTCACTCAGACCATTGCACAGAAAGATGGTCTCTGACAAAGTTTAGAAGTGGCTGTATGCTGCTCATTATCAGAGGTCTGCACAGATGCAAAACGTCACTGCCCACAGCAGAGCGAGTCCACTAAAATGAACTGAAGTTGCCACACAGCAGCTGCGCTGCTCACCTCTATCTCTACAGAGAGAGTGGACACGAAGCAACGGACGGGTCTGTGATACTCAGAGCACATACCTGAAGTCGGGGAAATGCACCTGGGATGGATCATGAAAAAATTTTTCTCAGTTTGCGACAATTTGAAAATTCCACAGACAGGGAGCGCTCTTGAACCCCCCCTCACAGTCTCTGAAAGCACAACTAGTCAATCACGAGCGGCTCAACAGCTAGATCTATAGATAAACTCATCTTTCAGAAATTTGACCGACCGGGTTGACACTTCAGCGTGAGAAATCGGGGGTGTGGCGTGTGAGCGTGTGAAACCAGTCAAATGCGTGTGTCTCACGGCCAAAGCATGAGAGTTGGCAGCCCTGGTCCATAAAGACTCTTCAGCTGATCCAGAATGCTGCAGCACGTGTTCGGACAGGAACCAGGAAAAGAGATCACAGCTCTCCTGTTTTAGCTTCTCTGCATTGGCTTCCTGTAAAATCAAGAATAGAATTTAAAATCCTTCTTCTCACCTACAAAGCTCTTCATGGTCAGGCACCATCTTATCTTAAAGAGCTCATAGTACCTTACTACCCCACCAGAGCACTGCGCTCCCAGAATGCAGGGTTACTTGTGGTTCCTAGAGTCTCTAAAAGTAGAATGGGAGCCAGAGCGTTCAGCTATCAGGCCCCTCTCCTGTGGAACCAGGTTCCAGTTTGGGTTCAGGAGGCAGACACCGTCTCCACATTTAAGAGTAGACTTAAGACTTTCCTCTTTGATAAAGCTTATAGTGGCTGGCTCAGGAAACCATCTCTTGAACCATCCAATAGTTACGCCGCTATAGGCTTAGACTGCTGGGGGACTTCCCATGATGCACTGAGCACCTCTAAAATTGAATTGAAAATAGTTAGGGAGTGAGGAGTCGCAGCGTCTGCCTAACCCGGCCCACCTGCTTCTCGTCATAGTTGTCAGATTTATCTATCATATAATCAATAATATAATAAAACTAGAGGGAGGCAGGGCGATACAGCCCGATCTGGTTGGGGAGAGTTCTAGCCTGACCAGGCTCCTCTCTTTACCCTGTCTCTCTTAGTTATGCTGTAATAGTTTTAGACAGCTGGGGGACTTCCTTTGACACACTGAGCTCCTCTCTCCTCTATCTTTCTATCTTCCCATTTTGTGTGCATCCATGTTCCAGAAATGCAAAGAACAAAGAACTACAAACTTTTTTTTTTTGGACTGTTATTGCCACTCTTCATTCTAACCCCAACCGGTCGTCAGACACCGCCTACCAAGAGCCTTGGTCTGTCCGAGGTTTCTTCCCAAAGGGGAGTTTTTCCTTGCCACTGTCGCACTGTTGCTTGCTCTGGTGGAAACTACTAGAACTGTTGGGTCCTTGTAAATTTTGGAGTATGGTCTAGACCTACTCTATCTGTAAAGTGTCTTGAGATAACTCTTATTATAAATTGATACTATAAATAAAATTGAATTGAAAATGGAATTGAATTCATACACAGGCTGCGCAATGCATGAGAAATCCTGGATGTAACTGCGATAGTAGCTGAGAAAGCCCAAAACACATTACCAACTGTCTCTGCTTTTTTTTTCCTTGAGCGACTGAACCACTTCCAAGTCCTTTGGGTCTATGTGCACCCCTATTCTGCTAATACAATGCGACCAACGTATCTTACTTGTCGGCAAAACAGTTCACATTTTTCAGGTCTTTACTTTACACCATGTTTTTGAAGTGCTCACAGGACTTTGCGAACTCCCTCGATATGCTCCTCAAAGGTTTTTGAATAACACAGGATGTCATCCAAATAGGGGATACAGTATTCGTCTCTGAGTGAGTCCAGCATCTTTGCCATACTCCTTTGAAAAGCTGCAGGGGCATTGGAGAGGCCAAAGGGTATCCGTACCCACTCATATAACCCCCAGGGAGTTAAAAATGCTGTGACATGTCTTGAGCCTTCTGCCATGAACCCTTGGTGGCATGCCTTACCTTGATCAAGGAAACTGAACCAAGAGTGTCCCCCAAGAGTGTCGGTCAGATCTTTGATCCGAGATAGTGGGTGCCTGTTTGGGATGGTTTTCTGGTTCAGTAATCGATAATCAATAGTGAGCCATCCTTTTTTCGGTCACACACAACGGGCTGCATAAGGGGACTTCGACTTGATGATCCATCCTTTTGCTAAGAGATCTTGGATGTACTCCTTTACTTCTGTGAACAGTGGTTTTGGAATAGAGGAGTAGGCTTTCTGTACAGGAATGTCATCTCTGAGGGTTATTGACATGTGTAAACTTGGAATACAGCCAATATCAGAGTCTCTGGCAAAAGCAGGCGACTCCTCATACAGCATCTCTCTTACAGTATGTTGTTACTCCTCGTTAAGGTGACTTACATCAAGTGGTGTTGCCACCGTGTGGGTATTCTGGCTGAGTCAGATGGAGCAGTCGTGATACTCTAAACCATCACTTCCTCTTTATCAAGTAAGGCTGTTTCAACTATTTGTTTGATTGGCTGAATACTGCCAAGTGGAGATTTTCTAGACAGGATGATGTCATGTTTTGTAAGGAGGCACAGCTATGTAGGGGTTCCTCCCATTCTGAATCTCAAGCAAGCCCTCACCTATGTCTAGTTGCTGTAGCTGTACGCAACTTTCCTCTGGTTCAAATAATACTACTGAGTCAGAGGGGTCAAGCTGAGGGGGCACTCTACACTACCCGCGCAGGGATTACTCTCTCTTTCTGCCCTATACTTAAGCGTCCCTGTTGTGCAACTGTTTTTCTGTTTTTTACAAAGTGTACAATAGTCTGTGCTGTCTCATCAGGAACGGACATGGCTCCGCCTAGCAGTTGGGCTAAGGTGGGGCCTAGTTTGTGGCATTTCGAGTGACTCACAAAAAAGGGTACATTTATTGCATTAATTGCACTTCCAACTTCCTTTTGTCTTTCCATAGGTCAATGAGTTCCCGAAAGGGGGCACATGTCAAGGTCAGGTAAGTATTTGTCCTTCCAGGGCCTTTCTATCATGCTGACTTGAGCTCCAGTGTCTACTAGCACATTAACTGCTAGGGCATTAAGGATACATTTAGTTAAAGCTTTTCTACCTATTAGTTTGACGATTTGTACGTTGCTGGAAGCTGCGGGGTCTTGCACAGGCGTAACAGTAGTTTTCTTACTATTACGTTTTTTGTTTACCTTAGCTGTCTCAGTGGTTGTGTCTAGCTTATTCATACTGATCAACTGGCTGACGTTTAACACTACTCTGCACCTGTAGAGTGGGACATTGGAAGGGCTCCGGTTACTGTCTGTCCCCCCTCAGCAACCGGTTGACGTTTCCCTGATGCTTATGGTGTTTTAGACAGCCTCTAGCTCTGTGGCCCTCTTTGCCGCAAATAAAGCAGTGTCTACAGCCCCGCAAGCCCTGCTCTTGGACAACCATAGGATCTCTCTTTTTTGCTAATTTGGACTCTTGTAGGAGAACAGTGGCAGGTTTGGTCTTTCTGTACTTTTTCTGCAAGGGAGTCTACTAGCTTGGTGAGAATGTCAAAGGTGGATTTTTATTAGTAAAATGTCTGCATGCGTGTGCTGTGATTTTTCCTAGTTATTGCATGGGTTTTGTTGTTGGGCATCCGCATGTTCCTCTATTGTATGTTTTATTATTGTATGACTTATTATTGCGTGATTTACTATTGCATGTTTTACTATTGTGTGATTTACTATTGCATGTTTTATTATTGCATGACTTATTATTGCATGTTTTGGGTTGGTTTTAGTTTATGTATAGACTGGTTGTGTCTCCCCTTGACAAGACTAGAGCTTCTCCCCCTTCTTCCTTTTTTGGTCGCCCAGACTTAATGGGCTGAGGCAAAGACAATTGGAAACACCTGGACTTAATGAAGCAGGTGTGTGAGAGTGCAGGCTGTTAAAAGGAGAGCAGGAAGGCAGTAACAGAGAAGAGAAGGACACGGCTGGGACAGCACAGGTCGGGAGCAGGAGAGCAGAGCAGACGTCGAGGAAAGGAAGCCCTACGGACACGGAGGATAGCGGTAACCGGGACAAACGGACGGCTTGGCGAAGGATTGACTGCAGCCACTCTAAAGAGAGATACAACGCGAGGAAATAGATAAGTACAGGAAAGTCTGCCACCTACCCTCGGGGAGTGTGTGGGCAAAAGAACTGTGTGTGATCTGTTCATTGAGAGTGCTCTTCCTGTTTTCCCCCAGCGTTGGCCAACGAGAGGCGTAGGACACCGCGTGGACCGGCAAAGAGCCCAGTTTCCAGGAGCAGGACGCGGCCGCCCTTTGCACAGCCATTACCACGGACTATACAGAACATTGAACATTAACGATAAGAACATTATTTTTAGCGTGTTTAACCTTAATACTTGATTTCTAATCTCTTATTTGTGTTTTGTAATCATTAGTTTGTTGCTAGTTTTAAAACTGTTTAGAATAAAAGCGTTATATTTGAGCCGAGTTGTCTGGTGTCCTGTTTGTCAGTGGAAAGATTTACTGGTATACCTTGGTTTAGGACACTCCCCAAAGCGGGTCTGTGACATGCACATCTATTTTCTCTGTGAGCTGCTGTACAGTTTCTGTTTTGGCTTTCTGCTCCACAGTCCCTTTCTTTGCGTGTGGCTGTTCAAAGTTTCCGGCTTCAACTTAAGCACTGTGTGGCGTTGTGTTGGGCCCAACCTACGCTATCGCTCACCTTCATCACTTGTGATTTTCATGACATGCTTCAAGAGTGTCACATATTTCACCATGTGGTCTGAAAGTAAGGGTTTCAACTCTCTGCGGATGTCATTGTTTGTGTCCTATCCCTTGATATACGGTGTGCAGGAGACATCTTGGACTGTGTCTGGGCTGTACTTAATCCCAGCTTCTGATTTTTTTTTTTTTTTTTTTTTTTGAGAACAGAATTCTTTGCTTCAGTCCAATAACCTGAGGAATTGCTGAAGGGTCTCACGCTCACTTTGTTTTGCGCACATTAGCTCTTGAAATAATTCTGTGGTATTTCTTTCCCCCAAGAGTAGGGTGACCAGACATCCCCAGTTTCTGTTTTGGTGACCTGTCCCCGGATTTCACTGTGACTGACAGACCCGATATTGGAATGAAAAACATTGACCAAACGTAGAATGCCTTAATTTGTCATTATACATAAGTACACTGTACTTGTGCAACGAGATTAAAGCAATCCTTTTACAGCGTTGACACAATATAAGTGCATATGTGAGTTCAGGGTGGTTATGGCCTTCGGGAAGAAACTGTTCTTGAATCTGTTGGTCCGTGCTCTGATGCACCTGTAGCGCCTTCCTGAGGGCAACAGGTCAAACAGATCGGGGGTGGGATCTGTCCTTGATGTTCTCTGCTCTGCTGAGGCAGCGGGAGGTGTAGATGTCTATCAGGGAGGGGAGAGGGCAGCCGATGATCTTTTGTGTTGACCTTACAACCCTCTGCAGCCTCTCCCTGTCTGCCACGGTCCAGCTGCCGTACCATACTGTGATGCAGTAGGTCAGCAGGCTCTCGATGGATGAGCGTAACTGATAGACGCACAGCCTACACACACAGGCTCAAGACAGCCAGAGTCAGTGCTGCTCAGAGCTCAGAGAAATTTTAGAAGCCGTATTTTACGATGCTAAAATCACGGATTATTTACATGGAGTCTGGTGGGTTTAGCGAACGCAATTTCATGGACTTTTTTATTTTTTTAAAAGGATCTTAATCTTTAACAGAAAGTTTGACCTTCTTAAATCCTTTCAATAATGTTTTCAAGGCACTTAGAATATTAATCTGAGTCTGTCAGTAGCAAAAGCACTTTTATGAATGTAAATACAAGCTGGACAATTATCCTATTAACTTACACTGTAGCTTGTTTCTCTGCTGCTGACTGCAGCGATCTCGTTTAATACTGGATCAATGTCAAAGGGAAATATTTCCTAATATAGTAGTTTTTATTGTATCCGATACTCAATGAGCTGTTGCAGAAACAAGCCTGAAGTAATAAAGCAAAAGCTGTCAGATAAATGTAGTTCAGTAAACATGACAACATTATGAAATATTGGGACCTTCTATTTTGAAATATTAGGACTTTTGATCTTGAAATATTAGGACTTTCGATCTTGAAATATTAGGACTTTTTATCTTGAAATCTTAGGACTTTTTATCTTGAAACATTCCCCTCTAAGGTGTAGTGTAGTGGAGTATGAAGTAGCAGCAGGGGTGAGTCTAGGATCAGACCTTTGGGGGGGGGGGGGGGCAGCTAAGCCCCTAATGAGAACAGCTCTAGGTCTAGTGTCACCGTTTTAAGTTTTACAGATCAAAAACATGACGTGTTTTGGAGGTATATACGCTTCTGAGCTGAAAATGTCCCCAGATTTTGTCTGAGAAATCTGGTCACCTTACCCAAGAGTGACTGCAAAAATCCCCTGAGCTCGGCTACAGTCATATCTTCCTTATTAACAAGCATGTCCTTCGTAACAAGATGGCGTCGTAGTGTGAGCACCACGTTTGCTCGGCACCTGTGGATTCAGCTGAAATATCCATCTAAAACACGTGTTCACCTGGTAAAAACGTTAATGTGAGCGGGAGTAGCTCTATAATGAGCCTGGCTGACTACTTTTTGAAAATGCCTCGTGTCAAATCTAAAAGAAATACTGTTTCGGAGGACCAACCCAGCGATGCTGTGGGGCCTACTGCTGTAGAACCCGAAGATACTAACGAAACAAATGCCGCTGCTGAAGTCGCAGAATATGAGAGTGACGTCAACCCAACTATCCTTATGGCTTTGAGTAAGATAACGGATAACATCACAAAGTTGATAGACGCCAAAGTCAACACTGTGCTCGCCGCTATACGCGAACAAACATCTCAGATGCAGGCCCTGGCGACGCGCGTCGGGGATGCTGAGACACGGATCTCAAGCGTGGAAGACACGTTTGATACGCTGCAGGCTAAAGTGGCAAAACTTGAGAAACAAACATCCAATATGGCAGATCATATTGACGACCTGGAGAACCGCAGCCGCAGATGTAATCTTCGATTGGTCGGACTACCCGAGGGCACGGAGGGCAAAGACCTGGTCACTTTCATGAAGACGTGGCTCCCCTCCCATCTCAACCTACCAACAAAATCCGGGAAGATTAAGGTTGACCGCGCTCACCGTTCCCTAGCACCGAGGCCGGGCCTTAACCAACGCGCCAGACCCATCATTATGAAACTGCACAACTTCGCAGATAAACGAGTGATGGCGGCGGCTCGGCGCCTCGCTGTGGAGTCGAACTCCCCAGCAGGCCGGATTAAAGTTTCCTTTTTCAATGATTACTCGGTGGCCAAGAAACGCAAGGCGTTTGACGAGGTGAAGGTCTCCCTCAGGAGGAAAAATGTGGACTATGCCCTTCTTTATCCCGTTGTTCTGAAGCTGTCTGTGTGCTTGGCGGACTTTAGTTTGTTTATGTCTATGAGGAGGCGCGCGGTAAGCGCTTGTTGCACCTGCCGGCTCCCGGCGGCAGGCGGGGGGAGAGTTTTCCCTACATGTTTAGTAGGGTTGTTGCCAAACTGTTGTTTGTTAAATGTGCTGTTGTACAGATATTTGTATCACTTTTCTTTCTTTCTCTTTGTTCATTTACTCAGCTCTTACTCAGTGTATGGTGGTTCACATGTCTTAATATGTTTTGTCTGGATCAATAATAATATTAATGATGAATAAGTTACGGGTATGCACCTGGAATGTACGGGGTGTCCACAGCCCTATTAAGCGGAGAAAAATAATTACATGCATAAGGAAAGATGATATAGATGTTGCTTTGTTACAAGAGACGCATCTCGATGATATAGAGCATTTAAAGTTACAACAAGGGCCATTTGGCCAAGTGTTCTTCTCAACTTTCACATCAAGGAGCAGGGGTATAGCAGTATTGATACGGAAGAATCTACCTCTTATAGTGTCTGAATGCGTTAAGGACCCGAGTGGTCGCTATGTGATAATTAGGGGAACTTTGCAAGGTCAGAGTATTGTAATGATGAATGTGTACTTTCCACCTGCCCACCCAGTTAATTTTCTAACCAAAATGCTTCTGGACCTAGCTCCATTTCTCTCTAGTTCCACTGTTATCGTTGCCGGTGATTTTAATTTGATATTAAATCCACTCATTGACAAATTTCCGAATAGTAACGTACCCCTCTCCTCAAGCCAAGGCGCTCCACGCTCTGTGTGAGGAGCTTGGCCTTACAGACGCTTGGAGATGCATCCACCCCTCGGGTAAACGTTACACATTCTTTTCCCCCCCACACAAGTGTCAAACCAGGATTGATTACTTTCTTCTCCCAAAAAACCGCCTTACAGTCAGTCTTATCATGCGACATAACCAGTATAGTTATCTCTGACCATGCAAGAGTAATTTTGGAACTTGATCTCGCCACTGGAGATTCAACAACACTTTTCTTAAAGACGAGAAATTCACCTCCAGCTTTTTCAGTGAACTTAAAATGTTTTTTGAAATTAATGCCCCATCTGCCAGCAATGCCTCAGTCTTGTGGGAAACATGCAAAGCCTATGCCAGAGGGCTAATTATTTCGTACTCTGCAATAAAGAACCGCAAAAGACAGGAGAAACAAAAATCTTTAGAGAATGAATTGGCTGATAAAGAAAAAGTATACATAACCTCTCCGTCACCACCACTGTGGCAAGAAATCACGACAATTAGAGCGGCTTTAAATTGCCTTCTTACCAAGGGAAGCAGAGAAGAAAATCAAATACGCAAGACAGAGGTTTTATGAACATGGAAACAAAGCAGGCAAATGCCTGGCATATTATGTGAAAAAACGTGCGGAATCCCAAATTATTGCTGCGATTACAGACAAAGATGGCCACAAGGTATACAAGAATAAATTAATAAATATCTGTTTTAAGAATTTCTATGAAAGCCTCTACTCTTCTGATCTAGAACAGGAGCAAGGGCAGCTCATGGACAATTTCTTTGCTCAAATCGACTTACCTCGTCTGTCAGAGGAGCATAGAACTGCCCTTAATAGCCCCATAACTAAAACTGATGTGATTAAAGCTATCAAAGCGTTACAAAATGGGAAATCACCAGGCTCTGACGGGTTCTGTTCTGAATTTTACAAACATTTTCAAGATATTCTAACAGACCCTCTTCTTGACATGTTCAACTACTCCTTTACTTCAGGCTTGCTATGGGCCTGAACAGTATGTGCTTCATAAGACTGATTCACCACCTTTCGCACGATGGCATATGTACATCTATCATGTAAGAGCTGTCATGTAGGTTTTGTGTATATATTTTTTTCTCTGTTCTGTGTCTAATACATTAGACAATGTTTGTTAATACTCTGAAAACGCAATAAAAAAACAAAAAAAACAACAAAAAAACAAGCATGTCCTTGAAATCCCCTGGTTTTATGATCCTAAGCACACCTCTTACTACCTCTGAATCAGAGAAGTTATCTTTAACTCCTTCTTCCATCTGCCTACACACACTGTTGTAACTAATATTAGATGAGTGATCCCCAATTTGGCTTCCCTGCACCTTAAATTTGCAGCGCTGAATGTAGGGAGATCTTTTAGGGACAACCCCTTTTCTGGTGCCTGGTATGTGGCAGCATCTGGCTGTGTTCTACTGTGAAGTGGGGCACTGCTCACTGGAAAAGATTGTGCAAGTGTAGGTTGTGCTGTGGCCTATGATGTTGGCATGTTCACAAACTGGAGGAGTTTCTTACTCAAATCACCATAGTTCAAAAGCATTTGCTGTACATTTTATGGTAAAACATTAGCATTGCTGAGTGTAGCAGCATTGGTTGTGTCAATGACTGGCTGTGTGTTCACAGTGGCAGTAGTGGTTACACTTACTGCTTAAATCAATGGTTCATTAGCTGTGGCTGGATGGGCTTACTCGACAGGAGGGAAGGTAACCCCACAAGACTGTACAATCTTGTCAACCTCATCTTTTAGTGCTAACAATTCCCCGAACCCTCTGTCGTCAGTGTCTAAAAGGTTCTTACTGTACATTCGAGCATGGTTGTATTCAAAGCACCCCTCTGCATCCTCACTAGAAAGCTCTGAAGAATCCTTGTCCATTAGTATCAATCTGGAAAAGTTCCTTAGGTCCAGTCCTTTACAGCAGGTCCCTCAATACCAGCTTTAGCTACACCTCCTCCCAGTGGGTCGCGACTCTCATGGACAGCAGCTGCTCACCTCTCAGTCACGGTTTCAGGATCAGCGTCTCAGAGCATGAAGAGCCAATGCCGGGCGAGCCCCCAAGAATCTTTAACAGGCCCCGGGCGTGAGGCTTGTGGTCAGATTAAAATGTTGTTCTGAAAGGAACAGGAAAATAATGAGACCGGCAACAGGTATTGTGTTTCCTTCTCTCTCTTCTGCCAGACTTTATTTTACACATAAACATGCCTTTCAATATATTCTCAATTTCACACTACTTCTCAAAAGAACCTAATCACCACATAACTCAAATTCAGTTTCCTCAATAAACATCATTTTCAGAATGTTTCATTGTTTTGTTTGGTTTCACATTCAAATGAACTTAAAATACACTTTTTCCAAATTCGTTGGTCTGCTGCTTACATTTTGATAACTGTACTAAACTAATAACTACTACGTTACTTGTTACAAATATGATTCACGATGCGCAGGTTGAATGCTAACATATTAGCAGAATCCTGTTAATTCTATTAACAAAATAGTATAGCTGGCGTGAGATATTACACAAGTAAAAGTTAACTCTACACATCTTAACAGTATTTCAAACACACACTCGCTTGAACAGCATTTAGCATGACTTAAAATAACATAGGAACCTCAAAATAGGACAATATACCCAACGTGACACGTTCTGTAAGTGCAGCTAGCTTGCTCGGCTTTAGCTGTAGCATTCCAACCACGTTACTCTGTTTTCCTCTAAATAACTTCTAATTACAACCTTCATCCAGTATAAAACACGGAAAAGCATTCATACCATGTATTGACAATATTTTCACCACATATGGGTGTTTTTACCAGTGACTAGCCTGAAAGGAACAGGAAAATGATGAGACCGGCAACAGGTATTGTGTTTCCTTCTCTCGCTTCTGCCTGACTAAAGACGAGAGGCTAAAGCCACATATTCCAAATGTAAGACCCCAATGTCACTTGTCACTCTCTTGACGCAATAAAAGCATTTGACAGACTTGAGTGGTCATTTGTATGGTCAGTCTTGGAGGTGATTGGCTTTGGTAAAACATCTAATTGGTATTATTAAAGCTTTGTATTCTAATCCCTCAGCCCGAGTCTTAATCAGACGCACCTCCTCCTCTTTAATTCCAGTTTCTAGATCCTCCTGTCAAGGTTGCCCCTTGAGTCCTGCACTATTTGTCATTTACCTATAGCCGCTGGCTCAAGCCATCCGCCAATCAATTATGGTGTCACCAATATGCATTCAATGTACACAGCATTATCAGCATTATTAATGTCTTGGTCTTTTTAGAAAACCCCTCTCAGTCTCTTCCTCACCTTCTATCATTATGTGACGAGTATGGAAGCTTATCAGGCTTTAAAATGAACTGGTCAGAGTCTGCACTACTTCATTTAAATGATTCTGCTTGCAATTCAACCATGTCTGCCGACGTCTCCATTGTTAATATTGTTTAAATATTTAGGCATTGACGTTTTCCCCTCCTTAACAAAATGATTAAACATAATTATTCTGTTGCTCTCAACAGCGTTTTGAAGGATATGGAAGAATGGATGGGTCTTCCCATGTCAATTCAAGCCTGTATCTCTGTCGTTAAAATGAATGTGTTGCCCAGGATTAATTTTGTGAGCTCTATGCTACCTCCCTCCCTCCGTCTACTGGTGTAAATTACAATCAACGGTATCTAAATTTATCTGGAAAGGCAAGCAGCCGTGACTTAAGATGTCTACTCTGCAGAGAAGGAGATAGGATGGTGGCCTTTCAGTTCCCGACTTTAAACATTATTTCTGGTCCTTTGTTTTAAGACTGCTTCTCACCTGGTTTAATCCAGATACATCTGTTTGTTGGCGTACCTTAGAAAGCTATGACAGAGCCTTGGTCACTCCATGAAATTCTTTTTGCCAATGTTTTTAACAAACAGTGCTAGCTACGCTTTGGCCCCATTATCTCTCATCTTATCAAAACTTGGAGATTAACTAAGACATACTGCCATATAGCTTGTAACTGGCACACCTCTTCCCCATTATTCAATAATACAGCACTCGTGATTGGTGGGCTTTTGGCGACCGGAACTAAACATAGCTGAATTAGCACAGCTTTCATGCATTTCTGTCACATCTACTGCAGTCATATTTGCTGTGTTCCCTCCAAAGGAATCACTTCACATGGGTAGGCACTTTTAATGACATTTTGAACATGTTTAGAGGTTAAAAACATTTAAAACTTGCCCTTTTTAAGCCTGCTAAAGCTAGCAGGAAGATAACCCAGTGTAGACAGCACCAATTGTTTTCATTTTTCTCTCTACTGACAGCTGGCTCGGCTGCGGTTAATCTAGAGATTCAGTATGTCCCCTTTTTTCACTTGATTGAACTTCGCATATAGTTATATAAAGTTACAAAAATTAAAAAATAAAATAAAAAATACTGGGAACCAACCAATTGGCCCGTCCCAAACAGACACACACTCCTAATGGATACTACACTAGTTATGGCCAATAATTAAAAGTATTCTGACAGAACTCCATGCTGACAGCTAAAAGCTGCAAGGGATTGTGGGGAGAAAGTTTGATCCCAGGGATACTTGTGAAAAGGTTAGAAGTGAGGTAAAGATAAACAGCTTAGGCATCAGATCTGAAGGTTAATCTTATTATATGTGCATTTGTGTGTGCCTGTTCAGTGTGTGTTCATGTGTTTGTGTGTACACACAGTTGGGTGAATCACTGTGTGAAAGACTTGTACATTTTCCATTGCCATTTAGCCAATTTATGCTAACAGAGAATGACATTGCCGTCAGGGTCCAATTCAGAGGCTGTGCTATTGATCCATGCTCACACATTCTGCCCGTTTGTCAGAACTTCAATTTCACTGGATATTAGCTGGATGACACCTTGACGATGTTTCAAGATTTAGAAATTGCTTAGGAGAGTGAGGGCTTAGAAGTGTATGCTGAATAGTAAACACAGTCAGGCCCTCCAAGGCTCTTCTTCCCTGGCCCAACATGCTAAAACACACAAGTTTGCCGACATGGGATTCTTTATGGCAAACTAATTAATCACAAAATGCATGTGGACATGATCAACATATTTCCTTTCAATCTTAGTTTTTTGTTTACTTTTTCTCCCCAATAATCTTGCTTTGAAAGCATGTTACTGAGTTCTGAGAACTCAAATGCAGACACAACGACTTGGAATAAGGACAAAGGCTCATTTATTTAACAAACTGATAAGGGGCAGCCAGAGTCAATTATTATTTACTACTATTTTCCCATAGACTTATATGGCAAAAGAGACATCTAGGATACATTTTGAGCATCACAACCCCCACAAATGGACTTGTTTCCCTATCGGAATTTAATCCAGTTGGCCAATAACATTTGGAAAGTAAGACCCCACAATTCAATTATTTAAATCTCATTTAAAATAGAGAACTGCCAGACGGAAGTAGCCAGCTCTGCTGACAGAGATCACTAGTGTTCCAGCTCTATGGGCCGCATTGTGCAGGTAATTGGCATCATGCGCCACTGAGCTCTCACAAGAATGAATGGTGATCCTCCTTGAATTCTGGATCCAGGTTTAATAAAACATCCATGCTGGGAATGCGAACAAGGGTTATCAAAAGTTTAAACAAGCACAGAGTTACAAGATTGTTCGATCAAGACAGTGACTGTGAGAAGACAGAGAAAAGCAGCGCTATTATTTGGTGAATGTTGAATTTTTTTCCAACAGGGTGCTCTCTGGTGTAAGGCTGATCCAATAGCAACAGAACAGTATGAAAACCAAAGCACTTTTGTTGAAGAAAAAGTTAAAAAGCCTTTGATACAGATAATGTGTAGCAAAGAGTAAACAAATGGCACACAGGCCTTCTTCTGGGTGACTTGAAGGGAGCCACAAACAGAAAATGTATAGGACAAAGTCAGGAAGTGACATCATACTCAAAACCATAGTAAAATAGAAATTGAATGAAAAAGCAACATATAGTTACAATAGACTGTGAAGCAGAGTCTATTTTTTGTGTTTTATGTTTGTCAGCATGGTGGAGTTGAAGACAATAGTTGTTTCTTAATTTCAAGAATGCAAAGAACAGACTTTTGTTCTTGGGGAGAACATCCTTGATGTTTGTTCTTGGAAGAACGAACTTGGATGATCACAACACAGAAAACGCTGTTAACAGTTGGAGACGATGTGTTCTTTCTGTTATTGTGCAACATCCCCAGCAGTGCTCCAAAATAACAGCTAGGAATAAAACAATCAATATAATCAATATAACCACCTTATATGTAAACAATCTCCGGACAAGAAAGCCTCATAACGTTACAACTATTGCAATAATATTGAAAAATAAAACTTAGTGAGCTTTAATTTTTTTGTTTAGTATTCAATTCAACATAAAAAATGGTACAAAATAATATTACAAACAACACATTTTGGACTTTATAAAATGCTAGAAAGGCAAGTTATACTCCAACTGCTGTTTTGAGATTCTCTTTGCAACAGAAACAAAAAATGTTTGAGCTTTACTCACAAATGAATTCCAATTGTTTCTACATTCTTCCGATCAATGTTACTAAGAATGCAACCCCCAACTTTCTGTTAAAAGTCGCACACTTTAAAAAAAGACTTACTGTCTCCAGTTTTCTTTGTGAGACTTTTACGATACAAGAGGAGCAGTTGGCTGGTGAGATATCGCTGTTATTAAATTTCAGTTTTATTGTTGACAGTGGTTGTGGTTGACCGGGCGAGCAGTGGGCAGTGTCTTGTGTAAGTGAACAGAGGGGTAAACAGGCAGTGACTTGCCAAAGAGGGAGAAAAGGGCAGAAAAAAAAGACAGCGACAAAGAGGCACTTTCACCAGGCGGAGACAACAGTGATCACTAGTCAGACATCAGACACAATTTCATTAGACATTACATGTCATTTAGCTGACGGTTTTATCCAAATTGACTTACAATTGCTATTTACAGTGTATATACAGTGAGGAAAATAATTATTTGAACACCCTGCTATTTTGTAAGTTCTCCCACTTAGAAATCATGGAGGGGTCTGAAATTGTCATCGTAGGTGCATGTCCACTGTGAGAGACATAATCTAAAAACAAAATCCAGAAATCACAATGTATGATTTTTTAACCATTTATTTGTATGATACAGCTGCAAATAAGTATTTGAACACCTGTCTATCAGCTACAATTCTGACCCTCAAAGACCTGTTAGTCTGCCTTCAAAATGTCCACCTCCACTCCATTTATTATCCTAAATTAGATGTACCTGTTTGAGGTTGTTAGCTGCATAAAGACACCTGTTCACCCCATAAAATCAGTAACAATCCATCTACTAACATGGCCAAGACCAAAGAGCTGTCCAAAGACACTAGAGACACAATTGTACACTTCCACAAGGCTGGAAAGGGCTACGGGGAAATTGCCAAGCAGCTTGGTGAAAAAAGGTCCACTGTTGGAGCAATCATTAGAAAATGGAAGAAGCTAAACATGACTGTCAATCTCCCTCGGACTGGGGCTCCATGCAAGATCTCAACTCGTGGGGTCTCAATGATCCTAAGAAAGGTGAGAAATCAGCCCAGAACTACACAGGAGGAACTGGTCTATGACCTGAAAAGAGATGGGACCACCGTTTCCAAGGTTACTGTTGGTAATACACTAAGACGTCATGGTTTGATATCATGCATGGCACGGAAGGTTCCCCTGCTTAAACCAGCACATGTGCCCGTCTTAAGTTTGCCAATGACTATTTGGATGATCCAGAGGAGTCATGGGAGAAAGTCATGTGGTCAGATGAGACCAAAATAGAACTTTTTGGTCATAATTCCACTAACCGTGTTTGGAGGAAGAAGAATGATGAGTACCATCCCAAGAACACCATCCCTTCTGTGAAGCATGGGGGTGGTAGCATCCTGCTTTGGGGGTGTTTTTCTGCACATGGTGCAGGGCAACTGCACTGTATTAAGGAGAGGATGACCGGGGCCATGTATTGCGAGATTTTGGGGAACAACCTACTTCCCTCAGTTAGAGCATTGAAGATGGGTCGAGGCTGGGTCTTCCAACATGACAATGACCCGAAGCACACAGCCAGGATAACCAAGGAGTGGCTCTGTAAGAAGCATATCAAAGTTCTGGCGTGGCCTAGCCAGTCTCCAGACCTAAACCCAATAGAGAATCTTTGGAGGGAGCTCAAACTCTGTGTTTCTCAGCAACAGCCCAGAAACCTGACTGATCTAGAGAAGATCTGTGTGGAGGAGTGGGCCAAAATCCCTTCTGCGGTGTGTGCAAACCTGGTGAAAAACTACAGGAAACGTTTGACCTCTGGAATTGCAAACAAAGGTTACTGTACCAAATATTAACATTGATTTTCTCAGGTGTTCAAATACTTATTTGCAGCTGTATCATACAAATAAATAGTTAAAAAAGCATACATTGTGATTTCTGGATTTTTGTTTTTACATTATGTCTCTCACAGTGGACATGCACCTACAATGACAATTTCAGACCCCTCCATAATTTCTAAGTGGGAGAACTTGCAAAATGGCAGGGTGTTCAAATACTTATTTTCCTCACTGTATATATGTATATACCTCTCCGATTTACGTATATAGGCCTTTTTGTGTACATTCTCCCTATATCTCAAATTAATCATGAAGAATATTGTGGATTTTTTTATGTTAATTATCCCTTATATAACAATGTCTGGCCAAAAATCTAGCACATGCTATTTCCTAAAATTAGTTTTTTGTATTCATTTATTTAATTTATTAATTTATTTGACAGAGACACTGTACATTAACGTTGCTGTAAATACACCAGAATAAGCCAAAAGGCTATTTTTCATCCGTTATCCCTGGACAGATTTTAAAACTGTCTCCCTAAAAAACAACAAAAAGAATATTACAGTGAACCATTTTTTTAACCATTCAAGTCAAATATAAAAAGCAGTAAAAAACTCTTCTAATCCCGTTGATAAATACAGTGTACAGTCACACCAATGGTGTGAAAACAACACTTAAAAACCTCTTCCTTAAAAAACCTGATTTGGTTAAAAGCTGTTTAAAAGAAGTCCAAATATTAAAAGCAGGTTAAAAGAACCACTAGACAGGTCAGACAGCCGGAGAATAAAACTTTAAATAAAAGGTGACCTCCCCTCCTGCTCTGGTCTCTCTCCTGGATATATTACCAAATAAATAATTAAAATAAATTTTAAAAATATATTTTATATATTATACTGGATATATATATATATATATATATATATATATATATAGATATAGATATATATAATACAAAAGAAATTCTATTTGAATATATTAAAAACATTATTTAACCAAAAATAAATTTAAAATAAAACATTTCTGTCTATGTCTGAATTACTTGCCCCTGAAGTTAAAAAGTACACATACCATTAAAAAGTATTAGAATTGCTTTGTTTAAAAGTGCTTAAAAGTAAAAAATGCCACACAATAAAGGGTTACGGTAAAGGTTAGGGTTCATGAGTCATGACTCCTATGTAGAAAACTTCAAGTAACGTGTTACCCAATTACAGCTCCTGTAGTCAGGTGTGCTTTGCAATCAGCAATGCAACAGAGCATGTAAATGGGCAGCTTGCAACGTTTCTCTCACAGAAATAGACTGTGGTCAAGCTCAACATCACTGGCATTTCCATGGTAAAATCAGCCACAGTTTCAGTTGGAGACAGACTCTGGGAAAGCAGAGCAGATGTCTAAAGAAACATTAGCAAAGTTATTACACATAAAATGAGCTGGTTTTACCATGGAGATCCTATTTTTACTTTCTTGCCACCTAGTAGTTTGCGTCTGCAAGCAAACTATGTGTGAAAACTCCCTAAGTTACATACAATGTAAAGTAGCCATCCAAAACTACCTGAGTCCTTCACTAACCTTAATGTGAAACCTGTTATGGTTTCTGTTGGGTTTGAGGTTCTGTTATTGTTTCCTGTTATTATTGTGCATTTGTTCTGTTTCCTATTTACTGTCAAGTCTTGTTTAACTTCTTTTTTTTGATAGAATTTATTTTGGCAAAGTAAACAGCAACAAACAATTACAAACAATACACTGAGACAGAGAACGCGTACTAGGGCGAAAGAAAAAATAAAAATAAAATAAAACATAGAGAGAAAAGACAGAAGGGAGGGAGGGAGACAAAAACAACACACGCAGAAACATAAACACCCAAACACATACACAAACGGACATATACACAGACAGATACAAGACAAGGAACCATACACGGCTACAGCCCCGGACTTCACAGCCTCAGCATTGTTCAACCAAGTTTCTAGAGTCTTTAGGGGCTTCATTGATGCGTGCCATGGAAAGCTCCATATACACCACATCCAAGTACGCACTCTGATATTGTTCCAGAACCGACAAACAGGAGAGCAGTCAGACCATGTGAGGATATGTGTCTTGTGCTTTTACTGGGCAGAGAGTGCATAAAGGGCTGTTAATTATTTTCATGTGGTGCATTTTCAAAGGGGTAAGATATGACCTATGAATGAAATTGTAGTGAATCTGCTGATGGTCTGGATTGCGTGATACTACTGGAATGCATGCCAGTTGAGATCGCTACTCAGGCCTGGGCAATCAAGTGCCCAGATCCTCTCAAAAGGAAGGGCAAAGCGGCCAGATATCACAAAGAACTAATTTTTAGGGTGTACAGTAAATACCCTTCCGGATAGGATGGATGGGCAAAGGCCTCTGCCAAGGGACGCCGTACGCCTTGTGTGCTGATTTTAATTGAAGGTAAAACAAAAAAGAGGAACGGGGGTAGATTGAATGCGTTCTGCAAGTCAGAAAAAGGCAATAAGCCAACCTTGCTAAAAATTTCTTTTTGGTAGTGCTGTATTATTGAATATAGGGGGAAAGGTGTGCCAGTTACAAGCTATATGGCAGTATGTTTCAGTTAATCTCCAAGTTTTGATAATATGTGGGATAATGGGGCCAAAGCATAACTGGCACTGTTTGTTTGTTTGAAACATTGGCAAAAAGAACATCATGGAGTGACCAAGGCTCTGTCATAACAATTTCTAAGGTACATCAGCAGACAGACATATCTGGGCAAAACCAAGTGAAAAGGGACCTCAACATAAAGGACAAGAAGAAATGTTTATGGTTGGGAACAAAAAGGCCACCATCCTCTCTCTTCCTCTGTAGCGTAGACATCTTAAGTTGTGGCCGTTTGCCTTTCCAGATAAATTTAGATAGCGCTGATTGTAATTTACGCCAGTAGCCAACAGGAGGGGAGAGAGGTAGCATAGAATGAGATGGAGTGGAAATTAAGCGCTTAGCCCAGTTAGGAATAGAGTCCTTAAACCAAGGCTTTTACAACACCTTAACTTGAGCAAACGACAAGAATGCCTCCCTCTGGCAATCACTGTCAGACTCCTTCCACATGGTCTTGGTCCAGCTCAATCATGTCCCAAATTAACTCACATAGTTCATCTGACGTAGACTCTGCCTCTCGCTCTTTTTGACAGGGCAATTGAGCCTTACGTCTGCCTCTTTTGTGCTGTCTCAGAGTGAAAGAGACTTTCAAGGAAAATCTGTTTTCCCTTGTTCATGACTGCAATTTGCTCTCTCCTCATTGGGGAAATAACATGAGAAAGCAGACGAGGCTGTAGAGAATTGATTTAATGATGTGTGCATTGTGACTAGGTTGTTTACAAGCTGTGTTTTCACAGCAAGAACGAGAGGAGTGATGTATTGGGAACTGTCAGTTGCATCCTAAAAAGACCAATAGAACTGCATATATGTAAAAAAGAGAAGACAAAAATATATATATATATTTTTTTAACTCAAAACAACACCATGCTAACTGAAACATTTTTTCAATTTTAATTTATGAATAAAAAAACAATTCTCAGGTGTTGATTAATATTATGTTTAACATTTATTATTGGTTACTCATCATGACAAGTCCAGTATACATTTTTTAATCTACAAATGACTTCAGACAACCTTTAACAGTTCTGGGAGTAGAAAAGTATGTCTTTCAATCCATGTTTTATAGTTTAATGAAAAAGGTGTTTAATGGCTTGCTAAACCCTTTGCCTATTTGTTTATTGGTTTGCACACCTTCATAAAAAACATAACATAACAACAATGTATGTGGAGCAAGATAAAAAGGTGACCTTAAAACTGTGGCGTTAACAGCGACGCAAGGAAAAATTTGGTTGCACCTAAATTTTGTGCTGGTGCACCTAAATATAAAAATTTGCACCAGTGCAACCAAGGCAAAAAAGTTAGTGTGGAGCCCTGGCTCACTGTTGGAATCATCTACAGTGAAATACAGTCACTACAATGGTAAAGTTTTTTTTTATTTATTTTTTATAGCCTTGTTAAACCACTTACTACTGTAGCTAATTGTAATGTTACCTGTTGTGTAAGGTGTTATTAGTGTTTAGTAGCGTGACAGGTGACATCTGTAGCCTCTAATATCTGTTTTTGGAGCATCAGAGAGCAACGCAGACATTTAAGAGGCATCGTAATGAGGTACCAAAATCCCTCTTGATATTTTGTCCGGTAGATTACAGGCAACAACAACAACATACAACTTCAACATAAAAGGAATGTAGCATGATATGGATGTGAAAGCAGTTATAAATAGCCTATGTGACAATAAAATTTGTTTTGGTTAAAATCAACAAATAATCGTGATAATTAATTGTGATCTCAATATTGATCAAAATAATAGTGATTATCATTTTGGCCATAATCGTGCAGCCCTATCTACAGGACTTCATCCTTACACATTCTTTGTTAATTGTTAAATAGTCTCTCGCATTGCCAGACTTATCTGCACAGTCCTGTGAAGACCACAAAAAACAATCACAACTGTCTTGGGTGTCGCTAAATGAAGTTAACTACTGACACGATAATGTAACTGAGCTGTTTAAACCTGATAACGTAAGGTGAGCTGTTTAAACCTAAAGTTACCTTGTTACGTTTAAGCCATTGCCAAATGAGTTGAAACAAAGCGTATTAACCCTATCAGCTCCACAAAACAGTGTACACAGCTGGGACTACATTAGCAACACAATGAAATTATGCGTGACTGAGTCAGTGACCCGAAAATCACACTTCCTATCACAACTATCCAAACGTGCATGTATCTCCATACCTGTCTGCTGTCAGTATTTTTAGGTATGTGTACTTGTGGCGTTGTCTCTGACACTGACCATTATTTATTAGGCGGGACTGTTGTCTAGGAATCAGACACCTCTGTTGACACTTGTTGTTTTCAACACCTTACTGTGATGGCCTGAGGCTATAGAGGCATAGACGGAGAGAACAGGCCCTAGAATCAGGATAAGTGATGAAAGCAAAGAAAATTACACATGGGAAGACAGAAAAGCAGACAATTAAGTGGAGTCCCACTCGTCCATCTCAGCAGAGAATCTGATCAGTTTGTTGGTGGCTTGTTTACATTCAACATTCAGCCGTCTCCTACTGTGGGTCAAAGTGCCCATATTATGAAAAAAAAATCACTTTTTTCTGGGATTTAGGGTGTTATTTTGTGTCTCTGGTGCTTCCACACACATACAAACTTGGAAAAAACCTATCCATGCTGTTTTGAGTGAGATACAGGTTTCTGAATGTCCTCTGTCTGTTCAAAATCTGCACAGCTTTCTACATCACTAGCCGAGATTAAGTGGCTAACCATAGCATGCTAGTTCTTTCTTAATGGCAAAACACTGCTACAACACATACTAGTTGGCCATGATCTTCAAAAGAAAGACTTACACGTCCCAGCTAGTCTCCCAGCTAATCCTGCCTTGTACTGACCAAAGTTGGAGAAAGAGTTATCTATCTGATGTGACCTACTGCGCATGGGTCCCAACAAAGATAGTATAGAAGTGAGATATCTCACTGTGTAGCTAAAACAGAGTGAAAACAGGATCTGCAGCATTGTGGGGTACAACAAAAATATGGTGTTTTTTATTCTGGTAAACCTCAAAATACAATTATGAACCTGAAAATGAGCATAATATAGGGGCTTTAAAGCAACAGCAAGCTAAAGACAAACAAGAATATGGTTAATATTGTTGACTGGTGTCATTCGGTAGTGCTTCAGCACTTGCTCTGTCTTTTAAGAGCTTAAGATGTTTTGCTATACATACCTTTTCCCTGTACTTTTCCAGCGTGTGCCCAGCTGTTCTCTGGACTTCTCATCTTCTCACATGCCAGCATGTTTCTTGCCCCCACCACCACCTGTGCATCACTAACCTCACTGATTTTTATTTTTTTTAACATTAAACTGTCAAAGAACTTCCTTAATGTGTCTCTGTGGGTCCAGAACCCTAAAAAAATAACGGTATAAGTAATGTTGGCACAATCCCAAAGTGAGCCCTGAGGACTAAGAACTAAAGATTCTGAGACTTAATTCATCTCAGGTGCTATGTGACTGAGTGTGTGTGGCCACAGGGGCTCAGATAGGTATAAATGGGATTGGGACAGAACTTCACAAGATCACATGTTACCATGGCGATGTTTAATAAAGTTGTTGCTGGCCGGTTTGGGTATTTTCATTTTAACCGTACGTTCACACCGCCAGCGACTTGAGCTGCAAAAAAGCTCTGGACGCCCCGCCAAGGACGCTTGTCAAAAAGTACGGGGACGCTTTCGGACGCTTTCGGACGCTTACAGACGCTTTGGCCGCTCTGACGTGCCGGCGTTCTTATAGCGCAATTGGTCAAATCGGTGTTGTGAGCAACTGAATTGCCTTCCCGCTTTCGTAAATATTTCGCGCTTGTCCTTTTATGTGTATCACTGGATAATTATGGATCATAGCGAAGTAGTTGTGTTTGGTGCTGCTGCTGTATTGTATTTGCGGAGAAGACGTCGTACTCGGAGATTTTGGGTTCACGACACCCTCCAGGACCGTTATCAATTCGGAGAGTATCACAGTCTGGTGCAGCAACTGCGGCTTGATGACGAGAGGTTCCAGCGGCACTTCAGGCTGGACACGGAGCAGATGATGAGCTTCTCCTCCATTTTTCCTCGGAACAAATGTTTTGGTAGGAACGAAAAGATTACATCGTCGGAATCAGTCAGCGTGAAGGACTTCTATATTCCGATTGGCGGCTGGCGTTAGCCGCTGCTTGCCGCTGAACCGCGTCATAGCTCATTACCATAAAGTTGAAAAATTTCAACTTTCAGATTGACGCTCAACACGCTCAAAACGCCCAAAACGCGACGCCGACAGATTTGCCGCTCCTGGCAGCTGAGAGAAGCCGGCTTCCATTGAAAATGAATGACTTCCGGTATCTTTAGACGCTCAAGTCGCTGGCGGTGTGAACGTACAGTAAGTTTGTTGCATTCCAGGGTACAAGCGGCTGAAATGGGTTTCTTCAGGAGGGTGGCTGGCCTCTCCCTTAGAGATACGGTGAGAAGCTCAGTCATTCGTGAGGAACTCAGAGTAGAGCCGCTGCTCCTTCATGTCAAAAGGAGCCTATTGAGGTGGTTTGGGCACCTGTTAAGGATGCCCCCTGGGCGCCTCCCTAGGGAGGTGTTCCAGCTGGGAAAAGGTCTCGGGAAAGACCCAAGACTAGGTGGAGGGATTATATCTCCAACCTGGCCTAGGAAAGCCTCAGGATCCCCCAGCTGTTAAATGTGGCTTCGAAAAGGGAAGTTTGGGGTCCCCTGCTGGCGCTACTGCCACCGCACCCCGACACTGGGATAAATGGACAAAGATGGATGGATAGATGCTTTCCACACGTCCAAGACACGGCTGGCTGTTTTCAGTTTTTTATAATTTCTTTTTTACAAGCTGGACAACAATCAATCAATCAATCAATCAATCAATCAATCAACATTTATTTATATAGCACTTTACAGCAACCAGCAGGTATCCAAAGTGCTTAACATCAGAAACCAAGAGTAAAAACACATTTCATTCAATAGAAAAAGTGAACAAAGAAAACAGTAAAATCAGAAAAGGTGACAAAGAAACCGAAGAATAAAATTGTCACACCACTGCTACGTATTAAAAGCCAGACTAAACAGATATGTTTTGAGTTTGGACCTAAAAAGAGCCACATCTGTAATAGTGCGAATATCAGGGGGTAACTTGTTCCACAGTTTTGGGGCAGCAACTGCAAAAGCCGGATCACCCTATCGTTTATACCTTGACCTTGGGACTTCTAAAACAGGAATACAACATGTTTAAAGGCAGCTGGGACAGAACCTAAAGTAAGACTTAAGTATTAAAAAAAGTAAGAAGACTCGCCCCAATGGTGCAATTAAAAACCTTCACCATTCTGGTGAGAACAATATCTAGGGGACAGTTGGTGGGTTTCATGCATTGCACTACCTCACTAAGTAACATCAGAGAAACACAGCTGAGTGTGTAGGAGAAGCAGGTAAAAAAACTTCAAATTAGCACTTGTGATTTTCCTGACAGATACTACTTTATCAATAAAATAACAGAGAAATTTCTCACATGTACTGATTGACACATCTGTCGAAGCAGAGTTGCATGGATTTATGACAGAGTTAATAGTTAATTAAATAAAACTCTAGGTTCATGGCAACTGCTAGCTTTGACAGAAGAGAGATGGTGCATCTTCGCCACCTTTACAGCATTCTGGTATGTGGCTAGACTGTCCCTTAATACACCCAGTGACACATGTAAATTGTCTTTCTTCCATCTTTGTTCAGCTTGTCTGCAGTGTTGCCTAAGGGCCCTTGTGGTGTCCTTTAGCCAGGGCCTGCCTTAGGTTTAATAGCTTTAATCCGATGGGGGCAATAGAGTCTAGGATTTCAGTGCATGTGGAATGGAAAAAAGAGAGAATGTTCTCTTTGAGCCCACAAACACAGAGGCAAACTCTCCAGCTGAAAAGGAGGTGATGCAGCGGCGCCTAGAAGCTGAGGAGACAGGCTAGCGGGTGGTGGAACACTGATCTCAAACCTGACGGGGAAGTGATCTGAGATAACAGTTTCAGTTATTTCTCCAAGTAAAACTGAAAGCCTATAGATGATGAAATGGATCAAGTTGGTTGGGGTGGTGGATGGGCAAAAGATGATGTGTCTGTTGTGCCCTTCCACACATTGGTTGAGACCAAAAGAGTTTAAAAGTGTTTTAAAATCATTGATGCAACCTGGGTTTGAGGGATGTACTCAAAACCTCACACATGGATATGGGACAATAAGCCCCACAAACCAGGAGCTTGTGGGTCTGTGTTTAGGAACAACATCAGGATTAAAAAATTCACATTCTCTCCACCTGGTTACAAAATGCTAAAACATTTCTGTTTGCACACATAAAATACACACACACACACACACACACGCCATTTGAAAACAGGCCATTCATGGTATGTGGTACCTAAATTGGGATTTGTTATTGTCATCCCATGCTGCAAGGTGAAGACAAAAGAAATGGAGAAATAGAGTATTACATGATCATGCATGCAAAAAAGTGACCATGCAAATCTTGTCCGTTAAGTTAAAGGCAAATCTACACATTTGACCTTTCCATTTTAACGCAACTAAGAGCATATACTTTTGTGTTGACTAGTATCAACAAACTGTTAATCAGTTAAGACATTGATTATTATTGTTATGATATGAGAATCATGGAAGTTGGTTGGGGTGGTGGATGGGTCCATACAAGGCCAAACATAATGTGCCACATGAAAAAGTATAGTAATTCCCTTTAGGAAATATGACAGTAGTAAAGGCTGAGAACAAGATAAACTACCAAAAGAAGTGAATCTAGAATTCATTCTCCCATTCTCTGTTATATGTACAAAAGCTAAAAACAGGCAGCTAGCATGAACAAAAAATGACCACTGGAAACCATCTTGGGGCACGGTTTTTTAACACCTTTCCATTGGCCTTGTGCGCGGCCCATCAGCCAGCGTATCACGGCCCACAAAAAGCCAGTTAGCTAGCTAGCTAGCTAGCTAAAACGGGACCATGAGTAAAAGTATTAGCCTGATTAAAAAATTAAAAGTGTCATATAATCCTTCCATTGTTTTAAAACCATCCAGTAATACAAGGAAATCCAGCCACACACACATTAAAAACAATCTAGCCAGTCAGCTACGGACCATGAGAAAAAAAAAAACCATTAAAAGTTTACAGAAAATCATTTTGTCATCCCTTAAACCATTAAAGTTTAGAAATCATTTGCTCCCGCCAGCGAAGCAAACACCCACACACACACAATCCGTTTAAACACACTACATTAGTAGTCAAACTTTTAAAAGACTTTAATCATTGACTTACCTTCATTATTCTTCAATTTATTATTCTTCTTTTATACATTTTTCCAATTGATTTATTCCTCTAGTTTGGGCGATCTGCGCGCGCAGCTTTAGGGGGGAATCAGCAGCCCCCACCTAAAAGTATTAACTAAAGGCGCGGGGGAATACGGCCCCCACCTAAAAGTATTAACTAAAGTCGCGGGGGAATACGGCCCCCACCTAAAAGTATTAACTAAAGGCGCGGGGGAATACGGCCCCCACCTAAAAGTATTAACTAAAGGCGCGTGGGGGAAACGGCCCCCACCTACTACTATACACAACAGGTGCGGGGGGGGGAATATGACCCCCACCTAAAAAGTATTAACCATAAAGCGGGGGAATTATGCTAATTAGTAGCCCCCACCTAAAGGTATTAACTTATAACTACTCCAATTCAAAACCTTGGATTCCAACCGAAATGAACACACTGTTAGTGGATAAAGAAAGATTGTTTAAAGTAGAGATGAGCCGAATACTCAGCTGAAACGAGGATCCGGTACGGATAAAGCACTTTTGCCGAATACAAGTATTATAATAGTAACACGAGTCAATATCTGTCGGATTGAATACAAATCCTCATTGGGTAGCGGACCGTGTCTGCCTGTGATAGGCTAGTCCCAGCGCCCCTCCTCTACACTATTCTGTGATAGGCTAGTCACAGCGCCCCGCCCCTACACACATACAGATTCCTTGTGTTGCTGTGTGTGCCTCGCTCTGCTCACTCACACACAGAACACTGAGAAGAGAACAGCTATCTTCCTCTTCTTTCTTTTAATGTTTAGGGTTTTTTCAGCTTCAGGTTTGTTTTTTAGTTCAGTTTGTAGTATTTACTTAGTAACCAGTAGATTTCTGGTAAACGTGGGGTTTGTTCAGACATGCTGCTTTTTTTTTTAACTGTCAACTGGCTTCATTAAAGTCAATGCAGATCTGAAATACAGCATTGGCCTATTTGATCTGTAGAACACAGCTAATTCATATGGTTAACAGATACAGATAATTCTGTACTCGCTCATCACTAGTTTAAAGCAAATGGTAGGCATGGAGGGAAGCTGAATAAGAAGGAAATACTGACAAAATCAAACAAGGCAAGAGACAATATAAATACAAAGTTGAACAACAACTAAAGGAATATAACTCCTGTATAGTGTGGAGGGGTATTAAATCTATCATAGGGGAAAATCACCACTCCAACAACCCAGTACATACAGTCGAGCAAGTAAATGCCCTGAATGAACACTATGCGAGATGGGAGCACTCTCCCATCTTGCTACTACGTACTACTACATCTTGCATCTTGTGCCAGTCAATCGAATCAGCCTCAATGGAAGACCAAATGCACATGGTAAGCTGTGAGGAAGTGGGGAGGATTTTTTTCCATATAGGGACACAGAAAGCTACCTGCCCTGACAGGCTGGAAGGCACCATTCTAAAGAGCTGCAAAGAACAACTGAGCCCAGTGTTCAGAGGAACAGTTCAGAAATCACTTGACACACACAAAGCCCCAGTGACATGGAAACAGCGGAAATCTTACCACTTCCTAAGAAACCCAAACCAATTGGACTGAATGATTTTAGACCAGTGGCACTCACTTCTGTTGCTATGAAGTTCTTTGAGCGGATCATTCTAATTTATCTGAAAATACAAGCCAAAGCCCACATAGACACATCAAAGTTTGCTTACAGAGAGAAAAGGGGAGTGGAAGTTGCTGTTACAACTCTCCTGAATGGAATTTACAAACACCTTGAAACACCTGCCTCTCATGTACGCATCCTGTTAGCAGACTTCTCCTCAGCTTTCAACACTATCCAGTCACATACTTTCTGTCTCAAGATGGCTGCCAGGAGTTTTGTCTGAGAACTTGGCCTCTTGGAATCCAACAAAAATCTATTGAATCCTTTCTGGTATTACCAAATTTAGTGGTTAATTGATTCAAGTTGTATTTCAGTTAAATTACGTCTCAATCTTGTGGATAATATTCCTAGTATCTGCGGAGCTTGGGCTGCTGCCCAAGTGGATGGGCTTTTGGGCCTACGAGGACTCTGAAAAACAAATCCGTTATTATCATCATTCACAACTTTTATCAACTTCATCAACATTTGTAACTTTCATCAACTTCAGGTACATCCTGGTAAGACACATTATGCCGCCTAAAAATGCTAAAACATCTCCGTGCGATGAGGATGCCATTGTGACGATGAGTGTACTCTCCCAATTAATGGAGCAGCAGAGAGGGATCTATAAAGAGATGTTACTGCAACAACAAGATAACTTTAAATGTTTCATTAAGCTGATCATTGTTGGAACTAACAAAAGATTGGATGGTGTTATCAGAGATGTACAGGAGCTGAATTTACCCAAACGAAGTTTGAAGAGGAGAAGATGGGATGCACTGAGATTGAGTCAAAGATAAGGGCATTTGAGACAAACATGACTACTTCTAAACAGAAATTGGATGCAATGTTCAACAAGCTGGACTACATTGAAAACCAGAGCAGAAGAACAAATATTTTAATTGATGGCATTGCTGACGAGAAAGGAGAGAAGTGGGGTGAATCAGAGAAAAAAAGTGCGAGAGATGTTCTCAAAGAATTTGGGATTAGATGGAATAAATATTGACATTTGAGCGTGCTCAGAGACCTGGGGCCTATTGCACGAAAGTAGAATAAAGATATCCAGGATAAATGATAAAGCACAGCTTGACTTAGTGCGATCCGCTCATCGCGGCTTAATCGGTTGCACGTTTGCCGAGCCTGGATGAACAGGTGGAGCTAAGTCAAGCCAGGTGTAGATAGCTGGGATGAGTGCACGTTCACGGCTTTCTCACATAGACCACGGTATCGATCACAGATTTACTGATGCGGAGATGGAGAAGACGCATGCGCCATATGTTTCACCCAATGAGCAGCAGCTTATATGGAAAGTAACGAGGAGGGGAAGAATATGCAAAAAGGGAAATACGGCTCTTATCAAACAGAGAGAAAAAGCCCAACATAGCGGACCCGACTGAATTTGTGAGGGTGTAAAAATATCTACTTAGCCTATAGTCACTCCACATTTTTACAAAGTTGGAGGCTACACTGTGTTTTAATTGTTTTAAATAAGCTAGTTTCATGTTTCTGTTTTTATGTGATAAATGTGCTGGTTTTAGCCTACTGTAAAGTAGGCTAAAACCAACCCTATGACTAGGCTTAATTTCAAACCCTCATTCACAACGCGAGTTTTACAACCATATGCACAAATCTCTATAAGCTATGTTCCCGGTGTGATGAATGTAAACTACACTACATACAGTACTGTATATAGGCCATGTTATTGGTCCAGGGATGGGAGACTAATGAGAAGGTTATGAAACCAATGTAAGCTATAATAAAAAAACATCAGGCCTACATATTAAGGAGTAACACAGACTGTCCTTTATTAGAGAAGGATAAGCAACAAGAAAATGAAATCATGAATGTATTGGTCTCTGACCAGTCTGCCATTATTTTCATCTGGGAATATCGCTACTGTTGAATAAAATAAAGCTTAAATGTTTCATCACTATGTAATTACCATTGTTTGTCCTAAAGAAAGGAAGATCAAGAGGACCCTTTTTGTGTCCTCACCTACCCCCTCTCTCCTTCCTCTCTGTCTCTGTCCTTATGGTTTGGAACAAAAGACTATTAACATATAGACAGATACTGTTTGCTTCACAAAAGGGAAGTAACCATCTGTCTCCAACCACCTGGTGTCTCAAGACTAGGCTAAGACATTGGAATGCTGATTCACTGTATTATGTTAGATCTTCTCACTAACATGATAATTACCGTTTGATCTGTGTGGGAAAACAACCCCAAATGGACGAAGTTAGGGCATGTCCTTCCTAATTGGACAGCGAAGAAAACCAACCAGACTCGTCCTACTTGTGACCATGGCAACAAAGAGCCAATAAGGAGGGACTTTACTCACAAGGTGGAAGAGAACCGCCTCTGGAGTAGAAGGAATATAGGTGGGGGGGAGACGAGATTTCGGGGCGAAAAATTGATGTGAAACTTTCGGGTGTAGCAACTATTTCAAGCCCGCTGCAGCGTAATTTTTGTGCTTTTGACTTATCATTTTTGTTTAATAAATCTTTGTGTTAACCTTCCATTGGACCCCAGCCTCCTTCCTCAGAGATTCAACGAACACGAAGTTAGTTAATTCTAACAATTTGGTGACCCCGACTGGTGATATCTCTGAGAAAAGGACGGAGAAAACTCAAAGACTGGAGGCGGTGGTGCTGAATCTCTCATGCGGGCCCATGAATTAAAAAGGTAAGCCAGACCTGTTTCATCATAACTTGGCATAGTTTATGTAGGTAATATTAGGCATGAGAGACTCAGCAACCATCACTCGTAAGTCTGTTAGAATTGGAAAAGTCATTTAAAAGTAATACTCCATTGAAAGTATTGAAAGTGATAAGTCAAAGCTATTGTGCGTGATTGTTTGTATGTGATATCCGGAATTTAAGTGCACATTAGAAGTCCGATAGACGGCCAGGATTAGAATCCCGTTAAATTTTAGATAAAGAGACCAGCAATGACGGCGACAGAGTGTTAGTCTCTGTGAGGGGCAATACGAGAACAAGTCTTTTTCTTAAAAAGCCAGTTTTATTGACTGTGAGATTGTGGGAGCTGGATTAGCCGACATCGAGGTGACGACGGGTGTTGTCTAATGCATCTCAGTTCTTGAATTGCTACCTAGTGTTACAAAAACCTGCATTTGAAGGTGAGAAGTTCTTCCGGAGATTAATGCCCAGAGAGTGTTAAAATTATTTGAACCCACGGGAGAAAAACGCAATTTTCTTTCTGTGTGAAAAATTTTGATCTCTCCATCTGGGAATTGTTTCTTGGGGATTCTTCTGAGGGCACCGGAGCGGAACTCTGTTTGTTGTTTCTGTAAGTTTACTAAGACCTGCCTGGAGGGCATAAACTTGCAGGACGATTGGCACTGTTTTGTTCTTGTGTACCTTACTGTACAAAAAACCTGCATTTGAAGGTGAGAAGTTTTTCCAGAGATTGTTGCCCTGAGATCTGGGAATTGTTTCTTGGGAATTCTTCTGAGGGCACCGGAGCAAAGCTCTGTTTGTTGTTTCTGTAGCTGAGTTTACTAAGACCTGCAATGAGGGCATAAATTTGAGCTGCAGGACAATTGGCGTGGTCTTGTCTTTTGTGTACCTTAGTCAAAAAGTCCTGCAAAAGAAGGCAAAAATCCTGCTTCAGAGGGTTCGATTCTGAGCCAGTAAAACGGCGAATCGAGGTCCCAAGAGTGGACCTAGTCGATGAAAAATAGGAGCAATTGAAACTAGGAGTGTGAATACTGTAAATAATTAATTGTGTAAAGTTGAGTGTGTTACATTGGAAGGTAACATCAGCTGTGTTGGTGGTGAATGTAAATAACTTGTATGAATATTTGTGCAGTGTGGTTTTAAACAGGAGAAAGCGTTCATTGACGCCTATCCTGTAGTGTCCGGGGAAATGTTGGGGGGATTTTTATTTTTTAACTGAAAAAAACTTAACAGAAAGTTCTGGTTGAAAGAAAACATTCACCCCTCATGAGTGTCCGCCCGAAATGGTAGAAGCTTGGCTCCTTAAGAGGTGAATTAAGTTGGAAACAAACAGAACTTTGAGTTTTACTCTGCGGCAAAGGGGAGGGGAAAATACTTTGTATCAGTCACATTTTGATTGTGTAGCAGAGAAGGAAAGGGCCTAAGTGAATCACCTTGATTTTATTTCTACGGTTAATCTTCATCCTTGTGAGCATTAGCAAATCAAATTGGATAAAAATTACAGAGGCGAGTGTCATAAATGTGTTCCTTACATAAATTAGTGTCCTAACTTTCTTTCCACTTCTTAACCTGGACACCTTTTTGTTATTATTATTTATTTAATTTTTCACTTAGTACTATTTTAATAAATACCCACACATAGGTTAGATTTTCATTTCTTTCAGCAAGTATTATTTTTAACACCCCAATAGATTTACTTTACAATTTCGTTTAATTCTTTTATTTTTATTTATTTTTTAAATCAGGGATAGACTATGAGCAAAATGGTAGAAAGACAGCCCCTACAGCCATCCCCATACAAAAATACAGAGGACTGGAAGAACAAGATCTTTGAAAAAATTGAAGCAAGCACAGAACCAAAGCACAGACAAAAAACAAAAAAGAAACTAGAAAAAATTTGGAAAGATTGGCAAGACAGGAGACTCATACCAGGTGATACTGTGAGGGGTTGGTTGGACCCAGACACAGAAACGACACAGACTCGGAAAATGACGGTAAAGAAAAAGGTTTAATCCAACAAAACAAAAAGGAGGAACAGGTGGGTGAGGTATAGACGATGGGTCTTGAGGAAGCTGCAACACTGACGACAGGAGACAAACACTGTGACGAGAACAAAACAAAGTTAGTCCAATAGTAAGCAGGTGAGCAACGTGCACTACTGACTGGCCAAGTTACCGCTTGGAGGTTAGTAACGAACTGGCGCCGAAGAGGTGGCCGGCCCGGGTTTAAGTACTGTGGAGATGGGATGATGAAGATGGGTTGCAGCTGTGCGGAAAGCAGACGGCAATGAGTGGACACGCCTCCGGCCCAGGATCCTCTGGTGACCTCTAGTGGATGACAGATGAACAGACAGACAGACACACACACAGGGAATAGGGAGGACAGGCCCAAACCGCGGCGGCCCATGACAGGGCCCCCCCCTCAAGGGACGCCACCGGGCGGCCCAGGACCATCCGGATGGGCCCGGTGGTAATCAGCCACCAACTGCGGGTCCAGGATGAACCGCCGAGGCACCCATGAGCGTTCCTCAGGCCCGTAACCCTCCCAATCCACCAGGTACTGCAGCCCCCTCCCCCGCGCCGCCGAGCATCCAGAAGCCGGCGGACGGTATAGGCCGGATGGTCGTCGATCAGCCTCACCGGCGGGGGAGGGTCAGCAGGAGGACACAGGGGACTGGAGGACACCGGCTTGATCTGTGAGACGTGGAAGGTCGGGTGGATCTTCATGGCAGCGGGCAGTTTCAACCGGACGGCCGAGGGGTTGACGACGGACTCGATGGGGAACGGACCCAAGTACCGAGGGGAGAGCTTCCGTGACTCAGTCCTCAGGGGCACGTTACGGGACGACAACCAGACCTCCTGGCCAGGCCGGAACTGCGGAGCTGGTCGCCTGTCAGCCGTCGCCTTGGTCCGAGCTGTGGTCCGAAGCAGAGCCTCGCGAGCCGTGTTCCAGACCCGTCTGCAGCGACGCAGGTGCTCCTGTACGGATGGAACTGCCAGGTCCCTTTCCTGGGCAGGGAATAAAGGGGGGCTGGTATCCCAAGGCCACCTCGAAGGGGGAGAGTCCGGTGGCTGAGGTGGTAAGGGAGTTGTGGGAGTATTCCACCCAAGGCAGGAGCGACGCCCACGCAGTGGGTTCCTGGGCTGCCACACAACGGAGCGCGGCTTCCAGGTCCTGGTTAGCCCTCTCCGTTTGCCCATTGGATTGAGGATGGAACCCAGACGTGAGGCTGACGGTCGCTCCTAGGGAGGAACAGAAGGTCTTCCAAACACGGGAAACAAACTGTGGACCTCGATCAGAAACGATATCCACAGGTATTCCATGGAGACGGAATACATGTTGGACAACGAGGTCAGCCGTTTCACTGGCTGTAGGTAATTTAGGTAATGCAACATAGTGAACAGATTTAGAGAACCTGTCCACAATGGTAAGTATGGTGTCATTACCTTCAGAACGGGGCAAGCCCGTGACGAAATCCAACGCCACGTGGGACCAGGGACGGCTGGGGACCGGAAGCGGCTGCAGCAGTCCAGCCGGCAGTTGGTGGGAGGCCTTGCCCCGGGCGCAGATAGAGCAGGCCGCGACGTAGGCCCGAACATCGGCTTCGGCCGACGGCCACCAGAAGTGTCGCCGTAGTAGAGTCAACGTGCGTTGCATTCCAGGGTGGCAGGCAAACCGTGAGGTGTGCACCCAATGCAACACCTGGGACCGCACGGTCTGCGGCACGAAGAGGCGATCGGGAGGGCCGTCTCCGGGTCCAGGATCCGTTGTTTGAGCGTCCTTCACCAGGGCCTCAATCTCCCAACGGACGGCAGCGATCACCCGGGAGGGCGCCAGCACTGACTCGGGTTCAGAGGTCTCCTCGGTGCGGTCAAACAGACGAGATAGGGCGTCGGGCTTGACGTTGCGTGTGCCTGGGCGGTAGGTAAGGGAAAAATCAAACCTACCAAAAAACAAGGCCCACCTGGCTTGACGAGAGTTCAGTCGTTTGGTGGATTGTATGTAGGCCAAGTTCTTATGGTCAGTCCACACCACGAACGGCAGAACAGCACCCTCAAGCCAGTGGCGCCATTCCTCCAGTGCCAGCTTCACCGCCAACAGCTCCCGGTTTCCTACATCGTAATTTTGCTCTGCTGGGGACAGTTTCTTAGACATGTAGGCACAGGGATGGAGCTTCTGGTCCGAAGTGGACCGTTGGGACAAAACCGCCCCCACCCCAGACGCAGAAGCATCCACCTCCACCACAAACTGGAGGGAACAGTCAGGATGTTTGAGCACAGGCGGGGACGTGAACAGGCGTTTAAGTTCCGCCATAGCCTGCTCAGCAGCTGGGGACCAAAGGAACGGAACTTTGGGGGACGTGAGCTTGGTCAAAGGGGCCGCCACCCGACTAAAATCCTGAATGAACCGACGATAAAAGTTAGCGAACCCCAGAAAACGCTGCAGTTGCTTACGTGTAGCCGGTGCGGGCCAGTCGGCTACAGCCTTGGTCTTCTCCGGGTCTGCAGCTACCTGTCCACCCTCGATGACGAAACCCAGGAACGGAACCGGCGTTGGTGGAAAAGAGCATTTCTCCGCCTTCACATAAAGCCGGTTCTCAAGAAGGCGTTGGAGGACCTGCGTGACATGGGAGATATGCTCGGGGAGAGAAGAGGAGAAAACAAGGATATCATCAAGGTACACCACAACAAAACGGTTCAGAAAGTCTCTTAACACGTCATTGACCAGAGCCTGGAAAACTGCTGGCGCGTTGGTGAGCCCGAACGGCATGACGAGGTATTCAAAATGTCCCAGAGGGGTGTTAAAGGCGGTCTTCCATTCGTCCCCCTCCCGAACACGAACGAGATGGTAGGCATTCCTTAAATCCAGTTTGGTGAACACCACCGCACCCTGAAGCGGCTCGAAAGTGGAATTGATAAGAGGTAACGGGTATTTGTTCTTTACTGTGATCTTGTTCAACCCACGGTAGTCAATGCAGGGACGCAGGGATTTGTCCTTCTTCTCCACGAAAAGAACCCCGCCCCACCGGGGACGACGACGACGGACGGATTATACCAGATGTGAGGGATTCCTTGACGTACCTTTCCATGGCCTCCCGCTCGGGCCGGGACACGCTGTACAGGCGGCTAGCAGGATAAGGGACGTCGGGGAGCAAATCTATGGCACAATCGTAGGGTCTATGGGGAGGCAACGACAAGGCCTTGGCTTTGCTAAATACGTTGGCCAAACCCATATAGTCCGGCGGAACCGTAGACAAGTCCGGCGGCGGCTCCGCCGAGGCAGTATCCCCTTCAACGGGTGGAACCGCCGAGCCCAAACACACGGAGTGACAACGGTCACTCCAGCTCAGGACAGTGAGACGCTGCCAGTCAATAAGAGGATTGTGGAGGACCAGCCACGGGAATCCGAGGATAAGCGGGGTAGTGGGGGCAGACATGACCTTAAAACAAATGGTCTCCCGGTGGTTACCGGAGAGGATCACCGTGACGGGCACAGTCTGATGGGTAATGTTGGCTAACGTGTGGCCATCAACAGCGGTGACCCGAAACGGGGTATCCAGGGGCTCCGTAGGCAACCCGGCTCGTTTGGCTAGAGCCATGTCAATAAAATTGTCCTCGGCACCGGAGTCAATAAGGGCCGCGAGGGGCAGCGAGAGAGCCTCATATTGCAGGGTGGCAGGGATCTTGACATGGAGCTTAGTGGGAGCAGGAATAGGGGCTGGGCTCGTCAGTATCCCCACTTTTACTGACGAGCCTTGCCTTTTTGGCCGGGACGGACATGCAGCAACACGGTGAGTGGTAATCCCACAATACAGGCACTCACCTGCCAGAAGGCGGCGGCTCTGCTCAGCAGGAGACAGATGAGTACGACCCAGCTGCATGGCTTCCTCCGCTGACTCACCGGGAGCGTCGACCGGTGATGACACAGGTAACGTCGGGGAGGACGGTCTGCGAAGCCTGGATGGAGTAGCCGTCCGTCTGGAGGAATCCGTCCGGCTGCCCTTCTCGCGTCTCCTCTCCCGGACCCTGTTATCCAGTTTTATAGCCAGAGAGATGAGGTTATCAAGATTGTCGGGGTCTTCCCGGACGGCTAGTTCGTCCTTAATGCCGTCACATAAACCGTTCACAAAAACCCCACGCAGCGCCTCCTCGTTCCACCCGGTGTCAGAAGCCAGCGTCCGGAATCCCACCGAGTAGTCTGCCACGCTGTCCGCTCCTTGCCGGAGATTAAGTAAGCGCTTAGCCGCACACCCCACGTAATCGGGGTGGTCAAACACAGTCTTAAAATCAGTGGCAAAGTCGTTAAAAGAGAACTCGGAGGTGAGACGGCTGGAACAAACAGCTTCCGCCCAAGCTAGGGCTCTTCCTCTGAGTAATCCAATAACATAATGTACCTTAGATGAGTCGGAAGCGAAGGACAAGGGACGTTGTCGGAAGATGAGTCCGCATTGCAGGAGAAACCCCGGCACTTATCCAATTCCCCAGAGAACGGCTCAGGAGCGCAGACGGGAGGCTCGCGGTGGGGAGCAGCAGCAGCCATAACTGTAGGAGCAGGCGGGGAGACAGGTTGAGGAGGAGCGAGGGAGACGGACAGTTTGTCTACCTGCTCGGTAAGCCTGGTGACTTGGGTGATGAGCTGCTGGTTGTTTTCCAGCAGAGAGCGGATTAGTTGGTCATGCTGGCCGAGGAGGATACCCTGGGAGTGGATAGCCAGCTGGGCGCCGTCCCCGTCAGTAGCCTGTGGAGTTTCCGCGGAGTCCATATTGGCCAGTTCGTTCTGTGAGGGGTTGGTTGGACCCAGACACAGAAACGACACAGACTCGGAAAATGACGGTAAAGAAAAAGGTTTAATCCAACAAAACAAAAAGGAGGAACAGGTGGGTGAGGTATAGACGATGGGTCTTGAGGAAGCTGCAACACTGACGACAGGAGACAAACACTGTGACGAGAACAAAACAAAGTTAGTCCAATAGTAAGCAGGTGAGCAACGTGCACTACTGACTGGCCAAGTTACCGCTTGGAGGTTAGTAACGAACTGGCGCCGAAGAGGTGGCCGGCCCGGGTTTAAGTACTGTGGAGATGGGATGATGAAGATGGGTTGCAGCTGTGCGGAAAGCAGACGGCAATGAGTGGACACGCCTCCGGCCCAGGATCCTCTGGTGACCTCTAGTGGATGACAGATGAACAGACAGACAGACACACACACAGGGAATAGGGAGGACAGGCCCAAACCGCGCGGCGGCCCATGACAGATACTGACCCATGTCCCACTGGAACATACAGAGCACGGATAATAGTGCATGAAAAAGGAGAAGCATTCAAGGCACAAACGGATTGGGAGAAGAAAGGAGAGCCTAAGTTTGGATCAACAAAAAGGGTCTTTCAAAACGCTGAAAAACGCATGGCACATGTCTCTAAACTGTTGTTGCACATGAAGCAAGTCACCTCAGGTGGACTCATTGGAGTTAGCCCAGAAAAAGAGCCAGGCTCGGGCGCCATCAACAAAGATGTAACTGTTTATGAGTTGACTCTTCCTACTGCCCCGCCTCCTTACATGTCATCAAACTCCAAACCCCCTCACTCCCTATGTCCTCCAGTACAGGCCCCGGTAATGCAGGTAACAGGAGGAGTGTTAGAAGTTGATGAAGTCCCTGTGACGACCCAAAAGCTAAATGAAGTGATAAAAGATGTCCTGGCTGTGGCACAAAATGCACAGAAAATGCTGAACCAGACCCAGAGCATGTTGACGACAAGTAGGACTGGACATGAAGACACGGGAGCACTAGAGACAGGGTCTGTACAGCCCTCCACCTCCACCCCTGATAAAGGACAAACATGCAGAGAAAATGAGTACCCCAGAGATGAAGCATGCAGGCTGAGAGAAGATGCCATTATGCGTAGAAATAAAAAACAGACACTGTCACCAAAGCAAAAGAAAGAAGAAAAAGGGAGGAAGAAACTCAAACAGTACAGGACTGGCTATGACACAGAAGAAGAAGCAAATGGGAGAGTGACAACAAGGGAAGAAAGAGAATGCACTCTTAGTGATTATTCTGATTCAGAGGAAGATGACCACAAAACATGCACAGTTAGACTATCAGGGAAAGTAAAGGTTGCTCTGCCCCCTACCACATCTGAAGGTGCAGCCCAATCCAGCCCCATCTCAAGACACACCCGATCACACCTAGGGAATGCAATCCCAGGACAATACCCCCTGGTAGCTATTGGGGGAGGGGAAACAGTCTACCAGCCGTGGAAGCATAGAGACATGGAAGCACTAGTGACCAAACTGCCACCATTGCAAAAAGGAGGTCAACGATGGATCCTTGATTGTGAGAAGTTCACCGCCACAGACCAGCTTTGTTTGGGAGATGTAAGAGCCCTCATAAGACGCATAGAAGGAAACATCAGAGTCCGGGAACTGGATGCCATAGCTGGCTGCTCCAATGATGCAGATGACACTCCTTTCAACAGATACAGACCTGACTATTGGACAGCAGTGAAAGACAAATTCCCTACACAGAGATCCCTCACTGGATTGGACAGCCTAAAAATGGGACCAAATGAAGAGCTACATGTTTTCCTGAGAAGGTGCGAAGAAGAATGGTTAGAGAGTACTGGTGAACGGTATGATCACTCCACCTCAAATCGCATATTGTACAGAGACAGAGTAATAAAATCCCTCCCATTAGCAGTTCAAGCCAAATTGAATGACATCGCAGGACTCAGCATCATGGATGAAGAAAACTGGCGCGTTCAGCTGACACATCATCACAGCAGGTACCAAAAAACAGAAGGGGATTGTGAAGAAGAGATCAGGACCCTCAACAAACGTCTGCTAAGAATGCAAGTGGCAGAAAAAGAAGACACAATAAACAAAGCCAAGAAAAATAAACCTGAAAAACAAATGCTAATGGGATCAATTGCAGGAGACATATAAGATGCAGTTGCAAAGGCCGTTGCTGCAGCTATGAAGACACCCTCTGTAGAAGCCGCACCCTCACCAACATGGCCAAGAGGTTCAACGACAGAACCAGTAATACCACAACAATATCCCATTCACCAGAGAACATACATGAGAGGACATTATAAGGGCAGACCAAGAGGACATACTGGCTGTTTTAGCTGTGGACAGACAACACACTGGGCCCGAGACTGCCCTTCTGCGGGTTATTTATTCATTAGCAGTTCAAGCCAAATTGAATGACATCGCAGGACTCAGCATCATGGATGAAGAAAACTGGCGCGTTCAGCTGACACATCATCACAGCAGGTACCAAAAAACAGAAGGGGATTGTGAAGAAGAGATCAGGACCCTCAACAAACGTCTGCTAAGAATGCAAGTGGCAGAAAAAGAAGACACAATAAACAAAGCCAAGAAAAATAAACCTGAAAAACAAATGCTAATGGGATCAATTGCAGGAGACATACAAGATGCAGTTGCAAAGGCCGTTGCTGCAGCTATGAAGACACCCTCTGTAGAAGCCGCACCCTCACCAACATGGCCAAGAGGTTCAACGACAGAACCAGTAATACCACAACAATATCCCATTCACCAGAGAACATACATGAGAGGACATTATAAGGGCAGACCAAGAGGACATACTGGCTGTTTTAGCTGTGGACAGACAACACACTGGGCCCGAGACTGCCCTTCTGCGGGTACACCAGCCCCCATGCCTTATGGCTCACAAAGAGGAAGAGGATCATTCGACAGAAGGGGACCATCAAATGCAGGAGAAGGAAGAGGGAGAAGCATGCCACCCAACTACACCCAGATGCCGATGACTGCATGGGAGGAGGAACAATGATGGGGCCCAGAGGATCCAACTGCAGGTGTTCCCACCCCACCACACATTGAACCAATGGTCACCTGCACAATAGAGACTGACACAATTGACATGATGGTCGACAGTGGAGCCTCCGCTTCATGCCTCATCAAACTCAAAGGAGAAATTCCCCCTCTCTCCTCAAAAACTCTACGCACAGTTGGATACTCGGGAAAAGCAGAAGAACAAAGATACACGAAGCCATTGGTCATAACAGTTGGAGTCCAAACCCTACGTCATGCATTCCTATATGCACCCAAATGCCCTATACCCCTACTTGGGAGAGACCTGCTAGTAAAAATAGGAGCCATTATCCTATGTACCGCGGATGGACTTATTGTACATCTCCCAGGACAAAAAATAACACCTACTGTATTACAGCACGGACACAGAATACTCATGATGGGGCCAGAAATGGAACAAAACACACCACCAGAAACCACACAGGTTTACTGGAACAGACTGTGCAGCACCTCAGTGGATACACCAGAAATACAGCGTCACTACATGGAATGGAAACCATGGATCAACACACTGGAACCATATGGACCTCCGTTGGATCCCCCACATTGTACCTACAACTACCTCCGCAGACCAGATGATGAATACCAGCAAGCATGGGAAGAAGATAAAGAAGAAATGATTGAACAACTGTCCATCACTGACATCTATGTGGGAGCACAAGGCGTCGCTGCATACTGTGAACTAACACCCGAACAGAAAACCTGGTATGCCCTGGGACAAGAAAGTGCACCACATGTAACCCTTGCTGTAGGAGTCGGATGGGAAGCAAGATCACTGGGACCCATGATGAAGACAGCATTAACTAAAGACTGGCAGCAAACCTCTGTCCCAAAAGTGTTCCACTCATTAGATAAGACCATGTGGAAAATCAAGCATACTGGAATGAATTCAGGAATACTGGAAAGACAGGAATTGGACAGAGATCATGGAAGGGAACATACAAACCACCAAGACACTGACAAATGTCTCTCACTAGTCCCAGAAAAATTGTGGACCACAGACCCCTATGATGTAGGGTGTGTCCCCGCCCACCAGGTCACTGTCCGACTGAGAGCACATCAAATACCATGCTGGCGACCCCAATACAGACTCAAACAAGAACAGGTTGAAGGGATTGATGACACCATACAAGGATTACTCACAGCAGGGGTATTAAGACCAACCAAATCTCCATGGAACACACCCATACTGCCAGTCCCAAAAGCTGAAAATAAAGGATGGAGGATGGTACATGATCTGCGACAAATCAATCTAGCTACCACCACTGAAAACATTCCCGTCCCAGATCCCTACGTTGCTTTACAGAATCTGAACCCCACCCACACCCATTTCAGTGTCATTGATCTGGCAAATGCATTCTTCTGCCTGCCTCTTGCCCCAGACGTGCAAGATATATTTGCTTTCACCTACAAGGGACAGCAGTATACCTACAACCGCATGCCGCAAGGATACAAAGACAGCCCAGGTCTTTTCAACCAAGCATTGAGAGAAGATTTGAAACATCTCCAACTGCCACAAGGAACTGTCCTGATTCAATATGTTGATGACTTATTGTTGGCAAGCCCAACACCACAAGCATGTCTGAAAAGTACAACAGATTTACTGATACTCCTCGCCAACGCAGGCTACAAAGTCAAAAAAGAAAAAACACAAATATGCAGACGAACAGTTACATTCCTGGGAAGACTAATTTCTGCAAACAGCCTCACTCTGACATCATCACAAAGAACATCCATACTCTCACATGGGAAACCAAAGACTGTCCAACAGATGCTTGCATTTCTTGGACTCACAGGATATTCCAGAAGCCATGTACCAGATTATGTATCCCTCACACAACCACTTAGAGAAATGATATCAGTGGCTGGAAACAGAAATCTCACTGCTACCCTCATTTGGACACCAGAAGGAGAAGAAGCTTTCACTCACACTAAACAAGCACTAGGACAAGCTGCACATCTTTGCTCCCCTGACTACACCCAGCCATTCCATCTTGATGTTTCAGAAACAGGAAGCATTGTGAATGCTGTCCTGTTTCAGAAAAAGGAGGGAGAAAGGAGAGTACTGATGTATCACAGTTCCAAATTGGACAATATTGAACAAGGACAAACAGGGTGTGCCAGACATCTAGCAGCCTTAACCAGGGCTATAGACAAAACATCGCACGTGGTCATGTGCCACCCCCTAAAAATCAACACTTCACATGGAGTAATTGCATTCCTGAGCTCAAATGCATTCACCTTCTCCCAAGTAAGAAAAATCAAGATCTCTGAAATCCTGAAACAACCACACATCAGTTATGAAACGGAAAGAACAAACATGGCCATTGGGCTGAATTCAGAAGAACATGAACCACATGACTGTGAATTTGTAGCACAAAAAGACTTGAAGCTTAGAGAAAATCTACAAGCAGATCCGCTGGAAAATCCAGAAAGGACATTGTACTGTGATGGCTGCTGTTATAGAGGAGATCAGGGAAATGTAGCCTCATATGCAGTAGTACAACAACAGGGACAGCAAATTGAGACTCTAGACTCTGCCATCATCCCCCAACCAGCTTCTGCCCAATTAGCCGAATTGATAGCATTAACCAAAGCTCTAGAAATAGGGAAAGACAGAAGAGTAAACATTTACACTGACTCAGCATATGCGCATGGCGCAGTACACATAGATGGCCCACAATGGCTAAGAAGGGGATTTCTGACTAGTTCAAAAACCCCAGTTAAACATGCCAGTGCACTCCAAAACCTTATAAGAGCCATCCTGCTCCCTACACAGATAGCAGTGATGAAGTGTAAAGGACACCAAAATTCAACCTCAGCTGTAGCTAAAGGTAATGATGCTGCAGACAAAGCAGCTAAAAAGGCCGGAGGTTACAGCAGACAATTGGTATGCCTGCAGACAGAAAACACCCCCCGAACTAACTGAAGAATACATAAAGAAAATGCAGGAAAATGCAGGTGTCTATGAACAAAACCAGTGGCTTTTAAAGGGTGCTAAAAAGTCAGACAAAGGTCTTTGGAGGTCACATGATGGTCGCTTGGTGGCACCCGCAAAACTCTGTCATTTGTTAATTAAAGAAGCCCATGGACCTACCCATGTTGGCAGAGCGAGAACCACCAAAGAAGTGGAAACTCACTGGTGGCATCCATACATGAAAGAAATGGTGGAAAACGCAATAAACGACTGCGAAAATTGCAATGCTCACAATGATAAAAGACCCTACAAATGCCCAATGGGACGTTTTCCAGTTCCAGATGCTCCATTCAAAGAGATTTGTATAGACTACACAGACATGGGAGCAGATAATGTAGTGAGGGGACACAGATACATATTGGTTATGGTAGACCGTTATACCAAATGGATTGAAGCCATTCCATGTAAGAAAGAGGATGCAAACTCAGTGATAAAGTGGCTAAAAAATGAACTAATACCAAGATATGGGGTCCCTAGATGCATTAGATCAGATAATGGGACTCACTTCACCAGTCAGAAGTTGAGTGAAGTAGAAAAGCATTTTTGGCATTGCACACAAGTTTGGCTCAGTGTATCACCCCTCTTCACAAGGGCTGGTGGAGCGCGCTAACCAAACTTTGAAAAGAAAAATTGCTAAGGCTTGTCATAATACAAAAATGAACTGGGTAGATGCACTGCCCCTTGCACTAATGTCTATGAGATCTTCACAGAGTAATAAAACTCATCTGTCCCCTCATGAGTTGTTGACAGGCAGGCCAATGCCAGGACCACCCAGAGATGGCGGTATAGGCCCAGTTTTAGATTTGTGGCAGATAGAGGCAGACGATTATATGAGGGTTCTCACTAATCTCACTCGAGTTTTGTCTTCACAGGTCCAAGCAGCCACTGAAGCACCGCAGAGCGGAAGAGAGCCTCCTGTAGGGCCTGGAGACTGGGTGAGGTTGCGAGTTCACAAGCGAAAGTGGGCCGAACCAAGGTGGACAGATCCGTGGGAAGTGATTGAACGCTCAACCCACGCCCTGAAAGTTAGAGGTAAAACAGGAGCTAATTGGCACCACCTTACACACTGTACACCCGCTCAGGCCCCCTCCCGACCACTGGAGGAGGTTAGAACTGATTTGGCCACGCTGTGAATAAAAAGTAGATTCTTAATTGGAATAATGGCGATTTTGGAATAGAAACAGCAAAACCAGAAAATCCCTTTCTGATTATTAAAAAAAAAAAAAAAAAAAAAAAAAAAACTTCTAGGAACCTTTTTTTAATTTTTTTCCCTCAAAATTACAGAATATTCCATTTTGTATTTAAGTTTCAGCATTTGAACAAAATGGAGGACAAAAGGGGGAACAAATTGAGGCTCCTAGAGCTATGTGGAATAAAAGCAACAGTAGCAACAATAGTCATAACCATTTCCTTAGTTGTCACTCTTGTCCTAATTTTCCCCTCTGAAAATAAGACATCCACAGCCTCCATCCAGCCCAGTAACATCGTAGACAAAAGGAATTTTGGTCCACCTAATAATACAAAGTCCCTTGTAAAGGGTCACAAAAGAATTAGAAGATCCTACAGGACTGACCAACCCATGTTGACACTGCATTTTACTGAAGGCGAAACAGGCACTGCTCAATTTGATTTATGTTCAGTACTCAACTGTGTAGGCCGACAGAATGCATATATATGGTCAGAAAAGTATATATGTGAAGTTTATCATACAGCAAATAACCCCACTGACACATGGTGTACAAATTGGAACAATGTAATCACTAACACAGGTTCGAATGAATGGGGATATAACCCCCCCAGCAAAGAAGGGAAAAACATCAATGAAACATAGACTCACAATGTATAAAGCCTCTTCTCCCAGTGATTGTGAGGCCAATAAATGCAACCCCTTGTTTCTCACTCTAAAAGATCCTCAGATCCCAGATACCGACGTCTATGTGCTAGGAGCATATCAAGGTGGGAGCGATCCATTAGGTCACTTTAGTATACAGGTAAAAAAGAAACAGGATACACCAGACACCCAGAATAGTGACATTTGGAGTCAAAACCGTCCGGATGAAGACGCTCAATTTAATGAAAAAAAACCACCGTTAGTCACCTATTTAGAAAGAGACAATCCAGGACAAGCAATCGCAATAGAAACAGGATACACTGACAAAAATACTTGGCTCGAATGGGTTAGATATTCGGCAAAAACACATCACATGTCGGACTGTATTGCTTGTGCTTCGGCCCGCTCCCAATTGGGTACTATGCCATTCCCACTAAACCCACTAAATGATCCCTCTGGGTACAACTGCATGATACAACTTTACCTGAAACAAAATGTTCCAGATTGTACGTCACTGAGCCTACTGTATCCCGAAGTTAATAGAGGGACAACACCTCCACCATTTGTCCCTTATGAGGGACCATACTCATGTATCCACCGATCAGATAACAATGGAGTCATGGTAGGCAGACTGACCAGCTGTAAAACCGTCAATAAGGACATCAGTCAGGATACCATACAAGCTCTAGGAAAAATGAAAGCAGCAAGAGCTGACGTCTGGTGGTATTGTGGAAGAAAGACACTGTATCCAGCCCTGCCGTTAGGTTGGACTGGGACTTGTGCCCTGGTGCAGTTAGTAATGCCATTTCAGGCATATCCATTAGACAGCCATAATTTACTGACTGCAGCTACCAACGCCCATTCCAAAATAAAGCTAACTAAGAGAGAGGTCCCCAAAGGCAGTTTTGACTCTACAATATACCTTGACAGTTTAGGAGTGCCTCGTGGAGTTGCTGATGAATTCAAGGCAAGGAATCAAATTTTGGCAGGTTTAGAATCAATTTTCCTCTGGCCTACAATCAATAAGAATGTGGACTGGATTAATTACATCTATTACAATCAACAACGCTTTGTCAATTACTCCAGAGATGCAGTGAGAGGCCTACATGAACAGTTAGACAAAACCACCCTGATGACATATCAAAATAGAATTGCTCTTGACATGATATTGGCGGAAAAGGGAGGAGTCTGCAAAATGTTCAAAACTACATGCTGCACATACATTCCCAATAACACGGCACCAGATGGCTCAGTCACACGGGCATTACAAGGACTTACCACCTTAAGTGAGGAATTCACTGAGAACAGTGGTGTGGGGACACCATTTGAAATCTTCAACTCCATGTTTGGAGAGTACAAAGTCTTCTTCCACAGCATTATCATGTCAATAGCAATAATGTGTGCAATACTTGTGTTATGTGGATGTTGTTGCATTCCCTGCATTAGAACTTTAGCAAATAGGCTCATAACCACAGCCTTAACTAAGGAAAAGGAGGGACAGTTTCTGTTAAGAAAAGCACCTGTAGCACCTTGGATAGAAGTTGAGGAGTCAGATAACGAGGTCGAAGAAGGAGATGAATCTTTTGTATAATTGTTTACATCCTGAGTTAGCCATCTACCATGAAGTATTCTTTACTTTTGTCATTATTGTTTACATTTTTTCCTATTAATAATTTGTATGTTTGTGTACAAGACTTTATTTTGTCTATAATAGGTTTCACACCAAGTAAGGTGTGAAAAAGGAGGGACTGTTGAATAAAATAAAGCTTAAATGTTTCATCACTATGTAATTACCATTGTTTGTCCTAAAGAAAGGAAGATCAAGAGGACCCTTTTTGTGTCCTCACCTACCCCCTCTCTCCTTCCTCTGTCTCTGTCCTTATGGTTTGGAACAAAAGACTATTAACATATAGACAGATACTGTTTGCTTCACAAAAGGGAAGTAACCATCTGTCTCCAACCACCTGGTGTCTCAAGACTAGGCTAAGACATTGGAATGCTGATTCACTGTATTATGTTAGATCTTCTCACTAACATGATAATTACCGTTTGATCTGTGTGGGAAAACGACCCCAAATGGACGAAGTTAGGGCATGTCCTTCCTAATTGGACAGCGAAGAAAACCAACCAGACTCGTCCTACTTGTGACCATGGCAACAAAGAGCCAATAAGGAGGGACTTTACTCACAAGGTGGAAGAGAACCGCCCCTGGAGTAGAAGGAATATAGGTGGGGGGGAGACGAGATTTCGGGGCGAAAAATTGATGTGAAACTTTCGGGTGTAGCAACTATTTCAAGCCCGCTGCAGCGTAATTTTTGTGCTTTTGACTTATCATTTTTGTTTAATAAATCTTTGTGTTAACCTTCCATTGGACCCCAGCCTCCTTCCTCAGAGATTCAACGAACACGAAGTTAGTTAATTCTAACACTACATTAATATCATCTGGGAATATCGCTATATTATTATCATCTGGGAATATCGCTACATTAATATCGTCACACTTAATCTTCGGAGCGCGTCCTGTATAAACCTGAAGCTGAGACCACGGATGCTGCGCTGCTCATCTCTACTTTCACAGAGAGAGTGGACACTGACGCGACTCGCAGGTCTGCCGGCAGGCAGCGGCCACCGGGCAGCAGCCGCACGCCAGGCAGCCTCGACACACTACCGGCCCACCGGGAAAATGCCACTGCAACCATTTCTAATCATCTAAACAAATGTAGTAGGGTTTAAATCAAACTCGCAACAACAATAGTGACAAGTAGGCTAATGCATGTTAATGAAAATAAAGCAGAAGACATGCAGAAGACAATGGAATAACTGTTAAACACGTTTATTTCGAATCAGAGCGGCAGCTGATTTGACACATGAGACTCCAGGATTAATCTTAGCCTGGCTGTTAGCCTGCTCTGGACCAGGCTAGCCGCAAAGAATAAATCTCCATGGTTACTTGGCTGGGCTTAATTCAATCTGGTTTCGTGCAACCGAGTCAAAGCTATATTCATCCAGGATAACTTGAATATCCCTGCTTAATCCCTTATCCTAGTTTCGTGCAATAGGCCTCTGGCCAGTTTCAGGAGAGGGGAAGGCCAAGGAAAATTGTCTTAAAGATAGAGAGCTAATTCTTTCTTCTGCTAAGAAATTAAAGGGCACTAAGATCTACATTAACGAAGATTTCTCTGAAGCTGTGCCAGTAAGGAGATAGGAGTTGTGGCCGAAGATGAAAGCTGCCAGAGAGAAAGGGGATAAAGCGAGTTTGAAGTATGATAAACTGATTATCACCCCAAGGGATGGTCAAAGTCAGTTGTCGGCCTAATGAGCTTTTATGCTCAATTTTAAATATGTTTGTGAATATGTATGTGTGTGTGTGTAGGATTTATATGTATGCAGCCTACTTGATGAAGTTAAAATAACCCAGGAAATAGGATATTCTACTAAAATACGAATAGCGTTCAATACGATACAACCACACATCCTTGTAAATAAGCTTTTGATGATGAAAGTTCCAGGTGTTTTTATCTTGTTCATTTTAAATTTTTTAGAAAACAGGTCTCAATTTGTTAAGTTAAACTCAAAAGTTAAGTCAGACAATATTATGTCAAGCACAGGGTCACCTCAGGGAACTGTTTTATCACCTTTTCTTTTTACCATTTACACAGCAGACTACCGTCCACAGCAGGCGAGCGGTCAGGTTGTTAAATTTGCTGACGACACAGCGCTCATTGGGTTAATCAAAAATGATGACTATAGTTACTATCAAAATGAGATAAAAGCCTTTGTTGATTACTGTGATATGCATTTCCTGGAACTCAATGTTAAGAAAACTAAAGAATTACTTATAGATTACAGGAGAAATAAGCTCACAGCAGAGGTAGTGGAGATCAAAGGTGTAGAAATAGAAAGAGTAAACACATACAAGTATTTGGACGTTGTTTTTAATGACAGGCTAACATGGTCTGATCATGTTGACTCATTGATGAAAAAATTAAGTCCACGGGTCTACTGTATGAGGAAGTTGCAGTCCTTTAAGGTGAATACGGATGTGCTGAGAATGTTTTTTATGTCAGTCGTATGTAGTGTTTGGAGTTACTGTGTGGTGGGGTGGGGGGGAAATGCTGGGTTAACTGAGAACGCCAGGATTGATAGAGTGACTAAAAGGGCTGGGCAAATGGTGGGAGAGTTAAATACAGTGGATCAGGTATATGACGATCATCTGGTAAAAATGACACAGAAAATAACGAGAGACCCGGGTCACCCTCTTCATGGTAATCTGATCGGCAGAGTTATAGAGCATAGTGGTAGGCTAAGACCTCCTGTGACACAAACCAATCGGTATGCTCTTTCTTTTATACCTCAAGCTATTAGACAGCACAACAAGCACTTTAAATGTACATTTTTATAAGTTTTTATTTTATTCTATTTTTTTCATTGTATTTATGTATAATATTTTAGTGTATTTGTGGTATTGTATTTATTCTCTAGTTTTTATGGGTAAGATGGCGAGTGTGAGCACTGTAATTTCCATTTTTATGGATGAAATAAACTTGACTTGACTTGACTTGAATTATAATTTAGAACTTATTTAACTTTAATTAGGATGACCAGAATAAATAAATTACCTAAAGGTTTAATACTTGCACATATTAATATATGTAGTTTAAGGAACAAAATTCAAGACCTGTCTCTATTGTTACAATTGAATAAAATAGACATACTTGTGATTTCTGAAACTCATCTGGATCACTTCATTGATAATTCAGAAGTAGATATAGGGGGGTTTTCAATTTACAGAAATGATAGAAACAGATTTGGGGGAGGTGTAGCCATTTATATAAGAGATCATTTTCTTGTTAAAATGAGATATGACTTAATGATTGATGATGTTGAAGTATTATGGGTACAGGTACATTTTCCACATTTGAAACCTATTATTCTTGGTTGTTGTTATAGGCCACCTTGTGCCAGGATACAGTATGTTAATGATTTATGTAATATGCTAGACAAGGTGACTGAGGAAAACAGAGAGATATATTGGTTTGGAGATTTAAATATTGATTGGCTGTCTGATATCTGTCCTTTGAAAAACAAGCTTAAAAACATGGCAGACACTTGTGGTTTATCTCAATTAATGGATCAACCGACGAGAATTTCTAGTAACAATACAGGATTTTTAACTTCAAAATGTATTGACCACATTTATACTAATAATCCTGATATGTGCTCTATACCTATTTCTGTAACAGTTGGCTTTAGTGATCACAACTGTATTGCTGTCTCTAGGATAGCTAAGCTACCTAGAGCCTGTCCTAAAATTATGAAAAGATCTTATAGGGTATTTAATGAGGAGTGTTTTTTGAATGAATTGGATAATATTAAATGGAATTTGATAAGTGACATTGATGATGTTGAAGCATCTCTTAATTTATTTATGGATTGTTTTATGGGAGTGGTTAACAAGCATGCTCCATTAAAGAAATTTACAGTTAAAGCCAAAAGTGCTCCTTGGGTTGATACAGAGTTAAGGAGCTTAATGAATCAAAGGGAAGAGGCTAAAAAGGTTGCGGTTAATTCTGTCTCTCCTAAGGATAAAAAATCCTATTGTATTTTAAGGAATCAGGTGACCAAGGTGAATAGAGTGAAAAAGAGAGAATATTTTAAGAAGAGAATTGAAGATAGTGGTACTGATAGTAAGAGAATGTGGAATGTACTCAATGAAATCATGGGGAAAAAATATACTTGTACTTTTGTTGAATTTAATGGTGTTAATTTGCAATCTGTATTGGCTTAGTCAAATAATTTTAATGAGTATTTTGTTAATAAGATTGCTAATTTTAGAGAGACGATGAAATCCACTGTAGATTATAACTTAGCTTACATAGCTTATTGAAAGGTGTATTATGAAAGATAAAAGGTGCAGTTTTGAATTTCATCTGGTTAATGTTGTGCAGGTGGAAAGGTTGCTGCGATCTGTGACTGTTGGGGGGTCTGCTGGTACAGACAACCTGGATGGTCGGCTGTTGAAGTTATCAGCTGGACATATTTCTAAACCAATCTGTCACATTTTCAACAGATGTTTGATTAGTGGTGTTTGTCCAAAACTTTGGAAGGAGGGTAAGATAATTCCTTTACCCAAAGACATGAAATCAACTTTCTGTGGTTTAAATAGTAGGCCTATTAGCATCTTGCCTATTTTGATTAAATTGTTGGAAAAGATTGTATTTGAGCAAGTGCAAGATTACTTTTCTAACAATGATTTGAATACGATGTTTCAGCATGCTTATAGACGTGGTCATTCTACCTGCACTGCAATAACACAAATGTCGGATAGCTGGCTAACATCTATTGACAACTCAATGCTTGTGGGTACACTTCTACTTGACTTCAGCGCTGCCTTTGATGTGATTGACCATGCAATTTTGATTTCTAAACTTATTAGTTATGGTTTTACTTTCTCTGCAATCAAGTGGTTTAAGAGCTATTTGTCTGAGAGGTCGCAAAGAGTTTATTTTAATGGAGCTTTATCTAGTAGCAAGTCCCTGGACTGTGGTGTTCCTCAAGGAAGTTGCCTTGGACCTTTGTTATTTTCAATTTTTACAAATGATATGCCGTATATACTCAGTAAGGCTAAACTGACTATGTTTGCTGACGATTCTACTCTTTATTATGCTGCCCCTACATGTTTAGAGATTAATCAGGTTTTGTCTAGTGAGATTAGCAAATTGTATAATTGGATTAAAGCAAATAAACTTGTCCTAAATATCTCAAAAACTGTGAGTATAATATTCGGTTCTAAGTATAGATTATCTGATAATCCCAAAATGGATATACACGTAAATGGCCAAAATGTACAGCAAGTAAAAAAGGTGAAGCTTTTGGGACTTTGGCTTGATTCCACATTGTCATGGTCGGATCATATTAACAATGTTGTTACTAAAATGGGTAGAGCGGTGCCAGTTGTTCGTAAATGTGCACAGTTTTTAAAATTACAGTTGGTTAGGCGTGTTGATTGTTCATTGGTTTTGTGTCATTTGGATTATTGTTCTGTTGTATGGTCTGCGGCATCAAGCAGTCATTTACAAAAATTACAAGTTGCACAAAATAAGGCTGCAAGACTGGTTCTTGGTTGTTCTTTGAGAACTAGGGTTGCATGAACGTCTTGCTTGGTTGGAGGTCAAGCATCGACTATCTGTTAATATGTTAGTATATTTTCATGGAATTATTAATACTGGGATTCCTAAATTTCTTTACGATAACATAACTTATTGCTCAGATATGCATTCACATTATACAAGAAGGGTGAATAGTCGACAGATTTCTTTACCACTACCTAAATCTGACTGTATGAAGAGGACTATGTTTTTTAGGTCAGCTGTATATTGGAACAATCTTCCAGTTGGGATTCGGGACACCAAGGGAAAAACTGGTTTTAAAAAAAGACTTAGACTACATTTGTTTTCGATATCATAATATTGTCTGAATTGGTTGAGCGAGGTTGTATCATGTGCTATATTATTCTTTATTATATTTAGGTTGTTAGTACTTTTTGTATTGTTAGTTTTTTTTTGTGAATTTATATATCTGTGAGTAATTTTGGTTGTATTTTGGATGTATTGTTTGGACCCCAGGAAGACTAGCTGTCGTCTTGACGTCAGCTAATGGGGATCCTTTGAAATAAACAAATAAACATATGTTGATAGATAAGCTAACATGGGTGTAAATCTCACTCTTGTAAAGTGGATTCAGGGCTTTTTAACTGGCAGACAACAGTATGCAAGGGCAGGTTACAGTCAGTTAAGAACCATCATGAACATGGGAGAGCCACAAGGATGTGTTTTATCACCACTGTTATTTATTTTGTTACTAACAATTGGGTCAGCCATCATTCCAACTGCTCACTGATTAAGTTTGCAGATGATGCTGCCCTAGTTGGCTTTTTAACAGATAATGTACAGGACTACAGGACTTTCTGTCCAGAATTGGAACATGCTGGACAAGGTAACTAAAATGGACAGGAAAATTACTGGATTCGATGTTAAAAGCATCACCAACCTCACAGAACAGTATACCCTCAATCTGGCCCTGAGGATACTGGATGATCTGGAAGTTCTTCCCCCTCCCCTCTGGATGTAGATTTTGAATGCCCCTAACAAAAAACAAACGTGCCATTACATCATTTGTGTCGAGGAGCATTCAGTTACTAAATAGATCATACATAGGCACAAAGACATTTAATATTGGGCACTTTTTTATTTATTGACAGCAATACTAGGTCATAACATTAACAACAGCTAATGTTAGTGCTACTGTGTATCTTGCTTGGATACATGATGTCAGAAATGCAATATAACTAGCCAAAATGAACAAATATGTGGGTTGAAAGGCCTATGGTCAGCATAAAACAGGACAATATCAGCACTCAGTGGATCACTGAAGTATGTAGACCTTTCTCTCACTGCCAAACCTTTGCTGCTGTTCCATACACAGTCACTCATGATGGTGTAATTGGTCCATTTAAATGGGTGTTAACTGCAGTGTTTACCTAAATTTTCCGTTTGTCATTGTCAGGGAAATTGGCGGCACACAACAACACGTTTTGCTAAACATTTTAAAACTACATTACATGAATGGATAATTATTTTGCAGTAGTAAAAGCATGTTCCTGAGTTTCAACTACTGACAAACACTAAACAATGCACTAATCATTCACTCAATCAACACACTCTAACCACTATATGTAGCTACATACAGTAGCTGGCTTTGTGAAACCGCCACATTATCCTTGACTTGCAGAAAATGTACAACAATTTGAAAGTTACCTAGATTGATAGAACAAGTTGTGGCATGAATTGGACAGTGGCCATTCACACTAAGAAAAGTGATTGCCACTTTTCCGCAGGGTGGTGCATAAGTAGACACTTGAATTCAGTTTATTTCACAGGGGGAGAGAGGGAAAGAAAAGAGACAAGCGAGACATAGCAAGTGCTTATTTGTTGCTAGAAACATTCCACTATTACACAAATTCCAGGGCACTTCACTTTTTTCCAAGTTACATGACTGCACACCGCAGCGTTTTTTTGAGCACCCCCCTGTGCTAAATGCACCACACCCATTTAAAATTAACAGAAATACCTGAGTTTTTGCCGGACAGAGACAGGTAGTGTGAACACAGCCTTAGTCGTTTTCAAATGCAGAAAAAGATCTTTAGTATTTTGGAAAGGACACATATTTAAAGTCACAGACACATGATGTTGAGATGCAACCATTGTGGACAAACACAGCAGTATTGCAGTGATATGAAAGCCCTAAGTGCAGCCACAGTTGCAGTGAAATGAGCCATATGTATGGATCCAGATGAGCAAGTTGTTGCATTTAGAAGAAAGCTGATCAATTGAAGTCATCTCTATTTATCTTTATCATTCTCAAGTTATTTTGCAAAATAAACCAGCATGGTAACACAGCATTAGTCCACCATAGTGGCAATTCCCTTTCCAAGTCTATTATGTTGAGAATGGATTGTGAGGTTATAGTGGGTATAGAAACTGGGATTGAGTGGAGCTGGAAACAGCCCCCCTACAGGTCTTCAGTCAGCCTGTTTAAATAACATGGAGACTGAGCCCATCCATCACCATGGGAATCTCATTTCCACCATGTGTCCAATGCAAATGAACAGCGCTCACAATCAGGGGGCTGTTGTTTTGCCAATAGTGGCAGAGTAGCAGGAGGAATGTTAGCTCATCCGTCTTAGTTTTGAGTAAACAAAGCGATGCTCAGATGAGGGGCTCAATTCACATTTGTACATGCTGGGAACACACTGTTTGCCATGTATTTGTTAGCAGTGTTATTTTTGGTTATAGGTGATTACAGTACTTTCATTGTAGAAGATTAGTGAATACATCACTTATCCAGCTTCTTGTGTTTCTATCGCTAACATTAAAGACAGAGGGTGAATGGGAAAGAGAGACACACAAGCACACACTTTCAAAAACAGTTTAAAGTGTGCTGCTGAGGGATCTAGACCAGAGAATTGCAAGACAGCGGTGGCCTGGTTTACACTGAAGGATGAGAAAGCAGTATAGCTAATGAGACAATTTTTCATCCTCTTTCTTTGTTCAGCTCTCTCTCTCTCTCTCTCTCTCTCTCTCTCTCTCTCTCTCTCTCTCTCTCTCTCTCTCTCTCTCTCTCTCTCTCTCACACACACACACAGGGGTGGCTGTGGCGCAGTGGTAGAGCCAATCAGAAGGTTGGTGGTTGATCCCTGGCCCTGCAGTCCCATGTTGAAGTGTCCTTGGGCAAGACACTGAACCCAGAGTTGCCCCCAATGCTGCGCCATCGGTGTGTAAATGTGTGTGACTGTTTATCTGATAAGCAGGTGGTACCTTGTACGGAAGCCTCGGTCACAGTGTATAAATGCGTGTGAATGGTTCCTGTACTAAGTAAAAGCGCTTTGAATAGTTGATGAGACTAGAAAAGCGCCAGATAGGAACAGTCCATTTACATTACATTACACACACAGACATGTGTGTAGGTGTGGATAAAAGCATAAGATGGTGTCTGGATGGACACCTGGGTTGTGGAGTGAAGGCAAGATAGAGCGTGGAACTTGGTATCAAGGGATCCAGAGCAGTAAGCCAGGGTAAAGTTGAACCGGGTAAAGAACAGGGCGAACTAGCATGGCGGGAATTGAGTCTCCGGGCGCTCTGGATGTAGAATAGGTTATTGTGATCCGTCCAAACCAGGAAGGGGGTGTTCCAATGCCTCCACTCCTCCAGGGCCAGCTTAACAGCCAGCAATTCCCGGTCTCCCACACTGTAATCAGTGGGGGTCAGGTGGCGGGAGAAGGTACAGGGAAGGAGCTTGTGGTCAGAGGGAGAGCGTTGAGGCATCCACCTACACCATGAACTGAAGGGAGGGGTCAGGGTCGTTGAGGACGGGGGTGGAGGTGAACCAGATTTTGAAAAGGGAGAAGGCTGCAGCGGCCTCTGGAGACCGGAAGAACAGGACCAAGGTTGAGGTGAGACGAGTGAGAGGGGAGGCAAGAGAACTGTAGTTGCGAATAAACCGATAATAGAATTTGCCGAAGACCAAAAAACGCTGGAGCTGGGATTGGGCCAGTCAGCAACATCTTGGATCTTGGCCATGTCAGCACAAAGCTGCCCACTCTCAATGACAAAGCCAAGGAATTGCACAGACGGGACATGAAATTTTCAGCTCATGGACAATGCTTCATTATGGCACTACTGGCACTGCAGGAGGACTAACCCCAAATGGAAGAATCAGGAGAGGAAGAGACTTCTGGGACCTTGACAATGACTGGCTAATATGATGCTTTAAATTCCCTAAAGCTGTGCTCTTGGATCTATGTACTGAATTGGGTCCAGTAGAGACCCAACGTGCCGGAACCGTGCCATTTTGTAAATATTTTTCAATAAAAGGGTTTAAAATTATTTTTTATGTAATCGCTCATTTGTGAGAACAAAAGCAGCACTTTACTACACAGTACATTACTGAATTACCTCCAATTTAAAACACTAAACTTTCAGTAGGAATGATGAATCACTGAGGAAGCTCACTAAGCCAAGGAATAACAACATCTTAGAAATATGTCTTAGGTTTTATTTTGCATATGGGTAAAATAATTCAGCTTTTTTTGCAAAGTACTCCTGCACAAGGAAATACTGAACATTTTTATTTGGACTGAAAGACGATTCCTTCACGTGCCTCTGTGTCTGGGGCAATGTCTGACCTGTTGAAGGAGCATAAAGAATTTGTGTCAGACATTTGATTTACAAATGACATCCTGAGGGGGAAAAAACATGTATTTTTAAAAATAATCAAAAATAAAATTCTGCCTTGCACCTGTTGACAGGGACAGCGCATAATTAAAGTAGTTTCACCATAGCTACATTTAATTGGGATCGACAAAAAAACATTTTGGCTTACTTAATGTAGGTATCAAAACAATATTACTTATACTGAGCGTGAAGGAGTTAGCAGGTAAAGTTAAACCTCATCTGCTACAACATTCCTGCCGTGCTACAAGCTAACTGTTTGACTTAGCAACAAGCTACAGAGTAAAATGAGATTTGCGCTATCACCAGTGATACTGTAACCATCGCTATCTTAGTTGTGTAGTTGTTAAAAATGAAACAAATTAAGCAGGGATACTTACATGTCAAGCAGAAATGGCACTAGCTCTGAATCCGTGTTGAATCGGCGTAGCTCCCTCCACCTCTGAAAAGCCGCTCCGATGTTGACCCTCGTTTTATTTCGGGCTCGGTTAAATTCTTTCTTTTTAGCTCGCTTTTCGTCATCGGTCTTCTTCTGTTTGCCCGTCTTTGTTTTCTGAGCAGGTGTGTCTCAAGAAATTGGCAGTTTTCCTGAAAAGTTGTTTCTCGGCGATTAGCACAGCTGCAGCACACTGGCAATCTTGAGCTTGAACACGGTACGCGCTGTGCGGGGGAGGGGTATGAGCAGCGCATACACGAGAGTGATCAACACTGCTAAGACACTCCTCCTGGCTCTGATAGGCTGTTTCTGACCGGGAGCGGTGTATTTCTGCAAGTGGCAGTAGGAGCACAAGGAGGAGAATAGGAGCTTGATTTTTTTTCACAGATTATCTGTCTCATATTCTACTGTCAGGACATAGTGACAGTTTTAACAAATATGTAAAAAATACATTTTTACAAAAGTTACCTACTGAAGCTTTAACATTGGACTTCCAGGCATGTTCCTTAGATACTTGCCATAAAGAATACTTGCCAAAAAGAATACTCTTGGTATTGGTACTCTTGGATGGAATGAGACTAATACTGACTCTAACTTCTCATCTCTTCTGTGCTGTCATGCAGAGGCTTACTTGGTCTCTTTACTCTTTCCTCACAATTTAACTATCGAGGGTAAGTTATTTTTTCTACTTTATTACCTTCAGTGACTTGACTGTTCTCTTCTGTTTATTAGAAGTGTATATGCTATACCCTAAAACTTAAAAATAAAGTAAATGAAAAAACACAAAATAAACAGTTTTTTGTTGATTTTGTGAGTGCTTGCAGCAGAGCACCTGCAGTGACTCCTGGGAAAAGGAGTTTTCACAATCCAGGATTAGTGTAGCCCAGTGACTGAGATTGAACCAGTGGAAACACTGACAATCACTGATCATGGCATGGCATAGAAGGAGAGTTTAAGTCTGTTACCATCGTGCAAGTTCAAATTAGCCAGCAGTTATTCAAGGCTCAGCAGACAATTATGTAAGAACAAGCAGGGTCAATGAGGCAGAAAGGAGTGTGTGCATGCCAGTGATTTAAGAGACTAATGTGCACAGGATGTATGCCTTCATTTAGCTTGACTATCTGCCTCACTGCCCATTGCTCAATAATGACTGCCCATTCAGAACAATGAGAGAAAGAAGAAGAACATTTTACTGTAAATGAAATCAAACTGCCCACTGCCTTAGATTTCCATGCCAAAATCCAAAATAGGCCCTCAGCCTCAGGGTTGGCAGTAGGAGAGCCAAGCAAACTCATGACTTCGAACTTGGCCTGTAGAATAAAGTACATTAAAATTTAAGCCAGGCTGTTAGCATGCCATATTTTTTATCATAATGCAGCAAAAACAAAAACAACAGCATGACATTTTAACTGGGTTTATATTTTTAAAACAAGGCCATTGCAATTATAGTACATTCCCCTTTAACTGTACAAACCAAAGTTTGATGGTACGTGTCAGCACCACTGTAGCAATTTATGGCGGCAAGAATTGCTGCTATATAATGCGCTTGGTGGATGCTTTTTTTGGGCTTGTCACCAGCAATTAACAGTTTCTGTTTACTGACCACTGACAATTAAAGAAAACACACCCCTACAACCACTATGCACCTGGTTGGACAAATGCTTCATGTGGGATTGTCTGCTCCCAAATTTTAAAACAGACTACAGAAACAAAAATCTTCTTCTTCATCCACTTATCCAGTATCGGGTCGCGATATCCTAGTCCTAGGACTTCCACCACCTCAACTGGCTCCTTTCAACACAAAGGAGCAGCGGCTCTACTCTGAGCTCCTCACAGATGACTGAGCTTCTAAAGGAGTTGCAAGCCACCCTCCTGAGGAAACCCATTTTGTCCGCTTGTACCCTGGATCTCGTTCTTTTTGTTGTGATCCAGCCTTCATGACCATAGGTGAGGGTAGGAACAAAAACTGCCTTCTGGCTCAGCTCTCTTTTCGTCACAACAATAAATTGAATGTAATACTGTCCCTGTTGTGCCGATTCTCTGACCAACCTCCCGCTCCATTGTACACTCACTCGTGAACAAGGCCCCAATGTATTTAAACTCCTTCACTTGGGGTATGGACTCATTACCTACCTGAAAAAGGCACTCCATCGGTTTTCTGCTGAGAACCATGGCCTCAGATTTAGAAGTGCTGATCCTCATCCCAGCCAAAACAAAAAAAGTTCACTGAAAGGCGTTTCTGTGAAAAATAGGCAGTGATGGGAATAACGACGTTTTAATGTTTTAATGTTACTAATGGCGTTACTTTTGTCAGTAACGAGTAATCTAATTGATCATCTCTCCCATCTTACAGTTTTTTAGAATCGCTATGACAGCTTTTCAATACATTTAACAAATTTCCTAAACTCTTAACGCACCAACACACCTAAAACGGTTAATTTCATGCTCAAATTCACACACTGTAAACTAAACTCCAAAACTAATTTTCAAAATACAATAATATACTAACACAACACACTATGTCTAACAAAACACTGCAAACATGTTTTTAAAATCAAATAATTGTTCAAAACACTAACACATGTTCTCTTCCAACAGGAACATTTAGTCAATCATAAAACAATGACAAAAAAACACTATCATCAGCTGAAATTACAGAAACTACATTATTTTAGATGTGTAAGGTATTCCTTTATACAATAGACAGTATATTGTATTGATCATAGATTGTGTTTTGCACATGCATTTTGTTTCTTTTGCTGCAGAAATTCAAAGCAAAAAATGAATGACCATCTCAGAGTAGCTAACAGAATTAGTAACAGAATTCCTGGAGTAAGGACTTTATTTGCAAAAGGACATTACTGCAAGATATACAAACAGAAAGAACACCGGAATAATAATTTTAAAAAAGTAATCTTCTAATCTGCTTGGTCTTCTGCGTTTGGCCACATGTTCTCATTCACATCACACCTGATATCTTTTCTGGCAAGGCATAGTGGGAAAAATCTTTTTGCTGTGTCTTGGCATGCAGCATCCATTGCATCCAGGACTGACATTTGGTCATGTGGACAATGGTCAAAAACCTTCCATCTCCAGGCTGAGAAAAACTGCTCAATAGGGTTGAGGAAAGGAGAGTAAGGGGCAAGGAAATGGGACATCATCCTTGGACCAGGCTGTGATTGTAGGGGAATGGTGGAATGCCACACTGTCCCATGTGATCACATACTGTATATTGGCAAGTGGTCTCCCACCTGCCCCCTCTCTACCTCTGGCATCAGTCTTTTGTGCAGGTCTTCTAAAAACAGAAGAGGAGAGTCAGTGTTGTAGGGGCCAATCTCACATTTATGCAGGAGTGCACCATTGTTGGAGATTGTGGCGCACATGGTGATGTTTCAACAATTGCATAACTTCAATAAGCTGTTTCTCATTAGCAATGGAATAAAATACAAGGAATATATTTGTGTTTCAATTCACAATATGAATAGTTGTTCACTTTGACTTTAGCCTGTAAGGTTAGGTTTAGAACATGGTGTTAAAGCATTGGTAAATTTGGCAGTGAAAATCTATTGTTTTGTTTGAGCTTGTGTGTAAAAGGAGTTTAAGCATTTTAAATTTGTGTTAATTGTATGCATTATGTGTTAAAGCAACAAGAAATGTGTTAATAGTATTGTTTACACATGCAGATGTAGTGCTAAATGTGTTAAGAGTTTTGGAAAATTGTTAAAAGTATTGAAAAATGTGTCATAGCAATCGTAAAATACTGTAATAACGACATTACTGTTACTGCTGAAAAATGTGAAATACATATTCATATACAAAAAAAATATACATTGAAAATATTCAACTAAAACAAGTTCCTTCCCGAGACCATTGTGATTGATTTAAAGAAATGCAAACAACCAATGCATTCTTTTTGCCTTGCCCAGAATATATGTTCTGTGTAGCTCAATTCCTGAAGTAAGGTCTGGCAATGCGAGACTCATAAAGTTTCGGTTTGCAAAGGGGGTCGTGGCAGAAAAAAAGTTTGAAAAACATTGCTGTATTAAATGGTATCACATTATATGGTGTTCTGTATTGTAGCACAATTAACTCTAGGCATATTCATTTTCACTACTCCAAGTAAAGGAGTTCAGGTGTCTTGGGATGCTAGGGTTAAAAACCATCATATTTTAGTTGTACTACACATTGCTGCTACTCCTCTTTTCACCCTGTGTGTTGATCTCACTCTTTAAGCTCCCAAATGAGGCTTTTCACTTTTATTCATCTTTGTTGGGAGTCGCACATGCGCAGGCCTAGGTCAGCACTACAAGCTAGTCAGAAGCAGAGTGTGAGGGCATGCCACGCTAGCAGCTAGCCTCTTCCAACATCATAACATGTGTTACAAAGTGACGCACCCTGAAGTAAAGGCTGGACTACAATTGAGCTGTTTGGAGTACTTTGTGAACAGTGTTGAACTGTTGGAGATGGTAAGTCCCTTTGGGGTGGACTTTGGGCTTTTTCACTTTGTAAACATATTACACACACAAAAAAAGATATATATACTGTGTATATATATAACACATAAAATTAAATGTAATTTAATATACATTTAAAAGCATAATATGAGCACTTAAAATAGATATTAAACATTAATATCAAAATCTCTTGTTGAAGATTTGAATACGTCTTTAAAAACACAGAACCAAAATCCCCTTTTTTCTTTTCATCCTGTACCTCATGAAAAAGTTCACCCAAAAACAATAGATAGTATTTAGGACTTAACCTCCACAGGTTCTTTATGCTACCAGAAAAGGTTTTCCGTTGAACGGCATTAAGGAGAGCAGAGTGCTCAAGAAATGGAAGCATATCAGTGAAAACTGACTTTCTTGGAGTCTGAACATAAAATAAATGTTATTTAATGTCCCAAATTTTTTTTTTCAAAATTACTGCGCATATGCAAGCAAAACAAATTTCTTCATGGGAAATGCTTTGTTTAGCAATAGTTTAGAATAAATAATTGTGTTAAGATTTACATGAGCACACAAATAGATTAGGGTGATGTTGGAATTTAAAATTTTATATGTGCTTAAACATTGTGGGTGATTTGCATTATACATTCAAGCCAAAAGGTAAAAGCATCATTTCAACATAAATGAAGACATGTGGGTCATGCATTAAGTTTGTTAAATATATAGTTTGTTGTTTGTTGCATTAAGTGGTTTTGCAATACTTCTGTTTTATAATATAAGATGTTCTGGTACATTTTGTTATAACCCAGCTCTACAAATGTGTTAGAAGTTGAATTGATGATGTTAGAGACATCCTGTCTCTGGTTTCAGTCACCCTTTATGGCCCAACTGCTCTGTTGCTTTGCAAGTCTCTGAGGGTCATAAACCCTCAGTCACATCCCAACTAAAAGATAAGGAATAAGCACAAGACCCCACCCTTTGTGAGATAATACTGGGGGTCTGAGAGCCAGAGAGTCAGACAAAGGAAGGGGAGAGCTGCAACAGCTTGATCCAGGTAACTTTGTCTCTAGGATATCCTATGTAATAAAATGGATTCACATTTCAACATCTGAGATTTTGACTACTAATTGAATGAACCCTGAGAATGGAGCAGGATTTAGCTCCAACAATTTGGCGCCCAACGTGGGGCAATCGAGGAAGGCACGGACCCATCCTTGAGTAAGTGAACAACTAGGACGAGATGCGCCTCCACATTCAGCCCGGGCACTAAGGAAAGGTAAAGCAGAACCTGTTAATATCAAATCTGCAGCATTGGACATGTACAAAATCTGAATGTGGAACGTGCCTGTATCCTAGTAGCTAAAATTGACAAATTTGATAAGATGTTGATGTGTGAAAAAGTTTTAAATTTTAATGTGTAACATATATTTTAAGTTTTTAAAAAAACGTAGTACTTGCAAAAAATAGGTACGAAGATACGAGGATATCCCTTGCGCGCGGGATATTTCTCTATAAAGTGAGCATGAAGGGCACCGCTAAATTGGAAAACTAGTAGTGGGAAGAGTAGTTTAGTAGTTAATTAACCAGACGAAAGGTAATGTATTTCAAAGAGGGAATACATGAAGGTGTAGTCTCCAAAAAAGGGACGTGAAGAGTAGTTTCTAAATTGGGCCATAGAAATTAAGGTAGTCTGTGTATATAGATCAGATGAAAGGTAGTGTATTTCAAACAGGGGATACATGAAGGTGTAACGTCTGGAGGATGAAGAGTAATTTCTAAATTGGGCCGTAGAAATGAAGGTAGTCTGGTGAATCAGATGAAAGGTAGTGTATTTCAAACAGGGGATACATGAAGGTGTAGTGTCGGGTGCACGAAGAGTAATTTCTAAATTGGATAAATAGAAACGAAGGTAATCTGAAAAATGAATAAAAATTTAAAAAAAAGGGGAATAGTATGGCGGAGGCTAAGACGCAGGAGGAGGGTCTGTTGGAATCAGGACCGTAACCATGGTAACGTTGAAACACGTGGCCGTGAGCACTCCAAAAGACCAGGATGTGCGCATAAAACAAGCACAGGACAATTTAGATCCTGTAGTACAAAAATACCCAACAAATACTGAGAAGCCGTGGTTCTGTCCACTGTGGGACGGAATGCATAAATTACAGGATGATATAACTAAATTAGAGGACGACGCCAAAACCGCGGGTCTCATATTAAGTGCCAAATTGAGAAATAAAATAATGAAGGTAGGAGGTAAACATGCTGTTCTCCACGGTCTTTTAATGCTCATGCAGGGAGCAGCACACCCCATCAGGGACACTCGGACACAAGATAAGGAAGACAAGGTTGATAATACACAGAGACAGAAAAATTATCAGTCATTTCCAGAAAATCTAGACATAAGACCGCCACCATATTCTCCGGTTGGCACACATTGAATTTAACCAGCAGTAAACATACATGAAGGGGCAGTGACTGTGCACAAAGATACCACCGTGTTAACAGATGTTTCAGAGGGAGACGAGAAATGCGTGCCCCAGAGCCCCACTCCACTGCCGCGAAGCGAGAGCAAGCAACAACATTGGGTACAGTTGATATATGTTTCTATGTATGTCTGTATGTCTTGTCCTGCTTTAATTGTTGTATGTCTGCAATTAGGAGATGGATCAAAATTATAGTAATATGTCCTGTCAGACAGTCAGTATTAAAGGAGGCTGAGAAAAGCCCAACTAGGGAATAGAGGGGAACTGTGTAGCGTTTTAGGAAAAAGGATTTAGATTTAATGAGGGAAAATTTGGTTTAAAGGGAAAATTTGGTGGAAGGAAGGGGGACACAGGGTGCTGCAGAGGCAGGCTGTCCTTTTGACCCCTTCCACAGAGGGAGTTGTAAAAAACACAGATACGAAGAAAGATTTGGTCTGGCAGTAACGAGTATTAACCAAAATGCCTCTGCAGGGCAAAAGGTAACACAAGGGTTAAATTGGAGAAAGAAAAAAAAAAGAGATCTGATAAAACTAAGAATTATGTTGTTGTGAGGAAGATGTAGGTGAAGCAAAGAACCAAACTTAAGTTAATGCTGATCTAAAAAAAAAAATTGCATGAAAGAGTTACTTGGTTAAATCACTTAGGTGATAGAAAACGGCTTTGATCATTTCCAGTTTTAAGAAAAAAAATGTGAGGCTTCCTATATTGTTACATTTTCATACCTTAAGTACATGCAGTACTTTTGTGATACTTTTCTTATATGGGAAATATTTTAGGGGAATTTTGTTGGTAACAGAAATAGAAAGATATTAGTTTGGAATTAGGACTTTAACCTTAGAACAGTGAAATGATAATATTCCTTTCTATTAATATGACTGACCCTACTGTAGAAACGTTTTTGAATTAATGTCATAGATTAAGAATTCTTTAAAGTAAAGTGAAACAAAGGAAGAGAGAAATCATTCTTTCTTTCCAGAGGTCTAGAGGACAGCTGAAGTGTGGGTTCTTTCAAGAAAACACACACGTATAGAGAAGGATAAGATAAAAAGAGTTATGCATAAAGTAAAGAGGGGTTGCAGTAGACCTGCAGCTCAGTGAAGATTTTGATCATAAATCACACAGTATAATGAGATATGTTCTCATATCAGGTGACAAACTGGATAGACTGAACCACTGGGTGCTCCAGTGGGTTCTATTGTTATTATTATTAAAGGTCATAAAGAACACATTAGACATTAATTAGTACACATTTTTGTTGCAACCTAATTAAAGAAACATTCTTTTTGTTATAATTCATCTAAGTTTGTTGGTTGAGATAAGATTGAAACCAATCCAAGCTGATATGAGATTCCATTCTATGTACATTTGATGTGGTGCTCAAATGAGCATATCGGTTAAGCTTAATTGTGGATTTTGTTTGTATTTTGAGTTTTTATATGACAAACTGTTTAAACTATTAAGTTGATGTTAAGGTGATTCTTTTCTTTTTCTGTTTTGACTTTTTGTTTTGTTGCTTTTAAGATCAAGATGAAGTTTGTGACTCAAGACAGTGTGTTAATGGCTAAAACTACTTATTTATGAATAGGTATGCTGTAGGAGACATAACTCAAAAAGAGGGATACAGTAGCAATAATACACTGTCCATAGCATTAAGGATATTAAAACTACTCTACAATTTTGTTTTGATTTGTGCAGAAACATGACCCTTAATGTAAAATGAGGCTTAGAAGAGATAAATTCCAAAACCAATGTTTCTCTTTAGAATGTTTGTATGGATTTTATAGAGTTAAACCAGCAAGAGGGACAGAAATGTTATTTTATAATAATGAGTGACATACACTAAATGAGTATTGATAAAAGAAAAGATAATGCTTTTTGGAGTTCTGTTTTGTGCCACACAGTGCCTCGTTGTGTCAGAATCCGGTCCATCTCGCTCCTTCAGCTACAGGATCAGAGACAATCTGTACCAGAAGAATGACAACAACCATCACAGCACCTCAGACCACAGCACAGCTAAAGACCATAAAGGTTCATGATCTGGCTGCGATTCTTGGCCCAAAGTGACATGAAAAGTGAACCAGGGCTAAATGTTTGATAGTGATCGCAACATCTGTAAGTGTGCTGTGCTGGCCCGCAGAGCAAGCAGTGGGGCCTTGCTGACGCTTATGGTGAGAGGGCTCTGCAGGGGTCAACCATGTGACCCTGAGGCCTGCTACACCATAAACAGAGACACTGAGGTACGGATCAACGACCAGAAGATGGACTGATAAGGAGAAGGGGGGGAGCGAGAGACCTCCTGATCTGGTACTTCAGACGCACACGTGAAGGCAGTTTGTAGTTACAGACTCAGATTCTGAAAACACACATACAATACTGGGAAAAACTAATATTTTAGAATTACTTATTCTTACTCCACAAATAAGGTAAAGTTCGTGTAAACAAACATGTATAAAGGGTTAAGACATGCCTCAAAGATATAAGGAATTTGGTATGGAAAATTACATTTTTTGGGGTCTTATAAAATTTTGTAACATTTGCATTAAATTTCCAGTTATAGTTTCAAGCAAGATCGGTGGCAACTATGTTAATACAGATGGGTTAAAAATAGTCCTCACGTTTTCAATAAAGAGTTAAAAGATGATTTGTTAGGGATAGATCAGGTATTGCAAAGTACTGTGATTTAATATGTTGACGACATTATGATCTGGTCACAGGATGAGTACACATTTAATTGATGATCTCACGGAGGTGAGATCAAAAGAGGGTGTTGTTGGAATTTAAAATTTTATATGTGCTTAAACATTGTGGGTGACTTGCATTATACATTCAAGCCAAAAGGTAAAAGCATTATTTCAACATAAATGAAGACATGTGGGTCATGCATTAAGTTTGTTGTTATAAATATATAGTTTGTTGTTTGTTGCATTAAGTGGTTTTGCAATACTTCTGTTTTATAATATAAGATGTTCTGGTACATTTTGTTATAACCCAGCTCTACAAATGTGTTAGAAGTTGAATTGATGATGAAAGGGGGACAAGGGGTAGGTTTCTGAGGGACAACGTGGGAGGACTTCTAATGGTGCCTGTGTTCGGCTGCGCATCAGCCACTGCTCTGCTTTCCAATACATTTCTGGTTCTCTCTGTGATTATCCTTGTGTCAATCCTATCAACTACCAGTAATGTCTCTGCAATCATACAGTATGACCGGGACTCATTGCTCTGCATTAAGGTACATATGCAGGACTTTTGTATTACCTGGGACAGATTTTCTGAGTTTTTCCCTCCTAAAATGGAGTGCTACGCGTCATCACCGGCATACCTGTTGCTTACTCAGCGCCGCGATAGGAGAAGGAAGCGGGGATCTAGGGCTGGGGCCCAGGTCTGGGAGGAGAAAGTGGCGATCCCGTGGCTTCCCATCTGGGCCAAATGGATCCAGAGCTCCTGGGAGTGAGCGATGCTTGAGGCCGGTCCCGGTCTGCGAGTCTGATCAAGACGTGGTCTGTGTGTCATCGCCTGTGTGGAGCATCTCCGACTGGATCTTTCCCACCTGGCCTGTTTGCCGCCGCGCTCCCCGTCAGCGTGTCCTGAGTCCGGTTCTCTGTCAGATGGATCTTGCCATCCAGCCTGTCCCAGACCAGCCTTGGTCACACACCTGCCCTACCAGCATTGCACTTCTCAACGCACGCTCCATTGCAAGCAGGGCCTTTACCCTGAACGACTATTTTGCTAAGGAAAACTTGGACTTCCTATTCATTACAGAGACATGGCAGCGTGAGAACGAACACGTTCATCTTAAAGAACTATGCCCCCCGGCCTGCTCCGTGTTTGGAACTCCCCGGCTTTCGCGTCGTGGAGGCGGCCTTGCGTTGGTCTTCCGGGATTTTTTCTGCTGCAGTTTGATGGACACCGCTTCGCCCAACACCTTTGAGCTGCAGATGTTTAAGGTTGGGAAACTACACCCCTTTTACTGTTTTTTTAGTATACCGACCCCCTGGTCCCGCACGCACATTTCTTGATGATTTCTCTGAGCTGTTAACAGCTATCATTAAACTAGATCGCGTTTTAATCCTTGGGGACTTTAATTTGCATATTGATGACCTCTCGTGTCCGACTGCAGTTGAACTGTTGACAATTATGGATTCTTTCAACCTTGTGCAGCATGTTTCCGGCCCCACGCATAAAAAAGTCCACACGTTGGACCTGGTATTTTCTTGTGGCCTAAACATTGATAAACTGAGTGTTGAAGATCCTCAAATTAGTGACCATTGTTGTGTTTCTTTTAATTTGTCTCTTACCACCATGCCCGCCATCTCCAATGTTGTAACACGAAAACGCATTATCAGTGAGACAACACTTAGTGATTTCTCTGCACCTTTTGAAACTTGCTCCTTCATTGAATGTGATGATGTTGATTCATTTGTGCAAAGTTTCAACGACCACTGTCTGTCGGTTTTGGATTTGGTAGCACCGGTTAAAAAGATTTCAGGTTTGCAGAAGAAGGCCTCTCCATGGATAAATGAAATTATTTGTAGCTTTAGGAGAAAATGCCGGAAGACTGAGCGTCTGTGGAAGGCCACTAAATTAGAGGTACACAGACTCCATTTAAAAGATATGATGCTAGATCTAAATGAACTTATAAAGCAGGCCCGCTCAGCATATTTTTCTAACCTTTGTTGGAGCTAAATCCTGCTCCATTCTCAGGGTTCATTCAATTAGTAGTCAAAATCTTAGATGTTGAAATGTGAATCCATTTATTACATAGGATATCCTAGAGACAAAGTTACCTGGATCAAGCTGTTGCAGCTCTCCCCTTCCTTTGTCTGACTCTTTGGCTCTCAGACCCCCAGTATTATCTCACAAAGGGTGGGGTCTTGTGCTTATTCCTTATCTTTTAGTTGGGATGTGACTGAGGGTTTATGACCCTCAGAGACTTGCAAAGCAACAAGCAGTTGGGCCATAAAGGGTGACTGAAACCAGAGACAGGATGTCTCTAACATCATCAATTCAACTTCTAACACATTTGTAGAGCTGGGTTATAACAAAATGTACCAGAACATCTTATATTATAAAGCAGAGGTATTGCAAAACCACTTAATGCAACAAACAACAAACTATATATTTATAACAACAAACTTAATGCATGACCCACATGTCTTCATTTATGTTGAAATAATGCTTTTACCTTTTGGCTTGAATGTATAATGCAAATCACCCACAATGTTTAAGCACATATAAAATTTTAAATCCCAACACCTTGTGTCAGGAAATAAGAAAAATCCAAAAGTCTTGTTTGACACCATTGAAAAGCTTACTGCACCCCCAGCTCCTCTTGTGCCTGTGTACACACATGAGGACTGTAACAACTTGTTGTTTTTCTTGAACAAAGTACATGACATTAGGGCCAGTGTTAATCCTCCACTCATTCGTGGTTCTTTCACTGAGTTCTCCTCAGTGTCGTCTTGGTCGTCCTTCACTCCTGTCAGCTTACAAGATGTGAAGACCATAACAAGAAATATGAAACCGTCTTCAAGCCCTGCTGACATCGTCCCAACAAATCTATTTTTGAAAATATTTGATATCGTCGGCCCCTGTGTGGGAAAAATAATTAACCTGTCACTTAAATCTGGCACAGTTCCAAACTACTTCAAACACGCAGTGGTAAATCTGGTCCTTAAAAAGCCCAATCTTGACCCTTCTGAACCCAAAAACTACAGGCCCATATCTAAACTTCCATTTATCTCCAAAATTTTGGAAAAAGTAGTTGCATGCCAGCTGACCTCCTTTATGGAGCAGCACAACTTGTTTGATACTTTTCAATCTGGCTTTCGAAAATCTCACTCCACTGAAACAGCCCTAATCAAAGTCTCTAGTGATGTGATGATGGCAGCAGACTCTGGCCGCTACACTGTACTTGTACTTCTTGATTTGACATCTTGATTTTGTTCTTACTGTACATTTTGCCACTTGGTCAAATTATCCGCTGTTTCAAATATGTATTGTACCACTTCTACGCTGACGATGTTCAGCTGTATTGTTCTTTTAATGATTGAATTTCACCGTCTGCCTCTGTTTCTAGAGTGTGTGTCCTCCATCAAAGACTGGCTAGCCACAAAGTGCTTACAGATAATGACAGAGAAATTCGTTTTTATATGTTCTTTATTAGACAATTCTCTGTAGTAGTGTTTTAGAATATTATACCTTGCATGCTTAAATTCATACATTCATATTCATATCATAATCACTGCTTTCATGCTTATCATATATCCATATCTTGCTTAACGTATATTCATGTATGCTTTATGTTTTATGATCTTATGTGCACATTTAACCAACAATGTTTTCTTTAAAGCTGTTAGGGCCTCCAAGCAATAAAATGTCTCCACGGCTGCATATCATATAGATAGCAAATGTCTCCAAGTGTCTTAACTTCGAGGTCAGGCAGAGGGCAGGTTGCCCCGGCGACCTGCTCTTTGCCCTCCTTTCTCTGTGTAGGCATAAACCATAACACCAGATGCTTTAGACTCAACAACTGTAAATCTTCGTATGTGTGTGTGTGTGTCTTCAACAACCTTCAATAAAGAGCCTATGTTTTTGTATTATAGTGCCTGTTCCGTGGAAGCAATGCTGGCAGGCAGGTTGCTCTTGCGGAACTTTCCCTTTTGCAAAGCCGTTTAAACTGCACATTTTGCCGTCTGCGTCTCGTTTCTTTGCTTGACCATGGTTATTTAGTAAGAAAGTGTCCTGAACCTGACATTTTCTGGTGCCGAAACCCGGGAGTCAACAGCTGAGGAGTCCAGGACCGCGCTCGATCAAGGCCTGAGAATCTGTCGACAGCCGTCCACCCCTTCGCGGGACGGGGCCATAGGTTGGTCCGGTGCTGCCCTGCATCCCTCGGTGACGACTCCCCATGGTCGAGCAGCGGACAGACACGGTGAGTGTGGCAGTTCTGAGTTTCTCATGTAAAAAAAAAGTGTGGTGCACGTTTTTGCTAACTAAAATTTGTACTTTGAAAGTGGCAAATTTGAAAGTGTTGTTAATTATAGCCCCGCTGTCTAGGACTTTATTGAGTCTGTTATTCTGTTTACCTGTGTGCACATACGAAAGCTTGACGTAACGGCTGTGTGTCTTACGGTCTGGGACTTTATTGAGTGATTTGTTGTGGATACTAGGGGCAGATTATAAGGCTCGGAGCCAGGTTGTTATTGATGAATACTTTCCCGTCTGGGACATAGCTGAGCTTAAACGGGAGCTATCAGTTGGTTCTGATAAGTTCCGGGACGTCCGAGCGACACGTTTCCCCGTGCGGGGAGACCGGGGTGTCTAGAATGCCATCCTGATTGGTTTCGGGAGTTCGGCAAGGGTGATCACCGGCTTTTTGTTTCCCGACACGCCGTGTGTGTGTTTGTCACAGCGGTGGTCAGTCGGAAGCGCTGTGTATGTCTTGTCACAGCGGGTCAGTGTTTGTTTGTGTATTGTTGCAGTGCACTGTTTTGCTGTTTTGCTGTTTTGTGTTTTATGTTGTGTTTTACTGTTACGCTATGTGTGCTGACTCATAGTGGGTAGCGGATTTGTGTTGTTGCCCGACACGCCGTGTGTGTTTGTCACAGCGGTTGTCCGTCGGAAGCGCTGTGTGTCTGCACGCAGCGGGTTAGTGTATTGTTTGTCATCACTTTTTGTTTGTTGTTATCATTAAATATATATCATTAAAATCAGAGTACAGCCGTTCCGAAGGACGTCAAATTTATGGAAGAAAACTTCCCGGGAAGTGTAGAATTTGTGAAAGATTGGATAAAGAAATACGGCTTTGATGGTGAGCTTAGAATGACGTCTGTTACTGTTCTCCAGCCAACCTGATGTTTTCTGACAAAGTCGGCCAAGGCAGGTCTCATGTTGTTCAAGAGATGTTGTTTTAACTGACTTTGGTACGTTCCGTTCTGATCTCCATCATCTATCAGCCCGCTGTTTGCTTTGAAAACTTCTTCCAGTCTTCCTCGGAACTGATAGACATCTTCTCCGTCAGTTTGTCTTGTGCTTTCAATCCTTGTGTGGTCTGGTCGTTTTTTCCACACTGCAGTAACTCTATCACCTACTCCGGTAATCTGTACGCTCAGAGCGTCGTTCCCTGCTGGCAGCCATACTTCAGCTTGATCCTTTCCAGTGTAATTTCCCTTCACTCTGGTCCAGTTATGACCTAAGCAGATTGTTGTTTCATAGCCGTTTAATTGGTATGAAGCCATTAGCTGTTTGAAGTTGGTCACCCATTCTTTGGCATTTGTTGTAGGGTCTCCTAACCCTTTACATGCTTCAGTCATTTCTGTGTTACATCTCTTGAACAACATGAGACCTGCCTTGGCCGACTTTGTCAGAAAACATCAGGTTGGCTGGAGAACAGCCACCCTCGTCCAGCTAATGGAATGGGCAGAGCATGCACAGGAAGTTCTGCACAATAAGAAGAATAAACAGTCTGACATAAAATTGCAGGCGGTGGCCGAAGCTATGGTTAGCAGCATGGCTAACTACCAAGGAGCAAATGGAAGACGCCAACAGAAAAGCCGCCGGCCAAAACACGACCGATGTTACAACTGTGACAAATCAGGCCACATTGCTCGAGATTGCCCAGATCCACCGAAAGACAACAGAGGAGGAAAGCGACGCTTCGCTCGTCCCCCACCTCATAATCCAGACTACAGAGATAATTATGAGGAATGACGCCAAGCTGAGGATTCAAGCCGATCTGCTACTGAGGACAAAGACCCAAACCAAGGAGACCGCGTAGAAATATTGGACTTGACTCAATTATTCTCCCTGTCCCTGAAAGAAAAAAAACCTTATTACACTCTCAACATTGGAGGAGAAAGAATAAAGTTTTTATGTGACTCAGGAGCAGACAGGACAGTGTTAAAAGACAGAGTCCCCACAGTAAGGCCAGGCCACAAATGGATAGCAGTAGTATCAGCTAATGGTAAAACTCAGTTGCTAAAAATATCTAAACCTATCTCTGTATTAGATGAAGATGGCAAAGCCCATACGGCAGAATTAGTGACAGTAACAGCAGGTGGAGGAGAGAGTTGTAATGACGGAGAAAAAGAGACGGAGGATACTGAGAGAGCTGAGTGCTGCTGGAATGTGGAGAGAGCAGGCAGGCAAGTGAGAGAGGGAGATTGAGAGGAGGAATGAGGAGAATGAGCTAAAAACAGACGCTGTTACAGTTACTACTACAGAAGACAACAGTCCAGATGCAGAATGTAGTACAACAGAGAAAGAGCTAAAAGCAGGACCTGTTACAATTATTATCACTACAAAAAACAACAGTCCAGATGCAGAATGTAGTATAATAAAAAAAGAGATAAAAAAAAGGTCCAGATACAGAATGCACCGTAGCAGCTTTGAAAATTCATCCAGATGATGAGACTGGAGTGAAAAAACGGAAAAAGCCCCCACAGCAGCCCCCCCCTCCGCTGCTTGGGGAGGAGGCGGGTCACGCTGCACCGGATGATGACGGGACCGAGGAGGAAGAGGAAGAGGAGGAGAGTGAAGCCGAGGAGGAGGAACCAGAGGGCGGTGCCGCGGGTGGGCAGCAGAAGCCCGACACGCCTCTGAGGGACAGAACGAGGCAGGGTGGAAATAAAGTAAAAAAGGAAAAGACAGTTGCACCCAAGCCAGCTAAAAATGCACAGGTCTGTCTATATCAAAAGAATAAGAGACTCTACCCTGATCTCAGCCCTCTACAACGCCCCCTATTGACCAATGATCCACCCCCAGATATAGCAGAACAACATTTAGAAGAAAAAGTTAGTCACAGTTTCCCCATGATGGAAGTGGCAAACCCCCACTATGAAGAAGGAGGAGATCAAGACCGCACTATTAGAGTGTATCGCCCATGGACTAACACAGAAATGACTGAAGCATGTAAAGGGTTAGGAGACCCTACAACAAATGCCAAAGAATGGGTGACCAACTTCAAACAGCTAATGGCTTCATACCAATTAAACGGCTATGAAACAACCAAAGCCCTGCAAATCTGCTTAGGTCATAACTGGACCAGAGTGAAGGGAAATTACACTGGAAAGGATCAAGCTGAAGTATGGCTGCCAGCAGGGAACGATGCTCTGAGCGTACAGATTACCGGAGTAGGTGATAGTTACTGCAGTGTGGAAAAAACGACCAGACCCCACAAGGATTGAAAGCACAAGACAAACTGACGGAGAAGATGTTTATCAGTTCCGAGGAAGACTGGAAGAAGTTTTCAAAGCAAACAGCGGGCTGATAGATGATGGAGATCAGAACGGAACGTACCAAAGTCAGTTAAAACAACATCTCTTGAACAACATGAACCTGCCTTGGCCGACTTTGTCAGAAAACATCAGGTTGGCTGGAGAACAGCCACCCTCGTCCAGCTAATGGAATGGGCAGAGCATGCGCAGGAAGTTCTGCACAATAAGAAGAATAAACAGTCTGACATAAAATTGCAGGCGGTGGCCGAGGCTATGGTTAGCAGCATGGCTAACTACCAAGGAGCAAATGGACGCCAACAGAAAAGCCGCCGGCCAAAACACGACCGATGTTACAACTGTGACAAATCAGGCCACATTGCTCGAGATTGCCCAGATCCACCGAAAGACAACAGAGGAGGAAAGCGACGCTTCACTCGTCCCCCACCTCATAATCCAGACTACAGAGATAATTATGAGGAATGACGCCAAGCTGAGGATTCAAGCCGATCTGCTACTGAGGACAAAGACCCAAACCAAGGAGACCCCGTAGAAATATTGGACTTGACTCAATTATTCTCCCTGTCCCTGAAAGAAGAAGAAAAACCTTATTACACTCTCAACATTGGAGGAGAAAGAATAAAGTTTTTATGTGACTCAGGAGCAGACAGGACAGTGTTAAAAGACAGAGTCCCCACAGTAAGGCCAGGCCACAAATGGATAGCAGTAGTATCAGCTAATGGTAAAACTCAGTTGCTAAAAATATCTAAACCTATCTCTGTATTAGATGAAGATGGCAAAGCCCATACGGCAGAATTAGTGATCAGTCCAGACTGTCCAGTGAATTTGTTAGGGAGGGACCTAATGAAACAACTAAAAATAGCACTAATCCCCACTGAAAAAGGAATGAGGCCAGAAAAGATGACTTCAGCTTATGTCCATGAAGGACGAGGAACGCACGTGGCCAAAGCGGTCCGATCAAAGCCCTCTACAAAGGATGTGGAAAGCCACACGTCTCACTGGCCAGATCACCAGATATCAGAGAATGGTACCAGCTTGGACGCCTTGTGACCAGAATGTCAGGACTCATGGAGGAAAAGTGGAGTCCCGGACCCCATGGAGATGAGTGCACAATACAAGGCATAGGGAAAGTGACTCGGACAGGTGTCCACTGGGTGACGGTTGCCAAGCCGACCATTCACCTCGACGCATGAACTGAACAGCAATTCCTCGCTCCTGAAACAAAAGTCGACCCACTTTCAGCAGTCCCCCAAACGTTTTGGTCTACAGGTAAAACAGATGTAGGTTTACTTAAGACTGCTAAACCAGTAGAAGTACACCCCAAGACATCCTATAGGCCAAGAGTAAGACAGTACCCCCTAAAGCCAGACGCTATTAAAGGAATTGCCCCTGTAGTGCAGAACATGAAGGCAGCTGGAATTCTAGTTGAGGACCCAACTTGTGAATGTAACACCCCCATTTTCCCAGTTAAGAAGCCAGACGAGTCGTGGCGCTTAGTGCACGACCTTAGACAGGTAAATGCAGCAGTCCAGACTAGAGCCCCATGTGTACCAGACCCTCACACCTTGCTGAACAATCTGAAAGCTGAACACAAGTGGTTCACTGTAGTGGATCTGAGCAACGCCTTCTTCTCGATACCACTACACAGGAACTCACGACACTGGTTTGGTTTCACCTTTGAGGGAAAGAGATATACTTACACCAGACTTCCGCAAGGATTCACAGACAGCCCCTCCATTTTCTCTCAGGAGATAATGGCGTGCATGGAAGGTGCAAAGTGAAGAGACGCAAGTACTGGTCTATGTGGATGACATCCTGATTGCCTCCAAGACAAAGGAGGCCAACGAGAAAGACGCCATAAGCATTTTCAGACACCTTGCTAACTGTGGGAACAAGGCTTCAAAACACAAACTCCAATTCTGTCAGGAAGAAGTGGTCTTCCTGGGTCACAAGATCTCCCAAACAGGAAGAGCCCTCACAACGGACAGAAAACAAGCTGTTTTACAGAGCCCAAAGCCCCGCACAAAGAGACAAATGATGGCATTTCTTGGGCTCTGCAACTACTGCCGTAGCTGGATACCCCATTATGCCCAAACGACTCAACCTCTTCTGGACATGATGTACCAGATAAACCTAGCTCTGAAGGATGAGCTCACATGGACTCCGGAAGGAGACGACGCGTTCAATGCTCTCAAAGACCAAATCGCTAACACAGGAGTGTTATGCCTCCCCGACTACACCAAGCCCTTCGTCCAGTCAGTGGACTGCAGGACCAAGTTCATGACCTCAGTGCTATCACAGAAGCACGGTTCAAAACTCCAGCCAGTAGCGTTCTATTCTAAAAGGCTGGACCCAGTGGCTTGCGCACTTCCCCCTTGTGTGCGTGCAGTTTGTGCCGCGGCCCTCGCGGTACAAAGCTCAGCAGAAGTAGTGTTGTTCCATCCAACCACGTTGCTAGTCCCACATGCAGTGGACATGCTGATAACCGAAACCCGGATGACTTTTCTGTCTCCAGCGAGACACTTATCAATCATGACCACGTTGCTCTCCCAACCACATTTAGAGATAAAAAGATGTAACACACTAAACCCCGCCACACTGGTCCCCACAGAGGACGATGGAGACCCCCATTCGTGTGTAGATCGGACAAATGAGAACTGCAAACCACGAAAAGACTTGAAAGATGACCCAATTCCAGACAGTATTCACGTGTTTGTTGATGGATCTGCCTCAAGATCGTCAAAAGGAGAAAACCAAGTGGGATATGCAGTAGTGACACAAGAAGAGACGCTGCTTAGCGGGCCGTTGCCCTCAAAATACTCCGCCCAAGCAGCAGAGATAATTGCCCTCACAGAAGCCTGTAAATGGGCGAAAGACAAATCAGTGACTATCTACACAGATAGCCAGTATGCTTTTTCAACAGTGCATTGTTTTGCTGCTCAGTGGAGTAGGCGAGGAATGATGACTTCTACAGGAAAGACAGTTGAACATGCAGACTTGCTAGTGAAGTTACTTCAGGCAATTACCACACAGATTAGCTATTTGCAAGTGTGCAGCGCATACTAAACGACAAGATCCAGTCAGTTTAGGTAATGCAAAAGCAGATGAGGAAGCTAAGAGAGCAGCTGTAAGATCAGAGCACTTAGCGGTTCAAGAGGAACCACAGAATCCGATCCCTACAGAAGTACTGAAAAACATGCAAGACAACTCCCCCAAAACTGAGAAAGATGTTTGGCTATCAGATGGTGCCACTTGTGTTGATGGCCTATATCAGAAAGATGACAAGCCCTGCTTGCCTAAAAATTTGTATCATATGGTTGCTAGGGTGAGCCATGGCGGAAGCCATGTCTCTACAGCTGGGATGATGTCTATGATACAGAAGGTGTTTCACACCTTCAAAGGATTAATTTCTTATCTAAAATTTTTTTGTAGAGGATGCATTATCTGTTGCAAACATAATCCGCAGGGAAATGTAAGACCAAAGAGAGGGAAATGCCCACAAGGGTCACATCCGTTCGAAGTCCTGCACATGGATTTCATAGAGCTAAACCGAAGTGGTACTTACAAGTACTGTTGAGTCCTGGTAGATTCCTTCTCAAAATGGGTAATAATAGCACCCTCACGAAAAGCAGATGCCATTACTGTAGCCAAAACACTCGCTAAAACGGTAATACCCCAGTATGGCATCCCAAGGATAATTTGGAGTGATAATGGCCCACATTTTGTAAACGAGACAGTATCATTGCTAGGACAACACCTAGGCATAGAACTGAAGAGACACTGCACTTTGGGGGTGGTAGCACTTTGGGGGTGGTAGGAATACCACCCCCAAAAGTGCTGGATTGAATACCACCCCCAAAGTGCTGGATTGGTCGAGAGGACTAACGGCACAGTAAAAAACAGGCTAAAGAAAACTATGGATCAGACAGGAAGACCATGGCCAGAGTGTCTTCCCCTAGTAGAGTTGTACATGAGAATTACACCAAACACGACAGGACTGACACCTTTTGAAGTGGTTCACGGCAGGCCATTTATTTTACCTTTGTGGGAAGGGGTCCCCTGGGCAGAGAAAAATGATGATCCAGGTGCCCTCTTAGCAGAGTGGATGTGCAAAGTGTTTAGAGATAGGACTGTTCAAAGTGCATGTAATCTGCCTATCTCTCCCCCTCTGTCTCCCCAGGTGCAGAGACTCCAGCCAGGTGATGAAGTGCTGATAAAAGTGATAAAGAGGAAGTGCTGGTCATCACCAAAGTGGGAGGGGCCATACACTGTGCTCATCACCACGCCCACAGCTGTAAAGATTGCTGAACGGTCCACGTGGGTACACCAAAGTCACTGTAAAAAGATCATTCCATTCCCACACCCCGAATAGGCTGGAGGGCGGACGGTATCAAAACCTTTGTCTGCTGAAGAAAGAAGAAACCAACTGAGACTTTATACTCCAGCTATGGGTGAACTAAAGGGATGGGTTTGTTCTGTCCTACTGATCCTCTGCGTGTCGCTGACAGCGACTAAGGGGCCACAACAACAGGTTTCACATGGAAACCGTATGCTCATCGACGAAGCCCTGAAAGACTATGACGTGGTCTACAATTCGTCCTATGATTTGAACCTTTGGTATCGCTATGCTAAATATGTAACCAAATCTGAGAACCACAAAAATTATGTATGCACACGTATGCCAATTGCAGCCCACAACCCGTATGTGGTCCCGAAACCCGTCGACGCCAGCGCCATCTTCCCACACGCGCTACCCTCCGCCGTAGCACCCGCTCTGTTGAATGAAACCCTGAATTGGCAAATGCCCCCGCCATTGTCCAAATGCAAATTGGATTTCACTAAATTTGTAGGTAAACCGTTTAATGAGACATATGGTCCCCTTTATGGTCCTGTCCACATACCCCCAGATACCAAATATACATGCTATGAGAATCGTGTCCGCATACGGCTTGGAGAACCGGTACAAATGGGAGAGGTCTCCCGAGTGCATTGCGCCGTGGTCTACACCCCGTGTACACCACTGCCCAATGGCACATTGAACGCCACCCAGGCAACACCTGGTACGATTTGTGTGCCCTATTTTCAGGCCCCTGATGCATTGGGAGTATATGGCCAGCTAGGAGTCAGTTGGCTGTGTGGCTCCTACATGTTCCTAGATTTACCGGCAGGTTGGGTGGGTCGTTGCGCTCTAGTAGAACCGGCAGATCACTCGTACATGGTAACGCTTCGCCCCCAACCACGTGCGAGATGTAGTGCTTTTGAACGCCATGACAGCGTATGGGGATCGGATGTCCCCAAAGACCACAAGCTGTGGTCAGATGGCCAAAAAAGTTTTGCATGCACTTTTTCCGTGGGTAGGGGTGGGTAAAGTTGAGCTGAGAATGGAAACAATCAGTTACCGAGTAGGGCTGTTCATGAATTCAACCGTAACAGCCCTGTCAAAAATACGCGAAGAATTAACCGCTATAAGATTGATCGCCCTACAAAATAGGCTGGTGTTAGACCAGCTGACGGCATCACAAGGTGGTGTGTGTGCGCTTATTGGTACTACGTGTTGCACCTTTATCCCAGATAATGACAAAGATGCAGGTGTCATTCAGCAAGCCATTCTTAATTTGACTGCTCTTAGAGATGCTGCTGAGGCAGATAATGTAGTTAGCGGAGATTTCCTCTCCTGGTTAACTTCTGGACCTTGGTATGGATTATTGCTTAGAATTGTTACTCCCCTTGTAGCAGTACTTGTAATAATTTTCATAGTGCTAGGATGTGTGATGCCTTGTGTTCATACTCTGATACAACGTACTATGTCTCAAGCATTGACCACCTATGCACATGTCAAGTTTCATCAGCTCTCTACTAAATCTACTCAAAATGATGAGGAATTTTTCCTTTCTAGCAGATGGAAAGGTTTTTTTGCCTTCTCCCTGATGAAGAGTAATCAACTGTCCTATCCTGTGTGTGGATGTTTTGACGTAATTATTGAAAACCGCAACCCGGAGTGATAATTGCTGATGTTTGTTAAATGTACAACAGGAGGGAAATGACAGAGAAATTCGTTTTTATATGTTCTTTATTAGACAATTCTCTGTAGTAGTGTTTTAGAATATTATACCTTGCATTCTTAAATTCATACATTCATATTCATATCATAATCACTGCTTTCATGCTTATCATATATCCATATCTTGCTTAACATATATTCATGTATGCTTTATGTTTTATGATCTTATGTGCACATTTAACCAACAATGTTTTCTTTAAAGCTGTTAGGGCCTCCAAGCAATAAAATGTCTCCACGGCTGCATATCATATAGATAGCAAATGTCTCCAAGTGTCTTAACTTCGAGGTCAGGCAGAGGGCAGGTTGCCCCGGCGACCTGCTCTTTGCCCTCCTTTCTCTGTGTAGGCATAAACCATAACACCAGATGCTTTAGACTCAACAACTGTAAATCTTCGTATGTGTGTGTGTCTTCTTCTCCTATGTTTTTGTATTATAGTGCCTGTTCCGTGGAAGCAATGCTGGCAGGCAGGTTGCTCTTGCGGAACTTTCCCTTTTTGCAAAAGCCGTTTAAACTGCACATTTTGCCGTCTGCGTCTCGTTTCTTTGCTTGAAGATAAAGTGTCCTGAACCTGACAGATAAATTCAAACAAGACTGAAACGCTGATTTTTGCCCCAAACCATAAGATCCCGCTTATCAAACAGCAGCTTGGCTCCCTGGGCCCTTCTGTCAAATTCAGCCTCAGAAACCTGGGGGTTGTGTTTGACCAGGCCATGTCCCTGGAGACACACTCAAACAGCTTGTTCGAAATTGCTTTTTTCACCTTAGGAACATCTCTAAAATTCGCAAAATGTTGTCAAAGAAGGACCTGGAAATGATAATTCATCCTTTCATATCAACAAGACTCGACTACTGCAACGCTGTTTTTACTTGTTTGAATAAGTCTGCTCTAAACAGATTGCAAATTGTTCAAAATTCTGCTGCCAGACTTCTAACAGGTGCCCCTTCGAAGGTCTCATATTACCCCTGTCTTGTTGGACCTCCACTGGCTCCCTGTAAAATTCAGGATTGATTTTAAGATTTTAGTGCTGACTTACAGAGCCTTAAACGGTCAGGCCCCACATTACATCCTGGACCTTTTGAAGCCGTATTCCCCCTGACCGCACTCTTCGGTCTTCTGGCCAGAACCTACTTGCAGTCCCTAAGACCCGTTATAAGACCCGTGGGGACATGTCATTTCAGTCTGTTGCTCCCAGACTGTGGAACGCCCTGCCCCTGTCCTTGCGTCTTGCAGACACTGTCGTCTCTTTTAAAAATGATCTGAAAACATGTTTGTTTAAGAAGGCTTTTGGTTGATGGGTTTTTGTTAGTGTCATTTTAATTTTATATATCTATATACATTTTATACTACTTGTTTTTTACTTACTCTTTTGTACAGCACTTTGTGATTTTTATCTGAGAAAAGCGCTTTATAAATAAACTTTACTTACTTACTTACACTGCCTGGCGCAGCAGGGCCCCCACCCCACGGCAGACTCACTGATACTGGTTTACCCATTTCTAGCACATACCACCTTACATTATATATTAATTATGCCCTATGCCCCTGAACATGTGTAATTGCTGATGTAAGCTCATGAACAGGCCAACCAATGTGTTTTTTTTCTAAATAAAGATTCATAATATTTTGAACATTCAATGAATTGACAGATGCACTTCCACTTACGTTTTACTTTAGCTATTTCATTTTGTTTTTCATTACAATTTATTCACTTTAAATACATTATAATATACAAGGATAGGACTAACAGGAATTGTAGTTGCTCAACACCACAGTTTAAACAAAAGACTCCTGCCAGTCTTCCTTGTACCCACACCTTGTCTTCTTAACTGATGGTGGCGGGGCCACAGACTGCTCAGACTCGGGCTCTTTCTCCATTTTTCGAATTGGAAAGCGCGTTTCTAAAAGTTACTTCCCAGCGTGCGTGCGCTGTCATGACGACAACGAATCGGAGGGATTTTAACTATTTGTCTGATTTAAAGTCATATTCTGTACATTCTGGCTGATAGTGACGTTTAGAAGTCAGAGAGACCAAATCCGTTCAGATCACTGATTGTCTGTTAATTAAAATCAGCAACAGATTGCATGTAGAACATTTTGAGAACTACTCTGTCATAATTAAAACAACTAGAGACTGTGTGCCAGCTGATATGTGGCTCTGATTATATTTTATTAAATTGGAATCGCACCACAGTGTTTTTGGCACTTCCTGTTCAGCCTGAAATCGGCTGGAAACTGTCCGACTTTAACGCAGCTTTTTGTCCCCCCCCTGCTGCTGCCGCCTGCTCTCGTCCACTTTACAGGCGAGGAGCAGTTTATCTCCAACGAGCCTATTGTTCGTTTGGCTCCCTGGGGCTCCAAGATATAGAGCGACCAACTCTTTTTTGAGCAAGCATTGATTATGCGTGACATGGTCTCAATTTGCGGGACGTACAAATTGGGCTTAAAACGCTGTGCGCGCATGTGCTACGCGGGACGGGGTGGTCACCCTAAAATAGATACAAGACACTTGAATAATGCTGCACAGTAAGGATGAGCGAGTACAGCATTATCTGTATCTGTTTACCACATGAATTATCTGTATCTGTATCTGTACTCGGACTGGGTGGGGCCTAACCCGGAAGTGGACAGGATTTAACCCGGACGTGGGTCGGGTTGTCTTGAAATGGGCAGGGCTTTAACCGGTACATTATATTAAGCATACAATTGGGTTGATCAGAAATTGTTATATTTATTGCTGATTAGAAAACTATTTACATGACAGCATCAGCATTGAGCTTCAGATCAATGGTGTTGTCATGGTAACAAACAAACTATATATAGAAGTTTTGCAACAATGAATATGTGGGAAAATTAGTGATCAATTGTGTATGGGTGGTGGCAGTTTGAGAGAAGCGAAGGACACACGGGTGAGGTCACGTAAAAGCTGACTTGTATTCAATGCTATTGTTGGATAGTTAGGTGCTTGCATTAATGTTGCAAAACAGCTAGAATGTACTGAGAACAGAGTGTGCTTTGCAGCTGGGGCACAGCATCCTGAATACAGGAAAATATGAAGCAAGGGAGGAACTGATAGAGTACAGGCAGGGCAGATTGCGAAACCACAATCAAGGCCGCAAGCACGCAAGATAACACAAGGGAGAAGGCCTGTTGTATGTGAAGAGACAGTTACTCAAGAAAGTAAAGTGAGCAGCAAGGGTGGGGGCTCCCAAGAAGAGAATGATTACAAAGGGACAGACAGAGAAAGGAGTGCCCCAGCAATAGTATAGCTAACCAATCAGGCTCCAGAAGGAGAACCTATATCTATCTGAGCACGCCAATGTTAAAGTGCCTTTTGGGGAATCTCTGCGCTAGGCAGGATTTCCATTTGGTCCGTGCACGTTTAACTGCCCGGAAAAGCATTTCGTCTGTCTGCAGCGTCTTTAATAAATTTCTACATCCTAACTCAAATGACTTGAGGTGACTCATTAAACAGAAGGATAAAATTTCCCAACAAAATGGTAGCAGAGGATGGTTATCTAGAGATCCAGGGAAATTTCGCTGGATCCCGTATAGTACGGGTATTCAGCCCTACAGGACTATTGACTGCGGGACCAGGAGGACTCAGGTCTGATCACACCGACCGGTCAACAAAAAAAAAAAGGTAAGCAGAAGCCTTTTTAATTAAAATTCTGCGATTGGACAAAACAAAATCAAGTGTGATCAGACTGGATTTTAACTGGTTTCAGAGAGTCTATTGTCAGACAGACCAAATGTGGGGCAGGATAGGATGGTAGGATTATGTAAACCTGAAAAAGGGTTAAAGATTTCAAGAAGTAAAAGATGAATGTGTGGTAGGAGATTGATAGGAAAAGTGTAGGTTAAACACGAACTGAGCATAAATGGGGTAGGAGACTGGTAGGGATAAGTAGTCAGTAATTAATCAAGTGAAGTAAAATACGAATACGTGGTAGGAGATTGATAGGAAAAGTGTAGGTTAGACATGGACTGAGAGAAGTCACAAGTGGGTTAGGAGAGTGGTAGGGACAGTTAGTCAGTAGTTGATTAAGTGAAGAATGTGGAAATAAATACTCTAGGGGATACACCGATTCAAAGGAGTGCAAATAAATGGAGTGATTTTACAAGGAGTGGAATTAGAAATAGTGTGTGTCTTGGGGTCGGTGTATCCATACCAGTACCAGTCCCAAGGACTGGCGGAGAGAGTCAACCAGACTAGAAAACTAAGGTAATTAAAGTATGTGCAGAGAGTAAACTAAAGTGGGTAGATGTACGTCCCTTGGTCTTCATGATCATGAGGTCCGAGAAAGGGGAAGTCAGTCATCTGTCGCCACATGAAATATTAACGGGTAGGAAAGTACCGGCCCACCCAATGATGGAGGTCATATGCCATCGTTGGATGTACAACGGGTAGAAAAGTCAGAATACAGGAATGAAAACTGACATCTCTGGTTGCAGCTCTCTCCACGCAGGTGCAGACGGCATATCAACACAAGGAGGGCGAACGACCGTCATTCCAGGTGAAAGTAGGTGACTGGGTCAGGGTTGAAAGTTCACAAGAGGAAGTGGACTGACCCCAGGTGGACTGGTCCGTACGAAGTGAAGGAGATTACTTCACACTCGGTCCAGGTCAAAAGGTAAATCAGGCACACCTTGACATCACCTGACACATTGTGCCCCAGTAGAACCTCCGACCCGCATTTGGCGGACACTCGATTCGATCTAAAAAATGCAGCAGTCGATTGAGCGCTGCTTGGGGAGTCCGGACAGTCCTCAGTCCGGACAAGGGGGCCCAATATTGAAAGGAATAAAGGGTGGGAAAGGAGCAACAATACTAATTGGCATGATGTTAGGAATAGGGGTAGTATTGATAATGTGGGGAATGAAAGCACAAGGAACAGTCTCCGCGGACCCGCCGACCAAAACCACTGGGAGTGGTCCCTCCTCCCTCCAGGATTTGAAAAACCAGGCTATTTCACCGCCGTAAAGGGGGAAGGGGCCAGATAGCCTACCATTGCTTTAATTTCACAGGTACAGAACAAACCACCATAAAGTTAGGAAACATACCCCATGATTGGTGCAATGTTACTGTCCAGAATGCTGAGAGTTACATAGGCCCCATAGCAAGGTTGGGACTGTTCTACTATTGTGGGGGACTACGTATCTACTCTCAAATTAAGTACCCAAACCGCACCAAGGGTGTGTGTGCAATGGTGCGATTGGCCATGCCCATCTCTCTAGTAGGAAAACAAGTGAAATTCACCCACTCTCTATCTGTCCAGCTGACCCGAAAGCGAAGAAGGCGCGCTCGCTCTCGCCAATGGCGCTCCGGAATTTGACCCATGGGCCAAAAGCCCTACGTATATTGACTATATAGGAATACCAAGGGGCGTGCCAAACGAATTCAAACTAGCAGACCAAATCGCTGCAGGGTTCGAAAACATCCCCATTATATCAGCCATATTTCCTATTACCCCAAGTAAAAATGTGGACAGAATTAACTTTGTGCATTATAATGTTTTACGCCTGAGCAATGCCACTAAAGATGCGATTGAAGGTTTGGCAGAACAGATGGCGCCCACTTCCCTGATGGCCCTGCAGAACCGGATGGCACTAGACATGCTGCTGGCTGAGAAAGGCGGGGTCTGCTCCATGTTCGGGAGATCTGTGCTGCACCGTCATCCCCAACAACACCGCACCAGATGGGAAAGTCACCAGGGCACTGAACCAACTCCGTGCCCTCTCCAAGGAAATGCACGAGGCATCAGGTGTAGACAATCCCCTAGAGGGGTGGATGACTAATATGTTTGGAAAATGGAAAAATCTCATTGCTGCTTGTTTGACCTCATTGGCTGTTTTTTCTGCTATTTTAGTAACCTGTGGCTGCTGCTGTATCCCGTGTCTCCGGACCCTCATCTCACGCCTCATCACCACCGCATTGTCTAAAGAAAAGGCCCCTCCGCCCTATACGGTGATGCCGCTCCTGACAATAGAGGAGCCGCCGGAAGATACGGACGGGAGCATGACACTGTAGTCCTAAAGGGGGATCTTTGGTAACGTAGTGAACTCATGAATGTCTTCGCACCTTGCAGGTGCGAAAAGGGGAATTTGTGGGAAAATGTGATCAATTGTGTATGGGTGGTGGCAGTTTGAGAGAAGCGAAGGACACACGGGTGAGGTCACGTAAAAGCTGACTTGTATTCAATGCTATTGTTGGATAGTTAGGTGCTTGCATTAATGTTGCAAAACAGCTAGAATGTACTGAGAACAGAGTGTGCTTTGCAGCTGGGGCACAGCATCCTGAATACAGGAAAATATGAAGCAAGGGAGGAACTGATAGAGTACAGGCAGGGCAGATTGCGAAACCACAATCAAGGCCGCAAGCACGCAAGATAACACAAGGGAGAAGGCCTGTTGTATGTGAAGAGACAGTTACTCAAGAAAGTAAAGTGAGCAGCAAGGGTGGGGGCTCCCAAGAAGAGAATGATTACAAAGGGACAGACAGAGAAAGGAGTGCCCCAGCAATAGTATAGCTAACCAATCAGGCTCCAGAAGGAGAACCTATATCTATCTGAGCACGCCAATGTTAAAGTGCCTTTTGGGGAATCTCTGCGCTAGGCAGGATTTCCATTTGGTCCGTGCACGTTTAACTGCCCGGAAAAGCATTTCGTCTGTCTGCAGCGTCTTTAATAAATTTCTACATCCTAACTCAAATGACTTGAGGTGACTCATTAAACAGAAGGATAAAATTTCCCAACAAATACAACACATGCAGTTGCAATTATGAAGTAAAATGTAATTAGCAAGAGTTTTCATACTCAATATAACTTTCTTTTTTTAACTTTTAATTTTTTTATGATCAGTGTGATTTTTTTTGTTTTTGGTTCTTTTTTAATTTTTATTTCCACACCAGGTATGTGTGAGTGTGTGTGTGTGTGAGTAAGAGAGAGCCATGGAATGAGACAGAGAGAGAGAAAGAAAGAGAGAAAGGGGACGGGGGGGTACTGTGTTCTACGGATCAAATAGATTGATTAAATTAAAACCAGTAGAGGTTTAAAAAAAAAAGAACTCCGACGGCAGAGACGCAACGCGAGTCGCATTCTACCAAGCAGCATGTCTGAACAAACCCCACGTTTACCAGAAATCTCCTGGTAAAGTAAGTACTACAAACCGAAGTAAAAAACAAACCTGAAGCTGACGAAACCCTGAACATTAACGGAAAAGACCCGCGGACCTGATTGACTGAGGGAGAGGGAGAGGGAGAGAGAGAGAGAGAGCGCTGTTCACTTCTCCGTGTTCTGTGTGTGTGAGTGAGTGAGCAGAGCGTGTGTGTAGAGGAGGGGTGCTGTGACCATCACAGAACACAGACACGGTCCGCTACCCAATTTGGATTTTTGTTTAATCCAAGCACAGATATTGACTTGTATTACTCGTATAATACTTGTATTTGGCAAAAGTGCTTTATCTCAAATTTTATGCTCAAATAAACCTAAAAGGCCAAACAATGATCTTACATGTAAGAAAAAAAAAGATTTGACATTAAAAAAAATGTTCCACTGAACCATCAATTAATGCTGTGGTGTGTGTGTATGTGTATGTGGGGACATTTATTTTGAAAGATGTACAATAAGGCTTTGCCCTGTGAAAAAGCAAATCATGTTGTAGGTGATTTGTCCATCAGTATTTCACTCCTTCCAACTTTAAAGTTTAAGCTTAAACTTGGGTAGGCCAACACCCTCTATTTTGGCTTTAAGGCAGTTCTGCAGGTTTCCTGTCCCAGTTTAAACAGAGCCACACACTCTCCTGTCTGACCTCTCAACTCTTTCAGTGACTAAGAAGGACACTGGGAGTCACGAAAATCATGAAATATGTGGGAACAGTTGGGTCTTGTAAAGGACAGGCAGACGAGCAGACAGGGTGACTCACCAGCACAGCCAGCCATGGAGGAACTGGGACAGACATGTATACTGGCATACTAACAAAGACACCAAGGGCCCAATACTGCTGCATTGCAGACTGAAGCTACGAGAACTGTACACTTTATGTGTATATGAGAGGGAAAAGTGAGAGCTTGTATGTTTGAGAGAGGCAGAGAGAAAGAGAGAGTAATGGGTAAACAGGAAAGCAGTGTGTGCGTGCATGCGTGGTATGAGAGAGAGAGAGAGAGAGAGAGAAAGAGAGATTGAGTGCTGCGTGGGTGGCTTATATTCAAATTAGTTTGATCCTTTGCCATCGCAGCTAATAAATAATAGGGGGCCATTTCCTCTGGCAGCCAGCCAGCAATCTGTTCACTGTACAGAGCACACACACACACACACACATACATAGAAATACATACACACACATACATACAGAGAAATACACATACACTAATGCTATAATTGAATACAAGAAATACAGAATGCCTGTTCTGCTTACCACACAAACACACATCAAGTTATTGATGGAGCAGCGGTGTGTGCACTACAAGCAAAGTGTGCTGCCACGGAGCAGTGAGAGCAACTGTCAGGTTCATAACACTTTAACTTACTAAATTACTGACGGTCAAAGCAACAAAACGAGACTCAGACGGTAGTGAGCAGTTTATAGACTTTTGTCGCAAAAGGGAAGCACCGCGCGAGAGCAACCTATCTCCAGCATCACTCTCGGGGAACCTTCATCAGATTCTTTGTGGCACAGTCTCTTTATTGAAACACACACACACAAAGATTCACAGTTGTTGATACTAAAAGACATCTGGTGTTTGGTTTATGCCTACACTGAGAAAGCGAGGGCAGAGGGCAGGTCGCTGGGCGACGTGTACTTTGACTGACCTCGAAACTAAGATACTTGCTATCTCTAAGATATACAGCAGTGGAGACATTTATTGCATTGGTGGTGCTAACAGCTTTAAAGAAACAAAGTTAGTTAAATGTGCATATAAGATTATAAAATATAATAAGCATGTAGGAATATACGACAAGCAAGATATGAATATATAATAAGCATGAAAGTTATAATATTTTAAGACACTACTACAGAGAAATATGAAATAAAAGACTTATAAAAATTAATTTCTCTGTCAGCAACCATCTTAAACAAGCATGTATTAAATGGCAGCAGTTGGCTGCTTAATTGATAATGTTTTAATGGAGCTGTTGATAGAGAACTGCCACACTAGACTGGAGCCATCACCAGAACAGATTTTAAGACGTTATTTGATGTGAATATATGTTACTTGCAAAATAGCAGGGTAAGGAAAATAAGTATTTGAACACCTTGCTATTTTGCAAGTTCTCCCACTTAGAAATCATGGAGGGGTCTGAAATTGTCATCGTAGGTGCATGTCCACTGTGAGAGACATAATCTAAAAAAAGAAATCCAGAAATCACAATGTATGATTTTTTAAACTATTTATTTGTATGATACAGCTGCAAATAAGTATTTGAACTCCTGAGAAAATCAATGTTAATATTTAGTACAGTAGCCTTTGTTTGCAATTACAGAGGTCAAACGTTTCCTGTAGTTTTTCACCAGGTTTGCACACACTGCAGAAGGGATTTTGGCCCACTCCTCCACACAGATCTTCTCTAGATCAGTCAGGTTTCTGGGCTGTCGCTGAGAAACACAAAGTTTGAGCTCCCTCCAAAGATTCTTTATTGGGTTTAGGTCTGGAGACTGACTAGGCCACGCCAGAACCTTGATATGCATCTTACAGAGTCACTCCTTGGTTATCCTGGCTGTGTGCTTCGGGTCATTGTCATGTTGGAAGACCCAGCCTCGACCCATCTTCAATGCTCTAACTGAGGGAAGGAGGTTGTTCCCCAAAATCTCGCAATACATGACCCCGGTCATCCTCTCCTTAATACAGTGCAGTCGCCCTGTCCTATGTGCAGAAAAACACCCCCAACGCATGATGCTACCACCCCCATGCTTCAAAGTAGGGATGGTGTTCTTGGGATGGTACTCATCATTCTTCTTCCTCCAAACACAGTTAGTGGAATTATGACCAAAAAAATTAATTAAATAAATTAATTAAAAGCATTAAGATATTTATGTCCGAGCCCGACCCCGAGCCCGACACAGTTAAAATCGCATTTGTTTCTCATACTAATGACACATGTACGTTTGTTTGTGTGGAAAGCCCGCTTTTATTAAGCAATTGTAGGAAGGCATTCGGAAATGTCAACAGATGAGCGCATCAATGCACAGCTGACTTTCCTTCGTTTTCAATAGTTTTAAAATCTTCCATCGTTGCGCTGCCACATGTAGCTTAATACGCACGTCTTTCGTTGTCACAGCTAGTTTAACACATTTCCGCACACAGGAAGACGGATGTTAGGGTAATATTTGACATTTATTTTAATCCAAAAACAAACATTTGCATCAGGTGAAACAGGCCCATTGGTTACCTACATAATAAGCTGTTTTAAATTCAAAATGTTCAATGCCTTATCGCGCTGATGTGACCAAGCCCGACCCGAACCCGAGCATCCTTTCTAAAAATCTGTCCCGAACCCGGCCCGACCCGTCGGGTACCGTCGGGTCCCGTCGGGCTCGGGTCGGGTATCCATCCTCTAATTGTATGGGGTGGACAGGTGTCTTTATGCAGCTAACGACCTCAAACAGGTGCATCTAATTTATATTAATAAATGGAGTGGAGGTGGACATTTTGAAGGCAGACTAACAGGTCTTTGATATACAGGATCTACCTCAAACGTTTGTCAGAATGGAATATGCCAGCAAAGACTCCATCCAGATACCAAACTCTCATGTTCATGTGCAGCTAATTAATATAAGCAAATATTTTTTGTAAAAAAAAAAAAAACATCATGCCGCCCAGATTACATTAACATACCAAGGGATTTTATATATTAGGACTGTTGAAATTATAAAGAGTTAACTCAAATTTCTTTTAACGCAACCATTTTTTGACACATGATTATCACGCGTGTTCTGTTTGATTGTAAAAAACAAAACAAAAGCAGAAAGAGATAAAGAAAAGGATCTTTTGAGTGGCAAGTTGAGATTCAAAGCTCTTCCAGATGGTTCTCTGGACAAGACTAAAGTTATTTGCATGTACTGTCGAACTGAGTTACCACCAAAGTGTGTGTAAGTGTGTCAAAATACCACTTGAGCATAAAAACTTAAAAATATACCTTTTATTTAGAACAGCTAAAAAAAATTTCAATTAATTTGAGATTAATCGCAAGCTAACTATGGACAATACTGCAATTAATTATAATTAAATATTTTAATCAGTTGACAGCCCTAGTATAAAGTGTTCGCTGTCAACGTATTTCATTTGCTTTTCTCATCCCCACCTACTCTTGGCCTTTTTGATAGGCAACTCAGAGCATGAGGTTAAGGTAAGGGTTTTACACAACCAAACGTTATCGCCTAACCAAATTTCTGATTCACATGATGACACATCGGCCAGTTCTACTTGTTGATGAAGACCATGCAATGTAGTTTAAAGCTCTGAGAAAGATAGTACATGGACATTGAGTTAAGTTTATTTTGTGAAAACAGACAAAGTCAGGCGTGGTATTTTCCCCTTCCTTCCGTCTTTATGCTAAGCTAGGCTTACCAAGTCTTGTCTTGAGCTCCAAATTTCATACACAGACATATTTATATCAAGCTTCTAATCTCAGTCTCAGAAAGTAAGCAAGATATTTCCCAAAGTGTTGAACTATTCCTTTAAGAATGATTTTCCACATTACTATACAACCTACAGCAAGTCTGTGATGTATCCAACAAAAAAACATACAATGAATATTTTAGGCAAAGGTGTCAATTTTACATAAAGACACTTTATTAGTTTGTACATATACATCTCTGGTTATAATAATTACATACATTATATAATACCAAGAAGTCAAAAATAATAATTGTTATATAAAACTAAGCAGATATACTACTCTTGACTTTTAGAAACATAATGTCTTTGATAATGTATTATAGTTCTTGTCTTGTCTCATCTGTCTTGGGTGAAGAGGTTATACAGTATGGATTCAGGATAAATGTATATGTATGCATGTCCGTATGTGTGTGTATATAACAGTTTTTTACGATTGCTATGACACTTTTTTCAGTACTTTTAACAATTTTCCTAACCTCTTAACGCACCGACACACTTACAACACACAACTGGCAAAACGGTTAACTTTATGCTCAAAATCGCACAACACTAATTTTCAAAATACAATAATAAATGTAAATGTGCTGTATTTTATATAGCACTTTTCTAGTCTTAACAACTTCTCAAAGCGCTTTTACATAGTACAGGAACCATTCACCATTCACACACATTCATACACTGTGGCCGAGGCTGTCGTACAAGGTGCCACCTGCTCATCAGATAAACACTCACACACATACAACTCGGGGTTCAGTGTCTTGCCCGCCCCCTATACACTAATACACTAACATAATACACTATGTCTACCAAAACAATGCAATGCATGTCCCGAAATCAAATAATTCTTCCAAAACACTAGCACATGTTCTCTTCCAACAGGAACATTTAGTCAGTCATAGCCCAAACTGCATTATTTTATGTGTCAGGTCTGCCCTTATACAATACTCACTAGTATATTGTTCTGATCATAGATTGTGTTTTACACTGCAATTTCTCTTGAAGCCTCTATACATTTTTGTTTTGTTGGGTTTAGTAATGCATGCATTTTGTTTCTTTTGCTGCATAAATTCAATACAAAAATGAATGACACATCTCAGAGTAGCTTTCTTGAATGTACTGTTTATGAAAAAAAGGAAACAGAGACAGATATGTCCTGGTGCTCGTCTTCCTCTCCCTCATGCAGGAATTTTTCTGACTTTCTTTCTTACAACACTATTACTTACTGTAAGGTATAAAGAAAACTGTAAAAACAGATGGTCATGCGATTGAAAGAACCTCAACCCCTGAGTGTTTCCTAGATGGGAATCAGCTGTGAATAATCAATTTGCATAGCTTCAATAAGCTGTCTCTCATTAACAGTAACAATGGAATACTGTAAAATGCAGGGGATATATTTGTGTTTCAATTTACAATATAAACAGCTGTTTACTTTGACTTTAGCCTAAGATAGGTTTAGAACATGGTGTTATCTGTTCGGACATACAGTGTGAAAGCATTTGCAAATTTCTCAGTAAAAATCCATTGTTTTGGTCTTGGTTGAGCTTGTGTGTAAAAGTAGTTGAAGCAAGTGTTAACTGTGTTAACACAAATTTGGCTTAAATTTATCATAGCAATCGTAAAAAACTGTATTGTGAGCCAAGTAAATTGTCAAATTTTTCGCACATCCAGTTTTATTAGAACAACACATCTTGATCATTTCATCTGGTTGTGAAAATCCTGAAAATACTTTCATAAAATGCAATTGAACATGCTTTAACAAAATAGTAAACATTCTGGAATAAATCACCTCATGTATTTTGGTGAGGACAGACATCCTGGAATGCTAATCCTGCTGAAACCAAGCTTCCTGTCACACAACATGACAACATTCCCGACACAAACTGCAAGTTCTGTTTTGCTAAGTCAGTAAGCCGTTTCTTGTCAAATCCTGACTTTAGGAAATATGTTTTCCTCTGTGAAAGCAAAGCATAAAACTGAGTTTAAAATGGGTGTGTATGTGGGAGCATTTATTCATTAAATCACAGAAAGCTCCACTAACCCACACACTATAAATATAGCTTACTCCTACTACTTAGGAACCTAATAGCACAAGGCCTATGAGCACATTTATGGGTTTACTCAAGGTAGGGCTAAGTGCTTAATATATATATTGAAATTGTAACACTAAAGAGTTCAAAATAAAATATACAAAAGGCTTGATTTTTTTTGTAACTTAAGTAGTTGTCAATGTCATCAATGTTCTGTAGCAAGTAAAGGTTTAAAGGATGATTGCTGGTGTGTTTATGTCGGTTTAGCAGCTCTGCTACCCTCTTTAAGAGGATAGCAGAGCCGGTGTGTGTGTGTGTGTGTGTGTGTGTGTGTGTGTGTGTGTGCATGTGTGTATGATAAAGCAAGAAAGACAGGAATGGGGATTGGCTTCGGAGCGACTAGCATTAGAGATGGAAAAAACAAGGGTGTCCCCTTTGCTTTCTGACCACGGCCAGGAAATCTATAGCAGGAAAAGTTAACCTTCAATTTTATGTTGTTCACAAAGGAGTACACGGAAATGAGTAGTATTAAATGCTACCAGGCCATGGCTAAATTGACCAATCACATTTATGGGAAGATGCACGTCAGGCTATGGCGTAGGGTCCAATTCCCTGGTACGGATGTGTCCGTATCCACAGACGCATTAATCAGGCTTAAGCCAGCAGCTAATGTCAACGGTAGCTAGTCAATTATTCAAATCAATTCTTTGAATTAACAAAACAACAAATCTTGACTACTGTCGGGTTATTATGCTCAATGCATTCAGGTGTGTGTAAATTTACATACAGACAGATGCCTTTATTGAAGTAAAAAGAGCACTATGTATCATATATGATGTGTAAACATTTTTTTGTTGTTGTTCATAAAAGACTAGCAATGACACATTGTTAGCTCAATAGTAATCAAGTGAAAATAAAAATAAGTAAATGAAAATATTGCATGATTTATGGAGTTTTTATTTTAGGCTTTGAAGCATTCAAATCTAGAGAAACTCAAAATAGTGTTGCTGGATATGCAGTGTTCCTGATCTATTTCTACACCTGCATCTCTCCTTAACATGCTGTGATAAAATGCTGCACAAGGCATGTTGTCTGTGTCTAAATACCTGGGAGTGTGTAAAATGACAAGCAAACATACACAGGCCCGTATATATGACTGAACGGTGACACAAGGTTTAGAATACTCTAACACTGTCGGTATAGGAACAGGCCTTGACACTGAAGCTGAACGAGGAGCAGAAGATAACCAAACCTTTTCTTCTCCCATAAATAACAACATATTTAAATTCCCCCCACACATTCTCTATATTTTTTCTTTGTAAGCCTTAAAGTTACAACACCCTGGGTATATGCCTAATAACTACACAGGAATAACAATTTCACACAGACCGCAAACTTCCAAATTAGACAAATGGAACATTTGCTTCTCTGTTAGCTTATTTTCATCAAAAGGAGGTAAATTTTAGCTGTGCTGGTAACTGCTCTGTTGTAATTCCAACCAAACTATACAGTATGCTCAAAGAAAACAAGTGTTTGTTTGATGGATGTTTTTAAAGTATAACTGGTCTTTATTACAACCTGTCTTTTAGTGTCGTAGTTTTCACCATAATAACATTGCACTCATTAAATTTAAGGCTATAACTAACTATTATTATCATTATTGTTTATTCTGCCCATTATTTATCTATCTTGTGATTATGTAACCAATAATTATTTGATATATGAAATGTAAAAGAAAATGTAAAGAAAAAAATACCATCACTTTTCTGACCATAGTGAAAAACCAAACACATGAAGTTTACTATTATAAAAAAAAATTAAATGATTATCAAAATAGTTAGATATTTTTGTAATCCTTAAACAACTAATTGTTTCAGCTCTAATCAAGTTAATCACTGGGATCTGGGAACGCAGTGAAAGGGCTAAAATGTCTGATTGGGGGAAAAAACACGAGTGCTTAGTCAGGTCTGCTGTTTCTTTTTTATCCATGATCTGCTAACAAGAGGTGCCAAATATGACTATAACGTTGTGTAGGCTAATTTTACTCAGCACTGGTCGTGGTGGCGGCCTAGCTGTCATACACCGACAGAACTTGGAGCTGACCCCCCTTCCCCTGCCTACACTGTCCTCATTTGAATGCCTAGCATTTAAATGTAAACCCCCCTTCCCCATGACAATGCTCCTCATCTACCGGCCCCCCAAACCCAACTCAGCTTTCATCTCAGAAATACACAACCTTCTCACAACACTCTGCATAACTTCTGCCAACATTATTATACTTGGAGATATTAATATCAATGTAGACAACCCATCCTGTCACTTTGCAGCTGAGTTTCTGCAACTACTGGACTGCCTCAAAGTTTACTGTCGATGTCCCCACACACTCTAGGGGGCACACACTGGACCTGGTCATTTCCAACTCCGCTCCCATTAACAACCTTCTGGCGTATGATCTGGGTGTCTCTGACCCCAAGGCCATCATCTGGAGCTGTCACTCCTTTCAACACACACCAAAGACAAGGGTCAAATCTGCTATAGGGACCCCCGAAAAGGTCAACCCGGACACCTTGACCATTGACCTCTAACATCTCTCCTCTGCTGATTTCTCCTCAGTCACTGAGTTGGTTGACTTCTACAATCAATTTATTAGCAGTCTCCTAGATCTCCACGCCCTGTCAAAACTAGAACTGTCAGGTTTTTACGCTCAGCCCCCTGGTACACCTACAAACTCTGGCAAATGAAAAGAGTTGGGCATGTCCTTGAGCAGTGCCTCAAGGCCTCAGGACTCACTAGGCAGGCCTACCGAGAACATCAGAAGTCCTATGCTTGAGAGATGCACGTTCACAGTTCTATTCCAAGATTATCAACAACAGGCCTGGCAACTCCAAGCAACTTTTCTCTACCTGACATCCTTAAACCACATTCTCACTCTCATTCAGAAGCCACAGAAGAGAGGTGCTACCTCTGTTCATGAGTGGTTCTCATCCTACCTCACCGGGGAGAACTTTAGAATCAAGGCTAAATCCTTGACGCACAACGTCACCTGTGGTGTCCCTCAAGGCTCAGTGCTCGGCCCTGTTTATCCTCTACATGATCCCCCTTGGCCATGTCATGATCCGGCATGGAATTTCATGATGCTGATGACACTCAACTATACCTCAGGACAAACTGCAGCTAAAACAGCTCCAAGACTGAAGCCATCCTAGGTGGCACTCCACACCAGGTTTGGTCATCTGACATTACCAGCATCACCTTCTGTGGCCAAAATATTCCACTTTCAACATCAGCCACTAACCTGGGTGTTAAAATGGACTCTCATCTGACCTTTGAGGCTCTCATCAAACATTTCTGCAAGACCTCCTTCTTCCACTTCAGGAACATTGACAAACTCCGTCCCACACTCCCTCCTGCAGAAGCGGAAAAGCTTGTCCATGCTTTTGTCTCTTCCAGGCTGGATTACTGCAATGCGCTGCTCACCGGATGAGAGTGAGTATATCCAGAACCTGAGTTGCAGTATATCCAGAACAGCACTGCTAGGATCCTGTTGAGGGTGCGCAAACATGACCACATCACCCCCATCCTCAAATCACTCCACTGGCTTCCTGTCTCACTCAGGATTGAGTACAAGGTCTCCCTCCTTACCCACCAGTACATCCATGGTGAAGCCCCCCCCCTACCTCAAGGAACTCCGCACCCCACAGACCTCAACACGTACTTTCTGATCTGCCTCAGCGTATCTCCTAAAACCTCCCAGGACGATGCTCCGCACAATGGGAGATCGGGCTTTCTGCTCAGCTGCTCCCAGACTGTGGAAAGCTCTCCCTGACCACCTGAGGACACCACAGACTGTGGATGCTTTTAAACGTGGCCTTAAAACCCACCTTTTTAGGAGAGCTTTTGATTGAACTCTTGCTCTTTTCCTTATTGTTTTTGTTAGTCTTTTTATTTCTTTATTATTATTTTTTCTTACTTGTTTTATCATGTAGCACTTTGGGTAAATATAAAGTGCATTACAAATTAAATGTATTATTATTATTATTATTATTATAGCAGCAGTCAATATGGTGCATTCATGAATAACTTTGTGGAATACATACAAATTACAGTGCATTACTTTTCCAACTACAGTATATGTACAAATGGTTCATGAGAACAGCCTGAAGTGTTTCACTTTATAAGCCTGGCAACATTTTGAATTTGAAAGTGAGAACGCGAGTCAGAGGCAGTCGAGTCTGCCATCTGCGACAATTCTGATATGGCTGTGAGAGTGATTAGTAAAACTGTAATGAGGCTGATATTTGTTAAATGAGAGTAGGGCTTCAACAACAATTATTTTCACTATCAATTGTCCGTATTTTCTCAATGAATAGTTTTGTCTGTAGAATGTCAAAAAATGGTGAACAATCCTCATAATCACAAATTAAATTACAACTTCCCAAAGCCCAAGGACATGATTTCCCTAAATGTCTAGTTTTGTCCAAATATCCTAGAAGAAACCAGAACATATTTACATTTAAGAAGCTAAGACCAAAGAACTTTGGCATTGTAATAATTAAATTATTCAGAATGATTAATGATTTGAAGTTGTCATACCTTTTTTTGTCAATTAATTAATCGACTAATTGTTGCAAATGACAAAAGAAGAAAAGGAACGTATAAGTTAAACTAAACTCCAGCGAGTTAGAATCTGCAAATGTATTGAGAGCTGAAAACATTAGTTGTGTGAACATAATTTTCATATGCAGTTGGGGACTGTTGAGTTATAAAAAAGTGTATGATGTATGATGCAGCCAGGATGGGATTAATATGCATTTTGTCTGTGAAGAAGTCAAGATGGCCATTTGTTCCTCACCTTCCCCCTCTATTTCTCTGATTGTAAAGAATTGATCTGGTCAAGTCTGGCATTTAACATATGAAAAGGAGCCTTCCTGCTACAACACCAGGAGGGGGTCTGCTGTCTCCTGTCCCCTGGGGTCTTAGTCTGGGCTAAGACAAATCAATGCTGATTAAACTGTTGATGTTAGAGTTTCACATTTACACAACAGAACGTTTTGCTCTGCAACCAAAAGCGACCCCCAAAGGGGCAGAGTTTAGCGGCATGTTTATTCTCATTGGACTGCAAAGATGCCCTCGGCATGCTGTCATGACGACGGTGGACCAATGAGAATAGATTTGAATGTGCCAAGTGAAAAGGAACCGCCCCCAGGTGCAGGGCATAAAACTGTGTGATTTACGAATATTCAATACTGGTTTCACGTGACTCCATCTTGGTCAGCTGCAGTGTTATGGTTTGTTTTGTGTCTTATTGTCTTTGTCTTATCATCCTCATCATGCTGTTGCATTAAACTGTTTCTTAATTTTCAATTAGACCCACAGCCTCCTTCCTCAGAGATCCGTTTGAACGCGATGTTAGTTTTGAAAAACTTAACAGGACTACTAAAAATTTGTGGTGCTTTCACTGAAAACTGTATAACGTAACGTAAAACCTCCAAAGTGTTTTACATAATCTAGCAAAACTAGCATGTTTATGACTTTATGTCTGATTGTCTGACCTGTTATGTTTCTTGCCCTGTTGGACTGTTGTAGCGGTATTGCCTTTATCCCAGATCTCAGCAATTACTTTGGTGAGTACAACGTTACTATACGTAAATGGGGCTATGAAAAATGACCAAAGTTGGATTAAAATGAATCAGTAACTTCTTTTGTGCTTTAATCCCAGGTTCACAATGACTTTGTAAAAGCAGTTACCATCATCACATATTGGGTACTAAGTACTAAGTTTTAAAATTATCACTGGCATTGTGATTTTTCATTATGAAGAGTTTGTGAAGAAAAGGGGGCCGTAACCTCCAGTGTTACTCTTCCATGTAAAGGTTATTTCTTCCAGACAGTCTCTGTCTTTCTAAAGAGGTAGGACTATTTTGTTGGCAACACAAAGATTCTCAGCTGTCTTATTTTCCTCCCTTCATTTTGGCAATGCAATGATTGGCCCCTGACCGTCCAAACAATGACATTTAATCTTTTCTGGTAGTCCGTGGGAAATGCATAGCAGCAGCAGCAGCAGCAGCAGCAGCAGACAGGGCAGAGAACGTGTTTAAGTGTTTCCAGTGTTTTGTCGCCCTTGCCCTCACTGATTGATTTGGTAATCCATGATAATTTCTCCATCCAGTTATAGCTCGATCCACTCGTTCTTTCATCCATCCAACCATCCATCCATTCTGCTAATAACCTCTCTCTGGGGTGTGTGTTGTCACAGCAGCATCTGATCAAGAGGCATGTCATGATCAGGAGGTATCAAAGCTGAAAGACAAAAAGGAAACCGTCCAATTACTGCAGGTGGATGGATAGTTTATTTGCAGAATATACAGTGTGTGCGTGCGTGTGTGTGCATGTGTGTGTGTGGAGCCCGTGCTCAGCAGAATGCAGGGATCTGTCCTGTCCATCGAAGATGGATTCTGATTTATTCACCCATTAAGAACTGCTCCATCACTAAATATTAACCCAGCACAATCAATCCCCTTTCAGCCAATGCATTTGGGCAGGGGTCACACCAGAATGACCTTCTTACACACACACACACACACACACACATACACACACTCCTGTACCTTTATACTTGTGAGGACCCTCGTTGACATAATGTATTCCCTAGCCTCTGATTCTAACCTAGCCATCACAACTAACCCAACCCTTACCCTATGCAAACCTTAAAACTAAGTCTGATCCCTCAAACAGGTCTTTGATGTAGGAAGGACCAGCCAAATTGTCCTTACTTTGCAAAACTGTCCTCATTCTGTAGGTCTAAAACTCTTGGTCTTCACAAAGCTGGATAACTAAACAAAAAAACTAAAACTAAACACACAAACACACACAATTTGCCTTTTCTCATACCTAAAGCCACTATCACCTTCTATAAATCAGGGTTAAAGCTACCACGGAGGAACCTGGGGTCATATCCTCAGTTTTAACAACCTGAGGCGGTTTACATTCTACAAATAAACATAAATTACAACAGTTCTTAAAACCTATATTCTCAATCAGCTTCTTACAATGAATAATGGGATTCCACACACACACACACACACACACATACTATATATATGAGAAACCTTATTAGAATGATCATCCACCTGTGTACTTCCTCTCAGATAGATGGAGCGTTTTAGCCTCTTTTAGCTCATTGTTTTGGTTTACATCCCACAAGCACCCTCTCAAAAATCTGATTGCCAGCTCCAGTAAGCAGCTGTTTTCAGCAAACAAAACTCTGACTGTTCATTACCTGCTTAGCATCAAACAAGTTAGAATTAGTAAAGCATTTAGCTATATATTTTCCTCACAGGTGGAGCCCAAAACAGAGCTAAAAGAGTAAAAAGTGTGTGCTTGTGACTAACCTGTCCCAAAGTTTTACACTCCTACAGGAGTTGGTGCAGCAACCAGCAGATATCAGAGCTGCAAAAGAAAACAAAATAAATGATCAATTATCACAACAATTCCAGCATTCATTGTCAAACATGTGCGAGTGTTTCACCCTAGTGGGTTGCCGTGGAGACGGTAGCTTGAGCGCTCAGAAATAAACATTCAGTGCTTGAGAAAGACACAATTTCTGTATCTCCACTTTTTTCTAACCCACAGGTATATTTTTAAATATCTCTGTTAATATGTATCAAAAGAGTATCTCACCAGTATGGTTTTCTATGTGACATATGTTGTCATGTTCTGTGTAGAAAGGTTATGATGTGTTTATATGCTATGTATTTGCTAGCAGCTTTAGCTAGCTAGCTAGTTGTTAACCTGTCACCGTCAGTGAAGATTCCGTTCTCTTGTCTAAGTGTAATATGTGTAATAAGTGTAATATGTAATGTTTATTAAGTATCTCTCTGTTGACCGCATCAGTGATTGCTTGCAATTCCACATTCTTCTACAGCCTTAAATACCAGTTTTTAGGTTGCCATAGGTACACAGATTCCTGCAAATGAACCTGAGATATCAGGGTTTCAATCTCCACCTCTGTAAAGTGCCGCTTCCGGATTACGTCTGGCCATGTCGTAAACTTTTGGGGCGATGCCTGAAAACTGAGAATATATTGGGGCTTGATATTTAAATTACTGTGTAAGGTCCATAAGGTGCAGTTGTCAGGTTAGAATTTAGCGTTAGGCAATAGGACTGGTAAAATAAATATATTAAGTGAAACATTTACATATACTTTATATTCTGCCAGCATTGCTCTCTTGCCATTACATTTGCAGCAATAGTGTTGCTTTTTACTGTAATTTTTGTATTCATTTTCTTCATAAGCATAAATAGGTGGCATGTGATGTATTCATTTGTGCAACAGAAAACTCAGATTCGACAGAAAGTCTAGCTAGCTGTCTGGATTTACCCTGCAGAGATCTGAGGAGCAGTTAACCATAGTCCACATAAATCGACCAAAGTTTAAAATTTCAACACAAAGAAAACGGAAAGTGAGGAACATCCGGTTGAAAATTAGTGACATCCAGCGGAACTTCACGCGGCACTGGAACTATCCTGTAAATGAAAAGCCATCATTAAAGGCTATCCATTTAATGACATGCCAAACACCCTGTTATGGGAAAACAAAACCTAATGCCCCAATCAGAGATTAATTTACTTAATTCCAATGTTATGTTTGTGTCCAGACAAAATATGAGCAAAATGTCTTGTATAGGAGCAACAGGAATGCATGAAACATGCACGTGGGTAAGAAATGTTATCAACTAACACAGAAAAACAAATTCAGAGTGCAAATAAAATGGGGGGGGTGTCATTGGATTAAATTGTGTTACTCTACCTCTCTTTCTCTCTGTTTCAAACATTCACTCTGCCCTCATTCTCATGTTGACCTGCTTACGCCTCTGGTTGTGTCCCAGTGGTCCAAGCTGTCAGAGACACATACACACGCACACACACACACACACACACACACACACACACACACACACACACACACACACACACACACACACACGCCTTTGAGTTGGTTCACAGCTGTGTGCACTGCTTTGCTTCAATGCACCTCATTGTGTGTCAGAGATAGTGCTGGACAGAGGAAGGATGGGATGGAGGAAAATAAATGTGTGTGTCAGGGAGAAAGAAAGAGAAGGGTAGGTTATGAGTTAATTTCCATGCAGGTTGTTCAGCAATTCAATTTTTTCCGTTTTTTGTTGACGAAAGACGCAATAGAGATAACAGAAACTTAAGATCTCTTTGAAATGAATGAGAGACCTGTCTTTCTGTCCACCATCAAAGGGCAGACACACACACACACACACACAATAAGTGGTTGAGGGACAGAGCCGCGTTAGTCTATTTCTGTGGTGCACAATAATAACCACCCACACTGCTACACACACACAGACACACAGAAGATGCTGCATCTATTTGAATACATAACACCTTGGAGCCAACACCTGGACATCACTGGTATTGTTTTGTGTGTGTGTGTGTGTGTGTGTGTGTGTGTGGCTTAGCAAAACGTGGTCCTGGAGACACCTACTGTAGCAGGAACTACTACAGGTTTTGAGTACTTTGCCAGGTGTTTATTGGGGATGAGCGAGTACAGCATTATCTGTATCTGTATCTGTTAACCATATGAATTATCTGTATCTGTACTTGGACTGGGCGGGGCCTAACCCGGAAGTGGACAGGATTTAACCCGGAAGTGGGTCGGGTTGTCTTGAAATACAGAAAAAAAGTGTCAGACACTTCAGCGTGAAGTAAAAAAAACTGGTTAGAGCCAGCTGACAGTTTAAAAAAAACGTGTCGCATTCTACCAAGCACCATGTCTGAACAAACTCCACATTTACCATAAATCTACTGGTTACGAAGTAAGTACTGCAAACCGAAGTAAAAAAAGAACCTGAAGCTGAAGAAACCCTAAACGTTAACGGAAAAGACCCACAAACCTGAGTGACTGAGGGAGAGGGAGAGAGAGCTGTTCTCTTCTCAGTGTTCTGTGTGTGAGTGAGCAGAGTGGGGCGCAGCAACACAAGAAATCTGTATGTAAATGTAAATGTGCTGTATTTATATAGCGCCTTTCTAGTCTTATCGACTACTCAAAGCGCTTTTACATCATACAGGATACATTCACCATTCACACACATTCATACACTGTTGCCGAGGCTGCCGTACAAGGTGCCACTTGCTCATCAGATAACCATGCACACACATTCACACTCCAATGCGCAGGGGAGGGGCGCTGTGACTAGCCTACCACAGAACGCAGACACAGTCAGCTACCAATGAGGATTTTTATTAAATCCGAGCACAGATATCAACTCGTATTACTCGTATAATACTCGTACTCAGCAAAATTGCTTCATCCGTACCAGATACTCGTTTCAGCCGAGTCTCTGGCTCATCTCTAGTGTTTATGTCTATCATGATGATAGCATCGCAACTGTGTAGTCGCTAGGGTTTGGAACCGAAACCTGATTCCAATTAGAACAAAAAACATTCTGCTCTCTGATTCCGACTACACTCCTGCCCCCACAGGTTTGGGAGTTACCCAAAGAGGTTGGATGGGCTGACCAAGGCTGGCAAACGTTTTGTGTGGCACTTCCCTGAGGCCGCTATGACTAGCTGACAGCTAGCACAGAGCGGAACAAGCTATTTTGTTGGCCGTGTTTGCTTTTTAATACCAGTCAGGGAACATGGAACACCACAGGTTTTAACAGCTTCACCAAGCTACTGGCAAAATTTCTTACAGTGTTCACGAACATTAGTTGATGTTGCTGTATCTGTGTTGCCAGATCGCATAAGAGTTTGGTTCTGAGACAAAAACAGGTCTCAAACAAAGGTAATTTTCTCTTTGACCGTTTGAATCATACCATTTTAGTGTCACTTTGTTTGGGAGATTGGGGCTTGTGAAAAATGGCTCCAAAAGTTACTTTGTTAATTTGTCACTATTGGGCTGAAGAAGCGGTCATAATCTTTGTTCACCTTGACTTCTCCCATTGAAATCAATAAAGTCAAGACCTAATGCTAGTCTCCTAAAGACGAGTGCCAGTGGAGCAACCCACGTGACACAGATATAGGAAATTATTAGAACCAAGACTCCTGAGAGTCTTGGTTCTAATAATTTCTGCTTGCACAGACTCACTACACACACACACACACACACACACACACACACACACACACACACACACACACACCATTCTCAACCCAGTGGTTAGTTTTCTCCAAGACACAATGAATGTTCTTTTGTGTTTTAACTCATATGTTGTCTATATGAACTTAAAAAGCCTGCCTGCAGAAGGAGTGAGAAGAGCAGACGTACTAACACCGCTTCTGAAAAATTCCTCTTCTGGAAAATTGTTGTTGGTGTTGAAATTGGCTGATTATACAGTATATGGCCCGATGTATGTTGGACTCTATGTCATTTCAGCAGGGTTACAGTTACAGTACATTGAATGAAAAAAAAGAATGAACAGGTTATTGAGTTATATTATTTATTAACAGGAACCAAATTAAACTGTATCAAATGAATTTACAGGTGCGATAAACTGAATGAAGTGAATTGTGAAGTGCCCTGCTACGCCCTACTACGTCCTGCTATGCCCTGGTTTGTCCTGCTATGCCCTGCAATGACCTGTTACGTTCTGCTATGCCCTGAAACGCTCTGCTATACCCTGTAATGCCCTGCTACGCCATGAACTACTACAGCTACTATTTTTAGTCATAGTTCCACTATCATTATTGCGACTATTATTACCACTGTTCATCACACCCAGACCAGCACCGTCAGACACCGCCTACCAAGAGCCTGCTTCTGTCAGAGGTTTCTCCTTAAAGGAAGTTTTCCTCACCACCAAGGTTTCTCCCTAAAAGGATTTTTTTTCCTTGCCATTGTCACACTAAATGCTTGCTGTTGGGGGAATTACTGGAATTGCTGGGTCTTTGTAAACTATAGTGTGATCTAGACCTACTCTATCTGTAAATTGTCTTGAGATAACGCTTGTTATGATTTGATACTATAAATAACATTGAATTAAATTGAAATTTAATACAAATGAATATGAACTGTGTTCAATTTTATAAAGTGTTCATATTATGCTTTTTGGATTTTTCTGTTTACAAAGTTAAAAAGCCCAAAGACCACCCCAGCGGGACTTACCATCTCCAACAGAAAACACTGTTCACAAACTGCTCCATACAGCTCTATTGTAGTCTGTAGCCTTTACTTCCGTGATGAACGAGCGTGACAAACGACGTTATAATGTTTGCCTAGCTGCTAGCATGGCACCCCCTCAAACTCTGCTTATGATTAGCTAGTTGTCCTTACTGAGGTACTGCGCATGTGCGACTCCCAACAAAGAGGGGCCTCACTCGGTAGCTAAAACAGAGAGCGCAACACACAGGGTGAAACAAGGAGTTGCAGCAATGTGCAGTACAGCAAAAATATGTTTTTTGAAAATTAAATAATGTAAACCTATTCTGGTACAACCTCTGAATACAATTATGTACTTGAAAATGAGCATAATATGAGAACTTTAAAAAAAAAAAAAATTCTATGAATAATCTGTTTTCACCCCTCCCCACAAAGAATCTACTGTAAATCAAGAACCGTTAAGAACCATAATTGATAAGGAGAATCTGAATAATAATTATTCAAATCTAAACAATACCCAACACTAGCAGTCATGAAACCTTACAGGTGAGTAGTTGAGATCAAAACGAAGGCCAATTTTGAAGATGGCTGTGGTCCGAGCACCTCTGGCCCAATTTATCATCACAGCTGGTGTGATACATTACAAAATGGTCTGTGTGTGCTTCTACAAAGGAGTTTTAAATACGTGTATGTGTTTACGTGTGTTTAGTTGTGGTGTGTATGTCTGTGTGATAGTCAGAGTAGTAGAATATAAGTGCCATTAATAGGCAAAATGTTCCTGTGTTTAAATAAAAAAGGGAAAAAGCTAAAAAGGGCTTCAAAGCTGACAGGAGATGAATTGCCAGGGGAGCAGCTGTTGGCCTAGTTAGCAGGCCTGTCCTTGACACAGGACCTCTGATCACATACACAGCCTCACATTATACATGCTCATGCACACTAAGACACATTTAGACACTCAGCCTGTAATTGAAAAACACCCACACAGGCTGCCAGCTTCAGTTGAACTCTGTCAGAAACCCTTGCTGACATCCCCAGCTGTCTTATTATGCATGTGTGCTTCCATTTGTTCATCTGAGCCCATATGTGTGTGTGTGTGTGTGTGTGTGTGTGTGTGTGTGTGTGTGTGTGTGTGTGTGTGTGTGTGTCTGTCTGTCTCTGATTTTGCTGTACTGTAGCATATCATAATCCACCAGGCCCTCAGGTCAACACTTAATGACTTTCCTGCCAAATATTTCAAGCCTCCACCACCTTCCTGACCCACTTCCTCATAAAAAGAGGCCCCTTCATTACATGTTATATACAGTTAGCCAGCAGCAGGCCAGACTTTTACAGTATGTACAAAGTCACTTGTTTGATCAGCCAACATCATGAAATGTTGGGTTGTAAAAGAAAGCATGACTACTACTCGGAAATCTACTTTACCCACAGGACATGAAAAATCAAAAATGTATATGCAAAATGGGGTGGCTTTGGCTCAGTGGTAGAGTGGTTGCCTGCCAATTGTAAGGTTGGTGGTTCAATCCCATGTCGAAGTGTCCTTAGGCAAGACACTGCACCATTGGAGTGTGAATGTGTATGAGTGTTTATCTGATGAGAAGGTGGCACCTTGTATGCAGAGGTGGGTAGAGTAGCCAAAAATTGTACTCAAGTAAAAGTACTGTTACTTTAGAATAATATGACTCAAGTAAAAGTAAAAGGAGTCATCCAAATAATTACTTGAGTAAGAGTAAAAACGTCCTCCTGGTCTGCGTTGCCTTGGCGACGGTTGATTCTGATTTGCTACGACTGTAAAGCTAATCTGTCCTGCCGCTGAGATCGAGTATGGTCACGTGACTGCACAACGACGTTTGATTGGTGAAACACAGCCTTCAGCTGTCAAAATAAATAAAATGAGACGTACGCTGGGGTAAAAACAATGACGCGTAAAATACCAAAGAGGTAAAAAGAAAAGTAACATGCTCATTGTAGCCTAATGTAGCGGAGTAAGAGTACAGTCTCTTCTTCACTAATCTACTCAAGTACAAGTAAAAGTATAGTGATTTAAAACTACTCCTAGAAGTAAAATTTTTTCAAGAACTTACTCAAGTAAATTTAACGGAGTAAATGTAACTCGTTACTACCCACCTCTGCTTCTATGGCAGCCTCAGCCACAGTGTATGAATGTGTGTGAATGGTGAATGGTTCCTGTACTATGTAAAAGCGCTTTGAGTAGTTGTTAAGACTAGAAAAGTGCTATATAAATACAGACACATACACATTTACATTTAAACGCAAATAACCACAGGTGATCTAAATCTGAAAGGCTGAACTATCTACATGTCACATCACTTGATGCAATTTCTGGGTAATGAAGTCTTGGATAGCCATTTGGCTCATAGTACTATTCCAAATGAATGAGATAATTCAACAATTTGGGAAATATGCTTATTCACTGACTTTCCAAGAGTGAGATAAGAGGACTGATATTCACTCTCATGTCTAAGCATTGACCTGGAGACATTAAGCCTTAGCTTAACTTGCAGCAGGGGGACAATTAGCTCTGTTGAAAGTGAAAGAATATTCATACAAACACATTTAAAGCTCACTAATTACCACATTGTATCTAGGTTGGAATTTTTACTTTATATTTTGAGCTTGATACCACATTAGCAACATCACTGCTGTTAGCAGCCTGACACACACACTTCTCGTCCTCCATTCCTTCCTTCCCCTGTCCATCACTCTCTCTGACACACAATGAAGTGCATTGAAGCGAAGCAAAGCACACAGCTGTGAACCAACCCAGAGGCATAAGCAGGTCAACATGAGAATGAGGGGAATGATTGGAACAGAGAGAAAGAGTTGGAGTAACACAGGTTGATCTGTCAGTGTTTTCTCTGTAATTAGAATATTACACACACACACACACACACACACACACACACACATATATACAGCCATAGGGACGTACTGTAACACTGACTCTGGTTTTTCAACAGACGCGTCTGCATTGTGCTCCGGCTGCACAACCGTTTTGTTCTGTCCTCCGCCACGCGTCATACCACACCCAACTCGCAGATTTTAGTGTCTCTACAAGTACCTGAAATAACAATCACACATTTATTAGGCTATTATCTACTTTCCAGTCCAGGAACTCCAGGTAGTAAAACGTTTTTCCACCTCCAAGATGAATTCTGGTGTTTTAGTGGAGATGCATACGATATTGGGCGGTGCGTTTTTGGTAAATTGACTAGATGCTCTAGCTGTTCCACTTCCTGCCCGGCTGTTCGAACGGCCCACATGGGAATAGACCTGGCATGTATCTTTAGCAAAGAGCCACCTTCTGCATGTTTCAGGACGCGCCATGTCGCAGCTGGTGGAATATCAAGCATTGACTTGAATGGCCGTCATTGCTTGCGGGAATCCCGGCGCCTACGGAACGCAGTGCAGACACACCCAGTGGAAAAAAGGGGTGAGAGGCATCAAGAGAGAGAAGGTGTAATACCAGCAGTAACAATTGGTTCAAAATTGTCTGCTATTTGAACCTACACACATAGCTGCTGACATAAGCAGAAATATGCTGAACTTTGAGAAAATGCATTGTAGCAGAAGCTTGAGTCCACAGAGGATACTGTACATCAGCTCCTCTCTCTTTCTCTTGTTAATCACTCACACACACACTCTCACACACACACACACACACACACACACACACACACACACACAAAGTGAGCCTCTAGCAGGAAATTAGAGTGTCATCACTCATCCCAGAGCATACAGTACATACTGCATTGACTACATCTCTCTCTGCAATTATGCTACTGTATTGTCAAATTTAGGTAATCTTCCCCTCCATTAACAACAAAACAACTGCGTTTCTGCGGGGTATCCACAAAGACAAACACACATATGCACAGCACAGCAGGCTGGATAGAGTTGGATAGTGAGCAATTATCAGGTGTATAATAAATCTGTATCAGTAAGTGCCCAACAGAAAATGCAACTAATGCCAGGATCAGACTACACGATTTTTTTGTCTTTCACAATGTCTTTCAATGTCAGACGTACGGAGCCACCCTGGAGTCAGTTGAGAAAAAAAACTAAACTGTTCAAACAGTTTTATCAATGTGAGCAAAGTTAGAACAATATTGACAGATTCAAACTTCTGGGATCAATTACTCTATAGTAAAATGTTATTAACATACTAACATAGTAAGGTTAACAATGAGCTACAAACTCATTTTCATCAAAACGAGCCGTCCTCCAACCTGGAGAAATAACATTGGCCTCTACAAGCATCCAGGTAGTAGACGGCAGTAAGACAAGTGCTTAGGGGCCGTCTACAAACCACAACACCGAAAAGAGATACAACAATAATATTTATTAATTTAATGATCAAATAAGGTAGGTAGGTCTCCAAACGTACCTCAATTATAACTTGTCTCCTGCTAGTTGCACTTACTTTAAAAATAAATATAGAACAATTAGCATATTCATAATTTTGGGGAATAATTATTGGCAGAAAAATGTAATACATGTCATAGTAGAGTCATGTCTACAAAACTACTCCACACATAGAAGCCCCCTGCTGGTTGTACTACAGCATGTATTTTTCAAAAATAATCATATACAAAATGTAGGGAATTTACTGCATATTTACATTATTGCTTAGTTCTTGCTTAAAATGTTTTCAGAAACAGCTATTTCTGTAACATAAAAGATTGTTTTCCAAACAAGCCACCATTATGGTCTGTTTTGAAATCCAAAAGCCCCATGTGAAGCGTTCATCCAATCAGGTGCAGCCATCGCGAGACGGGTATGGCTGTAGCCTGGAGCGTCCCATGTCACCCGTCCCGTCTCATGCGGTCCTAACCCGACGGCAAATTCAGAGGGTCAAAAACACGAAATCGCCAATAATTTTCCAGACGGGTAAATTCGTGTCCACATTTGTTGCAATCAATTGAAAAACGTTAATAACTGTTAAAGTAACACTTTTGCCATACATATAGTTTACTGATTTCTGAATGTTATGGTTGTGTTGTTCCATATTAACGTAGCTACATCTGATGAAACCTGCATTAGCGACGCATTTTTGCCAACTAAAGGCAGGATCTCCTGAGAAGGGATAACAAGGATCTGATTCTGCACACTACAAAAACAAGAATACAAAAATAAACATCTTACACTCTTTCCAAGACTCTTTTTAATTTTATATTATATATTGTTTTCACACTTCACTGGGACATTGCTGCAAATACAACTGCTTATCAGCATGGCGAGAGCATTGGACTGTATAGCTCTACTGGTGCTGCCTCGGCTGTCGGGTCTCTGAGACCCGGGGCAGAATGCTGTCAGGTCTCTGGGACCCGGGGCAGAACGCGGTTGTATTTTTCTACTACCGCGGCCTTGGCTGTCGGGTCTTTGGGACCCGGGGCAGAATGCTGTCGGGTCACTGAGACCCGGGGCAGAATGCTGTCGGGTCTCTGAGACCCAGGGTTTAGTCAAAAAATATATATATACTGTTTATTAAAAGTATTTTATTCATTAGCATGATAGTTGACGCAGGCTTATTTTATTCCAGACAATAGTCTGCATTTATCTTGTCAACACAACCATAACATTCAGAAATTAGCAAACTATGTGTATGGCAAAAATTGTTACTTTAACCGTTTTTAACGTTTTTCAATTGATTGCAACAAATGTGGTCATGAATTTACCCGTGACTCCATCTGGAAAATTATTCGCGATTTTGTATTTTTGACCCTCTGAATTTACAGTTGGACACACCTCCGCATGAGACGAGACCGCATAAAACGGGACGGATGACATGGGATACTCCAGGCTGCAGCCATATACTCTTGGCCATCGCGGTTGTTGGAGGGTGGAGCCTGTTTTCTTGCTACTCTGTCATCAGTGAAGAGAAACAGAAAACTGCTAGTGGCAATCCCACTTGGTGCAATGCTGCGATGCGGTCCAATCCCTGCTGCCAAAAAAGCATGTGTGTGTGTCTTTCCTTCACCGGATAGCAGCAGTAGCATCTTTCCTTCTTTTGGCCATGTTCCCATATGTAAGCCTCTTTCTTCCTATTCGTCAATCTCAAGGAACACGTCGTAGAACATGTCATACTAGGCAAAAAAATACTTCAAATTGTTACATCTGCTATTTCTACCAGCTGACAGTTTGTAACATAGAAATAAAATGGATTATGGATAATTCTATTTCCATAGTTTCCATAGGTTTGTACAAATACACAAACCGTTACTCACCTATATTATAAAATACTTTGATTAGTGCAACTTCAAGTATAAGGTTGTTAAGTTATAGGATGTTTTTTGTACATTGATATCGATATGCTGCTATAGTTACCTCCGCCAAGAAGTTATGTTTTCGGTTCAGTTTTCTCTTTTTCTCTTTGTCTGTTAGCTGTAAACAAGATTACAAAAAAACGATATGCTTGATTTCTATGAAACTTGGTGGAAGGGTGTACCATGGGCCAAGGAAGAATCCATTACATTTTGGAGGATACTCAACGTGTTGAATAAATGTAATCTTCATCTTCTCGTATACCAAGAATCTCCATTCCATTAAGTTTGCATATAAAGTTGGAAACGTTATATTTAGGTATTTTTATAAATTATGATTTATACGTTGTGTAATTCCTCAGTGAGGATAACTTGAAGGGACTTAGCCCAGACCTGTAAGAAAATGTGTTTGACAGCTGACTTTGTAGTTGCCTAGCAACAACAGAAGGACACTTCCAGGCTTGGGCTCTCATTTCCAAACATACTCACAATGTGTGATTGGGACCCATGTGTTAAGTTTTTCCTAATGGTTTAGGACTTTGCAAGCTCAGCGTAGAAAAAGAGACTAGCAATATGGCTGCATCTGCCTTTATGAAATAAAAAACTGTAATTATGTACATTTAATCTTTAATGTTGGAGATTACTCAACATTGCTGCACTGACACACCGAAAACAGGAGAGCTGACTGACAGTAAGAACAGGAAGGTGTGCTGACCCCTCCCCCACACATCCGCGTTTCACAGCTTTGCCACTTCAGCCTCAGAAATATCCTGACGCTATGCAGTGTCTGAAACCCTGGAGAAATAACTACACTCTCACATCACACACACAGATGCATTTACTCAGGCTCTGCCTGTCACTCTGACACACACTCTGTGCCTCTATGTCTGTGGGGAGCAGATGCAGGTGTGTTTAACCCTTTGAGGTCAAGGGAAAGACTGTTACATCATGTTCCAGTACATTTATATCCAGAGGACACCTCCAGTTCTGATCACACAACATGCCATGTCATCTTAACAATCAACCGGTTCTCACTCCGACTGCGTAAAATACGAACGTTTGGACAGTGCCTGTCAGCATCTGATGCGACAGAAAAAGCACCCTTTGGTGCTACTAGGGAGAGCAGCATGTAGACGGGGTTTAGCGAGTAGAGAAGTTAGTTGGGGTGGTGAATTGGTCAAACACAGGACTTTCACCCAGGAGAGAAGGGTTCGTGTCCAGTGTGTAAGCCAACCCACGACCTTTCCCTTAACCCAACTGTACCCTTCCCGCGAGTCCCGAAACTTTAAACCCACCACAAGCTTTTCTTTAACCTAACAGCGTCAAAAGGGACGTCAATAGTCCCAATGTAAAGCGTGTTATGTAACGCTAATGGAAAGTTTTAGCATCAATAACAAAGGCACCTGACCAAGCGTCTTTTATGAGATGGGATTGAGAATGTATTGTAATATAATTACATACATTACATAATTACTTCAATCCCACTATTATTTTTTTCTAAATACACTTTGTCATCAGCCAAATTATATGGTAATGTCATACATTTGGTGTTGCTCCATTATTTCTGAGACCAGAAGTGTCTTAAGTGATTAATCACACATTTTTATCTATTCTACACATAGACATCAAAACGGATGCGGGAGATAAAGCTATTTTCACACATACAGGTAATTAACTTGTTCCTTGATAAAAGTTCAAATAATTTTAACGTTATTGTGCAACCTTCTCCCTACTTTCACCTGTTGCTGAGTAACGTACATTAATGGTCTCTTGAATGTAGCATACCTGTAGCAAGCTTCTTCGTCGTAACTAGCGGTAAAAACAAACATCGAAGAGGAGCTCAGTGCTACAGAGCAGCAACTGCTAGTTGTTCAAGCCGCTATAGACCTCCGTCAGAGCTCTGTCGTATCATTTAGTAGATGTGTTGAGTTCCTCAACACCGCCTCTGGTGCCCCACATGGTGCTCCTTCAGGTCAGTGGTAGATGGTGGTTCAGTTATCCGAGAATACTGCCAGCTGCCGGTCATTTCGGCAGAGTTTACGGTTAAGCCTGTTGTTTTGTTTCTGTTCTAGCTAGATCTGGTGTGATGTTGTAGTTTTTCTAACGTTACTGGAGGATTCCTTCATTTATTCATATTTATTATACAAGAAAGTTAGAAAAAGTAACATTACATTACAATGTAAAAACGGGCCTGACTCAGTTTAAAAACTGGTTTTCAGCAGGTTCCTGTTCTGCAGAAACATAAAACATGGTTACAGCACATCAGGACAGACATTAATACAAGACATCAATATGGAAAGATAAATTTAGACAACTAATACAACTACAGTTACATAAGGACAAAGACATTTATACAAGACATCAGCTGGGCTAGACAAATACGGACAGTGCAAACAAGGCTTGGACAATACATGAGCAAATTAATTAATGCGTGCATGTGTAACTGTTAAGAAGGAGCTGTTTGTATGCCTTTTTGAAATATGTGATGGATGATAGTGTTCTGATGTGAATGAATGTCATTCCAAATCTTGGTATATGTATAAAAAAAGATTTCTGACCAAAGTTGTTTTTCTATGGGGGAACTAGAATAAGTGCCTGTGAGACCGACCTAGTGAGGCGACCTGGTCTCACGTGTGTCGGAAAAAGTGCAGCAAGTGCTGGTAAAGTGGTATTTTGAATCTGAAAATAAAATGCAATTGCGTGTATGCGGAAACCGCAGTAGCAGCCAAGTGCTACGCAGTTCAAACAGCAGGTCTGTGAAACTCTATTGTTTTTCTAAGGTTTTTCCTTTTTTCTTTTCCATTATTATTATTCTTTTCCACGTAAAACTCACGCTGCAGCCTAAACCGTACATGGTGGCGGTGTGTCATTTTCAGGACTGGTCCAAAACTCTGCAAAGACGCTGTTAAAATTAGTTTGCGTTAATGCCGTTAATAACGCGTTTAACTGACAGCACTAGAAATAACATATTCAGATTTTCTTTTTCATTTAAGGTATGCCAATCATTTAGAATGGTAAACAGTCAGTTTTACAGGAATTCCTTAGTAGGTGTCCTGTATCACTTTTAATGGACACCCTGTAGCTAATCAGAACTGAGTATCCCCCACACCACAGTATAAAACCTCCTTTCTTAGAAGGAAGCCAATCATGTGATTTTTCAGACTAATTTCTGACAGTCACATAGTTGGAGCTGATGTGTTAACAGTTGGACTTCTTCAGCCATGAAGCCTCTTTAAACTGAAAAAAAAAATATTTTTTTCTCATCAAACCTCCTCTCTGAAAATATTTTGATCATTGCTTGCTTCTTTTGAAATGCTAACAAACCTTGAACTTGTGAATTTCAGTTCTATAGTGATCATTATTAAAGGGTCTGGGCCAAGTATGTGCCATGGTTGTTAATTGGATAGGGGATATGAGAGCGAGTCTTGTTAAGTTGAATTATGATGGTGAGCAAAGAAAGAACAGAACTTAAGTAGAATTTCCCTTTACTATTTTTTATTGTATTTCCTGGTTTATAAAATAGATTTTTGATTGGAAAAATAAAATCTGCATCACACTTCACAGTTGGTTGTCGACTACAGCTCGTAGGTATACATAGTAACTAGACCAGTGAGACCAATGAAAGAAAAAAACAGCAGAATCTGCTTCTACATATGAAAGGTCCAATTTTTAGGGGTGGAAATGCACTCCTACTCTAGTCAATACAGCTACAGCCCTTAGAGAAGGGACCTCTCGGTTTACATGATCCTGTTTAAACTGATCTAAAATTAAAACCAAACAACAGCTAGTGCAATCTTAAAAAAAAAATGCAGCAGAATGCTGTCTTTCGGGTCATTATTTTGCACGTTATGTGACATCCGGGGAAAAACCACGTGACACCATTCAATTGGATATCAAAACGCATTTACATGCAAACTATGAAAACGCATATCTCAAAACTTACTTGCACATATTTCTTGCACATGTTTTTGCAGTGTTAAGAAATATATTGTTCATATTTCTACATTTAGAAATCTTTTGGATCAATTTCTTTTGTGTTTATTTAGGAAAAAATGATAAATATGTCTGATTTCTTTTTTTTCTTATAAATTAAATTAAAAAAATTAAAAATAATACATTATTATGGCTTATTGACTTACATAACCTTTTCGTTAAGGTTGTACTGATTTTAGGGATATGAAGCATTTGAAAATACTTCAAGGAATACATTACATAAGCAAAATTATAATGAGCAAAAGTGTTGGGTACTTTGACAGTTACCCACAGGTTCGTAGACAACATAGGCACTAAAGGACCATTTCTATTGCAACGTTCAAAACGTTAAATAGATATTGCATACTAGATATACTGTATCTTCTGTACTTATGTACAGTGTGTTTGACATTATCCATTATTTCATACTTGTCGCTTGTGGCTTGAGCCTCAGTCCTGCAGTGGCCGTGGGTTTGATACACGGCCCTTTGCTGCATGTCATTACCTCCCCCTCTCTCCCCTTTCCTGTATTCATCTCTACTGTTAAATAAAGGCCTAAATGCCCCCCAAAAAACATGCCAATAACTTAAGTAAGGACAGATATTCTAGAGAGAAAGTAAGGAGGGATGTGCACACTTCAAACCAGTTACTCACAGTGGTTGTGAAAGATGCAAGGACCTTCAGCCTGGCATGGCTGTTATGACACATCACCAAGGTAAATACTCAGTCTCCTTCAGACACTCACAGTCACTGCCTGTGTCAGCCTGTCAACATGCATCACGCACACTGTAACACGCCTCACAGTCCTCTATTCAGTTAGATTAAAAATCCAAAAAGTCTGAGTGATGGATTTAGACGCCATATCCTTTCCTGTTGTTGTGAAACAAGGAAGCTTGTACTTCTACCATATTGACACACAAAAAACAGACAGACACACACACAAAATTAGATTTCCGGTTTTCTATCAAATAAACACGCAGACATCCAGTTGCCAGTAGCTGGCCAAACAGATTGTGGGAGCTTAGCTGGCATTGAGGGTCCCCCCCACAGGGAATTTAAACTAGGATAAGAGCCAGTGAACTCTCCCTTCAGTCTGCCCTGCTGGACCTTCATCCTGGATGAGGGAACACACGCCCACATGGTGGAGAGCAAATGCGATGTAGTTTAATGATGCCCCAGGGGAAATTTCTTTATTGAAGCAATACATTTTAAGTCAAATTATGAAACCAACAAACTCAGACTAGAATAGATTTTAAGTCAAATTATGAAACAAACAAACCCACACTAGATAGGAATGAATAAAAAAAGAAAGATAATTAGACATGTTTAGATCCAGGGTCAGTAAGTGCAATATTAGATCAGCATCAAACCTTTGTCCTCTGTTTATTGATTCATACATCACACAAATCATTGTCCATGCTAGTGTGTCCAATTAACAGAGTTAAAGCATTTCTTCATCAACACTGGAATTTAATTGGTGGGATTCAAGCTCTTAGACCTATGCAAGCTTCATTGCTTCATTCATTTGCAAAGTTCCTCAAAAGTCATTTTGCAGGATGGATGTTGTCTTGGAACATCAAATCATCCTGATTAGTTACAGTGCAGGCTTCAGGTCAATTTTCTTTGACAAATAATAGAACTGTAATAAAGTTTAGTATGTCATGTTAGTCTTGCATTCTCTGAAAGAACCAAGCAAGGCTGCCTTGTTGCACGATCCAAATGTTCTTCAAAACCTGCCATTTTCTGCATGTAGCTTGGTAGCTCAAAGTGTGTTGCTGTTTCCCAAAGCAAAAAGAGTTTGAGAACGACAACAGACAGAGACTGGAAAGTAAGGGACATCCGGCAGCACTATATGTCTGTGCACATCATGTAGTACATTATACTCAGACATAGCAAAAAAAAAAGTCATTTACATCCACTCACCGTTATACAGTTTATCCTACGTCGTACAGAATCACATACTGTATATTATACCACCTTGGAGGAGGGAAAGAAAACTCAAACTCAAAAACAAATTTAACAAATGTGCACATGTCTAATGTACTGTATATAGTATGTTATCCTAAGTCTACAATTTAGTAATAGTAGTTGGTAAATTTATAGTTCATTCTAGTATATTCTTTAGATTTTGTATTCTATGGATGTCACATATAATATAAGATATCTTACTTATTGTTATGTTGTTGCTTTGAAAAGGGAAACTTAGTGTTACCACCACTGGGAAACATGAGCATGTTCATGATGGGTTTAAAATTGAGTTCAACTATTAATTGATGCACTCCTAAATCAATTCAGCTGTTATCCAAATAAATGTATATTTTATCATGAGTGTATAACTGTTGCATATCTGCAACTAGTCTCTCCTGATTGAAATGTATCTCAGTGTAAATCCTTTCAGGGAGACCTCACTCTTAATCAATGCTCTACCTAACTCGAATCAGCTGTTGGAGGCGTTCACCTTCCTGCTAAATCAATTAGAATTGTTACAAAAGCGGGCCAATCACAGAGTCACAACTCTGCTTTAAATAATTGTTTCTCCCTTTGCCATTCAGCTATCGTTGCAGGTAAAGAGTGCAATGGCACACATTAACTTAGCCTTTTCTCAGCTCGTGGTTGTAGCAGCTAAAGTCTAACCTTGGACGTAACGGAAAACCTTCTCGTATTGTTCCTGTCAAGCAGCTGAGTGTTTCTGGTAATGAGGGGCGGGTCACAGTGCCCATGGTTTCGGATTCTGTCTATGATCGGTTTCGGACGCTGCTTCTCTGTGTTGTGGGTTTATTACCATAATTCTATAAAGGAAACCACCAGGGGTGTAACCTTGGTATTCAGTCCTGGCATACTCAGTCTTTCCTACCCAATGTGGGTTTTATTCATTTCTATGTATGTTAATAGGCGGCAAAGTAGCTGCTATGGATGTTTGAAGCAACAGAGGAAGAGGTCCCGTGTTCAAGCTCCTTCTCTGGTTTGTCCGGACCTAGGGCAGCAACTTCAACTAGCGTTTTGCATTAAATATCGTTGACTTCTCGTAAGCATGCAGATAACTGATGTTGCTGTGCCTTTCACGGTCGGTTCATCTTCTCACGTCTTCAGAGTGTGGGGAGGGTTTTAAACTGTAAATTAATAAAGGTTACATAAATACTGGAGGGTACTTGAATAATCAAATGTATGACTGACTCACTCTTGGTAATTGTTTACCTAACTTAACTTTGCTTAACAGAATATTTTATGTGGTAATACTGAGATTTGTTTTCCTTCTGTTTGACAGCTTTACTTGCCTCCAGCTTGGTGCCTTGATTTTCTTTTCAGAGTTTACTTGCCACCGGCCTGAGATGCCAAGATTTTTCTCATGGGTGTTTTCTATTTGTGTTTAACATTTTCTTTGATTTGATTTGTGTACTGTATTAACTGCTTGTCTTTCTTTTGCAGGTACTGATATTGTGCTCTGTTGCAGGCCTTACTTCATAGGTAACTCTCTATTACTTCTCAATGTTATGAGGATGACACCAACATATACTTATGGAGGACCAGGTCTTTCATATTTAAAAATAAATACAGAAATAAATAAATGCTCAATAAATAAATAAGCACACAATTAATTGCCCCAAAAAATACAATGAAGAAATAAATGTAGGTAGAAATTAAATTATACAGTGAGACATAAAAGACTCTAATGGAAAAGCAAGGAAGGGATAGAGGGACCCTGCCCGGAGGAAGCCCGGGGCCCCCGTCTGGAGCCAGGCCCAGACGGTGGGCTCGTGAGCGAGCATCTGGTGGCCGGGTTTGCCACGGAGCCCGGTCGGGCACAGCCCGAAGAAGCAACGTGGCACTTATCCCTCCAGCCCATGGGCCCACCACCTGTGGGAGGATCCAAAGGGGTCGGGTGCGCTGCTATATGGGTGGCAGCGAAGGTCAAGGGCTTCGACGGACCAGACCCGGGCGGCAGAGGCTGGCTCTGGGGACGTGGAATGTCACCTCTCTGTGGGGGAAGGAGCCAGAACTTGTGCGGGAGGTGGAGCGCTACCAGTTAGATCTGGTGGGGCTTACCTCTACGCACAGTCTCGGTTCTGGAACCGTACTCCTGGATAGGGGTTGGACTCTGTCCTACTCCGGAGTTGCCCATGGTGTGAGGCGCCGGGCGGGTGTGGGGATACTCACAAGCCCCCGGCTGAGCGCCGCTGTGTTGGAGTTTACCCCGGTGGACGAGAGGGTCGCCTCCCTACGCCTGCGGGTGATGGGGGGGAAAACTCTGACTGTTGTTTGTGCATATGCACCAAACAAGAGTTGGGAGTATTTGGCCTTCTTGGAGACCTTGAATGGAGTCCTGTATGGGGCTCCAGTAGGGGACTCCATAGTTCTGCTGGGGGACTTCAATGCACACGTGGGCAATGATGGAGATACTTGGGAGAGGCGTGATTGGGAGGAACGGCCTCCCTGATCTAAACCAGAGTGGTTGTCTGTTGTTGGACTTCTGTGCTAGTCATGGATTGTCCATAACAAACACCATGTTCGAACATAGGGATGCTCATAAGTGTACGTGGTACCAGAGCACCCTAGGCCAAAGGTCAATGATCGATTTTATAATCGTTTCATCTGATCTGAGGCCGTATGTTTTGGACACTCTGGTGAAGAGAGGGGCAGAGCTGTCAACTGATCACCATCTGGTGGTGAGTTGGGTCAGGGGATGGGGGAGGACTCTGGACAGACCTGGTAAGCCCAAACGGGTAGTGCGGGTAAACTGGGAACGTCTGGAGGAGGCCCCTGTCCGACGGACTTTCAACTCACACCTCCGGCGGAGCTTTTCGGGCATCCCTGTGGAGGCTGGGGGCATTGAACCTGAGTGGACAATGTTCAAAGTCTCCATTGCTAAAGCTGCGGCGGCGAGCTGTGGTCTTAGGGTTTTAGGTGCCTCAAGGGGCGAACACCCTGGTGGACACCGGTGGTCAGGGAAGCCGTCCGACTGAAGAAGGAGTCTTTCCGGGATATGTTATCCCGGAGGACTCCGGAGGCAGTTGCCGGGTACCGACAGGCCCGAAGGGCTGCAGCCTCTGCCGTGACAGAGGCAAAGCAGCGGGTGTGGGAGAAGTTCGGAGAAGACATGGAGAAGGACTTTCGGTCGGCACCAAGGTGCTTCTGGAAAATCGTTCGCCACCTCAGGGGGAGGCGAGGAACCATCCAAGCTGTTTACAGTAAGGATGGGACGTTGTTGACCTCAACTGGGGGAGGTAATAGAGCGGTGGAAGGAGCACTTTGAGGAACTCCTAAATCCAGCTGACACGCCCTCTGTGGTAGAGGCAGAGCTGGAGGATGATGGGGATTGTCAATTTCCCTGGTGGAAGTCGCTGAGGTAGTCAAACAACTCCACAGCGGCAAAGCCCCAGGGATTGATGAGATCCGTCCAGAAATGCTGAAGGCTCTGGGTGTGGAGGGGATGTCTTGGTTGACACGCCTCTTCAACATTGCGTGGAAGTCTGGGACGGTGCCTAAGGAGTGGCAGACCAGGGTGGTGGTTCCCCTCTTCAAAAAAGGGGGGACCAGAGGGTGTGTGCCAATTACAGGGGTATCACACTTCTCAGCCTCCCTGGTAAAGTCTACCCAAGGTGCTGGAAAGGAGGGTTCGGCCGATAGTCGAACCTCGGATTGAAGAGGAACAATGCGGATTCCGCCCTGGCCGTGGAACAACGGATCAGATCTTCACTCTCGCAAGGATCTTGGAGGGGGCCTGGGAGTATGCCCAACCAGTCTACATGTGTTTTGTGGATCTGGAGGAATGACCGGGTCCCCGGGAGAATTGGAGGTGCTGCGGGAGTATGGGGTGAGGGGGTCCCTTCTCAGGGCCATCCAATCTCTGTATGACCAAAGCGAGAGCTGTGTCCGGGTTCTCGGCAGTAAGTCGGACTCGTCCAGGTGAGGGTTGGCCTCCGCCAGGGCTGCGCTTTGTCACCGATCCTGTTTGTAATATTTATGGACATGATATCGAGGCGTAGTCGGGCGGGGAGGGGTTGCAGTTCGGTGGGCTCGGGATCTCGTCGCTGCTTTTTGCAGATGATGTGGTCCTGATGGCATCATCGGTCTGTGACCTTCAGCACTCACTGGATCGGTTCGCCGAGTGTGAAGCGGCTGGGGGATGAGGATCAGCACCTCTAAATCTGAGGCCATGGTTCTCAGCAGGAAACCGATGGAGTGCTTTCTTCAGGTGGGGGAGTGAGTCCTTACCCCAAGTGAAGGAGTTTAAGTACCTTGGGGTCTTGTTCGCGAGTGAGGGGACCATGGAGCGTGAGATTGGTCGGAGAATCGGAGCAGCCGGTGCGGTATTACATTCTGTGTATCGCACCGTTGTGACGAAAAGAGAGCTGAGCCAGAAGGCAAAGCTCTCGATCTACCGGGCAATTTTCGTTCCTACCCTCACCTATGGTCATGAAGGCTGGGTCATGACCGAAAGAATGAGATCCAGGGTACAAGCGGCCGAAATGGGTTTCCTCAGGAGGGTGGCTGGCGTCTCCCTTAGAGATAGGGTGAGAAGCTCAGTCATCCGAGAGGAGCTCGGAGTAGAGCCGCTGCTCCTCGCGTCGAAAGGAGCCAGTTGAGGTGGTTCGGGCATCTGGTAAGGATGCCTCCTGGGCGCCTCCCTAGGGAGGTGTTCCAGGCACGTCCAGCTGGGAGGAGGCCTCGGGGAAGACCCAGGACTAGGTGGAGAGATTATATCTCCAACCTGGCCTGGGAACGCCTCGGGATCCCCCAGTCGGAGCTGGTTGATGTGGCTCGGGAAAGGGAAGTTTGGGGTCCCTTACTGGAGCTGCTGCCCCCGCGACTTGACTCCGGATAAGCGGATGAAGATGGATGGATGGATGGAGTGAGACATAAATGTATATATCTCTTTTAATTAGCTTCTTTATTTATTCACCTTTGTAATAATTACCTTATTTATTTATTGTCCGTTATAATCTTCAACTTTATTTATTCCTTACTTATTTTTTAAATGTATTTATTTCTGTGTGTGTTTAATTTTTTTGTCTGTTTTATTCTTCCGTTGCATTTTCTACCCTATTTATTTTCATCCCTGGTATTTATTTCTGCCTGTCACTTTCACTTTTCTGCCTGTCACTTTTACATTTCTTCATGCATTTCTGCCTCATTATGCAAATGAGGAGGGGCGGGACTTAAGGGGTTAACTTCTGCCCATTGGTTGGTTAGCATTTTACTCCCTCGGTCAATCTACATGCCACCAGCCACAGACACAACAAAGATGGCTACCTACGGTGAAGTTGTCAGTGAGCTGAGGCATTTAGCAACTGTTTTTGAAAACAATGCTAACGTTATAAGTATTGACTTTATAATTTTTCGTTTAGACGCTCTGACAGAACGTGTGTTTCAGTCAGCGGTGTCGTGTATGTCGTGTATCCCCTGGCCGCGGGAGCGCGCATGCACACAGAGCGGAGCTTCTGCTGCCCTTCGAATTGTTTAACTGCTGCACTTTGAATTAAACGGAACAAACAGCAACGTGGAAGACTCGGCAGGGTTTCCATAGTAACATGGGTCTCAGTTAACTACATAAATACGTGTATTTGTCTGTTACATTAAGGCGACGTGTCAAATGTTTATAGCGTGGTTTAATATCGAGTGATAGGCGTATCCTCCCTGTCCCTGTCTACCATATGAGTTACATAGGAGGTACTCAAATATCAGGCCGTTTTTTCACCTGATATTTTGGGTATCCCCTATGTAACTTTTGATAAACAACAGCAAACCTCTCCAAATTGTGTCAGGTTGTTTATTGTGACCTATTAAACACACAAAATAACACCCATGATGACAGGACAGACCCTTTGCATGTTAGGGATGGGATACATAAAATATCAGGTGAAAAATTATATTGATATTGATATTGATGATAGTCCTTCATGCAGTGCCATAGTCCTTCATGCAGTGCCATAGGTTACACACACACACACACACACACACACCGCCGTGAGGAATACTAATCAACTGTTCGCCGTTAGAAGCGGCGCACAATTTAGGACTTCTCCATCCTGAGACGTCTCCGTTGGATTTATTCTAAACATCCACCTGCTAAATTTCATCGGGTTTTTGTAGTGCAACCTTCTTTGAACGAACTGCCGCTGTTATCATTCTGTCTCTTCTGATGTGCGACAGGAAGCCAGAGAGAGGAGTGGATTTGGAGACAGACAACCCACTCCCGGGCCGCTTCTAGCAAGGGAAACCCCCCACGCGTTGCGCGCCTGGATCGCCAGTAGAAATTCGCGTCGCGGAGTGCGTGTGCATGTGCGTCAGGCACTAAATGTGTGTGTTCGTGCACGTCCTCAACAGTTGCTACCGGAGCGACGGAGAGGAGAGGTGGAGAGCGAGAGAGATAAGAGACTGAGGACAGACGGACGCGGAGCCCCACGTCGCTCAGCCCGGCTCTGCTCCTGACATGCAGTCATGTTAGGGATGGGATACATAAAATATCAGGTGAAAAATGATATTGATATTTTATGTATCCCATCCCTAACATGCAAAGGGTCTGTCCTGTCATCATGGGTGTTATTTTGTGTGTTTAATAGGTCACAATAAACAACCTGACACAATTTGGAGAGGTTTGCTGTTGTTTATCAAAAGTTACATAGGGGATACCCAAAATATCAGGTGAAAAAACGGCCTGATATTTGAGTACCTCCTATGTAACTCATATGGTAGACAGGGACAGGGAGGATACGCCTATCACTCGATATTAAACCACGCTATAAACATTTGACACGTCGCCTTAATGTAACAGACAAATACACGTATTTATGTAGTTAACTGAGACCCCTGTTACTATGGTAACCCTGTCGAGTCTTCCACGTTGCTATTTGTTCCATTTAATTCAAAGTGCAGCAGTTAAACAATTCGAAGGGCAGCAGAAGCTCCGCTCTGTGTGCATGCGCGCTCCCGCGGCCAGGGGATACACGAGTACATTGGCACGACACCGCTGACTGAAACACACGTTCTGTCAGAGCGTCTAAACGAAAAATTATAAAGTCAATACTTATAACGTTAGCATTGTTTTCAAAAACAGTTGCTAAATGCCTCAGCTCATTGACAACTTCACCGTAGGTAGCCATCTTTGTTGTGTCTGTGGCTGGTGGCATGTAGATTGACCGAGGGAGTAAAATGCTAACCAACCAATGGGCAGAAGTTAACCCCTTAAGACCCGCCCCTCCTCATTTGCATAATGAGGCAGAAATGCATGAAGAAATGTAAAAGTGACAGGCAGAAATGTAAAAGTGACAGGCAGAAATAAATACCAGGGGTGAAAATAAATAGGGTAGAAAATGCAACGGAAGAATAAAACAGACAAAAAAATTAAACACACACAGAAATAAATACATTTAAAAAATAAGTAAGGAATAAATAAAGTTGAAGATTATAACGGACAATAAATAAATAAGGTAATTATTACAAAGGTGAATAAATAAAGAAGCTAATTAAAAGAGATATATACATTTATGTCTCACTGTATAATTTAATTTCTACCTACATTTATTTCTTCATTGTATTTTTTGGGGCAATTAATTGTGTGCTTATTTATTTATTGAGCATTTATTTATTTCTGTATTTATTTTTAAATATGAAAGACCTGGTCCTCCATATATACTGGCCATTTGAGCCCTACAAAGTCGGTCAGTTAGCTAAACTTCAAGCTTGCATTATGGATGTGAATCCTGGATGACTTACAAATTCCGATGTTATACCAACCTGAAGTATTGTGCACTGGCACAGTGCTACTGTCTGGAATCTGGGAGATATTCTGATCAGGATACATCCGTTCACACCCTTCTGAAACAATCTCAAGACCAGCCTTTTCTTCTTCATGACATTGCAAAATTGGGACTATCCTGTCTCAACACAATGCTGAAAACTAATCATGCATTTGTTGCGTTAGGCTGGACTACGGTAATTCAGTATTATCAGGTTGCTCAAAAGACTCCAGCTGATCCAGAATGCCGCAGCGCAGGTTCTGACAAGACCTAAGAACGGGGATTGTGCTTCTCCTGTATTAACTTCTCTGTGAAGTACAAAAGATTTGTATAGCAATGGAGTCTAATCACCAACTACATTTTATTTGAGCTGTACAATAAATCTTATTTGCATATCTGCAAACAAATAAAAATAAATAATTTCAGGAAGACCGAACTATTAATTGATGCACTCTTAAATAAATTCAGCTGTTATCCAAATAAATGTACTGTATATTTTATCAAGTGTGTATAACTGTCACATATCTGCAACTAGTCTCTCCTGATTGAAATGTATTTCAGTGTAAATCCTATCAGGAAGACCTCACTCTTAATCAATGGTCTACCTAACTCAAATCAGCTGGTGGAGGCGTTTACCTTCGTGCTAAACAAATTAGACTCATTACACAAATGGCAAAGGCCAAACACAGAGTCACAAACCTGCTTTAAATAATTGTTTCACCCTTTGCTATTCAACTGTCGTTGCAAGTAAAGAGTGCAACCCTCCACCTCCCCTTACACCTTCAGTCATCTATTCCAGTCCGGAGCTTTCTTTGGGCTCCTTCGTCACCAACACCAGTGTCTAGATTCCATCTGGGGGTCTGATGGTTCTCTACCCCTATATAGATATACAAAAGATTTGTATAGCGATGGAGTCTAATCGCCAAAGACTTTGTATATTTTATTTAAGCTGTACAATAAATCTTATCTGCAGACATGTCTCTCCTGATTGAAATAACTTTATCACAAGATGGACTGGCAAATGGTGCACTGTGGAAATGGTAAATATATTGACATATAACCTCCATTTCCAAGCAACACTGTGTGATTGACATCTCCAGACTGCTGACAAGAACAAATAAGTAAAGGTCTCTGCTTTATTACATATTGTAAGATGAGATTTATTTTATTAATATTTAGTCACAAATAAGTCACATATTTCCATCAATTATAGCTTCATAGTGTATTCTGTTCCTTGAGTTAACAAGGGAGCTATCTAACATGTTGTACCCTGTCTGTATTTCAGTAAGGTTGGCGGAGGGATATGATATGATGAGATGCTGAAGCATATTTTGTTATGAGTCTTGAGTTGTTGTGTGATTGTGTGATTAAAAAGTGGACTAAGTTACAGTCAAAGCTGTCTCCATGCTCTCACTCTATCCATGCCCGAAAGTACTTGTATGTAATAACGAGTTAATAGTTAATGCTAACAATCACTAGCATTACAATATTAAGACTTCAGAGGGTCTAGCCCCTGAATGGGACACAGCAATGTTGTATAACGTACGGCCACAAGAGATAGCTTCTTATCTTTCTGACTGCCATCCTTGTCTAGAGGACAATATCATTGTCTGTCATTACAACATGATTTAGAACAATCGTTTTTATGATTGCAGGGGGACATGGCTGCAGAGGCAAGAAATCTGCTATTGCTGGCGAATTAGGGCCATTTTATTATTGAGGGATTTACAGTAGCTTGTGACTCATTATGACCATCCACTTCAACGCACTAAAGCCTTATGTGCTTATCATACAGATCAAACCTGACCTTATAGAGACATGAATACATTATGGGTAAGCAGCAGAATCATTATATTGGCAATTATTTTGATCTTTTTTAGGGATGCTTCCCATGGACCAAAATAAATGATACTAAGTATGTTCTTTGAATATTTTCAAACCAAGTACTTCTAAATTATATTGTACTGTAATTATATTGTATTGTGTAGTTAAACAATAAAGTGAAACCTGAGCGTTACAAGAACTAATTGTCTGTGTGATAGACAGAGGATGCTGTACTGTGGTGTCTTGGCAAGGATAGACACTAATGAGAAAAAAAGATGGTCCTGAAATTGTCCTGTTTCAGACATGTTGCTTGGTTTTTTTTTTAGGAAAAAGGAATTGGACAAATGGGATAGATGAATAGATTTCATAAAAAATATTTGAGATATTTTATATTTTAATTTTAATGCTAATAAGTTTAGTAAAATATGCATACACTACTACTGCTCATTGGTGTTGCCTGACGAAAAAAGACAGAATTAAAAAAAATGAAAAACTGCTTTTATTTCATGTGGACATGACTGATATAATGTTTCAACCACAAATGGTCTCTCTCAGGTCAAAGTGAAGAAGTGAACACAACTGTGTTTAATGGGCAATTCCTGATGAAACATCATGTGATATGAGACATTTTCAGAAAGATGAGACTGATATTGCCACTTCTCTACTCTTCATTGGATTGGAGAGATCTGGGTATGGGGAGCTCACATCTGACTGTCATGGCAACTAGGATTTAGGACATCAAAACAAAAATTATCAACATTTGGGGACTAGGGCTGGCATTACATTACATTACATTACATGCAATTTAGCTGACGCTTTTATCCAAAGCGATTTCAAATTAAGTGCTTTCAACCCTGAAGGTGCAAACTCCAGACAACAAGTAGGAAGTGCAAAACATGGTGAGACGTGAAAGTGCAGTTTCAAGATTTTTCTTTTTTTCTCTTTTCCTTCTCTCTTCTTTTCCTTCTTAACGTTTGTCCAAAGTGTAGTCGGAAGAGATGTGTTTTTAGCCTTCGGCGGAAGATGCGTAGGCTTTCCATCATCCTGATGTCCTGAAGCTCATTCCACCATTCCACCATTTGGGAGCCAGGGCAGCAAACAGTTGGGATTTTGTTGAGTGATTAGTTCTCCTTCGCTGTGAGGGGGCAGCAAGCAGGTTGGCTGAAGCAGAGCGGAGTTAGCGGGTTGGGGTATAGGGTTTGACCATGTCCTGGATGTATACTGGGGCTAATCTGTTCATGGCCTTGTATGCAAGTACTAGTGTCTTGAAGCGGATGCGGTAAGCAATTGGTAACCAGTGAAGAGAGCGTGTAGTGTGAGAGAACTTGGGGAGGTTGAAGACAAGTCAAGCTGCTGCGTGCTGAATGAGCTGCGGGGGCCGGATGGTACATGCAGGTAGGCCACAGTCAGGATGGAGTTTCAGAAGTCTGATTGTGAGATGACTAGAGCCTAAACAATAACCTGAGCCGTCTTCTGCATTAGAAGGGGACGTATCCTTCATGATGCAGCATGTATCTACACAATACAATGTTGGCAGTGACGGAGAGTTGGACGTAAAGTGCCTGAGACACCCAAATCCTGGAGTATTGAAATGAGGATCTGGTGGTTCACTGTGTCAAAGGCAGCAGAGAGATTAGTTGTTCTGGCAATGTGATAGAGTTCTTCATTTGTTAAGATGGCGTGTGTCTCGCCGCTTACCTCTGATTAGATTATCGTTGATTTGCCTGTTTCTACTGTTTGTCACTCAAGATGTGTCACTGCTGTTGGTGTATGACCGCTGTTGGTGTATATGTAAGTCTGCGGAGAAAGTTCAATCTACGGCTCTGACAGTCAGACAGGTACGACGCCATCGCCGCCCTTCCTGGCGTCCATTACGACGTGGCAAGAGAGGAGGAGTACGTGTCAGGCTCAGAGCGTACCTGGCATCATCCTCCACCTGCAATCTGGGCCATCCATGTGTCCGATCTTCCGCTGAGTTTATCGGCTGCAATCTGCGCAATCTCCAGTATACAATTACCAGTCTCCCTGCTGCTGGAACAGGAAGCGCTCCAAGCGAGGCTGCGTGCATGGGAATCTCCACTATCTCAGTCGTGCTTCCCAACAGACGGAAAGGCTCCCAATTCGCATGGTGCTGATCAACATTAGATCACTCACAAATAAGACATTTACATTGAATGACTTTTTTTACGACCAATGCACTGGACTTTCTTTTGTTAATGGAAACCTGGTTGAAACTAGGTGATGACAACACCTTCTTGGAGCTCCTCCCTCCCAGCTGTTCTTTCCTCAACTCCCCAGAGAGTCAGGTCGAGGTGTTGGGCTGGCCACTCTCTTCAGAGACAAGTACAGATGCATGTTATTACCTATACTTAGTTATAATAGTTTTGAACTTCAGCTGTTTGCGGCTGATCTGGATTCTCCTTTGTTGTGTGCAGGTGATTATCGGCCACCAAAACTCAACAAGGATTTTATACGTTTTCTGAGTTTTTAGCGGATGTTGTTCCTAAATTACGACAAGCTCCTGGTTTGTTGGGATTTCAATATCCACTTGCTCATGATTTTAAAACACTTTTGAAATCTTTTGGTCCTAACCAATGTGTGGAAGGGCCGACACATCATCTAGGCGATACCTCTCCTGAATCTCTTATGGGCTTTCAGTTTCACTTGGAAAAATAATTGAAACTGGTATCTCAGATCACTTCCCCATCAGGTTCGAGATCAGTGTTCCACCAACCGCTAGCCTGTCTCCTCAGCTTCTAGGCGCTGCTGCATCACCTCTTCTTCAGCTGGAGAGTTTGCTTCTGCATTTGTGGGCTCACAGTTTTATGTAAAGAATGGTCTGGTCTCTCCCTCTTCCCCAGAAAACATTCTCTCTGTCTTCCATTCCACATGCACTGAAATCCTAGACTCTATTGCCCTTCATCGGATTAAAGCGGACCCCTAGCTAAATGACACCAAAAGGGCCCTTAGGCAACACTGCAGACAAGCTGAATGAAGATGGAAGATGTGTCACTGGGTGTATTAAGGGACAGTCTAGCCACATACCAGAATGCTGTAAAGGTGGTTGCCATGAGGACTAGAGTGTTATTTAATTAACTATTAACTCAAGTCATAAATCCATGCACCTCTGCTCTGACAGATGTGTAATTAAGTACGTGATTTCTCGGTTATTTTATTGATAAAGTAGCATCTATCTAGGAAAAACACCAGTGTTAATTTTAAGGTGTTTTTACCTTCTTCTCCTACACACTCAGCTGTGTTTGAGGAATTTAAGCCAGTTTCTCTGACGTTACTTAGTGAGGTTGTACAACACATGAAACCTACTAACTGTCCCCTAGACATTGTTCCCGCCAGAATGGTGAAGGAGGTTTTTAGTAGCACCATTGGGGTGAGTTGTCTTACTTTTTTAAATTCCTGTCTTACTTTAGGTTCTGTCCCAGCTGCCTTTAAACATGCTGTAGTCCAGCCCTAACTTAAGAAGCCTAATCTTGACCCCACAGTGTTGTTCAATTTTAGACCAGTCTCTCATCTGCCTTTTCTTACAAAGGTTTTAGAAAAAAATGTTTTTATACAGTTACAAGTATTTTTACAACTGAACTCTGAATTTTTTTTATTTGGCTTTAGATCACGTCACAGTAGGGCTGCACGAGTATGGCCAAAATGATAATCACGATTATTTTGATCAATATTGTGATCATGATTAATTATCACGATTATTTGTTGATTTTAACCAAAACATATTTTATTGTCACATAGGCTATTTATAACTGCTTTCACATCCATATTATGCTACATTCTTCTTACGCTGAAGTTGTATGTTGTATAGACATACAGCTGCAACACATGTAAATGATAATTAGCAATCTGAAATAAATAGCGTAGGATATATATATATATATATATATATATATATATATATATATATATATATATATATATATATATATATATATATATTAATGTATATCTCTAAGAAAGCTCCTTCACTTGTTTTCAAAAATAACTGATTAAAAGAGAGGGAATGCAATGGACGTATATGCTACTCACAGAGTGACTAACTCATTATGAATGGGTCCAGCACAGGTCGAATGGCGGGTCAGCAGAGTTACACATGTTGTGTGTATGAAATGTCTGTATTGTCACTGTGCTGTATTTTTATGAACGATGATATTCTGGCCATTGTTCACATCTCTTGCAGGTCCAGCAGGCTCCGTCTCACACGCCATTACTCTACCAACTGAAGTTAGTTGCATTCAATAACTTCTTCTGTGTTTTTCGCCGTGGCGGCCATGATAGCAGCGTTACCAGCACTGAAAAACTGGAAACACTGGTACAAATACAGGTTTGCCTCTCATGCTTAACAATATACAGCTGTTTTGATAACAATTAAAACTGTTGACAAATGTGAGAAGTGTGGACTGGCGCCGCTGTATGGCGGGGCTGCGCAGAGAGTAAGAGGAGAGCTCAAACACAGGCACGGCTTTGCAGAAGAAATGGGTCATGTAACGCAAAATTAAAGCATATCTATATCCATATCTATATAACATTGCAATAACATATAACATGCAAGGACATTAGGTGCACCGGTGCGACCTAGAGGAAAAATATTACTCGCACCCTAGAGCCTTGTGAGGTAACAGACACTAACTAGCACCGACTAGCGCTGGTCACTTCTGTTAAAAAACAACACAGACGGGGCAAAGGTAAACCTTGAGACCGACGTATAACCGACTGCTATCTGTTGAATTTTCCTCACATTACCCTGTCCTCCGTGACTGTCTACATCAAGAAACTAAGCTGCGCGGTGGAGTGAACAACTCTGACTGGCTCATGATCAGACAGTGGTTTACGGAGCGGTAGATGGGCTTTGATGGGAGCGTTCTACATAATGATGCATTTAAAATATCATTGATCACGCAAATTTCATCATGGGAAGCCAAAATCGTGATCGTGATTAAAATTCGATTAATCCCTACGTCACAGCACTGAGTCTGTTCTGTTGAGAGTACATAATGATATTGCCTTGTCTGTAGATGCTGGGAATCCTATTGTTTTAGTCCATTTGGACCTCACAGCGGCATTTGACACAGTGGACCATGCAGTCCTCCTCTCTCGCCTTGAAAAGGCATCAAAGGCTCGGCACTCAAATGGTTTAGCTCCTATCTGTCACATAGGAGCTTTTCTGTTATGATTGGTGACACCTCCTCGTCAGTTGCTCCTCTCTCTTGTGGGGTACACCAGGGATCCATTTTTGGCCACATTCTGTTTTCTTTATATATGCTGCCTTTAGGGGCAATTATAGGAAAGCACAACCTATCTTTTCATTGCTATGCAGATGATTTGCAAATCTATTTGCCTATGAAAGCAAATGACAGTGTCACACTAAACTCCCTTAGTTGTATCACTGATATTAAGTTGTGGCTTTCTGACAACTTCTCTTAACTTGAATGAAGGTAAAGGTAAAAGGTGTTTTTAAAGGTAAAACAGAGTGAATAATTTTCAGTACTCCAGGCATGCAAAATAGTCAATCTTTGAGTTTGGGGGCTCTGGCATCATACACTAGATCAACTGACAAAAACTTGGGGGTTACTTTTGATTGCAGCATTAATTTGACAAGCAGATCAGTAATGTTGTAAAAAGTAGCTTTTTCCAGCTTTGCCTGCTGGCTAAAGTTAAGCCTTTCAGGCACAACCTAGAAAAGGCCATTTGTACTTTTATTAGTTGGACTACTGTAAGGCTCTCTATGTTGGTCTTAATCAGACGTCCATCTCACGCCTTCAACTTGTGCAAAAGGCTAGTGCTCGCTTTTTAACAAATACATATAGCTCCCCACACCCTGCATTTTATAATAGATTTTTATTGTTTGTTTTTAAGGCTTTAAATGGTCCGAACCCAGAGTATTTGTCTGAAAGTCCCAAGATCCAGGTATAAACGGTGGGGTGATCAGGCTTTTGCAGTTGCTGCTCCAAGACTCTGGAACAAGTTACCCCCTGATATTCGCACTATTACAGATGTGGCTCTTTTTAAGGTCCAAACTCAAAACATATCTGTATAGTCTGGCTTTTAATACATTGCAGTGGTGTGACAATTTCATTCTTTTGTTTCTTTGTAACCTTTTCTGATTTTACTGTTTTCTATATTCACTCTTTCTATTGTATGATGTGATTTTACTCATTCTGATGTTAAGCATTTTGGATACCTGATGGTTGTTGTAAAGTGCTATATAAATACATTTTGATTGATTGATTGATGTGAAGCTGCTCTGTGAAAGCAAGGAGGGCAGTTTCTGTTGAGTGGCCAGCCTTGAAGCCAGACTGGTGGGGTTCAAGAAGATTGTTCTGGTGGAGGTAGAGAGTTGATTATAAATGGCACACTCAAGAGTTTTGGATAGAAATGGAAGAAGGGAGACGGGTCTGTAGTTTTTTACTTCAGAAGAGTCGAGTGTTGCCTCTTTGAGGACGTTGGGGAAACAGCCAGTTGACAAGAGCAAATGAGGTTTAACCATGTACCCAGCTAATTTAAACCTCTTTATTAACAGTGTACCATGGACGGCACACTCCATCGCTGATACTGCCACGCTGTTACCTCCACTCATAAACTTTGTTATAACTTTAAAGCCTTAAATCCCAAAAATGTTTTTTCGTAACTCGCCAAGAGTCCAAGAAAATGGAATAGCCAAGCCATTTTATCCAAAACTAGTTGTTCGCCTCACAATCTTGAAGTTACAAGACCGAAAAACAAAAAAAAGACGCCATTTCACTTCAGGGCTTTTCAAACGGGTATGACTTTTCATGCGAGACATTTAATGGCCAATGAGAGGATCCATGTTGTTCTCCTAAGTGTTACAAATCAAACAAGACCTCTCATGAGCCAGTCCATTCCCAGGAGGCTGAGATAGACAGCTTTAAAGCAGTCTATGCTTCAGAAGCAATGTGGCACCACATGGCGTTCTGGGCTAACAGGTATGCAGGCAACAGACAGGAATAAAACCAGTGGCCAAGGCAGATAGACCTTTTGTATAAAAGTCCATAGATATTGCAACCTCTGACCTTAAACCTCAAATTTTTTGCAGTTTGAAATTGACTGTAATGATGGCAATACAACATGGAGGTCAGAGGCAGGTGTGTAATAAGGAAACATGTGAAAGGAGTGATAAAGTGGGGTTGGAATAGGGATGCTGAAATATGTCAGAGCAGAAAAACTATAATAATTACCTTAAAATCATAATATTAATAAAACAGCAAGATGTGAAGCAAGTCTAAGTAAACTGGTTTTAGAGCAGCTTTGAGCTTTAACTGACCCTGAACTTGTTTTTACATTTATGCAAAAAGTAAATTTCATTAAAAAAAGCACATTGAAAACTTGAACTCGAAAATCTTCAACTTCTGAGTTCAAATGGAATGGAAGAAACTAGAATATAGGACATATTTTCAGTTCATAATTCCATATGTGTTCATTCATAGTTTTGATGTCTTCAGTGAGAATCTACAATGTAAATAGTCATGAAAATAAAGGAAACACATTGAATGAGAAGATGTGTCCAAACCTTTGGCCTGTATATATATATATATATATATATATATATATATATATATATATATATATATATATATATATATATATATACACACACCCTGCTATTTTGCAAGTTCTCCCTCTTAGAAATCATGGAGGGGTCTGAAATTGTGCATGTCCACTGTGAGAGACATAATCTAAAAAAAAAAGATGATTTTTTAACTATTTATTTGTATGATACAGCTGCAAATAAGTATTTGAATACCTGAGAAAATCAATGTTAATATTTGGTACAGTAGCCTTTGTTTGCAGTTCCAGAGGTCAAACGTTTCCTGTAGTTTTTCACCAGGTTTGACACACTGCAGAATTTTTGCCCACTCCTCCACACAGATCTTCTCTAGATCAGTCAGGTTTCTGGGCTGTCGCTGAGAAACACAGAGTTTGAGCTCCCTCCAAAGATTCTCTATTGGGTTTAGGTCTGGAGACTGGCTAGGCCACGCAGGAACCTTGATCTGCTTCTTCCAAAGCCACTCCTTGGTTCTCCTGACTGTGTGCTTCGGGTCATTGTCATGTTGGAAGACCCAGCCTCGACCCATCTTCAATGCTCTAACTGAGGTTGTTCCCCAAAATCTCCCAATACATGGCCCCGGTCATCCTCTCCTTAATACAGTGCAGTTGCCCTGTCCCATGTGCAGAAAAACACCCCCAAAGCATGATGCTACCACCCCCATGCTTCACAGTAGGGATGGTGTTCTTGGGATGGTACTCACCATTCTTCTTCCTCCAAACACGGTTAGTGGACTTATGACCAAAAAGTTCTATTTTGGTCTCATCTGACCACATGACTTTCTCCCATGACTCCTCTGGATCATCCAAATGGTCATTGGCAAACTTAAGACAGGCCTTGACATGTGCTGGTTTAAGCAGGGGAACCTTCCAGGCCATGCATGATTTCAAACCATGACGTCTTAATGTATTACCAACAGTAACCTTGGAAACGGTGGTCCCAGCTCTTTTCAGGTCATTGACCAGCTCCTCACCGTGTAGTTCTGGGCTGATTTCTCACCTTTCTTAGGATCATTGAGACCCCACGAGGTGAGATCTTGCATGGAGCCCCAGTCTGAGGGAGATTGACAGTCATGTTTAGCTTCTTCCATTTCTAATGATTGCTCCAACAGTGGACCTTTTTTCACCAAGCTGCTTGGCAATTTCCCCGTAGCCCTTTCCAGCCTTGTGGAGGTGTACAATTTAGTCTCTAGTGTCTTTGGACAGCTCTTTGGTCTTGGCCATGTTAGTAGTTGGATTCTTACTGATTGTATGGGTTGGGCAGGTGTCTTTATGACAGGTACATCTAATTTAGGATAATAAATGGAGCGGAGGTGAACATTTTGAAGGCAGACTAGATTAAATTAGATTAGACTCAACTTTATTGTCATTACACATGTACAGGTAAAATGCAACGAAATGCAGTTTAGAGAGTTCAGAGAGCCTCAGAGCCGCAGCTATTTAAAGCATACACATACACTCTAAAAAGGATATATGCAGATAGCGAGATAGAATACAAGACATAACAACATAATGCACAAGACTACATACATGAAGGAATAATTGGTGTATGGTGTCTGTGTATGCAATTGTGTGTGTGTGTATGGGAAAATATGAGACACAGACAAGAAGCGCTGTTGAAAAACAGCACGGTACAGTCCGGCCTTGACCATGAAGTGACTCGAGAGGATGGGAAAAACAGAAGTCGAGGCAGTCAGACGGATACAGGGCAGGATGGGGGGGGAGTGTATGGTGTGTGTGTGAGAATGAGTTGTGTGTGTGTGAATAGGAGCGTCAGTCTGTCTGTGTTGTTAAAAGCTCAGTTCATCCGCGAGACCTTGAGGAGATAAGCCAGTGCAAAGGACGAGATAGAATGTCCAAAACTGCAAGTTGTTTTCCTGCTCGGGTGAAAAGCGGGAAGTGGGGGGGGAGGGGGACAGCTTAAACAATTTCATTCCAATTTAGGTTGACCCGGTGGAAATTTGTCCGAATCAATGTCCATCACTCAATTGCTACCGCCCTCAGCGTCATACGAGCATCCAGTTCATGTAGTGATTTTGTCAGTCCATCTACCTTCTCCGCCAGTCCGGTGGTTACACGAAGCAACTCCACCGACTGGGTCCTGATGGACTCAATCCCCTTCTGCGCTTCCAAGGTCCGGTCTGAGATGTTACGAGACAGTTCACTGGACTGGTCAGCCCTCAGATGTAAAACCTTCATCCTCTCAATCACTCCATCTAGGCACTCTTTAAGTTCCCCAGACAGCTGGTTGGTAAATTTGCTGGCGGCTGTCTTACCAATTTTCCAATAGGTCAGTGAGACCCCAACTCACTGATCAGGAGCCCCACCAACAGAATTCCAATTATCCAAATATCTTCAACGTCTTCCACAGTGAGAACGTCCAGGCAGACCGCTTGCCAATTCTCCAAGGAATCGCGAGCGTAGCCTGCAGGGAATGTCCCACTTGGACATGACGGCTCCCCCGGTGAAGCATGTTTGGGTGAAAAAATCTTGTCAATAGCGCTGAGCGACCAGTTGATCAATTCCATGTTGAATATTCCAGGAAAACAGCAGGCAGGGGACAAAGAGAAAAGAGAAAAGTTCCACAAGACAAGTCAGACAGACAGGGGAAAGAGCCAAGCTGAGATACTGTAAGAGGGGAGAGGAGGAAAAACACGACTGCTCTCGCCAGAAGCAGGAACACTAACTAACAGGTCTTTGAGGGTCAGAATTCTAGCTGATAGACAGGTGTTCAAATACTTATTTGCAGCTGTATCATACAAATAAATAGTTAAAAAAATCATACATTGTGATTTCTGGATATTCTTTTCTAGATTATGTCTCTCACAGTGGACATGCACCTACGATGACAATTTTAGACCCCTCCATGATTTCTAAGTGGGAGAACTTGCAAAATAGCAGGGTGTTCAAATACTTATTTTCCTCACTGTATATATATATATGTATAATTTCATAATGATGGAGTCTAATTTCCAAGACTGTACATGTCACATCATGCATTCGTACAATAAATCTTTGCATTTCTGCAACAAAGTCTCTCCTACAACCCTTCTCTGCTGATACAGATGCTTTTTTGATTCATTGTAAAGACTTCTGAATGTACAGTATATAAAGATGACAGCTCATAAAAAGACATTTTAATTGAATACTAAATAGCCAAAGTGTAAAAAGAAGGCCACATGAGAAGATGGATCATGATAATGAGCTATGGAAATGGAAAAAACTAGCTGATTTATAGAAAAAGGGAGGAAACGATCAGTGAATGGAGGATGCGAAGATGGATGAACACAGAATTCCCTCCATCCATCTACAGTCAGGATCTCTGGAGGGTGCAACTTACATTCCAGTTTGACACCAAAGCAGCTGAGGTTCACGCTATGCACTGACACACATTGAAACACACACAGGCACACACACACCCACACACAACACACACACACGCACACACACACACACATATACCACACTCATTTCAGTCTGGAGCCGACAGATTCAATTAGACCAGCGTGCCTAAATGGGTTTATCTGAACAGTGCGAGACATGTAACCCCTAAGCTTTGGTGTGTGTGTGCGTGTGTGTGTGTGTGTGTGTGTGCGCTGTATAAGAAGAAGAAGAGAGAGAGCTTCAAAGCATGACACCACAAAGGCTGAACTTACATGAGTGCTTGTGTGTCAAATCTCCAATGCTAATATGAAAGCATAAATGGTTGATGATGCTAACATTTACACATCACAGCTAACAGCTACAGTGTATGGTATTCATTCCTACTATGCAGGATTCCTTTCCTTTTTGTACACAAAATGCTAATGGTCTGTGTCCACTGGCAAGCCTCATTTACATGCATCCCATTCATTGTCTATTAGAGCAGCCGGGCAATGCATTCTGGTAGCCTCATGGCAACTTTTGAGAGACGGGGCAGAGTTGCCCGCTCATTTGCAAATCAGGGGCAGCCTCTCAAAAATCGTTAATCGTTTTTGCCGATTGCTTACACACTGAAATCAAAAGTATTACTCAATTATCAAAACCTTACACCTACAAAAAACAGAGGCTAGCTGTCCAGGATAATCAGAGAACTGTAAGTCGTATAACTTACTGTATGTTATAAGTTCATTTAAGCCTGTTATTGTATTGGTCTATAGTTCTTACAAATTTAAAGTAAGTTAGCTGGTGATTTTCTTGTTTTGTTTTTCACCTTATTTATTATTAATAGTGGGTTTATTGTTATCATTTGCTAGCATATATATGATTCCTATGCACTGTGTATGGTGGCCTTTACAATTTTATTTATTTATTTGCAGAACCACAAACAAGCACACAGCCATAGCAGAGCTACCTACGTCCATGTTTGTACTGTTGCTTGATCGTAATAAAACATCAAAAGAGAGAAGTTGTCTCCGTCCGTGTTTTAACAGACACACCTGGGGCGAAGTTGGAAACCAGAATCAGCTTTAAATACAGTACTAATCTAGACTTAGATTTAGACTTACCTTTATTAATCCCTTTGGGATGACTCCCACAAGGAAATTAAAGTCCTAAAATTCTAGTCCTCACAAACAAATTTCAAATAATTTCACTGGAGTTGCCATTATTATTTTTGCGTCATCAATACCGAATTCCATCTAATTGGATGGGAATATACAGTACTGTGCGTTGCACTTGACACATCACTACAGCTAATTGTTTGTGTTGTTTTGAAAATAGTGATTAAGCACTCAAACAAAACTGTAAACCGTTGTTGATCTAAAATGAAAACAGGTTCACTGCCACTGCAGCTTATTTCTCGCATAAAACGTATTCAGAAACTACTGCTGTAACGATATGCCTTATGAAACTGAAATCGCAACACTCAGATCCACAAACCTGAGAAAAAAACATATCAAAACTTACAAGGGAGGACTTCTGAGAACTTTTAATCTCAGAAGGAAGAATCGGGACACACCCCTTCCAACTCCCAGTTATCCTTCCTATCCAGATCCAATGCTAAAACATCTTTAAATTACTGTTAGTATTAGTTGTTTTGGTGCCTTATCCCCCCTTTTGTTGGGTTCTATACAAAAACGTTTTTTGCAACTTTCTCTGTCTCCCGCAACTTTATTGCAACAAACATACAAAAAACAACTTTTATCACATTTTTTTTACAAAAGCTCCCGCAACATCAGGCATTTTGGGCCACAACAATCTCAAAAAAGTCTGCAAAGTCCTGGAGGGACTGATCTATTGGGCTCAGAAAATAAAGAAAATGCTTCACGAAGCTTTGTTTGGTCATCACCAGTGCCTGAAGTTAACTTTTTAACTTTGACAACCTGCCACTGTGGCGTCACTTTTTACCAGCTACTTTTTGCCTCATAAAGGTGAAAAACAGGAATTGCTGTGTCTTTATGATCCTATCCCGTCCTATTCATGGTAGCCTACTTGTGGACATTGCACCGTCACCGTTGGGCTCTAGTACCCCCTACTACTTGATAATCCAGCATAAAGACATAATTTCCTATCCTGGGCAGGGACACACATTCATACGGGTGAAGTAGCCTACTTATTGGACTTTAATTTATCATGGCACCTACAATAATGTGCGTGCGCATGCGCCAATCGTGGGAGGAACGGAGCAGCAGCCCGCCCACTGCAGCAAGCCGACAGGATTGAAACAGCAGCAAGTTTCAGTGACTTTATAGTGAAAAAACGTTACAGCGTACATTGATGTTGAAATGTGTACAGGTTGGAAGGACGTCTTTCGCTGTAAGTTGTGTTGATAAATGTGATTTGTTCATGTCACTAGTCTTCATACCAGAAACAAGGAAATTAATTTGACCCGTTCTCATTCCCGCTTGGTCAGTCACTGCACGTGGGACTGCTGGGATTTTTGCGAGAATGAAAATGCGAGGGGGGCCCCGGCTGTCAATTAATGCTTTCCAGTGATGCGGGCCTGAAAGCAACTGCATACCCTGCTTACCGATAGTTACGCGTCTGAATCACTCAATTCTCATTGGCTACCTGCCAATGTGGCAGGTAGATTGCCAGTGTTACCTGCCACATTGCAAAATTCACCCGCATTTGGCGGGCGGTCGGGTGTTAATTTCAGGCCCTGGTGATCACGACCACAGAGTGCTAATTCAGCTTTGTCTTTGTGGGGCACAATGTCGCTCGAAAACGTCCTTGTTTTTCGCTTGTTATAGTTATGGTTATAGTTATCGTTCTTGGTGTGCACGGGCTTGTAAGGAAACTCACGGAAGTATTTGAATTGAGACATACTGTCAATACTGTAACCCATCTATGATCATCATTCTGCTGTGCACTATACTGTACTCCCATCTCAAAACATATCTGATGATGCACAGGGTTCTCAACTCAAGCCCACTGAAACCCAGGCGGACAGCCTGAGGGCCACATTAGTTTTTGAAACAGCATGTATTGATACTATAAAAAGGGTAAAATCACACAGGGCCTTTTCAATTATTTAGTGCACTAAGACAGCAGAGCATAGAGACCACTGAAGTTAATGACCTCAATTTGTAAAAGTGCTGGCCCTTGATAGAGGCAGCTTAATGAAGATTTACACTGGCTGTGTGCATGGCAACAAGGTGGTGGAGAGCTGCAAAGAATAGGAATTACATGCCAGTGGAACGTAGCAGAGGCACTGGGCACACAGATGTTAACAGGAAGAAAATGGAAATGGAATGATGAATAATGGTGGATAAGATAGATGAAGAAGATGAAAAAGATGTGGCTAGAATCTGGGAGAAGCAGTGGAAAGCTACAGACTGCAAAGCGAAACTGAGAATGAAAATGAAAAATAATGTGTCGTACAGAGAACATTCAGCATAACAGAACAAAAAAAAGTGGGGCTGTAAACAATGATTCATTTCTAGCAATCAATTTTCCGCAGATTAGAAAAAAAAATTCTCCACCACAAACGGGAGAAAAACAGTCTCAGTCACTAAATTCTGCAAATTTTCATTCTGGATCACTTCTGAAAACAGCATTAAATTATGTTATTATGTTGCATTAACTCACACTAAAACCTGTTTCCATATCGTATGCATATTAAAACATAATGTTTTAATATGCACACTCACCACACTCACCACACGGGCCAAACTTCATGGGTGCTCACACTAACCGTAAAGATGGAACTTACAAGTCCAATAAAGATTTATTTAAACAAGATGGTAGCTGAATACAGTTACCATTTTTGTATCCTAATTATAAAACAAGTAGATCCGACCAGACAATCTGATAGGTCAAGTTTACATTTAGAACATGCTCAAATCAGCATGACAGCACACCCAGAGCCATTTCAGCACACCTGGTGCATCACATAAAATATCACTCCGCCATTTCTGTCAACATTACGGAGTTGAATAAGTTTCAAAACATTTGTATTCATGTAAGCAATTCAGGAACCTCAGTGGAACACACAATAGCTCTCCAATTTGTATATAAAATGATTCATTGGATTAAACGTATTTGTTATTACTCACTGAAGCTAACTTTCATTGGAAAAGTTTTGGATTAACTGTGCCGGTGACGGCGCTATCTTGAAAATAACTGCTAAATGTGAGAAGCATGTCTGGATTTCTGTTTTGAGGCCTTGTGTCTTGAGTGTCTTTTTTGGAAATCAAAATATGGTCACCCTAATATGACTCAACTCTCGAGGAAAGCCCAAAGCTTAAAGACAAAACTGCTCTAGTAAGGAGAGCTCACTGTTGTGCTTGTGACAGTGTTTATTCCTTAACTGACAGGGACAGTTATTTTCTCTTTTCAGTTTCAAGTTCTCTGATTGGCAGCATTCTTCAATCTTAGTTTCTATCCCCCTCTCAGGTGAAGAGAACTGCACACAGTCTAAATAGTGCCATCAGGGCCGTGTGAAACAGGATGTTTAGTGTGATTCAGTTGGAGTAAAGAATTTTAATACTTCTAAGAATACAACTCAGACATGGCTCTTGATATAGGGATCATTTTTCTTTATGCAGGCCCTACCTGGTCCTGTGGGACCAGAGATGTGCTTAGGTTAGATGGTTTTAGTCTATTGTGTAATTTAGAAAACTTTAACATTACATTATTTCAAGTTCAACCACTGTTCCAATTCCTACAACATATTGCATTAGATATTGACACAGTCCTTAATCTTATGTACTGGGTGAATTCATGGCCGGACTGAAGGCAGCGTAACAGTTTTGAAATATTTACCTGCCACTTAAACCTAAATCTTAGTTGATGACCAGATTCTTTGTGAGTGTTGGATTTTTTGGCTCTAGAATAAAGGATTTGAAATGAAACTGGTAAAAATGGGTAACGATTAAGAGAGTTAATAGAAAGGTATTAGACTTTAAAATTATGATTCCTGGAATGGCAATGGTAACTAACATTTTTGCATTTCTAATCTGTTCTACAGTTACATTGAATTGTTTACAGTTACAATTGTTATTCAATTTAAACTTGACAATAGAGACCTTGAACATAATGTTTGTATTGTTCTTTTCGAAGATGGTTGCCTGTAACTTTTCTCAAAAGAAAAGATCTAATTTCCATTCTGTGACTGAGTCGGTAAACAGTGAAAAACTGACATTACTTGTTCACTGTTGATTTGTTTTACAGTACAACAGTAATGTCAGTTCAACTCTTTATCTATACTCTCACTGCAGTGAAATTAGACAATTTTGTTTTAACTAACTAGTGGTTACAGGCAACCATCTTCAGAGAACAATACAAACAATCTGTTTTAATGCCAAAAAATGGTGTAATTGATACTAGAATATACTAATATGTAATATGGAGAAAAAAAACTTAGTATCTAAGTGACCAAATAGTATTGGAGTCAAAGTTATTGAATAGTGTTGAAATAAAGTGATAAAATTGTGAAGGATTAAAATTAGCACAAATTACTTTATCAAAACATGTTTCAATCACACTGTATCAACACAAAATACACAGGTTTATTGAACATTAATAACTTGTTTTAATTTAACTCAATTGTTTACGTTGCCAAAGCAAAACATCTATGTGCAACCAGTGTCCACTATTGAGTTAACCCTCATGTTGTCCTCTGGTCAAATTGACCCGTTTTCCTATTTCAATGTTCTTTTTAATTATGCAAAATAACATGATTGATTCCACACAATGCTCTTTGGCAAGTACAAATCTCTACTTTCATTAATTTTGGGGTGTCTCGTTCAATTTTATAGCATTTGAAAAAACATTGAAGTGGTTTTGAAATAGTATTGAGTAAAAATTATATTATTCCAGTCTGTGATTATCCATCAACATACATTCCTTTACTTTTAGTCAAAATAATTCCTGATTTCTGCTTTTCTAACTCAAACATTAGGTTTAATTTCCTATAAATGAGGTTTATTGACCATACATTCCAAAAATAACTGTAAAACTAAAGTTAATAAGTTAGTGTTACACAGTGTTGAAAACGTCAAAAATGTGACAAACATTGAAAAAAGTGTTGAAAAAGGGACAAAAACATTGATTAAAAAGCATCAACAAAAATGTTGATTTTCAATTTTGACGTGAAGACAACACAAGGGTTAAATTAATCCAACATGTTCTTTTTTTCAGCGATGCTCTCTTTTTCTGGTGTCAGTTTGTCATGTACCTTGTGTTTAGAAATTCTGCCTGTTTCTGGTCTTCAGTTTCCTAGTGTTCCTGTTTTTGAATTTCCTGCCTGCTTTATTTGGAATGCAAGTTTATTTTCATCATTAAATCCCCAAAACTCTCCCTGCTACCTACTCATCTCTTATTTTGAGTTTGGATTCCAACCTGAAATGTTGAAACTGTTTTCTACAGATCAACTAGGCAGATGCTGTTTCTCAGATCTGCATTGACTTTAATGAAGCCAGCTGACGGTTAAAAAAAATAAAATAAAATCTCCGAAGGCAGAGACTCAACGGGAGTCGCATTTAAAGCAGCATGTCTGAATCCCCACGTTTACCAGAAATCTACTGGTTACTATGTAAGTACTACAAACCGAAGTTAAAAACAAACCTGAAGCTGAAGAAACCCTAAACGTTAACGGAACAGACCCGCGGACCTGATTGACTAAGAAAGAAAGGGAGAGAGAGAGAGAGAGAAAGAGAGCTGTTTGCAGTGATCCGAGTGAGCAGAGCGTGTGTGTGTGTGTGTGTGGGGGGGGCGGCTGTGACTATCACAGAACGCAGAGACGGTCAGCTGAGGAGTTTTATTCAATCCGAGTACAGATATTGACTCGTATTACTCGTATAATACTTGTACTCGGTAAAAGTGCTTTATCCGTACCGGATACTCGTTTCAGCTGAGTATCCGGCTCATCCATATCAAATACTTATTTTCCTCACTGTATATAAAGCGTTCTGGAAATTTCTGCTTCATCTTCATAATAAAAAGTATTACATTTGGACTCACTAAGGCTTAAGTTATGGCAAGTGAACCATCTTTTTAACATAAATTAATTTTTCTGCCACCCACAGTGTTTCTGAAGATGCTAATTTTGTCCTCTGCAGCCAGAATGTAACCATTTAAATCCAAATTGTTCTCCATATCAGAAGCAATCAGTCATTTGCTGATCTATGCATAGATTATTTACTCACCTGAACAGTGTTTTCTTCCAAGAATCCCATGTGCTATAAGGCAGAAAAACTGAAGAAAGTCAGAGATATACACATTTTTCTCTTCTACAAAAAAGCATATAGTATGCTGCAAATGGTATTAAGATATAGCCTATGCATCATCTCAGTTTACAGTACAGTACATCCAGCCACTATTGTTTCCTGGTAACAGCTGAGTCAGGGATCAGGCGTCCACCAAAGGTACAAAGCTATTACCCATGGCCTCAGCTGTAATAGAGAGCACTTCCACTCAGCACTATAGAAATCATTACTGCTGCTGGACACCATAGAACAGCAAGGACACATTTGCGTTTCAGCAAACAGCATCAGATATAGCCTGTGGTGCAGCGGGAAATATAAAGACGGCTCAACTATAATCTCCAGCATGGAGTTAGAGTGTTAGAAAGAGTGCAAAGAGCATTATATTTTTCCAATTGCTAAGCAACACAAAGTAACATCAAGTTTTTAAAGTGATGGATCGGAGTACCTTCACCCTAGGGTCCTTTGCACCATGACCTAGAGCTTTCTTTCCTGGTTCGGGTGAAATACGCCCCATAATCACAGCCCAATGGACCAGTATCTGATTTATATTCTGATTACAATCTGAGTATGACGATGTCAGGCTACGGCACAAAATCTGCAAAGATTCCCTTCCCAAGTTACCAGGTGACGCTAGCGCTAGCTAGTTTGATTTGCAAGGTGCTAGCGAACAATAAACAAGACATTTTTAGGCAACCAAAATGTTTGAAAATACACAGTGAAACGGTCAATTTAAGACGAAAACATGAACAGCACCCAAAAACAAGTGCACCGCACTTTTAATGTCCACATTGCCATGGTTAGCATTGCTAAGGCCTCTGTCCTGATTGACAGGTCAGCGTATAGCCACACTCTAAATCATCCCCTGCTTTATTGTCTATTTTAAAATAAATGTGATCATAATTTACCAAATGAAAATTATGCTGCATTGAGACCCTAAACTCATTATGAAAATGTTTATTGAGGTAATAAATCAAGTGAGATGTAGGGTCATTTTCTCATAGACTTCTACAGAAACAGACTTTTTTTTGCAACCAGTGGAGTTACCCCTGCTGTAAATGAGATGAGGTTTAAGGCATTTCCGCATTCACTTCACTTTTTAGACCTGGAGGGTCCTTCTATTATTTTTTTATTTTTTTTCTATGGTATTAGTGCACACTGGATTTCCCTGACACGGTTTTAGGAGTATGGGGCTCTGAAGTGTAATAGGTTCTCTAAGCACAGCATAGTGCAAAAAGCATTTCACAGGAACAACCAATGATCACAAATGCATGAAGAAAGAAATTCACCTTGCCTGGTTCTTAGAGCTCTTCCCAAATACCTTATATACTAACAGCCGTTTTTTTTTTTAAAGCGCACAAATGTGTGATTAAAACAGTCCAAAAATAAATTCTTTTCCACAGTGCAAAAGATGGGTAAAGTGAGTTTAGGCAGTTTTACCCTCCACTGCGTCCCTGGACACAACACATAATAATCACACTCGTCACACTCAAAGTAAGCACTCAGAAACGTATAATCAGAGAGAAAAAGCTCAACCACAGTCATCACAAGGAAGCGCTTTGGAATATTTAATGGCAGTTAAATTATGTCAGACTTATCAGACTAAATGTATTTAATGTCCCTATCTTTTCAAGACATAAGTCCTCTGCTGTCAAAAAAAGCACTTTTATAAAGTGAATGTAGTAAAAATCTATGTGAACATGTCAGAGGAGTTACGCAACTGTCAAATGTGAGCTAATTACGAGCTGACTACTTACATGTACACACACTCAACGTGTGTGTGTACACCTTTCTTTCTATATGCATGTGTCCACACTGTCTCTCTCATGTGGTTTTGAAGACTGTCTGTCTCTCTCTGCTTTCACTTCAGTTTTTCAAAGGTGTAGGTGTGTGTAGGTGTGTGTAGGTGTGTGTGTGTGTGTGTGTGTGTGTGTGTGTGTGTGTGTGTGTGTGTGTGTGTGTGTGTGTGTGTGTGTGTGTGTGTGTGTGTGTGTGTGTGTGCGTGTGTGCGTGTGTGCGTGTGTGCGTGTGTGCGTGTGTGCGTGCGTGTGTGCGTGTGCGTGTGCATCTTGGCTCTAAACACCTCAAACATACCTATGTAACTCATAGACTCTGGAGGGTTGCATCACCCATGGTACCCTGCTTACAAACACACACAGATGAGTACCCATCTCCATTGCGCTCTTACAACCACTGCCACAGTCATGCCACACATGAGCCCTGTGTGCGTGTTCATTATGTATGTGATTGTAAATCTGGCTCCTAAACTAGGTCTAAGCTTAAGCTCTTGAGACTTTGTATGTGTTGTGTGTGTACCTGTACATTAAAGAATGATTTAGGTATTTTTAAACCTGGACCCTTTTTTCCCATATATTGGTGTCTAAGTAGTCCAGTAAGTTTCCAGACTTACCTACACAGGTAAGTAGCGTTGAGAAGGAACTTTTGATGGAACGTGTATGTTCAAAGGTTGTTTTAGTCGTGCAACAGAAAACTCAGATTAGACACATCGTCTAGAGTTACCCTGCAGAGATTGGAGGAGCAAGGTAATGGAACATTACAAGGCGATTATGCAATGTCAATCTACGCCTTGACAAGTGGAACGCCAATGAGAGAGTTTTCATAGTTTGGCTGGTCCTGCAATTTATAGTCATGTGGAACTTATTTATCAAAATATATTTAATTTAACATGTTTTTAAATGTTAATTCATAATGAAAACATTAACTGTCTACAACCACGAGAGGGCGCTCTAGGCTTCTGGCAACTGTATGCTGCTCCTAAAGACAACTGAAAAAGACTGAACACAAACAAAATTCCCCTAAAAAGAAAATCCTATTCTGCAGATTACAAACTGCAAGTAGTAAAATATGCAGCCGAAAATGGTAATCGAGCAGCAGAAAGAAAGTAAAAGAAAATGACACCACCCAAACTAGCAGTCAGTCCGACCGGCGGTGAGAAGCCGCCGTTCATAACGCTATATTGGTTTATCAAAGACGCTAGCAAAGCAACACAGTACAGAAAATAAGCACAAACGTCACATAGGTCGGACCACCGTGTTTAAACATATATCTTTAAATGTTACAGTTGAAATGCAGCTGAAAATTACAAGTTTGACGATCTCACATACAGTGAGGAAAATAAGTATTTGAACACCCTGCTATTTTGCAACTTCTCCCATTTAGAAATCTTGGAGGGGTCTGAAATTGTCATTGTAGGTGCATGTCCACTGTAAGAGACATAATCTAAAAAAAAATAATCCAGAAATCACAATGTATGATTTTTTTAACTATTTATTTGTATGATACAGCTGCAAATAAGTATTTGAACACCTGTCTATGAGCTACAATTCTGACCCTCAAAGACCTGTTGGTCTGCCTTCAAAATGTCCACCTCCACTCCATTTATTATCCTAAATTAGATGTACCTGTTTGAGGTCGTTAGCTGCATAAAGACACCTGTCCACCCCATACAATCAGTAAGAATCCAACTACTAACATGGCCAAGACCAAAGAGCTGTCCAAAGACACTAGAGACAAAATTGTACACCTCCACAAGGCTGGAAAGGGCTACGGGGAAATTGCCAAGCAGCTTGGTGAAAAAAGGTCCACTGTTGGAGCAATCATTAGAAAATGGAAGAAGCTAAACATGACTGTCAATCTCCCTCGGACTGGGGCTCCATGCAAGATCTCAACTCGTGGGGTCTCAATGATCCTAAGAAAGGTGAGAAATCAGCCCAGAACTACACGGGAGGAGCTGGTCAATGACCTGAAAAGAGCTGGGACCACCGTTTCCAAGGTTACTGTTGGTAATACCCTAAGATGTCATGGTTTGAAATCATGCATGGCACGGAAGGTTCCCCTGCTTAAACCAGCATATGTCAAGGCCCGTCTTAAGTTTGCCAATGAACATTTGGATGATCCAGAGGAGTCATGGGAGAAAGTCATGTGGTCAGATGAGACCAAAATAGAACTTTTTGGTCATAATTCCACTAACTGTGTTTGGTGGAATAAGAATGATGAGTACCATCCCAAGAACACCATCCCTACTATGAAGCATGGGGGTGATAGCATCCTGCTTTGGGGGTGTTTTTCTGCACATGGGACAGGGCGACTGCACTGTATTAAGGAGAAGATTTTGGGGAACAACCTCCTTCCCTCAGTTAGAGCATTGAAGATGGTTCGAGGCTGGGTCTTCCAACATGACAATGACCCGAAGCACACAGCCAGGATAACCAAGGAGTGGCTCTGTAAGAAGCAGATCAAGGTTCTAGCGTGGCTTAGCCAGACTCCAGACCTAAACCCAATAGAGAATTCTTGGAGGGAGCTCAAACTCTGTGTTTCTCAGCGACAGCCCAGAAACCTGACTAATCTAGAGAAGATCTGTGTGGAGGAGTGGGCCAAAATCCCTTCTGCAGTGTGTCAAACCTGGTGAAAAACTACAGGAAACGTTTGACCTCTGTAATTGCAAACAAAGGCTACTGTACCAAATATTAACATTGATTTTCTCAAGTGTTCAAATACTAATTTGCAGCATTATCATACAAATAAATAGTTAAAAAATCATACATTGTGATTTCTGGATTTTTTTTTTAGATAATGTCTCTCACAGAGCACCTACGATGACAATTTCAGACCCCTCCGTGATTTCTAAGTGGAAGAACTTGCAAAATAGCAGGGTGTTCAAATACTTATTTTCCTCACTGTATCTCTGCAATTCAAATCACTTGTACATCCGGAAGGGATTTTTGTGACGTCACAGTGATTCGGTCTATACAGAAAGTGTAGCTTTGTGTTGTCTAAAAGATTTTTAAATAATTAAGCATTTTAGAATTGTGTCAACAAAATGTAAAGCTACACATTACACAGCTTTCATAAATGTTACCTTTGGATACAGCAGAGCTGCCAACTTTTCCAAAAACCTTGGAGTGAGATTTGGGGGGGCCAACCCATATTTTGCCACGTACACAGCAATTTCTTTGGTTCTTTCAGCATTATTATCCTTCAGGGTTTAAATTGGGATTTGTTATGTGTGGGGGGATCACTGTCCACAGCAGAGGCGTCCACTAAAATTAACTGAAGTTGCTGCACTACCAGCCACGCTGCTCACCTCTATTTTTACAGAGAGAGTGGTCACGAAGCGACGGACGGGTCTGTAATACTCAGAGGCATTACCTGAAACCGGGGAAATGCGGCTGGGATGGATCGTGAAAATCTTTTTTTCTCAGTTTGCAACAATTCGAAAATCCACAGACAGGGAGCGCTCTTTAACCCCCTCATTGTCTCTGAAAGCACAACTAGTCAATCACGAGTGGCTCAACAGGTACATCTATAGATAAACTCATCTTTCAGAAATTTGACCGACCGGGTTGACACTTCAGCGTGAGAAATCGGGGGGTGTGGCGTGTGATACCAGTCAAATGCGTGTGTCTCACGGCCAATGCGTGAGAGTTGGCAGCCCTGATACAGACAGACTGAAGTTGTGGCTAGTTGTGCTAGCTACAAATAGATCCTAACAGTCCGGTCCATACACTGCGCCGGGACTGCAGTGACCATTTTGAACTGGTATTGGAATGACTACAGTCAGCCAAAGAGGAGATTATACCAAAGCACATTTACCTACATAATACTGCTGCTTCAAGAGTGGAGCGCTGCAGACAGAGCTGAGGTAAGCTAATGCTATTAGCTAAAGTAAATGTGTTGACCTGGTAAGTTAGAAACGAAAGCATAGCAGAATAACAGCAACTTATCCATCTTTCCATTTAGTCATACACTTCTAATAACAATCTGAGTCTGTCAGTGGCAAAACCAGCTCTTTTAGTGGGCGTATACATTGATGATCCCTTTTGTCCCATAGGTTACATTGCAGCCTGGTTTGCAGCTGTCAGCTGCAGGTCTCTCGCTCAATACTGGACCACTCTCAAACAATGTTGATCACATTAGTCACTTAGACACAAAAGCATGCGAAAATAGGGTGCAAGTTGAAAAATACTAAATTTCCCCTTTAAACCAAGGTCATCTACAGTCCCACTGTGGCTCAACACTGACAGTCTGAACTATATGTGAACACACAGTTTAAGTGTGGGTGTACATTTCATGTGTGTGAATTTAGCAAACAACAAGTTCAGTAAATGACAAAGCCGTTCGTTTTAAAGAACAAGCTTGTAACTGCATCTCTGAAAAATAAATAACAAAAGTATAGCCTCTGTCTCCGATTGGGTTCACGGCTCAAATTTATTAAAAGCTAAAGTATTAATTGAGTGTCAGTATCAGTTCAAGTAGTCAAGACACTGCTAACCGCTATTGGCCAACAACACGGTCGCATCAGCTGATCTGCATCAGCTGAGCTGCATCAGCTGGTCAACTTCCCTCACTGCAAAATTCCTACTTAAGCTCTTTTAGTTTGCTCCTAACTGCTTGCTGCTCGCATCTATGCACCTCCTCCCCAGCTACACCTAGTCATGTATAACGTGACATACGCTTCTATTTCGTCGTCGCTGCTGTTTTCATATGGGGGAATATTTTAGCTATACTTAATGCTGCTGCTGTCCCCTCACTGTCTGCTATTTCATGGTGCTCATGAAAGGTCAGGGGACTCCTCTTAACAGAGCCATACCGCCAAATTGAATTTGTAATTTACTCAATCAAATTTCTTAAAGCATTTTTATTGTCTGCATTGTTCTTGACTTAATGGACCTGACAGAATTGTAATAATGTGTGTAAACAGTGTAATAATAAGACTTATATTGCAGCATATATAGCAAGAAGACACTGTCTCAGTCAGCCCAAATAATTTTTCTTCTGGTATAACTTTCTGTAAAATGTAATAATGTTCTTCTTTATGGGTAATGAATTACTTATCAATGGAAATTCAAGATAAGAGATTCCCTCTGCCTACCGTTGTACAGACCCTGGTGGTGGGGAGCCATCTCCTCTCCCGCTGCCCTCATCTGCACCCCATCCCTGCTGCGGGAGCAACTGCTAAAAGTCCCTTTGCCGTGCTCCAGCCCGGTGCTTTGCTGACAGTAATGGTGGTGCCGTATAGACTGTGGACTACCCACAATCACCCGGCCTTTCTTCAGGTGCTCAGGTGTTCCCATGCCTGCCAGCTTGGCCTCCGGACTCCCACAGCCTAACCCCTGCCCCATGGTAATTGACCGTTGCCTCTGACTCAGCTCTGGGCTGGACTTGGCAGTGCCCTTCCCACAGCCTGCTGATGCCTGCCCGGACATCAATAGCTGTTTATGGGCTTGTAGGTCAGAGTTGCAAGAATTAGGGTGGTAGTTACATGGCAGTCTGGTGGGGGACTTGCTGTGTTTCTCCGGGGCTGTGTCCCCAAAGGCCACGGGGCTCCCCGTTGGTGAGGGACCCCCCACGGGGGCGGCAGGATTGGGGAAAGGTGTGGAACTCTGGGGTGGAGCTGTGTCTCCTGCCTGTTGATTTGCACACATCTGCGGGTTTCTGGGCGTGCTCAGAGAAGACACCTCTGGATCCAGGACTGGCGTTGGAGCCCAGGGGAGGGGGTTTGAGGTGAGGGTTGTCTGGGCTATCGGTACTCCCTGCGCTGGAGGTGCTGCTCCCATCGCCAACGTCTCGCAGCAGGCCAGGTACTGGGAGACTTCCACCCAGCTGGGACAAGCTGCTCTGACTGTCAATGGAGCTCCTACAACCAGGGCCTCCATGTCCGCCCAAGCCTCCACCACTTCCCCCCTCCTCCAGCCACGGCCGCGGCCCTCTCCTCCTCCAGCATGAGGCACACCTCCTTGAGCTCCAGGTTTTCCCGCATGATGTCCAGCTGCCGTTGCTCCAGCTCCTTCAGCTTCTGCAGGTAGATGGCGACCTCCTTCCTCATCAGGCCTGCACTGAAGCGGCCCAGACGCTGCCACTCTCGCGACACACGCTTCCCCTTCTGCCGGTCGTCGTCCAGGAAGCAGCACAGGTCCCGCAGCTCCTGGTTGTCCTCCTGCAGTTTCTGGTTCACGTCCTAGTTTACATACACACACACACACACACACACACAGAGGCAGGCAGGCACACACACAAACACACATACACACGCAAACACGCGCACACACAGCAGCAGCAGCACAGTGAGGGATTACATGCACATCCATGCTGGGAGTGATCATTTGATGAGTGAGAAGACTGTATCCATCATGCAGTGATGTGAGGTGTTTCTTGTAGAACTGAAATGATAAATCGATCAACAGAAAATTAATCTGTGACTATTTCAATGTATTATCAAATGTTAAGGATTTGCTGCTATCCTTTGGACAATTTGTTTTGGACAATTGACAAAACAAGCTTTGCCATTTCTTCCTTGTGTTTACCAGAGAGGTGCTCATTTTACTGAAATTACATTTTATCTGTAATTAATATATTTAAAATGATTTACCCTTGCATCCATCATTCCCTCATTCTATCTATTCCATATGCACAGGTTTAATGGTTTTATAACCTTTATTATTTAATGACCATTTTGCCGTTAACTGACAATCATACACAGAGTTTGCGGGGGTGGGGGGGGTAGGTGAAACGAATAGTTGCATTGTTTCAAAAATTAGTGAAATAACTATGTCTGGCATGACCAGATAGTTTATAAACATTTTAAATAACACAAACATCAAAATTGTGGTAGGTAATACATCTGATTTCATATACTGTTTTAGTAAAAAAAAAAATAATTAAAAAAAAAAAAAGTGTCAACTAGCTCTTACCTGAGACCAAAAACCAAAAATTACTGTAACACTAGTCTGGCCATCTTGCTGTGCCAACGTTGCAATAGAGGTTGCCTAAATGCCATTCATTTGCTGTCAGCTTACTAATTGAATGTGAGTTTTGTGTACATTTGTACTTTTATATATTTTATTCAACTTTGTTTAAACGGCAAAGTGGATAGGCCTCGTTCAACTGTTTGTAGATGACTGGTGAATGTGACGCGCATAGACCTTTGACCCTTTTTGTGGATCTACTGATCTACTGTGTATTTTTTGTGTCATTGGATTACGCCAAAATATGGACCTCTGTAAAGTTAGACAGAATTGACAGATTCACAGTTTGGTTTTTCATCCAAAAGAATCATCTACATACTGCATGTGGATAAATAAAATGCATCCCTTTGAGTGTTCGGCTTTCAGCCAAGCATCTGGGGACCGTCTACAAAGTGCAAAACCGAAAATAGATACAGATAGACAAAGTCAAATATTTCAACTGCTTTACTGTCATTGAATGTAACTCTTCCAAATTCACTCACTCCACACCGCCTATTTTTAATAAATTTTCCTTGGGAAAACAATTCAATATCGCCAATCTTATTGAGTCTAGCTCTTCCAAAATCACTCCACACATAGAAGGCTGGTTTTTTTTTTTTACCAAAAACATTTAATATTTTAATTAAATAGTAAAGTCTCCAAACTTACCTCACACATAATTTGTAATCTTCTGCCACTTTTTTTTGTTTATATTTATTTATATTATGGTTTTAACTAGCTCAGTCTTTAGGGAATTGGGTAGGGAACCAAGCCCCATACGGACCAAAGTACGGAGTGTGGAGTGGTGGCTGGAGAGATGCTACTTCACCTCCTGGTCACCTCCTGCTCTTGAGCAAGGCACTGTACCCCCCAACCGCTCAGGGCACTGGCAGCCCACTCACTCTGACATTTCTCCATTTGTGCATGAATAGGACCTGAGCATGTGTGTGTATTTCAGGCCTGTGTGTAGTGATTACTAACAAAACAGTGTATATTGAAATTTCCCCACTGGGGATCAATAAACAGTATAACTTATTATAAAATTATTAAGTATTTGTTGTAGCACAATTACCTTCTCTGGAGTATTTTGTCAGACATTTTTCTATGTAGTTATAACATTTCTTGAAATGTAATATTTCCAAAAATTATTTGATTTAGTATTTTTGAAAAGTAATCGTCAACCGTCAGGTAAGCAGTTATAGTGAGGTAAGTATGGAAACACTTCTGTTTGGAATTATTAAAGTATTAAATGTTTTAAGCAATAAATATTCCCTAAAATTATGCATATGATTATTTTTTAAACGTTACTAATGTGGTACAACCAGCAGAATACTAATTATGTGTAAGGTAAGTTTAGAATTATGACTCTATTTAATTATTAAAATATTAAATGTTTTTGGTAAAAAAGATATTCCCCAAAATTATAATTATGGTTATTTTTGAAGTGTTGTAGTACAACCAGCTGGGGGGGCCTTATACAGTGCCTTGCAAAAGTATTCGGCCCCCTTGAACTTTTCAACCTTTTGACACATTTCAGGCTTCAAACATAAAGATACAATTTTTTTATTTTTTGTGAAGAATCACCAACAAGTGAGACACAATTGTGAAGTGGAACGAAATCTATTGGATATTTTAAACTTTTTTAGCAAATAAAAAACTGAAAAGTGGTGCGTGCAAAATTATTCGGCCCCTTTACTTTCAGTGCAGCAAACTCACTCCAGAAGTTCAGCGAGGATCTCTGAATGATCCAATGTGGTCCTAAATGACTGATGGTGATAAATAGAATCCACCTGTGTGTGATCAAGTCTCTGTATAAATGCACCTGCTCTGTGATAGTCTCAGGGTTCTGTTGAAAGCGCAGAGAGCATCATGAAGACCAAGGAACACACCAGGCAGGTCCGTAATACTGTTGTGGAGAAGTTTAAAGCCGGATTTGGATACAAAAAGATTTCCCAAGCTTTAAACATCCCAAGGAGCACCTCTCCGGGAACCATCACCTTATCGTGGTGGAGAGGTTTGTGTGTCCCTATGAACCTGAGGGCTGTGTTGTCTGGAGCTGTGTGCTCCTGGTAGGGTCTCCCATGGCAAAGTGGTCTCAGGTGAGGGGCCAGACAAAGAATGGTTCAAAAGCCCTATGCAAAATCGAGGAAGAGAGGGAGTGACCCTGCCCGGAGGAGGCCCGGGGCCCCCGTCTGGAGCCAGGCCTGGACGGAGGGCTCGTCAGCGAGCGCCTGGTGGCCGGGTTTGCCACGGAGCCCGGTCGGGCACAGCCCGAAGAAGCTACGTGGCCCCCCTATCTCCATCCCATGGGCCCACCACCTGTGGGAGGAACCGCTGGGGTCGGGTGCGCAGCCACATGGGTGGCGGCGAAGGTCAGGGACCTCGACGGACCAGACCCGGGCGGCAGAGGCTGGCTCTGGGGACGTGGAACGTCACCTCTCTGTGGGGGAAGGAGCCGGAACTTGTGCGGGAGGTGGAGCGCTACCAGTTAGATCTGGTGGGGCTTACTTCTACGCACAGTCTCGGTTCTGGAACCGTACTCCTGGATAGGGCTTGGACTCTGTCCTACTCCGGAGTTGCCCAGGGTGTGAGGCGCCGGGCGGGTGTGGGGATACTCACAAGCCCCCGGCTGAGCGCCGCTGCGTTGGAGTTTACCCCGGTGGACGAGAGGGTCGCCTCCCTACGCCTGCGGGTGATGGGGGGGAAAACTCTGACTGTTGTTTGTGCATATGCACCAAACAGGAGTTCGGAGTATTCGGCCTTCTTGGAGACCTTGAATGGAGTCCTGTATGGGGCTCCAGTAGGGGACTCCATAGTTCTGCTGGGGGACTTCAACGCACACGTGGGCAATGATGGAGATACTTGGAGAGGCGTGATTGGGAGGAACGGCCTCCCTGATCTGAACCAGAGTGGTTGTTTGTTGTTGGACTTCTGTGCTAGTCATGGATTGTCCATAACAAACACCATGTTCGAACATAGGGATGCTCATAAGTGTACGTGGTACCAGAGCACCCTAGGCCAAAGGTCAATGATCGATTTTATAATCGTTTCATCTGATCTGAGGCCGTATGTTTTGGACACTCGGGTGAAGAGAGGGGTAGAGCTGTCAACTGATCACCATCTGGTGGTGAGCTGGGTCAGGGGATGGGGGAGGACTCTAGACAGACCTGGTAAGCCCAAACGGGTAGTGCGGGTAAACTGGGAACGTCTGGAGGAGGCCCCTGTCCGACGGACTTTCAACTCACACCTCCGGCGGAGCTTTTCGTGCATCCCTGTGGAGGCTGGGGGCATTGAACCTGAGTGGACAATGTTCAAAGTTTCCATTGCTGAAGCTGCGGCGGCGAGCTGTGGTCTTAGGGTCTTAGGTGCCTCAAGGGGCGGTAACCCACGAACACCCTGGTGGACACCGGTGGTCAGGGAAGCTGTTCGACTGAAGAAGGAGTCCTTCCGAGATATGTTATCCCGGAGGACTCCGGAGGCAGTTGCAAGGTACCGACGGGCCCGAAGGGCTGCAGCCTCTGCCGTGACAGAGGCAAAGCAGCGGGTGTGGGAGAAGTTCGGAGAAGACATGGAGAAGGACTTTCGGTCGGCACCAAGGTGCTTCTGGAAAACCGTTCGCCACCTCAGGAGGGGGAAGCGAGGAATCATCCAAGCTGTTTACAGCAAGGATGGGACGTTGTTGACCTCAACTGGGGAGGTAATAGAGCGGTGGAAGGAGCACTTTGAGGAACTCCTAAATCCAGCTGGCACGCTGGTAGAGGCAGAGCTGGAGGATGATGGGGGATTGTCGTCAATTTCCCTGGTGGAAGTCGCTGAGGTAGTAAAACAACTCCACAGCGGCAAAGCCCCAGGGATTGATGAGATCCGTCCAGAAATGCTGAAAGCTCTGGGTGTGGAGGGGATGTCTTGGTTGACACGCCTCTTCAACATTGCGTGGAAGTCTGGGACGGTGCCTAAGGAGTGGCAAACCGGGGTGGTGGTTCCCCTCTTTAAAAAGGGGGGACCAGAGGGTGTGTGCCAATTACAGGGGTATCACACTTCTCAGCCTCCCTGGTAAAGTCTACTCCAAGGTACTGGAAAGGAGGGTTCGGCCGATAGTCGAACCTCGGATTGAAGAGGAACAATGCGGATTCCGCCCCTGGCCGTGGAACAACGGATCAGATCTTCACTCTCGCAAGGATCTTGGAGGGGGCCTGGGAGTATGCCCAACCAGTCTGCATGTGTTTTGTGGATCTGGAGAAGGCGTATGACCGGGTCCCCGGGAGAAAAATTGTGGGAGGTGCTGCGGGGAGTATGGGGTGAGGGGTCCCTTCTCAGGGCCATCCAATCTCTGTATGACCAAAGCGAGAGCTGTGTCCGGGTTCTCGGCAGTAAGTCGGACTTGTTCCAGGTGAGGGTTGGCCTCCGCCAGGGCTGCGCTTTTGTCACCAATCCTGTTTGTAATATTTATGGACAGGATATCGAGGCGTAGTCGGGCGGGGGGGGTTGCAGTTCGGTGGTCTCGGGATCTCGTCTCTGCTTTTTGCAGATGATGTGGTCCTGATGGCATCATCGGTCTGTGACCTTCAGCACTCACTGGATCGGTTCGCCGCCGAGTGTGAAGCGGCTGGGATGAGGATCAGCACCTCTAAATCTGAGGCCATGGTTCTCAGCAGGAAACCGATGGAGTGCTTTCTTCAGGTGGGGAGTGAGTCCTTACCCCAAGTGAAGGAGTTTAAGTACCTTGGGGTCTTGTTCGCGAGTGAGGGGACTATGGAGCGTGAGATTGGTCGGAGAATCGGAGCAGCTGGTGCGGTATTACATTCTGTGTATCGCACCGTTGTGACGAAAAGAGAGCTGAGCCAGAAGGCAAAGCTCTCGATCTACCGGGCAATTTTCGTTCCTACCCTCACCTATGGTCATGAAGGCTGGGTCATGACCGAAAGAACGAGATCCAGGGTACAAGCGGCCGAAATGGGTTTCCTCAGGAGGGTGGCTGGCGTCTCCCTTAGAGATAGGGTGAGAAGCTCAGTCATCCGAGAGGAGCTCGGAGTAGAGCCGCTGCTCCTTCGCGTCGAAAGGAGCCAGTTGAGGTGGTTCGGGCATCTGGTAAGGATGCCTCCTGGGCGCCTCCCTAGGGAGGTGTTCCAGGCACGTCCAGCTGGGAGGAGGCCTCGGGGAAGACCCAGGACTAGGTGGAGAGATTATATCTCCAACCTGGCCTGGGAACGCCTCGGGATCCCCCAGTCGGAGCTGGTTGATGTGGCTCGGGAAAGGGAAGTTTGGGGTCCCCTACTGGAGCTGCTGCCCCCGCGACCCGACTCCGGATAAGCGGATGAAGATGGATGGATGGATGGAAGGAGCACTGTGCAAGCAATCATTTTGAAATGGAAGGAGTATCAGACCACTGCAAATCTACCAAGACCTGGCCGTCCCTCTAAACTTTCAGCTCAGACAAGGAGAAGACTGATCAGAGATGCAGCCAAGAGGCCCATTATCACTCTGGATGAACTGCAGAGAACTACAGCTGAGGTGGGAGAGTCTGTCCATAGGACAACAATCAGTCGTACACTGCACAAATCTGGCCTTTATGGAAGAGTGGCAAGAAGAAAGCCATTTCTCAAAGATATCCATAAAAACTCTTGTCCAAAGTTTGCCACAAGCCACGTGGGAGACACACCAAACATGTGGAAGAAGGTGCTCTGGTCAGATGAAACCATAATTGAACTTTTTGGCCACAATGCAAAACGATATGTTTGGCGTAAAAGCAACACAGCTCATCACCCTCAACACACCATCCCCACTGTCAAACATGGTGGTGGCAGCATCATGGTTTGGGCCTGCTTTTCTTCAGCAGGGACAGGGAAGATAGTTAAAATTGAGGGGAAGATGGATGCAGCCAAATACAGGACCATTCTGGATGAAAACCTGTTGGAGTCTGCAAAAGACCTGAAACTGGGACGGAGATTTATCTTCCAACAAGACAATGATCCCAAACATACAGCAAAATCTACAGGAGTGGTTCACAAATAAACGTATCCTGGTGTTAGAATGGCCAAGTCAAAGTCCAGACCTGAATCCAATCGAGAATCTGTGGAAAAAGCTGAAAACTGCTGTTCACAAACGCTCCCCAGATAGCAGACAGATTTGGACCTAATCTGGGCCACTTTTTGCACTTACGGCTCAGTTACGGCACTGGCAAGTGTTGTGTGGGCCAAATGTGGCCCAAATTACATGAGCCGGACCTAACTTGTGTTATGGCAACTATTGTGTGGGCCAAAAGTGGCCCAAATGTCATGAGCCGGGCATGAAATAGGTTACGGCAAGTGTTGTGTGGGCCAGACTTGGGCCGAATGTCATGAGCCGGACCTAACTGGTGTTACGGCAAATATTGTGTGAGCCAAAGGTGGCCCAAATGTCATGAGCCGGGCATGAAATAGGTTACGGCAAATGTTGTGTGGGCCAGACTTGGGCCAAATGTCATGAGCCGGACCTAACTGGTGTTACGGCAAATATTGTGTGAGCCAAAGGTGGCCCAAATGTCTTGAGCCGGGCATGAAATAGGTTACGGCAAGTGTTGTGTGGGCCAGACTTGGGCCGAATGTCATGAGCCGGGCTTGAAATGGGTTACGGCAAGTGTTATGTGGGCCAGACTTGGGCCGAATGTCATGAGCCGGACCTAACTGGTGTTACGGCAAATATTGTGTGAGCCAAAGGTGGCCCAAATGTCATGAGCCGGGCATGAAATAGGTTACGGCAAGTGTTGTGTGGGCCAGACTTGGGCCAAATGTCATGAGCCGGACATGAATAGGTCACAGCAAGTGTTATGTGGGCCAGACTTGAGCTGAATGTCATGAGCCGGGCTTGAAATGGGTTTTGGCAAGTGTTGTGTGGGCCAGACCTGGGCTGAATGTCATGATGGGCTAGACTTGTGTTATGGCAAGTCCTGTGTGGGCCAGTGCAATCACTAAACTAGAGAGCAGCTTTTCCCCCCAAAGCTCCAATGAATATAATTTATTTATGCCTACTAGGCTATGCCTGCTACTTAGCAAAAGTGAGTTACAAACTCTATTTTACTTTACAACCTGTTTTAATTATTGCTATTATTAGGTGAAGGCAATAATTGTGTGTAGGCCAGATGTGGCCGAGTGTTTATTACAAAAATAATAATAATAAAAAAAAAACATATCTAGCATATATATATATTTGCACCCTGTGTATGTGTGGTTGGATTGGATTTTTCTTACAACACAAGTTTTTACCTTTTAGATTAGCTAACTTGGGACAGTTTTTGTTATTTATTATTACTTATCATGTGAAATTGTTTGGCGCTAGAGAGAACATGACAAATGTTATTTATAGATAGATAAATAAAATGTACTGAAATAAAAAATAACTGTGAAATATAAAAAGACCTATAAAGGTCCCTAAGAAGGTCCCTAAGTGTCAGGTTACAGCAGGCATGACGCTGCAACGGTACGCGCATGCGCATTTGCGCGTGTATTCGCGGGCGCGCTCTCTGCTTCGCGGTTAAAAAGTCCGGTGTCTGTCTCTGCAGTCTATGGGCTTACTGGTAAGTAATTATTATACTGTTAAAAAACATTTAACTCTACAATACAAATTGTAATGCGTTATTAAGAGTGTTGGTTTGCTAGTAGACGTTAGAAGCATGACTGAAATGATGTTTAAGTATGTTAGCTGACTCTATTAAATAAGCTAACGTTAGCTAGCTAAAGTTATATAAGCTAGGTAATGTTAGCTAGCTAAAATCAGCGCCAGACGCCATTTTAGGACACTGAAGTTGCACGTATGTTTAACCGACATGTGAGATTTATTTAGATATGTTTTTTTGTGCACTTCAAACAGGCATAAGTTGCAATAGTTTTTGTTTTCAGTGCATTTTTGTTAAAAAGATGACTTTATAAATGCATAGATATGTACCCTATAATTTTTAAAAAGGCTACACATTATGTACTGGTTCACCATTATTTCAAAAAGGTACGCAGTGTATGTTCTCACTAAATTGCTCTCAAATGTAAGATTGTTATATCATAATAGTAGAATAAGTACCCCTTAGTTCTATAATACTTACAGTATAAATATTTTTTTAATTCCCCTGGTCCCCTTTATTCCCCAAACTTAAAATATTGTTCCCTTATACTTATATTGTAAGTACGTTATAGGTACATTATTATTACCGAAGCTTACACTGTAAAATCGCTTTAATTACGCAGTACTTTTTCGGGCTGTAATCTAAAGCGTTACTGATATTTTCTATGGTAATCTGAATGTTTTTACACTACATAGCCTGATTTGTTAGATATTTTCTATGGCTTAAGTTATTATTCTGATTTGTGGAGTGATAAAAAGAGATTTCTAAAATACCCTTTGTAAAAATCAATGACTATAACATGGAAAAAAATGAAGCAAGAATTAAACCTGGTTCAGTAAATGTAAGTTAACATTGTGCATATTAGTCTCATCAAATTTTCAGAAAACTCGTAATATAACAAATCATTATCTCAATGCAAGTAACTGTTAATAGTTATTAATTTGGGAAATTTCATTGTGATATCTATTAGTTAAAGTTAAGTTTACTAGATTCTTGTTAATTGCTGTAGCAACATGCCATTTATTTGGCACATATAAACAGGTTTTCTTGCAGATCATTTTATATGTGCCATATGCATGTGCATATAGAATTATAAATTATTCATAACTGTAATGGACGCTGCACGTTACATAAGCCTAAGAAGTAACTAAAAGTAAAATATAGATGCTGACTGTTAATGTTAACTAATATCTACCTTTGTTCTTGTGTCCCCACCTCTGTCTCTCTCTGTACAGATTAGATCCACAGGAAAATTTCTGAAGGGGTGAACTGGAGAAACAGGTGACATGGACTATTACAAGCATAGCAATTTAAGGAGGAAGGCTAGGAAAAGAGTGGATAATTTAATGCAAAAAATAGTTACTCTGCCATCTGGTAAAGAAGGCGAGAGCATTAACCAGCATCTTGAAAGTCACATTGATGAGCCTGAGCTTAATAGGGAAGGATGTCAACAAGACATGCGAGAACCCCTTGATAGCCCGATTGAAGAGATTGTGCTCAATAGGGAAGGATGTCTTGATATGGAAGACAGCATTGGCTGTAGTGGTTCTAGCAGTGTGAAGAGTGACCATGAAATTTTATTGGGCAGCTTAGGTGACTGGGCAGTTAGATTTGGGGTGTCTTTGGTGGCTCTGTCAGCCTTACTGTCAATTCTTAGGATATACTTTCCCTTCCTGCCAAAGGATGGAAGGTCACTGCTTAAAACAAAGACAAACTACAAAGTGGAGATGCTTGCTGGTGGCTCATTTCACTATTTTGGTATAGTGAATGTCGTCCAAAGAAAGTTCACCAGGTTATTATCTTCTTTTCCAGAAGGCTATGAATTTCTTTTTACAGCTAAATTTTGATGGATTACCTCTTTTTAAAAGCTCATCCATTCAGTTTTGGCCCATTCTGGGTAAATTACCAAGACTCTCCAAAAGCCTTTTGTGATAGCATTGTTTTGTGGGACAGCAAAGCCCAAAACACTGTCTGACTATCTTAAACATTTAGTTCAAGAGTTGAAAAGCATCAGTACTGGCTTTGTTTGTCAGGGCAAAACATTTCTCTTGAAAGTTTGTTCTGTTATTTGTGATGCACCAGCAAGGGCATTTATCAAAGGTATCAAGTCCCACACTGGATATTATGGCTGTGATAAGTGCTTACAAAGAGGAATATACACAAATCACCGTATGACATTTCCTGAGCTCACTGCTGCATGTAGAACAGATGAATCCTTTAGATTAGAAGCAAATGAAGATCACCACCTTACTCATTGTCCTCTGGTAGATACTGGAGTTGATATGGTTGCTGGTTTTCCCCATGATTACATGCACTTAGTGTGTTTGGGTGTTATGAGGAGACTTCTTGAACTGTGGGTTGGCACTGCTGGCTCTTTGCGCACCAGAATTTCGTCTTTGCAAGCATCCTTAATCTCTGATAAACTTTTTGGCATTAACAAATCATATTCCATCTGAATTTGCAAGGAAACCTCGGGCACTCAATGAGAGACTGAGGTGGAAAGCAACAGAACTGCGCCAATTTTTGCTGTTCACTGGTCCTATAGTTTTGAAAGGTGTCTTGCTGCCTCAAGTGTATGATAACTTCATGCTTCTTTCCGTTGCTATCTATATTTTGGTTAGCCCGCAGTATTGTTTACAATTGAACCACTTGGCTCATAATTTTCTTGTCTCATTTGTGGATCATTATGGCTTGCTATATGGTAAAGACCAAGTAGTGTACAACATTCATGGGTTAGTGCATCTTGCTGGTGATGTGAAGGTGCATGGCCATTTAGATGGTATCTCTGGCTTCCCTTTTGAGAACTTATTGGGTGAACTTAAGAGAATGATAAGGAAAGCTGACAATCCTCTACCACAGGTTATACGCAGGTTATCTGAACATGAACAGAGGGGCTGTGATTTTGATTTACCCATTGAGCAGGAACCCTTTTTAAAATCTCCACATCACGATGGGCCAGTACCAGAGGGCCTTTTGGAAAATGTCAGTCAGTTCAAGCAGTTGACAGCCGATGGTGTCATTCTAAAAACATCAAGTAAAGACGACTGCATTGTCATTGACGGGAACGTTGTTTCTGTGCAAAACATAGTTAGTCATGAAGACAAAGTGTATGCCATGTACCAGGAGTATAGAGTCAAAGAAGCACTTTACAGTTACCCACTCGACTCAAGGGAACTGGGAATATACATCGTCTCTCATTTGTCTTCTGTGATGCACTGTGTAGAGATGGTTAAGCCTGTGCAAAAGTGTGTGCGGTTGCCCTTGGGAGACAAGTTTGCAGTGTTCCCTCTTCCTCACACAAATTAATTTGAAGCACTTGTCTAGTCTTTGTACAAAGTTTATCATAGTTGATCGTTGTAGCATCCTTTTATTTATCATATCTTTAGAGTTTTACTGGCTAATCAGTTTATTTTTTTTTTTTTTTATATCAGGAGATGTTTCTCATTGTTATTTTTGAATCTACTAATGAAGTGGAAGGAGTCCCTGACATTTGGGTGAAAAATAAGACCTGTTTGTGGCCACCGTACAAACGTGAAGAAACTGTAAAAGCAGTGAAATCACAGGAACCACCTGGAGCACGTTGGATTCCCTACAAAGTACGCATCATATTAAGCAAAGGTAGAAAGAAGACAATATTTTACTTACACTTTCTGTATATAGAATTTAGAGGGCTTTTGTTTTTAAAATCAAGCTATTGATTTTTTTTTTAAAGTTACATATGAAGAAGCAAGACTCAAACTGCCAGAGGCTGAACGATTCACAGATTTGACAGATTCAGAAGACTCTCCACTCAAACGTAGACGGAGAAGAATGTAAGTTAAAAAAAAGGGACGAATAGAGCCAGAATGGAATGTAATGAGCAAAACTCATTTTACAGCCTTCCATAATTTTTTGTTTCTTATTTAACCTTAAATGCAGGAAGAAGAATGTAGTCCTTGAAGAGGAAGACAGTGAAAGTGAGAGGCAGCAAGCATCCACACTACCCAGCCCTCCCGAAATGGCTTCTGCAAAGAAGCGGCCTTATTCACTCTCCCTGCTTTCACAGTGTAAAAACGCTATTGTCAATTTTAGTGTCATATTTTCATTGTTGTCATGGTTTGAATTTTAACACAGCTTCTCCTACAGCGTCTCCTACAGCCGTCAACGTAGGAAGCTCAGGCAATGAAAGGACTGCTGTCAGTGAATGTGAGTCTTTTCATGACTAGACTGGAGTAAACAATTCTAAATCAATTGATCTAAAAAATGACATGCCTTCTAATTCACCGTCCTGCAAATAAAATACAGTCAACCCTTTACACTGAATGTCATTCAAATGTGTTATATAATTGTGAAAATATCTGAAAGCCCAGAGATGTGCCCAAAAAATACAATTGAATGCTCAAGATAAATTAATCATAAGATGATGACACTCTGAGCCCCCGCCAAACACGTAGACTGCTATTCTATGGGACACACTGCAATCAGGCCAATACATTTTGAGAGATATTGTCTTTGTGCAAATCAAGTTTTGTAAGAACAGACAGAAACTCAGGCACTGCACTGCTCTGTAAAATTGAAACCACTTCCAAACATGTGCTTCCTCAGTGTCATATCCACAAATTCCTGTTATTTTTCTCTGTAGTGTGCTCCGAAAGAAGGTGCAACATAACACCTACCCCACTGTCAAGAATGAGAGAGGATGTTGATTGTGAGTAGACATACAGAATTGATTGTATCTTTCTCTTACGTTCTTACTTCTGGCAGCTTACTCCACTTTCTGTTACTAGCTCTCAGTGGAGGAAACACCACACCATCCCAGACCAGAACTGACCATTCTGGCATATGTGAGTATATGTTGCATTCAGTTGAAGTTAACAATATGAACATTCAAAAGCTATTTGCATCAAAAACACTAAGTTGAAAATTAAAATGTATGTGAAGAGCCTTCTACAGCTTTACCTGGAACCTACCTGAAAGTTATGTTTTCAGGTAAAACCCTGCAGAGTAAATTTTGTTTACCATTCACATGTGAAAGACTGAATTAACGGATTAACTGTTTGTGTCTAAACTTAGTTACTACTTCAGATATATACTTTATTACAGTAGATGCGACTTGAAGAAATTAACAACTCAATTTGAGATTTTGTTTGGTCCCTTTCACTTATAGCCAGAAATGTTTAGGATAGAAATGAAGAAATCATCTCAGCCTAGTCATCTTTACAAAATCTATCTCCAAATATTTGCAAAAAAATAATAATACTTATTTTTACATTTCCCCTGTAAAAAGCATACCTGAAGTAGTTTTGGTGTCATATGACACAATCAAACAATGTCAGAGAACAATATATCACAAATAAAAGACCTGAAAAAACTGGGTTCTACTTGTCAATTCAGACTGATAAATTAAATCAAAGTTTCTACTGAACAGCATGTATGCTGTCTTGAATAGCTGGTGGCGTTTGAACGCATGGTTCAAAATGAAGTAGACTTGCATGGATAAATCTCCAAGATGAATTTGTTCTTAAAAATAAAATATGCATTTATTCATGTTTTCATTGTAGTTGTCTACAGACAGAAACGAGCCTTCGCCTTTTGAAAGTGTTGTACATTTTGAAATGTGAACTTTGATGTTTTGGTCTCTTGTTTGCAGTGATTAATAGAAGAACCACAGCTACACCAACTCGTGCCCAAAATGCAGACTTCAGTGAATGTGAGAGAAACTACCCTTGCACTAAATTTTGTGAGCGTAGTGTTTGCTATTAGTCTTTAAAGCATCCAATGAAAATGTACAGAGCCTTTGCAGAGTTGGACTAATGCAATTACAATGCCATGTTTTTTTTAGAAATAACTTTCCATTAAAGGAAAGTAAAAAATATATTTGTGTATGCTGTCAATTATAATTCTTAAAAAAGAAAGGAAATTGGAATCAGCAGACCTTTAAAAAATTATAAGCCAGGAAAAATGCAATCGATGAATCTTCTATTAAAAGACTTAGGAGTTGTATTTTTCCACATCAATATTCCACAAGTGAAATGAAATTGGCAGGCTAGAAACATAAAGTTATAGTTTTTTTAATGCATATACTTCAACTAAATAGACTGTATCTTCTGATCACTGTTTTAGCTGTGATACGAACTATCCTGACCAATCAAGAAGTCATCAAAGATCAGATGGGCATTTTGGTGAAGCTAGTTCATCAGTTAAAGGGTACTGCAGAAGAGAGCCCATCTCTACCACCGGAAACACTTCCGGTTGCAACCCTTCAAAAGCTTCTGGTTTTGGAGGGACAGCTGCTTGATCAAGAATTCAAGAAAACTCTGGTAATGTATATTGGTACAATACCATTATAAGAGATTATGTATAAGGTAATTCAATCCAATACGATTATCTCTCTCACAAAGAACCATAAATGGCAGCAGACATGTTTTTTTAACTATCCTTCATTGGAAAAATCTCTTTACTAGAATCCCCATTAGTACTGGCTTCTCTGACTGTGGTTCCATTCAACTGTCCATTATAAAACACTGACTATTAAATAAACTAAATTAAAATTAACTGCAGATTAACAGTGCTCAGTGTTTCCCACAGAATAACAGTATTACTGTGGTGAGGGGTTATTTGTACAATTAGAAAAACAAAATAGGCAACAAAGTGGCTCAATCTAAAATGACTATGATACGATATCAAGAATCAATGGGTTTTTTTATGCACTGAAATGTGGTCAGATGTTTGGTTTGGATGCTTCCACTCCAGGTGGAACATATTTTGTCTCTGACAGAGTTTGATTCTACTTGAACGTCTATCTCCTCTGTCATCTAAGTCAAATTAGCTACATGTGACACTTAATGCTTGCTGTCTTTTCCCCTTGTTTAACAGACGATTACCTTGGCACAAAGAGGAGGTACAGCCGTTAAGGACACTGTTTGGAGAATGATGGGATACCTCTTGACCAATGAACTTGCCAGACAGATGAATTGGAAAGGAGCCAATGGCAAGGCAGCCTTCAAGAACCTTATTCTAAGAGGGATAATCAATGGTGAGTCGCAGTGGTGTAGGTGTTGTTGCCACAGCTTTCACTGACATTTGTGCATTTGTTGGAATTTGCTGCTTACCTCACCCACAAACATGCATACACCTACACCTTTGGCCCTGTTTCAGAAAGCAAGTTCTTAACTCTGAGTTATCTTGTTATCCTCTAGATTTCAGAACGTGACGTGTGTAAGGGAAAGTGGGGAAGTTTGTCAGAAGTGACGTAATTCAGCTGCATCACTTTACAGCAGGGGTATTCAATTAGAATACAAAGGTCCAGTTAGAGAAAATTTCCCAAAAGGTCCGGAACATCAAACGACTAACTTGCGCTATCATTCAGTACCCTAACGTAAAGTTGTATCAACATATGTTTTTAGTCAACAACTGACAATATTTCAACCATATTCAGTTTTTACATCAAACTGGAGGGATAACAATTAAAAACTACTCTAATAATAAAGCTTTCTCAGACTGTTGTTGGATATAGGTTATCCTGGCCATAAAATGTGTACAAAAACATAAATATTGCTCAACATTTAGCATGACTTTATTATATAAATTGGCCTTCTATTAACTCCCCAGACCCAATCCAGTGTCCCTGTGTCATGTAAATTTTCACTCACTAAATAAATACTTTACTCTTACTTTACTATTTTGCTCAATCCTGTAATATAGTTTGCCTGAGACCAGCACCAGAGTAATCCTAAAAGTCAGAGTATTATTTTTCAGAGCCCTATTGCAAGCCTGTGTTTTTTTTTCAGCTCACACATTCTCACCTTATCAACCCTAACCACTTTGCATGCCTGTCCTGAACGTTGACTGGTAAATGCATATGACATATCTGAGCTTGACAGTGGCATCATGTATATTGTATGTATGTTATATTGACTTTCAGTGTCACATTGCTTTAAAATTACGTACTAGAATCACTGACTATATATACAATATTACTAATGTCTTGTTTCAACTGATGTCAAAAGTTATAAATTCTTGTCTTACTGATAATATTTTACTATAACTTACACAACCAACTATCTCATTTTAGAGGCTGTACGAAGAAACAGACTTACAGCAACATCAACAGATCAAGAAACTGAACTGTGGATTAAAAGGTGGCTCCATCTTGCTGGAGACAGAGATGGAGGACGCCGTGCTAGGCAGCTTAACTGTTAACTGATGTAACTGAGACAGTCTACTTGTTAGGAACAATGCTATAGTTCAGCATACTTTCAGCTACATACTTTAATTGTTGTGACAAATTTAAAGTTTAATTTGTTTTGTTAACTTTGTTCAATGTGGCTTAGTTTTATTCTGTTTTCAGCCATTATAATGGGTGTTTTTTTGCGCGAGTTAGAGTGGATGACATTGTCGTGAAGAAACCTTCAGAAAATCTAACATTTTCTATTTAGCTCACTGTCCTTTAATTTTAATAAATGGAAATGTATAACAAAAGCAGTCATTGTTTGTTACTAGAACTGCTCTATTACAAGGTGGATTGAGGATCAGGAAGAGGTTTTGAACGTTGTGAGATGGTAATGCAAAATTGTTTTTGGTCCTTATCTGATTGTGGACCTGTGGTAACTGGTCCATACATAATTGATGTCCATTTTCTAGGTTCTGAGCTGACACCCAGCATGATTCCCCTGGCACACGGCTGGTACATAACTGACATACGGCTCATAAGTTAAAGGTGTGATTAATTCCTCTGGCCCATACCTGGCCCGCAACATAGGTGACGGGATGGCATGGCCCTGATCTGGCACACATCTGGCCCTTTAGAGGCCTGACATCAGGCACATTTAAGGGGAAGCCTGGCACACATCTGGCCCATTATATGGCTGACATCTGGTACATTTAATGGGAAGCTGTGATTAAGTATTTTGGCCCATACCTGGCCCACATCTGGCCGGCAACATAGGTGAGAGTATGGTATGGCTCTGATCTGGCACACATCTGGCCCGTTAGATGCCTGACATCTGGCACATTTAAGGGGACGCTGTGATTAATTCCTTTGGCCCATACCTGGCCCGCATCTGGCCGGCAACATAGGTGAGAGTATGGTATGGCTCTGATCTGGCACATTGAAGGTGAAGTGATTAATTCCTTTGGCCCATGTAAGGTGAACATTATGGTACATTTATTTGGCCCAGATTTGGTCCACATCACACCTGACATCTGGCCCATATAGGGTGAACCTGTGGCTGAGGTTAGGCAGCCACACTCACCCTGAGTCAACGCCGTAAGTCAAGGCCAAATGTGGGCCATAACAGAATTTCAGATGTGGCCCATATAAGGTGGATTTGTGGCTGAGTTAAGGCAGCCACACTCACCCTGAGTCAACGCCGTCAGTCAAGGCCAAATGTGGCCCATAAAAAAGATGCAAATATGGGCCAAATTTGGGCCGAATATTTATTGCTATCTGGGTCTCCATCCAACCTCACTGAGCTCGAGCTGTTTTGCAAGGAAGAATGGGCAAGAATATCAGTCTCTCGATGTGCAAAACTGATAGAGACATACCCCAAGCGACTTGCAGCTGTGATCGCAGCAAAGGGTGGCTCTACAAAGTATTAACGCAAGGGGGCCGAATAATTTTGCACGCACCACTTTTCCGTTTTTTATTTACTAAAAAAGTTTAAAATATCCAATGGATTTTGTTCCACTTCACAATTGTGTCCCACTTGTTGGTGATTCTTCACAAAAAATAAAAAATGTATATCTTTGTTTGAAGCCTGAAATGTGTCAAAAGGTTGAAAAGTTCAAGGGGGCCGAATACTTTCGCAAGGCACTGTATGTGTGGAGTGATTTTGGAAGAGCTAGACTCTATAAGATTGACGGTATTGAATTGTTTTCCCAATATAAATTCATTAAAAGTAGGCTGAGCTAGCTTTTCCATATTAAGAAGGTATTGTATGTAGATAGGAAGGCCCTACATATGTAGAGTGATTTTGGAAGCACTAGGCTGCATAAGAAGGAAGCTATATAATTTTTCCCCAATACAAATTCATTAAAAATAGGCAGAGCCAGTTTTTCCATAATTAACAGTTGTAGTATGTTGATAGAGAGACTCTAGATGTGTGGAGTGAATTTGGAAGCTTACATTCAGTAACGGTGTAGCAGTTGAAACTTATCTTTGTATCCATTTTCGGTTTTGCACTTTGTAGACGGTCCCCAGAAGCTCTGTTACACTCAAATACGCTCAAAAAATCCACATATTTAGACTGTCTTTTCGGAAGAAAAGCGGGTTGTAGCTTGTTGACAACCTTACTACGATTAGACAGAGCTGCCTATTGTGCAATGAAAACGTTTTGCCTATGGTTTATTGAACCACAAATAGCGAATTTTGCGAACCTGCAATTTCTGTCTAATTTGACCAAAGTTGCCGATTTTTTTAATTAGAAAACTTGTTTATTAAATTGTTACTATTTAATTTAGCATGTTTGTTTAGTCCATAAATACTTGTGCTGTGTTCCCCAAATGGTAGGACAGGTCTCAGCTGCTACAATGAGTAATTTTTTTTTGCCCCCCTGGCTCGAATGTCAAACTCCGCCTATGCCGACAATCTGTAAATGTGGCAGACTGCTTCCTCTCCTACTGACCCTGTACGGATCCGATTTAGCATGCAAGCATTACACACCTGAAACCGGCGGGGAACCACCTCCCTGGGGCCCCCCACCCATCTCACCTTTAAGCTTCGTATCTCGTTCAGGTGCTGCTGGAGTCTCCGGTTCACCTCCCGCATCAGATTGCCGTGCTCCACGAAGGCGCTCCGTTTTCCAGCCTCTGTCTTCCGCAGCCGCCGCACCAGCTCCTCTTTGCCCCACTTCAGCAGCTCCTCGTCGCTGATTTTGGAGATGTCCTCTGACGGACTCTGTGCGCTTTTTGACAACTGCGGCTGATGTGCGCCTCTCTCCATCCTTTTAAACTACACAGTGGAGGTTGGCAGACGAACAAAAAAAGTAGCCTAGGCTACTGTGTTCGGTGAATTTCAGAGAACAAGATACCAAACCAAACCACATAGAAAAATACACCCGTCTGATCCAAACGCTAGGTTCCCCCCACCCCTCTTCTCATGTCCGCGGAATTACATGGCTCTCCCCCGGCCATGCTGCAGCTCCGATATCGGCCCGGTGCTTTGCTAATATATCCCCGCCGCTGTTAGAGCGTCGGTGTGCATGCTGTGTCTCCGGCGGAGCCCTTTGGATGGCTTGGCGGGTCGGTTTCTCTTTAGGTGCATGCCGGTCTGCCCTATCGCACTCCAGCTGCTCAGTCCGCGCTACCACTGTCCAACCGCCGGGGAGGACAGGGGGAGGAGGGGGAGGACTGCAAGGGCAGGTTGCAGGTACACAGCTGGAGAGCCAAGATGGTAAGGTGCGTTAGTTAGGGTGGAGAACAGAATATCTCTCTCTCTCTCTCTCTCTCTCTCTCTCTCTCTCTCTCTCTCTCTCTCTCTCTCTCTCTCTCTCTCAACACTTCTTTGTGTCCGATGGCGCCATCTGCTGTAGCTGTAAGGGAAATATGTCAAAATCAAGATCCACGGGCTATTTTTTTCCTCACGTGTTTGCCACTGTTATCCAAAGTAGAGTGCGGATCGGGCCGGATTTTTCTGTCCGAGCCTGGCCCGCGTCCGACAGAGCAGTAACCGAACCCGACCCGAGCCCGACAGGCATTAAGATATTTATGTCCGAGCCCGACACATGTCAACAGATGAGCGCATCAATGCACAGCTGACTTTCAATAGTTTTAAAATCTCCTGCGGCCAACTTCTTTTTAACATCTTCCATCTTTGCGCTGCCACATGTAGCTTAATACGCACGTCTTTCGTTGTCACAGCACACAGGAAGACGGATGTTAGGGTAATATTTGACATTTATTTTAATCCAAAAACGAACATTTGCATCAGGTGAAACAGGCCCATTGGTTACCTACATAATAAGCTGTTAAAATGTTCAATGCCTTATCGCGCTGATGTGACCGAGCCCGACCCGAACCCGAGCATCCTTTCTAAAAATCTGTCCGAACCCGGCCCGACCCGTCGGGTACCATTGGCTCCCGTCGGGCTCGGGTCGGGTATCCATCCTCTAATCCAAAGATGGCAAAAGTACTCACTTCCTGTACTCAAGTATAAGTACAGATACTTATGTTAAAAAAATGCTCTGGTAAAAGTAGAAGTAGGGGAGAGCCAGGACAGTTGAAACACTTTTTAATCAAACGTAAATTACAAAGCTATAGTAAAGCTAATATTCTGTCACTAGCAACCTACACCGGTCATCTGTAAAATACAGCTGTCTTTTCAGTTTTGAACAAAACCGTTAAAAATTTGTTCCAGCAAAAGTGGGATGTACGTAATGTTTCATCTGTCCCTCCTGGACAGACAAATGAAACAGCATGGGGGAACTAATGAAACATGGAAGGTGTCACATAGACTGTATTTAACAGTCTATGGGGTGTCACTGCCAATATGAGGAGAGTGCAGATTTGAGTTGCGCATGCATAACTTTGCCATGAGTGAAGCTGTGAGTTGCGCATGCCTCACATAGCGACAAGTAGCATATAAGATGCTAAGAAGACTTCTGTAATGTCAATACAGTAAAAATAGTTAATAGTTAATAATTAAGAAGTTGGTTTACTGCTGGCTACAAGTTAGCATCAAACATAAAGGTTGTCAGTTGAATGGCGTTTGAGCTAACGTTAGCGATCAAACAACCATAGCTAAAACATTTTTGAAATGACTGCTGGCTTAGCTACAAGCTAGCAATCAAATGCAACAAAAGCTGTCAGTTGAATGGCATTTTGAGCTAATGTTAGCAATCAAACATTCATAGCCAGATAGCTTCAATGTTTTTGAAATGATTCCCATCTTCTGTTATTGTTTGTAATGAGAAAAGTTAATTATTTAATGGATTTCAAAAATTTCAGTTTGTCGTAAACTGTTTAAATCTGAGCATGTGCAACTAACATCTGCACTCGACCAGAGCCGGTCTGACTCGACTCTGGTATGACGTGTTATGCCGTAAACGTTTACATCTGAGCATGCGCAACTCAAATCTGCACTCTCTTCACATTGGGCAGTGACAGAGGGTTTTCACGACCTGTCATCAGACCTGAGGTCGCCATATTGGAGAAACTCCGCATCACAACAATGCACAGGCACTGTAGTAGATCCCGAACGTCCTCAAGAAAAATGGTTAATATTGCCGTGTTTTAGGTTGTACAAATAGGTACAGAAAAAAAAACCATTTGTAATATTATCGACTTCCAAAAGTTATTCAAAACCAGGGAGAGGAATACCAGAAGTTATCAGAGGAAAGGAGGCAAAGCTCAAACTCACTCAGATAGTGTACAGTGTAGAAAGCAAACTGGGGCTCTTTGAAATGAAAAAAAAAACGATCGAGAGTCACTTTTTTTATTTATATTTTTTATTAACATATAACATTACTGTTGTGAATTCCTCATGCTACTGTGTAGTTAAAGTTACGTTAGTTACGGCTACGTTCATTACGTACGTTAGTTACGTTAGTTAGTTTGTGAATTACGTAAGTTACGTCAGAAATAGCCGCGACGCTTTGTGTTATTTTTATTACGGCAGTCGCCTGTACCGAAGTCAGAGACGATGTAAGTTGGTACCTATGTCTAGCTATTGTTACAGCAGATTAAGCTATCCCTAAGTTGTTTCTGTCTTAAATGTTATGCTAATGTTAACTGTTTTTACTCTGTGATGTGGAGCAGTTAGCTTATTTGTGTTTTGCTAGCTTGCTAATTTTCCACTGCATGTATAGATGTTGCTAGCTACTGTGTGATTCGTTTTTGGTGCTGTGGAGGATAGGATATTCATTTTATTTGCACATTGTGATAGTTGTACATTTTCTTTCAGTATTTTAGTTTGATTAGATTAATAATATGCTATCCTACTAGATAATAAGAGGCATATCAGCTGTGATGTTAATGTACCTTCTTTTTGGATTTATTTCAGAAACTTCATTCATTCAATCCTTCATTCATCCATTCATACAAACAACTATGTACAGTTTGTGACTGCCTGTCCTCGCTCCACCAATTATTAGGGATTTGCATCGCCAATAAACTGTAATTTCTCGAAATATCGCGCTTTTTCTTGTGGTCCAAGTCTGTCCCTATATGCCTTTGCATCTTGAATGCTTTTCTGTTGTTTAGACATGGCTACATTCACTTAAAGTATCCAAAGTGCACAATACTCCACTGTACTCCGTTCAGTTGTTTACACACGAGTATCTCCAATATGGCCGCGCATCCAGGTTACTGCCCAGAACTTGATGTTGGTGAAAACTCTCTATACAGTTTAAGCCATATAAACTTCCCACCACTTTAATATTTTACTACATATCATGAATGGTACTCTCAAAAGGTGTTATTTTAGATAGATTGTTGTAGGACTATACGTCTTTGTGAATGTCTGTTTGCCGTCATTGCAAAGCGTGTATGAAGCAGTTATTGAAATATCATGCACTGTGGATGATTTTAGCTAGAACAGTAAGTTTTTTCATTTACATCATGTTTCTATTGTGGAAAATGTCATTTCACTAGGTTTTTACGTGGGTTATGCCACTGCCCATCCAAATAACACCCCACAGCTCGTCAGTTCCATAGGTTAACATGGGAAAATGCGACCTCCTACCTGGTGGGCCATATATATATATATATTTTTCTAAAACTGCTTTTCCATGTCTCACCTCCATAAATTATTGTATAAACACAGATATTTGTATATTTACTTAAAATACATGGAGTTACAGCCAGGTCAGGGACAGTTGAAACAGCTGTTTTAACCGTCCTGACATGTGCCATTATAGCATGTTTTGCTTTTCATGTAAACAAACATGCAATATGAAAGTCTGGGATTGTGGAGAACACTAAATGGTCTACTAAATAAGCATGTAGTCAAACCTTTACATGAAAAACACTCATTAGTCGGAAAAATGTAACTGCTAATGAAGTTTACTTTCGACCATCAAAATTTGTTTATCAGCTGTGACTCTGTGATAAGTGAAAATAACAGGAACATATTTGGCTGATAGAAGGAGGTTAACATGCTCTATGTTTTGACCTAAGTCTATCATCATTGCACTCTGAGAAAACTGGAATGTTTAATTTGTCCCGAGTTTCAATTGTCCCGGCTCTCCCCCTAATTTAAAAAACAAAGTACAGGCTTGGAAATTTACTTAAAGTATAAAAATAAAAGTAGCCCTTGCGAATGACAACCATTTTTTATCTAAAGCTACCTGGACCACAAAATGTTACTAGAGTGCATGTTAAGAAACTTCAGTGGAAAAAAGGCTTGTTATATGCCATTCCCTACATTTTAAATGGATGCCGGCCATACACGTGTGTGTGTGTGTGTGTGCTCAAATATGGCTTCTGGAAAGTAAAATAAAGGATAAAATATGAAATACTAAACAGACATTATTTAAGAAGTTCCCCATACTTTTAGAGATATGTAACATTCGCCAGGGATCATTCTTGATGATCTCTCTCAAAAATCTCTCAGATAAGACCAAGGATGTTTAGGAATGTCATGCTGCTTGTCTGCCAAATCTCTGGGATCTCTGTTTTCTTCATATTTAATCATGTTGCCGTCCACTATGAGCTAACGTTACCACTATCAAGCCGCAATGATTCTGTTGAGTTGTCTTGTAGTGGTGCGTCAAGTGCAATGTATATTCCCATCCAGCTAGATTGAATTCGGTATTAATGACGCGGAAAATAATAACAGTAACTCCACTGAAATGCAATAAAAGCAGGCTAACGAGCCAATTTTGTAAAATGTAAGAAGTAGAAAGTACAGATATTTGTGTTAAAATTTAAGGAGTAAAAGTAAATAGTCGTTACAAAAATAAATAGTAAAGGAAAGTAAAAAATCTGAAAAATCTACTTGTGCACAGTACCAAAGTACTTGTACTACTTTTATCCAATGCTTTTTTTGACGTTTTTGGCACTCATTTCTATGATTGTCAAGGACTTTTTTAGGGGTTCATGTCGACCAAACTGTAAGTGAGAAGACTTTTTAAGACATGCAATAATACAGTCAAAGATATTTGACTTTTTCAATAAAAGCATGTCAATAAAATAAACATGTCTGGTCCTTTATGTAATTCTCATTTTCCAATGTGGCCCATAGTGAAATTGAGTTTGTCAGTGCATGTGTCTGCACACGTGCAGAAGTGACCTGTTTTTGAGATGATATCCTAGTTTTGAGTTTATAATGAGGGATTGTCACTGCTGTGTCACTAGTGTTACTTAAAGGGTTGATATCCTTATAAGCCTTCTCTTGGCTTCTAACTTGCCCTTCCAACCTGGTCTCACGACGAAATGGTCACGTTATTTTGATCTATTGATTCTTCAATAGGGACACGCTTTTCTTGTTTATTTTGTGTTTGTCACCACGATATGAACAACGGCCGCCAGGACACAATTTGCGGTCTCTGGTGGACGCAACAACAGGGAAATGAAACGCCACACGCCGTCAACAACTGCCATGACACTGTGCTTCTGGGGGACGCAACAACAGGGAAATGAAACGCCACACGCGGTAGACGGTGACAACAGCGGTTGCCGAGACAAGATTTGCGGTCTCTGGGGGAAAAGAAAAGGTCTACTTTGTTATATGACTCTTGTAAAACTAGGTAGAAATAATATATATACACTATACGTTTATATATATACTGTACACTCACCGGCCACTTTATTAGGTACCCCATGCTAGTAACGGGTTGGACCCCCTTTTGCCTTCAGAACTGCCTCAATTCTTCGTGGCATAGATTCAACAAGGTGCTGGAAGCATTCCTCAGGGAGTTTGGTCCATATTGACATGATGGCATCACACAGTTGCCGCAGATTTGTCGGCTGCACATCCATGATGCGAATCTCCCGTTCCACCACATCCCAAAGATGCTCTATTGGATTGAGATCTGGTGACTGTGGAGGCCATTTGAGTACAGCGAACTCATTGTCATGTTCAAGAAACCAGTCTGAGATGATTCCAGCTTTATGACATGGCGCATTATCCTGCTGAAAGTAGCTATCAGAAGTTGGGTACATTGTGGTCATAAAGGGATGGACATGGTCAGCAACAATACTCAGGTAGGCTGTGGCGTTGCAACGATGGTCAATTGGTACCAAGGGGCCCAAAGAGTGCCAACAAAATATTCCCCACACCATGACACCACCACCACCAGCCTGAACCGTTGATACAAGGCAGGATGGATCCATGCTTTCATGTTGTAGACGCCAAATTCTGACCCTACCATCCGAACGTTGCAGCAGAAATCGAGACTCGTGAGTGTATATATAACCCTAATCCTATACACACCATTTGTATAAAGGTCATTAATTGAAAATTGGTTGCAGTAGTGCCGTTTTTTCCCTCTCTGTATATTCTAATATACATATTTTAATATTCAAATTTCTGTTTGTTTTTACTATTTGAATATACTGTATATTTGAATTTAGAATATATTCGTTGACAGCTCTACTACACAGAGCCTGAAATGGGCCAGTTTTGCACTTCTGATTTTTGTCCAATGTGTAATAATAATAATAGATTTTTTTTATAGCGCTTTTCTAGAAACTCAAAGATACTTTATAGTGTCGGTTACATACAGACAAAACAAAACAGAATAAACAGACAGGGAACGTTTGGACACGTTCTTTGCTTCTTTATGCACATTAATACAATTTTTTACCTGGGGTGCCCAAACTTTTGAACCCCACTATAGGTGCATGGACAGGAACAGACAAAGCAGTAGAGGTGGGCAATGAAAATTGAGAAAAAACTGGGAAAATCTGTTAGCAGGAAAAAGCATGTTTGAAGAGGTAAGTTTTGAGGGACTGTTTGAAGGATGGTACAGTTTGATGTGGTTGGGGAAGGTGTTCCAGAGGGTGGGTTCAGCATCTGAGAAGGCTCTGTCATTCCAGGTCCAGGGCTGATTTTTGTCCAATGGGTAATAATAATAATAGATTTTTTTATAGCGTTTTTCTAGAAACTCAAAGACACTTTATAGTGTTGGTTACATACAGACAAAACAAAACAGAATAAACAGACAGGGTACGTAGACAAGGTTACTTGACAGACAAAAAAGAAACACGTACTGTGGGGCTCGAAAGTTTGGGCACCCCAGGTAAAAAATTGTATTAATGTGCATAAAGAAGTCAAGAAAAGATGTAAAAATCTCCAAAAGGCATTAAATGACAGATTAGACATCCAAATAATATGTCAGAAACTGTTTTTTTCCATCATTTACACTTTCAAAATAACAGAAAACAAACAAATGGTGTCTGCAAAAGTTTGGGCACCCTGCAGAGTTTCTAGCATGCACTGCCCCCTTTGGAAAGCTGAGACCTGACAGGGTCATGGATTGTTCTCAATCATCGTCTGGAAAGAACAGGTTAATCTTAAGGTTTTAAATGCCCAGACTCCAGAAGAATAAACCGGATGTTCTCTACCGAACCATCCAGAGTGTACTCTCCGTGGCAGGGTAATAACATAAGATCAGATCCACCCAGGGCTGAGACTGAACAGTACTGGAAGAACATATGGGAGAAAGAGGCATCCCACAACACAAATGCTCAGTGGCTAGTGGATCTAAGAACAGATCACAGCAATCTCCCAGTACAAGAACCAGTAACCATTACAATGGCAGATATCCAAGAAAGAGTGGCAGGTATGAAGAGCTGGATAGCACCAGGCCCTGACATGATCCACACCTACTGGCTGAAGAAACTAACTGCACTCCATGAACGCCTGGCAGTACATATTAACCAACTGCTGATGGATGGGACCCACCCAGAATGGTTAACCCAAGGACGGACAATCTTGATCATGAAGGATCCCCAGAAGGGAACAATCCCATCCAACTACCGGCCAATAACCTGCCGCTGCACAACATCAGGCATCATAGCGGCTAAGATGAGTAGGCACATGGCTCAATACATGCACAGGGACCAGAAGGGAATAGGTAGTAACACCAGAGGAGCCAAGCAACAGGTACTGGTGGATAGAGCAGTCACTCGAGACTGCAAGACCAGGCAGACCAATCTGTGCACTGCCTGGATTGACTACAAGGAAGCCTACGACTCAATGCCACACACATGGATACTGGAATGCTTGGAGATGTACAAGGTCAACAGGACACTAATAGCCTTCATCAAGAACTCAATGAGGCTGTGGAAAACAAGTCTGGAAGCCAACTCAAAGCCAATTGCACAAGTCACCATCAAGTGCGGCATATACCAAGGTGATGCACTATCCCCGCTGCTGTTCTGCATAGGCCTGAACTCCCTCAGCCAGATCATCACAAAGACTGGCTATGGATACGGATTCCGAAGCGGAACAATCATCAGTCACCTCCTCTACATGGATGACATCAAGCTGTATGCCAGAAATGAGCGAGACATCGACTCACTGATCCACACTACCAGTATCTACAGCAACGACATTGGAATGTCGTTCGGACTGGACAAGTGTGGTCGCATGGTATCAAAAAGAGGGAAGATGATCAGATCTGAGGGGATTGAACTACCAGAAGGCCACATTGCAGATGTTCAGGATAGCTACAAATACCTTGGGGTGCCACAGGCTAACGGAAACCATGAGGAGGCAGCAAGGAAGACCGCCACAGCCAAATACCTACAAAGAGGTCCTGAAAAGTCAGCTGAATGGGAAAAACAAGATCTGAGCCATCAACACATACGCCCTGCTAGTCATCAGATACCACGCTGGTATAATAAACTGGCCAAAGGAGGAGATAGAGGCTACTGACATCAAGACGAGAATGCTCCTCACAATGCATGGAGGGTTTCACCCCAAATCCAGCACCCTGAGACTGTACACCAAGCGTAGCGAGGGAAACCGAGGGTTAGTGAGTGTCAAGACCACTGTCCAGGATGAAACGACAAAGATCCAGGAGTACATCAGAAAGATGGCCCCAAAAGATGAAGGGCTTAGTGAATACCTCAGGCAGCAGAAACCTGAAGGTGAGGACAAGGAAGATGAAGAACCGTCATGGAGGGACAAGCCACTGCATGGCGTGTACCACAGACAAATAGAAGAAGTTGCTGATATCAAGAAATCCTACCAGTGGTTGGAAAAGGCTGGGTTGAAGGACAGCACAGAGGCACTAATCATGGCAGCACAAGAACAGGCACTCAGTACAAGATCAATAGAGGTTGGGGTCTACCACACCAGGCAGGACCCCAGGTGCAGACTGTGCAAGGATGCCCTTGAGACAGTACAGCACATAACAGCAGGGTGTAAGATGCAGGCAGGAAGTGCGTACATGGAACGCCATAACCAGGTAGCTGTCATAGTGTACAGGAACATCTGCCACGAGTATGGGCTGGAAGTCCCAAGGTCAAAATGGAAGACACCTCCTAAGGTAGTCGAGAATGACCGAGCTACGATCCTGTGGGACTTCAAGATCCAGATTGACAAACTGGTGATGGCTAACCAACCAGACATCGTGTTGATTGACAAACAGCAGAAGAAGGCAGTAGTGATAGATGTGGCAATCCCAAGCGATCGCAACATCAAGAAGAAGGAACACGAGAAGCTTGAGAAATACCAAGGGCTGAAAGAGGAGCTGGAAAAGATGTGGAAAGTAAGAGCAACAGTGGTGCCAGTGGGCTATCGGAGCACTGGGGGCTGTGACCCCCAAACTGGGAGAGTGGCTCCAGCAGATTCCAGGTAAAACATCAGAGGTCTCTGTCCAGAAGAGTGCAGTCCTAGGAACAGCTAAGATACTTCGCAGAACCCTCAAACTCCCAGGCCTCTGGTAGAGGACCCGAGCTTGAGGATGACACATACCACCCCACAAGAGGGGTGATTTTTTTTTATTTTTTATAAATATACAGACCTACAGTGAGGAAAATAAGTATTTGAACAACCTGCTATTTTGCAAGTTCTCCCACTTAGAAATCATGGAAGGGTCTGAAATTGTCATCGTAGGTGCATGTCCACTGTGAGAGACATAATCTAAAAAATATCCAGAAATCACAATGTATGATTTTTTAACTATTTATTTGTATGATACAGCTGCAAATAAGTATTTGAACACCTGTCTATCAGCTAGAATTCTGACCCTCAAAGACCTGTTAGTCTGCCTTCAAAATGTCCACCTCCACTCCATTTATTATCCTAAATTAGATGCGCCTGTTTGAGGTCGTTAGCTGCATAAAGACACCTGTCCACCCCATACAATCAGTAAGAATCCAACTACTAATATGGCCAAGACCAAAGAGCTGTCCAAAGACACTAGAGACAAAATTGTACACCTCCACAAGGCTGGAAAGGGCTACGGGGAAATTGCCAAGCAGCTTGGTGAAAAAAGGCGCACTGTTGGAGAAATCATTAGAAAATGGAAGAAGCTAAACATGACTGTCAATCTCCCTCGGACTGGGGCTCCATGCAAGATCTCACCTTGTGGGGTCTCAGTGATCCTAAGAAAGGAGGAGCCTACACGGGAGGAGTTGGTCAATGACCTGAAAAGTGCTGGGACCACCGTTTCCAAGGTTACTGTTGGTAATACACTAAGATGTCATGGTTTGAAAACATGCATGGCACGGAAGGTTCCCCTGCTTAAACCAGCACATGTCAAGGCCCGTCTTAAGTGACCATTTGGATGATCCAGAGGAGTTGTGGGAGAAAGTCATGTGGTCAGATGAGACCAAAATAAAACTTTTTGGTCATAAGTCCACTAACCGTGTTTGGAGGAAGAAGAATGATGAGAAGCATGGGGGTGGTAGCGTCATGCTTTGGGGGTGTTTTTCTGCACATGGGACAGGGCTACTGCACTGTATTAAGGAGAGGATGACCGGAGCCATGTATTGCGAGATTTTGGGGAGCAACCTCCTTCCCTCAGTTAGAGCATTGAAGATGGGTCGAGGCTGGGTCTTCCAACATGACAATGACCCGAAGCACACAGCTAGGATAACCAAGAAGTGGCTCTGTAAGAAGCATATCAAGGTTCTGGCGTGGCCTAGCCTGTATCATACAAATAAATAGTTAAAAAATCATACATTGTGATTTATGGATTTGTTTTTTAGATTATGTCTCTCACAGTGGACATGTACCTACGATGACAATTTCAGACCCCTCCATGTTTTCTAAGTGGTAGAACTTGCAAAATAGCAAGTTGTTCAAATACTTATTTTCCTCACTGTATATCATGATTTATTGGGAAAACAACCAAGCAATTCTAAGTCAAACCAATAGAATGATCCTCTAATTCATAACTACATTTTCAAACATTGCGACGATTTGACTGTGAGATTGGTAGTCAAATCAGACTCCTTAGAGTGAATGTTTGTTTAATGGAAATGTATCCAATATGCATCATAGTTTGTCTTCAAAATAAAATGTTTTACAATGTGTATTTCTGTGTCATTGTGTCACTGCTATGCCAGGCATGCCTCAGTATCACAGGTGTTATTAACCCTGGGGACATCTGGGGAAATTGTTTTAGTCCCCATCACTTTTTAAAAGCAGATTTGCACAAATGTTCTGAAAACTAGAACATCGAAAACACAGAATACAAATATATGGAATATGTTTTAAATGTGCAGAAAGTTTGAACATGAGCAGAGTTCTTGTTGAAACACATTTAAGCTGTTACAGTAAAGTCCAGGGGTTCATGAATTAAATAAAATTAATTCAATTGTGTACAATAAATGTGCATTTAAAGAGTTTACTACCACAAACAAAAGCCTCAAAAAAGGAGGAAAAAGTTAATTGTGCCTACATGTGTGTTGACTCAGCAGAGATAATGTTGTGGTTTGGGGTTTTGTTTTGGGGGTTTCTTTCCCCTTTTGGCTCTGTTGTCCTGTCTTGTGCTCTACCTGATCTTGTGTGTTGGTCTGTATTTTCTGTTCCTTTTTTTATTTTGAAGTCGGGTTTCTGTCTCGTCCTGTTTTTAGGTTTACTTCCTGTGTCTTCCCGTTCATGTGATTACCTGATGTTTTCCACCTGCTTCTCTGCCCTCTTGTCACCTGCCTCTCGTTACCTAATCACCTTGTGTATTTAATGTCTGTGCTTCACTTGTCTTTTGTTAGATCCTTTTGTCCTGTCAGCTTGCCCAGTCTTCGTGACCGTGGCTGTTTTCGAGCCATCCAATCAGGAGTTTTCCCCGTTTTAGTATTGCCTTCCCCTGTGCCTGTTTTTTGGGAGTTTGGATTGTTTTTGTATTTTGCCTTTTGCTCCTTGTGTTTGCTGGACTGTTTAAGAATAAAGTCTTTTTTGAAGGTCCCTACTACTCTGGTTTTGGGTCCTCCTTCCTCCAATGTAACATAACATTAAATGAGAAAAGTTAATCTACAGGAGAATAAATATTTGAAAGCAAAAGACAAGATTATATAAAGAAAGGAAAGGCAATGCCTTCCACTAAGAGAGCGTGCGTGCGTGCGTGCGTGCGTGCGTGCGTGCTTGTGTGTGCGTGTGCGTGCGCGCGCCTATATCACGACATTGCTCTCGTTTTGCTGGAAATGTTAGGAAATTGTTATTGTGAACAGTAATAATGAATACATAGTAGCAGCAGAGTATTGCACATTGTAATTTAAGCAGGTGTTATTGCACAAAACAGATAATATTGTCCAGTTTATAATTAACTACCTAAGTGTCTGTGTGTCAGACACTTATAAGGAGGAGTTATAAAGTGTGATGGCCACAGGCAGGAATGACTTCCTGTGGCGTTCTGTGGTGCATTTTGGAAGAATGAGTCTTTCACTGAAATTGCTCCTTTGTTTGAGCAGCAAGTCATGGAGTGTGTGGGAGACATTGTCCAGGCTGACATGTAGTTTGGACAGCATCCTCCTCTCTGACACCGCCGACAGAGAGTTCAGCTCTACCCCCACAATGTCAGTTTGTTGAGTCTGTTAAAGTCCGCTACCCTCAGCCTGCTGTCCAGTCTATTGTCCAAGTGCACTCCAAGGTATTTGTAATCCTCCACAATGGCCACACTGCCCCCCTGGATGGAAATTGGGCTCACTGGTGCCTTGGCTCTCCTTAGATCCACAACCAGCTCCTTAGTCTCTGTCATGTTGAGCTTTAGATGGTTCTGCTCCCACCATGTGACAAAGTCCCCCACCACAGCTCTACACTCAGCCTCGTCCCCATTGGTGATACATCCAACCACAGCAGAGTCATCAGAAAACTTCTGAAGATGGCAGGACTCTGTGTGGTAGTTGAAGTCTGTGGTGTAGATGGTAAAGAGGAAGGGAGAGAGGACAGTCCCCTGCGGGGCCCTGGTGTTGCTGACCATGCTGTCTGACACACAGTGTTGCAGGAGCACATACTGTGGTCTGCCTGTCAGGTAGTCAACAATCCAGGACACAAGGGTCCACCTGCACCTGTCAGCTTTTCACCCAGTAGGGCCGGCCGTATGGTGTTGAAAGCACTGGAAAAGTCAAAGAACATGACCCTCACCAGGGGCGGTTCTAGGAAAACATTTCCAGGGGGGCCAAGGTGGGGCCATTGTTTTTTAACAGGGGCACAGAAAGAAGAATGGAAAAAAATGACGATCTTTTTTTAAACAACTTTTTTGTTTATTTAGAGCACCAATGAAACAAAAATTTCTATTCAAAATATTTCACATACAACACATGAGAACAATAAACCTTCACAAACCTTTACACTAACATTTAGGAGACTAACAGTCAAATTTTCATTTCAGTAATCTCTCATGCTTGTGCACTGGCAATACCAAATCCTGCAACATTACAATAATAGTATTCTGTGTTTGTGGTTTCGTGCAAAATAGTCCACAAATGCATCAAGATCCAAAGCCTTTGCCCTTCTGGATTCAATGCTTAGCATCCCTAAACTGCTGAGACGTTCATCTGTAATAGTGGACCTGAGGTAGGTTTTCACTAATTTTAGTTTGGAAAAACTCCTCTCACAGGAGGCAGAACTGACTGGGAGTGCAACAGCAATTTTGCACAATCTAAAAAGCTCGCAGAATACGTCTTTGTATGGCTCAATGAAACAGATCAACTCCACTGCATTAGAAGGGTTTCCAATCTCGTGACTCTTTAGTTTTCTTTCTAAAAGTCTCCTGAACTGATGGAGTTCAGGTCCCAGATCCTCAATATTGGCATCATAAAGACGGCCAAATTCAAACACAGTTGTGTCTTTTAAAAATGCATCACTCTTGGGGTTAAGAGATTGGATACAACTCATCAGCTCACAGTTGGTCTTTGAAAAACGTCTGCTTAGTTCACTAAGCATGCAGTCAATGACAGGATAAAAGAAAGAGGACCGATAAGTTTCTTTATCACAAACTTGCTCCCTCTGACCAACAGAGCTTAGTACGTGGTACTCACGGAGTTTGGAACTTTTTGTTCTTTGTCGTTTTGCCAACGACTGGGTGGCAGCATCACACTGCTCACAGATGGTTAATACTTCACCCCACAGGTTGTCAAAGAAGGACTGTTGCCTGAAATCTGTCAAAGTCTGAACCAAACCTTCCACTAAATCTGCTGCTCTTGAGAGGTCAACAGTTGATGACTGCAGCATATCTGAAAGAAGCTTGGTTTCCCCAAACAACTTACGAAGCGTAACTAGATGCACAACAAACTCGAGGTCAATCTGGGCCAGAAGACCACGGGCCTCAGAAGACTTTTCTCCCCTGTGCTCTAGTGCCATCTCTTGTAGGACACGTTTTAGGGCAGGTAATCTGTCCATTATGTTACGTAGGGCGATGAACCGACAAGCCCATCGTGTGTCACTTAATTTTTGGAGCTCTCTTGTGCTGCCATACATTTCAGTTTGTACAGCCAGCCATTTGGCATGCACATATGAGCCAGAAGTGAAAACATAAAGACTCTGCAACAACGCAAAGAATTCCTCTGCTTCTGGTACTGCTTTGACAGAATCAACTAGCACTAAATTAAGGCAGTGGGCACTGCAGTGGATGTAAAATGCAAATTTGGCTTGCTCTCTGATTCTCGCCTGGACCCCTGAATGCTTACCACTCATCACAGCAGCTCCATCATATGCCTGGCCTATAAGGTTGTTTTTGTAGTCTAGGCCATGGTGTTCCAATAAGCGGACTATCTTTTCAGTGAGCCCCTCTGCATCTAGTCTTTCAGCAGATTCAAAATGAAGAAAACTCTCCTTGATTGTTCCATTATAATAGTACCTGAGTACAAATGAAATCTGTTCCTGTTTTGAGACATCCTTAGTCTCATCTGCCATGATGCTGAAGAACTGACTGCTTTTTACTTCTTCAATTATTTCAGAACGGACCATTTCTGCCAAACAATTCAGAACCTCATTCTGAATCGTCTTGCTTGTGTACTTTGCGTTGTGAATGGATGTTAGTCTGTGTTTAATAGCTGCATCGTGATTTGCAACTGTTTCAAGAATTTCCCTGAAATTTCCTCTGTTAGTTGATTCCTCAGACTCATCATGTCCTCTCTGTGCTATGTTTTGTCTAGCTGTGAGCAATATTACTTCCCCAATTGTTTTAATATACTCACGGTTTTCTTTTACTTGTTTACTGTGTTCCTGGTTAAGGATATTTTCCAATGTTGTATTAGCTTTCACAGCCCTTTGGTAGTCCTTCCATGCTATCATTGCTTGCTTATGTCTGTCAGATTTTGCATGTACTGAAAACCCTCCCTCTCTTTCAGTTGCTTTTTTCCAATTCCTAAAGCCTGATGGTGAGTCAAACACACTGCCAGAAATACTTGGTGGGCTGAAATGTCTGCAGGCATAGCAATTGGCAGAATCCATAATTGCAGAATATTCCACCCAAGGATGACTTTCATACCAGCTTGCCTGGAAGCTGCGTCTTCTGTCCGCCATAACTGTGGTTGGAAACATCTTTAAATTAGGCTGCACTGGTTGATCATCCTTGCACTTACTGATATCTGAAAAGAAATGAATGAAAACATGAGGGTGTAACCGAGAGCATTAGTGGATTCATTCGCTTGTAATTGTATATATTTATTCATTATAATACATTAAGATCATACTGAAAAAAGATAACTAAAATTAAGTAATTGTTTGACATTATTGTATTTGTCCTTGATTTGAACAGGTAAATAATATCTGCCAATGAGAAAGATTTTTGCTCCTAGAATAGTAAAAAATAATCTCTCTCTCTCTAAAGTTTCAGATGCACTTTACACATAGTCACACAGGTTTAGTCAACATCACAAACCTGATGGCTGTGAACTTGATAAATGTGATGGAGGATCCACTGGTTGTCCTTTCTGCTCCTCACTCTCTCCCTCACAGCCTACATCTTCTTCCTCACTCTCAGGATTGAATGCTTCAGTTTCTGATGTCTCAATGTCAGCTTCCTCACTAACCATCTCCTCCTTCTCTCTTTCATCCTGCTCCTCGGCTCTGTTATCTTCATCCTCCCTCTGTCTACATTTTTCCTTGCTAACAGTGGTGAAAAATGAGGCAATGTCTCTTTTTCTTTTCATGAATACTGACGTTTCCTGTGCTGCAAGAAAGTAATGGATAATATCTAATTGGCATAACCGTGACAGAATCTCAAATATCCTTAAGTTTAAAACTAGCAACTTTATATTTAATTCACTGGTAAAGTAATACCATGAAAGAAAATATTAAATCAGTTCCTAACCCGTATGGACTGCAACGCCAGGTTTCGTTGCATTAAAAACGACAGTAGCACTCAAAGATGAGCCAAACAGCGCATCAAGAAACAATCATATTTCTTTCTTACCTCCGTCTCTTTACACTATTTTCCGTTAGTCGTCCGACTCGTCTGTAAATGCTATTCTTCTCTTTCTTTTTCTCGTTGAGAAAATCCTATGTGAGCGTGCACCGCACTAAAGATTCCGCGTGAAACGGTGCGGCATATTAGTTCCAGTTTCCGTGTCATCGCATTCGGTTCGGCGCAGGGGCCATAACGGGGGCCAGGGCCGGTTCTACAGGGGCACCGGCCCCTGTTGGCCCCTGTCTAAAACCGCCCATGACCCTCACCATGCTCGCCGGCTTGAGCAGGAAGATGATGGCGTCCTCAACTCCCAGTTGGGGCAGGTAGGAGAACTGGAGGGGGTCCAAGAGGGGTCTGACCATGGGCCGCAACTGTTCCAAACCAGTCTCTCCAGGGTCTTCATAATGTGGGAGGTCAGTGCCGCGGGTCTGGCTCAGGTTGAAGACATGGTGAAGGACTCCACATAGCTGGGGGGTACAGGCTTTGAGCACCCCAGGACCGACACCATCGGGGCCTTTAGCCTTATTAGAGTGGAGTCTACTCAGCTGTCCTCTCACCTGGTCCGCAGTGAAAAACACAGAGGTGACAGGTGGGGTAGGGGGAGAGGAGGAGTCATCAGGCTGGAGAGATATGTTAACCTGAGAGCCAGAGGAGGGGGGAGTAGGGATCTCCCAGGAGGAGGGCGAGGGACAGTAATGAAGAGAAGGGGGGGGAGTAGTGGGGTTGGAGGTGAGTCAGCAGTTGAGTTAGAACCAAATCTGGTAAAAATTAACAGATTAAGTTATTTGGCCCTGTCCAAGCTGCCTTCAACTCCTCTGCTGCCAGTAGGTCTAAAGCCACCTCCCTCATTTTGTTCAGCTGGAGTTTACGCTCCAGCTTCCTCCTGTACTTCTCCTTAGCCTCCCTGATCTTCACCTTCAGGTCCCCCTGAATGACCATCACCTCCTTTATATTATTAGGGGTCCAAGCCCGAAGGATGCGTGGACCGCTGTAACGCAAAGCGTACGCGGTTCCCACAGCAGAGCTGTGGAACCCTATTGTTTTCCTAGAGATTATTTTTTAGGGGTCCAAGCCCGAAGCTGCGTGTACCGGGTATAACGCGGTTCACACAGCAGGGCTGTGGAACCCTATTGTTTTCCTAGGGATTATTCTTCCTCCTTCTTTTCCATTATTCTTCTCCGCATAAAACCCATACTGCAGCCTAAACCGTACATGGTGGCGACGCGCCATTTTCAGGACTGGTCCAAAACTCCGCAAAGACCTCAGACAAAATTTTTTACCCACATCCACCACTAGGTGGCGCTATAGCGAAAAAAACGCAGAAAAAACGCGTTTGGGCCTATAACTCCCAAACCGTACATCGGATATTTAAAAACCTTATATCCACGCGTTCCCTGGATCCTACAGAATCTCGTGATATAGGCCACGCCCATTTCCGCCTAGACTTTTATGCCTGAAAAATCGCGATTTATCGAAAAACAACTTTTTCGAACTCCTCCTAGACCGTGGATCGGCACAAAACTTGGCACGTAGCATCTCCAGACCAACTTGACAAAAAGTTACATAAAGATTTTTTATAGAATTAAAAATGCGCGTTATTACGCGCAAACAAATTTGTGTAGCTAACTACGAAAACACCGACTTTGGCATATCTCAACCAAGATAAATGCTATCAAAGCCAAACTTTAGAATATCACTTGCTATGAGCCTCTGAGGCTCTGAAACAAATTTCACAAAGATTGGCCACTAGGGGGCGCTACAGATAAAACAAGTTTATATCTCATGAACCGCTCATCCAAATTTTACAAAATTTGATGGATACCATCTAGGCCCACTCCTGAGGCGGTCCTTACAGTGGGGTACTGTTTTGTTCAAGTGGGCGTGGCCTATGGGCCAATGTCTGGATTAACAACTTCCACTAAAGTGAATTACTTAAAATTAACAGGGTAGATGTACAGTGGGTAGCTGGCCTGACTTACCGAATATTACACATGTGGAACACTAGGTGGCGCTACAATGACGTCAAACGTGTTTTTGCCTATAACTCCTACATTATACATCACACATTAAAATTCTTGATGTCCACGTGTTCACTACATCAAGCTGAGTCACATGATATAGGCCACGCCCATTTCCGTTTAAAATTATTTTCGCAATATTGCGACAAGTGCAAAACCAACTTTTACGAATTCGTCCTAGGCCGTGCGACAGATCTGCACGAAACCTGGTTTGTAGCATCTCCAGAAGGCCCTGACAAAAAGTTGCATAAAGAATTTTGCTACGTAATTGTGTGCACATTTGACGACCAAGCAAAGTTTCTGTAGTAAGCTACCAAACACATATATCATATCTCGGCCAAATTAAAAGGTATCAACATGTCACTGGTGGGCAGTGTTGATCATGCCTTTCCGATGCTCTGTACCAAATTTCGTAAAGACGAGCCATTAGGGGGCGCTATAATCAACATTTATTTGTTTCGTCAAAACACTCAATGCATTTAAATGGGATATTTGCAATTGCAATATCTCTGCCACAATAAATGCTATCGACACCAAACCTGTGACGATTGTTTGGCATGCTCCCCGGAGGCTCTGTACCAAATTTGGTAAAGATAGGCCATTAGGGGGCGCTATGATCAACGTAGACAATTCTGAGCCATTTTATCAAGGTTTTGTATCCAGCCTAGGAGACCAGAGTTTTTCTGGATCATTGCGCTATTAATCCATACCGTTACGAGCGCCTCTTGATGTTTCCCGACGTTTGCCCTCCCGATTTCGCTTTGGGTTCCACTTTCGTGCGCTTTCCCGGGTCGCCGGGGTCGACTGGCGCGGGGAGGCTTGGACCCCGTTGCAACTGCGTGCAGTTCTAGTTTTCCATTATTCTTCTCCGCATAAAACTGCCGCTGCAGCCTAAACCGTACATGGTGGCAACGCGCCATTTACTGGACTGGTCCAAAACTCCGCAAAGACCTCAGCCAAAAAAATTGACCCACGTCCACCACTAGGTGGCGCTATACCAGAAAAAAAACCGCGTTTGGCCCAATGTCAGGTTCAGGACACTTTATCTTACTAAATAAACATGGTCAAGCAAAGAAACGAGACGCAGACGGCAAAATGTGTAGTTGAAAAGCTTTTGCAAAAGGGCTAGATCCGTGACTGCAATCTGCCTGCCAGAGTTGCTTCCGCGGAACAGACACCTAGTTACAAAAGCATAGGCTTTTTATTGAAGCACACACACACAAAGATTTACAGTTGTTGAGTCTATCTACACAGAAAAAGGAGGGCAGAGTACCTGACCTCGAAACTAAGACTATCTAAAGGATTTACAACAGAGTAGACTTTATGGCGGTGCTTTAAGGAAAACATAGTTGGTTAAATGTGCATATAAGATTATAAAATATAAAAGCATGTATGAATATACGTCAAGCAAGATATGAATATATGATAAGCATGAAAGCAGTGATTATGATATGAACATGAATTTAAGCATGCAAGGTATAATATTCTAAGACACTACTACAGAGATAAAAACGAATTTCTCTGTCATTTCCCTCCTGTTGTACATTTAACAAACATCAGCAATTATCTCTCCGGGTTGCGGTTGTCAATAATTACGTCTTTACATGTACTCACAGGATAGGACAGTTTTTACTCTCATTAGGGAGAAGGCAAAAAACCCTTTCCGTCTGTTAGAAAGGAAAAATTCCTTCTCGACCCTCCCTTAGGGAGCGATCACCCTGTTGGCCAAAATGAGTTCAAAAGTTTATGTGTGCTTTAATACATCATTGTGTGGGCTTGGGACACATTTATCATTACTTATCAGATTTAGCAGAGAGCTGATGAAACTGGACATGTGCATAGTTGGTCAGTTGTATCAGTGTATGAAAAATATTACAAGTACTGCTACAAGGAAAGTAACAATTCAAAGCAATAATCCATACCAAGGTCCTGAAGTTAAACAGGAGAGGAAATCTCCGCTAACTACATTATCTGCCTCAGCTGTTGACTTTCTAGCAGCATCTCTAAGAGCAGTCAAATTAAGAATGGCTTTCTGAATGACACTAGTATCTTTGTCATTATCTGGGATAAATGTGCAACACGTAGTACCAATAAGCGCACACACACCACCTTGTGATGCCGTCAACTGGTCTAACACCAGCCTAGTTTGTAGGGCGATCAATCTTAAAAGCGGTCAATTCTTCGCGTATCTTTGACAGGGCTGTTACGGTTGAATTCATGAACAGTCCTACTCGGTAACTGATTGTTTCCATTCTCAGCTCAACTTTACCCACCCCTACCCACGGGAAAAGTGCATGCAAAACTTTCTGGCCATCTGACCACAGCTCGTGACCTTTGGGGACATCCGATCCCCTACGCTGTCATGGCGTTTCAAAAAGCACTACGTCTCGCACGTGGGTGGTGGCGGAGCGTTACCATGTGTGAATGATCTGCCGGTTCTAGAGCGCAACGACCCTCTCAACCTACCGGTAAATCTAGGAACATGTAGGAGCCACACAGCCAATTGACTCCTAGCTAGCCATATGTTCTCAATGCATCAGGGGCCTGGAAATAGGGCACACAAGTCTTATTACCTACAGACTTGGTGATGTCCAATTTGCATACAGTCAATGGCGGGACCATTTGCCAATTCAGGGTCTCGTTCAACAGAGTGGGTGTTAAGGCGGAGGGTAGCGCGTGTAGGAAGATGGTGCTGGCGTCGACGGGTTTCGGACCACATACGGGTTGTGGGCGGAAATTGGCATACGTGTGCATACATAACAGTTTTTGTGGTTCTCAGATTTAGTTACATATTTAGCATAGCAATACCAAATGTTCAAATCAAAGGACGAATTGTAAACCACATCATAGTCTTTCATGGCTTCGTCGATGAGCATACGGTTTCCATGTGAAACCTGTTGTTGTGGTCCCTTAGTCGCTGTCAGCGACATGCAGAGGACCAGTAGGACAGAACAAACCCATCCCTTTAGTTCACCCATAGCTGGAGTATATAGTCTCAGTTGGTTTCTTCTTTCTTCAGCAGGCAAAGGTTTTGATACCGCCCGCCCTCCAGCCTATTCGGGGTGTGGGAATGGATTGATCTTTTTACAGTGACTTTGGTGAACCCATGTGGATCGTTCAGCAATCTTTACAGCTGTGGGCGTGGTGATGAGCACGGTGTACGGCCCCTCCCGCTTTGGTGATGACCAGCACTTCCACTTTATCACTTTTATCAGCACTTCATCACCTGGCTGGAGTCTCTGCACCTGAGGAGACAGAGAGGGAGAGACAGGCAGATTACATGCACTTTGAACAGTCCTATCTCTAAACACTTTGCACATCCACTCTGCTAAGAAGGCCCCTGGATCATCACTTTTCTCTGCCCAGGGGACCCCTTCCCACAAAGCAATGTTACTGTTACTGTCTCATTTACAAAATGTGGGCCATAATCACTCCAAATCATTCTTAGGATGCCATACTGGGGTATTACCGTTTTAGCGAGTGTTTTGGCTACAGTAATGGCATCTGCTTTAGCTCTATGAAATCCATGTGTAGGATCTCGGATGTGACCCTTGTGGGCATTTCCCTCTCTTTGGTCTTACATTTCCCTGCGGATTAATTTTTTAAGTAAGAATTTAATCCCTTGAAGGTGTGAAACACCTTATTCTGTACCATACTCATCCCCGCTGTTGGGACATGGCCCTTCGCCATGGCCCACCCTACCATAAAATACAAATTTTTAGACAAGCAGGGCTTGTCATCTTTCTGATATAGGCTATCAACACAAGTTGCACCGTCCGCCAGCCATACATCTTTCTCGGTTTTGGGGGAGTTATCTTGCATGTTTTTCAGCACTTCTGTAGGGATCGGATTCTGTGGTTCCTCTTGAACCGAGAGAGCTCTGATCTTACAGCTGCTCTCCTAGCTTTCTCATCTGCTTTTGCATTACCTAAACTGACTGGATCTTTTTCTCGCTTAGCACGTGCTGCACACTTGCAAGTAGCTAATCTGTGTGTTAATTGAATAGCCTGAAGTAACTTCACTTAGCAAGTCTGCATGTTCAAACTGTCTCTCTTTGACCTTCTGTGTGCTCTGGCACCTCAGCTCTGAGAGTGCGCGTTCCTGTTCCACAGAAGGAGAGGAGCAGAGAGGGGAGGGGCACGGGGCCGCGCTCGGCTCTGGCTGCTATCTCAGTGTATGTCTGTGACCTTCACTGTGTTTCTCTCTGACTTTATTCCACTGAGGCCAAAAATCTTTCCCTAAAATCCACAGTCTGTTCAATTGTTGTGGATGACATTAGCTCTTCTTTTAGGTGAGGAAAGCATTTCTTTCCCCCACATTGTTCCATCTCATTTTGTTGATCAAGGCCCTAGGCGTGTCAGATAAGGTCTTGTAGCTCCTGAGTTTTTAGTGTGTCTAATGTCTAGTGTGGGGGCTCTGGACTGTACTGCTTGTTTCTGTTAAGCCAAACTCAGGAATTCGTTGCGAAGTAGAGACCTTGTTGAAACAAAACAAACAAAAATGACAAGCCAAAACGACAAGCTACACTTCTCCAACTTCTAACTTCACAACGAACAGAGTCACAGAGTGACCCCACAGCTCTGTGCGCATAACACATGACTGCTCCTTATCTCCCGTTTGCCCCAACAGAAACCAGACCATGTTTGGAAAACACTCTAATCTTAAACAACACACTTCGTCCTTCTGTTTTCTGTTTTTCAGGCTTCTAGGAGCCAGAGCTGTCCCTGTGAACCCGCCTAGTGCGTCAAAAAAAAAAAAAAATATCAAAACACATACATATAAAAAAAAAAACTAAAACAAAAAATGACTGTAGCTGTCATTCAATCTTAGAAGCTAGAAATTTATCTCGTCTGTAGATTGGTTCAGGCATTAACCTACAGTTTGGGCAAGCTGACCGTTGCATATCTCTCAAGGCGCCAGCTTTTTGTTGCCTATTTGCTCACAGTGATAAATTGCAAAGCCCTAACAATACTAGCTGTCTCTAGACGCCGGAGGCTCTATTCAAGGATCTATCTTTAGGAAGCTCACGTTTCAGAGGCACCTACAATGTAGATCCACTTAATATATGAACAATTAACTAAAAGAAAATCTTGTCTATGAGATTGTCTTATTACAGGCCTCAGTTACCTGTCTTATATCTCGAATCAAGCGCCAATGAACCTTATCACCTTTTTTACTGGAAAAATTGGTGTATCACATGGCTAGTCAGGACACTCTCTGATTAGTCCTGCTTCTACTAACTCTCTAATTACAGGTGCAATGTCTCTCTCTGCCTCTGGTTTTAGTGGGCATTGTCTCACCCTGGGCTGCCAGTCTGGCCTTGTTTTTGTTTTTGGGTAGCTTTATCAGCATTAAAAGGACCCCTGCTAGGTCCTGTACATCTCTCTCACTCAGGCATATGGATGTAAATCATTGGTCAGTTTTGCATAGGTTGGGTGTGGTAAGCACCTCCCACCCCTGTTGATATCTGTACGTTTCACTGGAGGGGCTGTATGCCAACCCTGGGTCATCAACTGGCCCTTAGTCATCTGCTCTTTGAACTTTGAGTGCCACTTCTCCCAAATCTTTCCATCTCATATGTTTTTGCTAGTGAAACGTGTGGCACTTGACTGGAGCAATCTGGTCTTATTTTGGCACTAACACAATAGTTGTCTTTTTCAGAAATTTGACAGTGAAATAGTGAAATTACTGTTAACAATGCCAAACTATGATGCATGCTATAACCTGTTGTGTGTCAGTCAATATTATATTACATGCCTAGCAAACTTCCTCCTATAACTCTTGAAATCTTGTTGACCAAGGCTAGCTAGCTCGAGAAGCACAGACTGACACTGACCTCTCCACATGTTCCCACTGCAGTCCGGCATTTTAAACTATTTCAACAATGTTTTTACAAATCTAGCGGCTGTTAACGTAATTGTACCTTAATCAAAAACAAATTCATCTCTACACATATACAACCCCAGGTTTCCTCTGAATGTTCAGCTGTTTGTCTGTATTTGTGACCATGTTGCTCATACTCCCTCCATGACTAAGCACCTCAACCTTTTGACTTGTTAAAAAACATACTGGAAATAAAATAATTGAATTCGAATTCCCATTGAAAATTAAAAAAAAACCAAAAATAAACTTAGTCTTCCCATAACAGTGGCAATCCATGTACTCTGGCTCATTCTTCTTGAGCAATTTCAAATATGTATATATATGCATACATATATCTCCATATATATATATATATATATACACATACACACGTACATGCACGTACCCTTTTTTACTTATTTTCCTTAAATCTAACAATTTTGGAATTGATATCGACCAACTGTTCTATATTCTTCCATTACTTTTTCCTTTTAAATCTAACAATTTTGGAATTGGTATCAACCAACTGTTTAATATTCTTCCTTACTTTTTCCTAATTTTTCTCACTAGCTCTCTGACTCATTGTTTTTTTCTTTTCTTTTACCAATAAGTCCATCTGTAATCTATAGGGATCTGGTCCCAACTCAGTAATCAATGTATGTAATTCGTCAGACACCCTCATATAATTGTGATTGTGAACATGTATACATGCATTACTCCTCATAGAATTTGTTAAGAAATTTTAACACTACTCATGTTCCAAGAGGTTCTGCGTTCAGAAATTTTAACACATTGCCTCTTCCATGTGTGTAGTCTGTCTCTCAGACAAAATACACACTACTTCTCACCAAACCCACTGTTTGGCTACTCTTTACTCTTCAACAACACGTAGCATTAATAACCCCACTGGATCACTCCAATTTTTATCAGTCAGACCATGAAAACATCATTGCCTTAATTTAGATTTCACCAATGTGCAGATTCGATTCCCAACAGGTTCTGCTCACCTTTATTTAAGGGCGCCCCAGGCTCCGTTGTTTCCAGTTCTGACTGTTCCCATCCAATTTTTCAATCAATCCAATCCAATGTTCAATTTTGAGTGAATCCCCCATTTTCAGATGTGATTTATGCTTGGTTTTCGTTATATTCCAAATAAAAAGGCGCAAACAGAGAACAAGGGAAAAAGTTGTCTCTGTAGTTTCCCTTATCTGTCTCTGTCTCTCTCTTGCCTGCCTGCTTCCTCCACATTCCTGCAGCACACAGCTCTCCTGTATCCCCCGTCTCTTTTTCTCCCAAATAGCAACTCTCTACTCCACCTGCAATCGCTGTAATAAACTAGTAACAGACGTCATTCTAAATTTACAATCAAAGCCGTATTTCTTTGTCCAATCTTTCACAAATTCCACACTTCCTGGGAAGGTTTTTTCCATGAATTTTACATCTTTAGCTAGGTACAGCGGTACTTTGGTTTTTACCCATCTGTCCTGCTCTATTTCTCAAATCACACAATTTCCACAATAAAACACTGCGACAATAAAACTTCACAAATCACCTCTACACCAACCTGTGTCCCTGTCCTAAGCAAAGTCTCACAAAGAACCACAAGTTATCACAATAAACCTGGTGTGAAGCAACACTCTTATTGTCTCACAACCAAACCAGCAAACAAACAAACAAATTGTTACAAACAAACACTAACTCGCTACGGGAAAAACACCCAGCGCTTCTGACCAGCGTCAGGAAACAAACACAAACTCGCTACGGGAAAAACACCCAGCGCTTCCGACGGACACCCGCTGTGTAAACACACACACGGAGCGTCAGGAAACAAACACAAATCCGCTACTCACTATGAGTCAACACACATAGCGTAACAGTAAAACACAACATAAAACACAAAACACAAAATAGCACACAGTGCACTGCAACAATACACAAACAAACAACACTGCCTCGCTGTGAAAGACGTACAGCGCTTCCGACTGGTCACAGCTGTGCAAACACACACACGGCGTGTCGGGAAACAAAAAGCCGGTGATCACCCTTGCCGTCCCGAAACCAATCAGGATGGCATTCTAGACACCCCTGCTCTCCCCGCTGGAGGAAACCTGTCGCTCGGACGTCCCGGAACTAGTCAGAACCAACTGATAGCTCCCTGTTTAAACTAGCTATGTCCCAGACGGAAAGTATTAACCACAACAACCCGGCTTCGAGTCCGCACCTGCTCCCAGCATCCACAACAAATCACTCAATAAAGTCCCAGACCGTAAGACACACAGCCGTTACGTCAAGCGTTTGTATATGTACACACAGGTAAACAGAGTAACAGACCCAATATAGTCCCAGACAGCGGGGCTACTATAATCACTACTTTCAGATTTGTCACATCCTCAGTACAAACCCTAACTAGCAAAAACTCCGTGCACCTCTTTTTTACATGAGAAACTCAGAACTGCCACACTCACCGTCTCTGTCCGCCGCTTGACCATGTGGAGTCGTCACTAAGGGTGCAGGGCGGCACCGGACCAACCTATGGCCCCGTCCCACGAAGAGGTGGACGGCTGTTAACAGATCATCTGGCCTTGATCGGGCGCGGTCCTGGACTCCTCAGCTGTTGACTCCCGGGTTTCGGCACCAGAAAATGTCAGGTTCAGGACACTTTATCTTACTAAATAAACATGGTCAAGCAAAGAAACGAGACGCAGACGGCAAAATGTGTAGTTGAAAAGCTTTTGCAAAAGGGCTAGATCCGTGACTGCAATCTGCCTGCCAGAGTTGCTTCCGCGGAACAGACACCTAGTTACAAAAGCATAGGCTTTTTATTGAAGCACACACACACAAAGATTTACAGTTGTTGAGTCTATCTACACAGAAAAAGGAGGGCAGAGTACCTGACCTCGAAACTAAGACTATCTAAAGGATTTACAACAGAGTAGACTTTATGGCGGTGCTTTAAGGAAAACATAGTTGGTTAAATGTGCATATAAGATTATAAAATATAAAAGCATGTATGAATATACGTCAAGCAAGATATGAATATATGATAAGCATGAAAGCAGTGATTATGATATGAACATGAATTTAAGCATGCAAGGTATAATATTCTAAGACACTACTACAGAGATAAAAACGAATTTCTCTGTCACCCAATAACTCCAAAACCGTACATCGGATATTTAAAAACCTTATATCCACGCGTTCCCTGGATCCTACTGAATCTTGTGATGTAGGCCACGCCCATTTCCGCTTATACTTTTATGCGTGAAAATTCACGGTTTATCAAAAAACAACTTTTTCAAACTCCTCCTAGACCGTGACATGGATCAGCACAAAACTTGGCACATAGCATCTCCAGACCGACCTGACACAAACTTGCATAAAGATCTTTAATAGATTAAAAAATGCGTGCATTACGCGCAAACAAATTTGTGTAGCTAACTACGAAAACACCGACTTCGGCATATCTCGGCCAAGATAAATGCTGTCGGAGCCAAACTTTAGAATATTACTTGCTATGACCCTCTGAGGCTCTCAAACAAATTTCACAAAGATTGGCCACTAGGGGGCGCTACAGATACAACAAGTTAATATCTCATGAACTGCTCATCCAAATTTTACAAAATTTGATGGATACCATCTAGGCCCACTCCTGAGGTGGTCCTTACAGTGGGGTACTGATTGGTTCAAGTGGGCGTGGCCTATGGGCCAATGTCTGAATTAACCACTTCTACTACAGTGAATTACTTGAAATTAACAGGGTAGATGTACAATGGGTAGCTGACCTGACTTACCGAATATTACACATGTGGACCACTAGGTGGCGCTACAATGACGGCAAACGTAATTTTGCCTATAACTCCTACATTATACATCACACATTAAAACTCTTCATGTCCACATGTTCACTACATCAAGATGAGTCATATGATATAGGCCACGTCGATTTCTGATTAAATTTAATTTCGCAATATTGCGACAAGTGCGAAGCCAACTTTTTCAAACTCATCCTAGGCCGTGCGACAGATCTGCACGAAACCTGGTGTATAGCATCTGCAGATGGCCCTGACAAAAAGTTGCATAAAGAATTTTGCTACGTAATTGTGTGCGCATTTGACGACCAAACAAAGTTTCTGTTGTAAGCTACCAAACACATATCATATCATATCTCGGCCAAATTAAAAGCTATCAACATATCACTTAAGAGCAGTGTTGAACATGCCTTGCCGATGCTCTGTACCAAATTTGGTAAAGATGAGCCATTAGGGGGCGATATAATCAACATTTATTGGTTTCGTCAAAACACTCAATGCATTTAAATGGGAAATTTGCAATTGCAATATCTCTGCCGCAATAAATGCTATCGACACCAAACCTGTGACGATTGTTTGGCATGCCGCCCGGAGGCTCTGTACCAAATTTGGTAAAGATAGGCCATTAGGGGGCGCTATGATCAACGTAGACAATTTTGGGCCATTTTATCAAAGTTTTGTATCCAGCCTAGGAGACCAGAGTTTTTCTGGGTCATTGCGCTATTAATCCGTACCGTTACGAGCGCCTCTCCGTATTTCCGGACGTCTGCCCTCCCGCTGCTTCGCTTTGGGTTCCACTTTCGTGCGCTCCCCGGGTTGCCGGGGTAGACTGGCACGGGGAGGCTTGGACCCCCGTTGTAACTGCTTGCAGTTCTAGTTTTATATTGTTTTTTCGCTTGGGGTGGAGGCATTCTGAGTTTTATTTGACATTTTTTTATTTGTTTTGTTGTTGTTGTAAAATTCTGTGAAACATTCTGCGTCTGCATGTTCCGTGTGACCCTGGCTAATAATTAAACAAGTAAAACTGCACTGTAAAACCCAATTTAAATTATATCAAAAAAATTGGGGAAACTGATTACATCAAAATTTTGATGTTTTGCTGACTCAGATTTGTAAGTTAAACAAACGTTCTCCAATATGAAGCTCTTACTAGGTTTATTTAAGTAATTTATTTTATAAATAAAACAAACTTTCCTGATCAAGTAGGCTACATTTACTAGTTTGTTGTGAATTCCTCATGCTACAGACTGTGTAGGTAAAGTTACGTTAGTTATGGCTACGTTCATTACGTACTTTAATTACGTCAAAAAACGCTTTTGTGTTATTTTATTATGACAGTCGCCTGTACAGAAGTCAGAGCAACAGCAGATTAAGCTATCCCTATGTTGTTTCTGTCTTAAATGTTATGCTAATGTTAACCGTTTTTACCCTGTAATGTGAAACAGTTAGCTTATCTGTTTTGCTAGCTTGCTAATTTTCCACTGGACACCATAGAGGTTGCTAGCTGTGTGACTCGTTTTTGGTGCTGTACTGCTTAAATATTTTTATTACCATTAACATAAAAAGTCACATTATTTACGTTGTGTACTTGACATTTAGGGTTCATAGAGAAAAATACAAGATTAATTACTTTTAGTACTTTAAACTTATTACATCAAATGTTTAAAGTAGCTTTAACTCAAAATCCAAATACACATGTGTAAACATTAAGAAAAAGATGTTAACAGACACTTTAAAACATTTGCTAGCAAATGACAATATTTTAAACAGTAATTTAAAACATTATTAAACAGTGCAAAGGTCTTAGAAAATGGCCTAAGGGCTTTTATCACTGAGGTGGACAATATAAAATCCTGTTATGGTATATGCTCAAATTTAAGGACATACATTATACCACCATCATCATTTCCATGCATTAAAACATCCATAAACACGTGCCAAACAGTGACATCAGTACACCGTATTTATAATTTAACAAAAGAAATGGTACAGAACCTAGGGCTGGGTACTGAATGCAATACTTTTTTATTGCCTTCTTACGGAGTATCAAAAGATGCCTTGCCATTCTACCAAAAGAGGAGTAAATCTCATCAGTGTCAGTGAGCCAATAAGCATGCAGGATGCTTCTACCACGATCTAATAATGTCTGTGATTGGTTGTTGTTTTGTGAAATCTTTATACAGGTTCGGGGGGTGGTCGGCTGCAAACAAAAAACTCTCAAATACTGTTTCTGCTAGAATAAATTGCCCCTTTATTCCCCACAGAACACCATGAAGCCGCGAGCACACGCTCACACGTCCAAACATGTGATGCAAAGTGAACACTACTTTGCAAACAAAAAAACTCAAACACTGTTTCTGCTAGAATAATTGTCTTTTTATTCCGCCACAGAATACAGCAGGGCAACAAGCATGCACATGCACTCAATACGTGATGCTAAGTAAACACTACTTTTGAGCTCTTACCGTGACACAGGACTGGAGAGCCGTCAGTCCGAGCAGAGTAGCATCAACGTGGCTGGGCGTCCGTGAGCGACCCGCAGCAGACTCTGCCAGACCGAGGGACTCCCCGTCTTTTATTCTCTAGTAAAACAAAGGATCGGGTGCAAGCAAGGAAGGCCAATCCCTGCTCCCAGCCCATCCTCTGTGAACAGGTGTCCTGCCCAAAAAGCATGTTTTCGAAACAAGAAAGCCGCTCTCAAAATATGGGCTCGACTCGAAACCGTTCCCAACACCTGAGCTCGGTGGCTCTCAAAACATGGACCAAAACAGGTTATACAATTGATAAATGAAACACAAAACAATGAATACAGCAAAGCAACAGTGTATTAACAAGTTATATAAGTGACCCACTTAGCTGTTGTCAAGGAACATTATGCAAAATTAACTTATTCCTCCACAGTTGTCTAATGTTACAGCTCAATGTTGTTTTAAGCCCCCAACATCTCCTTTCAGGCAGCGCTGTGACCTTTGACTTAAAGGCGCATAACCCAAACCTTAACCATTGCCTAATCCTAGTTCCAGCGCTGCCTGGAAGGAGATGTTGGGGGCTTAAAACACAGATAACAACGTTAACTGTCAAAGACACTCAGGAAGTTTGTTGCACCTTACAACACACTTCACTTCATTCATTCACTCATCCATGCATGGCAAACATGACTGATGTCTTCTATACTTACACACCCCACTGTTACATTTATGTTGGGTTAAGTTATGTTATTAAGGTATTTAGTTGAATAAACTACTTTTTGGTTACATTATCTGCGTGAGACCTCCCTTTTTGTTGCCGGCCTTGAGCCAGGCGGTAACAAATGGGGGCTTGTCTGGGATTTGTTGCTGGAAATCTGGTAAAGTTTTAAAGAAGAAGAAAAAGTGACTGTTTTGACTGGCTCTCGTTTCTGTAACTAACAACTTGCAGAGTTGAGGGCTGGTGAGTCGTTTGGAGCTTTTATTCCTGGTAGGCATAAGCAATGTGGGACACTAGTTGTCCCCATTGACTCTTTTGTTTTAGTTTATTTTGTGCAGCAGGTGGTTAGAGCGGTTCCAGGAGCTGCTCGGGTGCACTCCATGGCTGTCTAGGTGATTTTCAGCATGCTGAAAGTTAACAGAGTTACTGGGCTTGCGCTTAATTTATCCTGCCGCTAGCCTGCATGAAGACTAGAGTTGAGTGAGAGAGGTAGTATTGTTTATGCGGTTAGCCAGAGAAATAAGGTTCCATACTTGCGGCCTGTCATCCTTGTCTGGTGATGGAGCCACATGGTTTTTGGTGTTCTTGCCTACCTGTATTTGTTGTTTAGACACGTTCTGCCTGGAGAAATGGCTTCAATTGAGGAATTTGTTTAGTGTCCAGGTGTGGAGTTGCTTGATTCTTGTAAGAAAGACCATCTCATTAGAGTGGCTGACTATTACGGCGTAGATCTCTCTAAAAAATTAAACAAAGATGAGTTGTTGGATGCCTTTAAGGCCACGTTAGTGAAGCGGGATGTTTTGTCTGTCGGTTAGGGCTTACTCCTCCGACTCAGTTAGTTGTTGTTTCCGTAAATTGGTTCCAAAATTTAATGAAAAGGACCCTGACATTTTCTTTGTGTTTGAACGTTTAGCAAATGCATGGGGTTGGTCTGACACGGACAGCACTCTACTGCTTCAGTGTGTTCTCTGTACTACTACTTTCATTGTTCTATGGTATGCTCATGTAGCCCATCTAAAATGCACAGGGCCAAAATACTGTAATTGTTGTGATCCTCCATTCCCCTAGATGGCGCTGCTCCATGCTTATAGGTTGAACCGCTCTATGTTGCGCGGCTGAAGAAGATCAACGTCTTCTTCTTCTTCTCTCTTCTCACCAAGCAGATTATGGAGGACCGTGTCTTTCATATTTAAAAATAAATACAGAAATAAATAAATGCTCAATAAATAAATAAGCACACAATTAATTGCCCCAAAAAATACAATGAAGAAATAAATGTAGGTAGAAATTAAATTATACAGTGAGACATAAATGTATATATCTCTTTTAATTAGCTTCTTTATTTATTCACCTGTGTAATAATTACCTTATTTATTTATTGTCCGTTATAATCTTCAACTTTATTTATTCCTTACTTATTTTTTAAATGTATTTATTTCTGTGTGTGTTTAATTTTTTTTGTCTGTTTTATTCTTCCGTTGCATTTTCTACCCTATTTATTTTCACCCCTGGTATTTATTTCTGCCTGTCACTTTTACATTTCTGCCTGTCACTTTTACATTTCTACATGCATTTCTGCCTCATTATGCAAATGAGGAGGGGCTGGTCTTAAAGGGTTAACTTCTGCCCATTGGTTGGTTAGCATTTTACTCCCTCGGTCAATCTACATGCCACCGGCCACAGACACAACACAGATGGCTAGCTACGGTGAAGTTGTCAGTGAGCTCAGGCATTTAGCAACTGTTTTTGAAAACAATGCTAACGTTATAAGTATTGACTTTATAATTTTTCGTTTAGACGCTCTGACAGAACGTGTGTTTCAGTCAGCGGTGTCGTGCCAATGTACTCGTGTATCCCCTGGCCGCGGGAGCGCGCATGCACACAGAGCGGAGCTTCTGCTGCCCTTCGAATTGTTTAACTGCTGCACTTTGAATTAAACGGAACAAACAGCGACATGGAAGACTCGGCAGGGTTACCATAGTAACAGGGGTCTCAGTTAACTACATAAATACGTGTATTTGTCTGTTACATTAAGGCGACGTGTCAAATGTTTATAGCGTGGTTTAATATCGAGTGATAGGCGTATCCTCCCTGTCCCTGTCTACCATATGAGTTACATAGGAGGTACTCAAATATCAGGCCGTTTTTTCACCTGATATTTGGGTATCCCCTATGTAACTTTTGATAAACAACAGCAAACCTCTCCAAATTGTGTCAGGTTGTTTATTGTGACCTATTAAACACACAAAATAACACCCATGATGACAGGACAGACCCTTTGCATGTTAGGGATGGGATACATAAAATATCAGGTGAAAAAATGATATTGATATTGATATTGATGATAGTCCTTCATGCAGTGCCATCACATAGGTTACACACACACACACACACACACCGCCGTGAGAAATACTAATCAACCTGTTCGCCGTTAGAAGCGGCGCACAACTTAGGACTTCTCCATCCTGAGACGTCTCCGTTGGATTTATTCTAAACATCCACCTGCTAAATTTCATCGGGTTTTTGTAGTGCAACCTTCTTTGAACGAACTGCGGCTGTTATCATTCTGTCTCTTCTGATGTGCGACAGGAAGCCAGAGAGAGGAGTGGATTTGGAGACAGACAACCCACTCCCGGGCCGCTTCTAGCAAGGGAAACCCCCCACGCGTTGCGCGCCTGGATCGCCAGTAGAAATTCGCGTCGCGGAGTGCGTGTGCATACGCGTCAGGCACTAAATGTGTGTGTTCGTGCACGGCAAAGCCCCCGGGCTCCGTCCTCAACAGTTGCTACTGGAGCGACGGAGAGGAGAGGTGGAGAGCGAGAGAGATAAGAGACTGAGGACAGACGGACGCGGAGCCCCACGTCGCTCAGCCCGGCTCTGCTCCTGACATGCAGTCATGTCAGGTGAAAAATGATATTGATATTTTATGTATCCCATCCCTAACATGCAAAGGGTCTGTCCTGACATCATGGGTGTTATTTTGTGTGTTTAATAGGTCACAATAAACAACCTGACACAATTTGGAGAGGTTTGCTGTTGTTTATCAAAAGTTACATAGGGGATACCCAAATATCAGGTGAAAAACGGCCTGATATTTGAGTAGGGGAGAGCCGGGGACGATTGAAATGCGGGGACGGATGAAACATTCCAGTTTTCTCCGAGTACAATGATGATAGACAGACTTCCTTAGGTCTGAACATAGAGCATGTTACCCTCCTCCTATCAGCCAAATATCTCCCTGTTATTTCCTTTTTATCGCGGAGTTACAGCCGATAAACGAGTTTTGATGGTCAAAAGTAAACTTCATTAGCATGTTCATTCAGTAGACCAGTTAGTGTTCTCCACAATCCCAGACTTTCGTATTGCATGCTTGTTTACATGAGAAGCAAAACAGGCTGTAATGACATGTGTCTATGTCGGGACGGATGAAACAGCTGTTTCAACTGTCCCCGACCTGGCTGGAACTCCATGGATTTTAAGTAAATGCACAAATATCTGTGTTTATACAATTATTTATGGAGGTGAGACATGGAAAAGCAGTTTTAGAAAGATGAAAATATATTTCAGCCCACCAGGTAGGGGGGGGGTCGAGTTTTCCCATGTTATCCTATGGAGACTGACGGGCTGGGGCGCGTTATTTTTATGTCCAGTGGTATAACCCACGTAAAAACCTAGTGAAACGACATATTCCACAATAGAAACATGATATAAATGGAAAAACCAACTGTTCTAGCTATAAAAATGTCATAATCATCCACAGTGCATGATATTTCAATAACCGCTTCATACGCGCTTCAGGATGACGGCAATGAGTTGTTAACAGACATTTAGAAAGACGCATAGCCCTGCAACAATCTATCTAAATTAACACCTTTTGGAAGTGCCATCCATCATATACAGTAAAATATTAAAGTTGTTGGAAGTTTATATGGCTTAAACTGTATGTTTCATTCGTCCCCGCATGCTGTTTCATCCGTCCCGTCCAGGGACACATGGTAATAACTCCTCAACGGTTTTGTTCAAAGCTGAAAATGCAACTGTATTTGACAGATGACACGTGTAGGTTGCTAGTGACAAAATATCAGCTTTCAGTGTGATACAACCGTTTTGTAAATTACGTTTAATTAAAAAGTGTTTCAACTGTCCCGGCTCTCCCCTACCTCCTATGTAACTCATATGGTAGACAGGGACAGGGAGGATACGCCTATCACTCGATATTAAACCACGCTATAAACATTTGACACGTCGCCTTAATGTAACAGACAAATACACGTATTTATGTAGTTAACTGAGACCCCTGTTACTATGGTAACCCTGAAAAGTCTTCCACGTCGCTGTTTGTTCCGTTTAATTCAAAGTGCAGCAGTTAAACAACTGAAGGGCAGCACAAGCTCCGCTCTATGTGCATCTAGTGGGCTCCCGCGGCCAGGGGATACACAGTACATTGGCACGACACCGCTGACTGAAACACACGTTCTGTCAGAATGCGTCTAAACAAAAAATTATAAAGTCAATACTTATAACGTTAGCATTGTTTTCAAAAACAGTTGCTAAATGCCTGAGCTCACTGACAACTTCACCGTAGCTAGCCATCTGTGTTGTGTCTGTGGCGGTGGCATGTAGATTGACCGAGGGAGTAAAATGCTAACCAACCAATGGGCAGAAGTTAACCCCTTAAGGTGTGTCCAACGGCAAATTCAGAGGGACCCGCCCCTCCTCATTTGCATAATGAGGCAGAAATGCATGAAGAAATGTAAAAGTGACAGGCAGAAATGTAAAAGTGACAGGCAGAAATAAATACCAGGGGTGAAAATAAATAGGGTAGAAAATGCAACGGAAGAATAAAACAGACAAAAAAATTAAACACACACAGAAATAAATACATTTAAAAAATAAGTAAGGAATAAATAAAGTTGAAGATTATAACGGACAATAAATAAATAAGGTAATTATTACAAAGGTGAATAAATAAAGAAGCTAATTAAAAGAGATATATACATTTATGTCTCACTGTATAATTTAATTTCTACCTACATTTATTTCTTCATTGTATTTTTTGGGGCAATTAATTGTGTGCTTATTTATTGAGCATTTATTTATTTCTGTATTTATTTTTAAATATGAAAGACACGGTCCTCCATAGCAGATTGCCTGATGAAGGGAAAAGAGTGAAATAGACTACCTAACACACGAGAGAAGCAGATTGCCGTTTTTTGATATTGAGCTAGTAAAAGTGGCAAGAAGCCTTAGATATTGTGAACTGCCGTTCACACTTTTGTTTCCTTCGGAAAGAAGTTTTAGAATCTCCGGTGAGTGAGACAGAAGGTTAACTACATGCTAGCAAGCCGCCTTAAGCTGATTTAAAAGAGCAGAAAGATGAGCTACTTTTATAATTATATACTACATGCATTTTATGTTACCTTGCTGTTCCTGTTATGTCCTTGACAATTTAAGAAAAAAAAACAGTCGGAGATGATTGATATGTTATCTTTGCAAATCCGCCATTACAATTTGTGGCGCCGTCTTGTACATGTGCGTTGTCTAAAGTAAGACGGCGCAACGTGAATCCATGTATGTTTATTCAGCTACAAAGTTATTCTAATGGGCTAATATTTTGAGGCTTAGAGCCTGCTTAAAGAGTGTTTGCAACGTCTTTTGCCGTGCTATTCGTAGCTATATGGTTATAACCAGTTCAGTTACTTTCTGGTTAACTTAAACCTGTAAAATGTAGCACTGTTCACGTGTATTTTTATTGATTGTCTTAAGTCATATTTGAGGTGGTATGTTACACAGTGCATTATGTTTAAACTGAGTAATATTGAGTTGAATTTGAGTGACAGGGATTTCAAATGTGTTAATGATAAAGCCATGTACAGCTATTAATAAGACATTTTCCATTGCTGTATGCAGATTGGTTTTTTTGTGTGCATATTCTGCCACTGAGAGAGAACGAGAGAGATATTCTACGGCGAGCCAGCGACCCAGTGATTCAGTGATTCTGGACCCGGTGATTCAGTGATTCTGGAGTGTGAACCAGCAACCATCAACCCTGGTGGACTACACACTTTTGGATAATCACACAGATAAGATTTTTGAGATCTCCAACCCTATCACACACTGTCAGAGTAGTGATTTGGACCAAGGCTTAACCGAACTGAACTGAACTGCATCGAATAACTGACTGACTGATTTTCTTTTGTGCTGACTTACTATTTTTTTTGTTTGTTAGGGGGAAATCTTTTCTTTGTTTTCGTTGTTTTCCATGTGTGATTTATATCTGTGTAATATCGAAATAAATGTTTTGATACTGTTTTGCTACTCAAACCATGGTCGTAGCCAATTCACTTCGAGAGCCGAACCTAATCCTGATTGCTAGTACTTAAATATCAATAATATAGTTATTGTGATATTTTCGTTAATGCCTTAAGTCACGGGAGTTACACTCAAATGACAGTAGTGCATATGAATCCAAAAAGTCCAGCAAAGAGGCAACCTTGTCTTTGTTTTTGTAACACATTAGGTTACTCCACTGCCAACAGGTCATATTTAAGGCTCAACACCCTGGGCCTCAGCTTCCCATCATCCAGGCACATCAACACTTTCTGGCCAAGTTTTTTGGGTAACTTAGAGGCAGGCCATGAATCAGTGCAAAAAGCATCACCAATCCTTCAGCTAATGTCGGGAAATCAATAACTTTGTCACTCTCAAGCACAACCGTCATCCTGTCTGGGCAGAAAAAAGTGGCATTTGTTGAATTGGCACTGATCAAGAGAAGCCCAACCGTTACGTAGGTCGTCAATGTTAGGTTCATCAGACTGCGCCTCCTAAACACAAGAGAGAACTGTCACTTCAGATTGTCTAAGGCTAAGCTATCCACAAAAGCGGTATGTTGCTTTAAGTGCAGCCTGAATAGAACTTGTGAAACATTTAGAGAATATGAATGATTCAGTACTACACATTTTTTATACTTAGAAACCTAAAAAAAAACTTCAAAGACATCCATAAGTGGACTTGTGTTTTTTTTTTTTACTTGTATCGAGTCTATACCCTACAATAACTACAATTATTATCATTATACTCAAAACCTGAAACTAGAACTTAAACGATGTCTGAGCAGAAGACAAAATCTTTGAGGACGTATTCCTCACACAATCAAGCTTAATTTATGATGACCCCAGGACAATTTACACAATTCTTTTTACACTATTTCTATTTTTACACAAACAATTAATATTACTTACATCGCACAGCTTTAGAAAACCAGAGTCATCTTCGTTTAGATATGTAGGGAGAGCACGGAGGACAGCAGCACGTCTATCAACTTGTTCCTGGAGTGTGACAATATATTTCTTCACTTTGGATGTTAAACAGCATAGCTACATAATAATTTTACAATAAAGACCTTTCTCAAGTATAAGGAGTTGAGGGTTTCTAAAAGGTTACACCAAAATCCACTCCAAGAACCATAATTAGCTAACCTGGAGGTCATAAGCTCTAAAGTGCTTACCCAGAATGGCAGCAACTTTTGTGGGTGGAGCTTTTTTCCTGAACAAGCTCTGTAGACAACGGTTGATTTGTAATTCTGTGAAACTCGTCACAGACCTGCACAAATGTAAAAAAACAAAACAAAATCTGTTCAAGTCTGACTGTGTATATATACAGTGTGCAACAAAGATGCTACACTTTTGTCCAATAATGGCAAAACATTGATCTTATTCTCTGTCAGATTTGGTGGAAAATATACAGATCCCTAAAACAAATGATATGCTATAGTTGATGTAAACCTGAGTCAAATTGTCACACAAAAGAATTAAAATGAATACTCAATAATACTTTGCTAGAATAGGTCTACATGGTAAATACATGTCTGTCAGTTTCTGTCAAGACAATGTCATCCTTAAAATTTGAGACATCAGTCTGGATGAATCCTACTTTTATGGGCATTGAAGGAAGAGTACACATAAGTATAATAGTGACAGTTTCTGAATCTTGTTATAAATAACTCTAAGAAGACTTTTGTCATTAAATGGTTGCTTGAATCCACACAGGACAGAAGAATGACACATCCCACCTCATTTTTCACTTCACATAACTGTCTGACTATGTAGCCGTGTACGGTGAATTTTCAAAGCATTTACTGACTGAAATGATACAGTTACAGTCTATATACAGACCCTTGTCTGTAACAAAGGACTGACTGAGAAAAAATTGCTGTGATGCAAACAATAGTGTTCAAGCAACTGTGCTCTTTTTATCAAAGGCTGCAGCCCAAAGTTTGCACATCCAAGCCATTGTTAAACTATATTAACCCCCTATCAAATCCACAAGTCTGCATAAATAGGGAAAACAATTATGGATAGGTTAGACTCATTTTGGTGGTGTGTATTTATTTACATTCAGTACTTTTGCAAAGCCTATTTAGCATCATTAACATTCAGTGGGGCTCAAAAGGTTGGACACCCCAGGTAAAAACATTGTATTAATGTGCCTAAAGAAGCCAAGAAAAGATGGAAAAGTCTCCAAAAGGCATTAAATGACAGATAAGACATTCGTATAATATGTCACAAAAAGTTAGATTTTATTCCCATCATTTACACTTTCAAAATAACAGAAAACAAAAAAAATGAATTATGAACTGTATCAGATAGAAGACTCCGTATGTCAGCCAGTTGCCTCAGCTTCAGCCTAATAGAAAGAAGAAACGTTAACTAGAAGTGCACGCAGTTACAACGGGGTCCAAGCCTCCCCGCGCCAGTCGACCCCGGCGACCTGGAAAGCGCACGAAAGTGGAACCCAAAGCGGGAGGGAAAACGTCGGGAAACATTGAGAGGCGCACGTAACGGTTCGGATTAATAGCGCAATGACCCAGAAAAACTCTGGTCTCCTAGGCTGGATACAAAACCTTGATAAAATGTCCCAAAATTGTCTACGTTGATCATAGCGCCCCCTAATGGCCTATCTTTACCAAATTTGGTACAGAGCCTCAGGGCGGCATGCCAAACAATTGTTACAGGTTTGGTGTCGATAGAATTTATTGTGGCAGAGATACTGCAATTGCAAATTTCCCATTTAAATGCATTGAGTGATTTGACGAAACCAATAAATGTTGATTATATCGCCCCCCTAATAGATGATCTTTACCAAATTTGGTACAGAGCATCGGAAAGGCATGGTCAACACGACTCACAAGTGATATGTTGATACCTTTTAAGTTGGCCGAGATATGATATGATATGTGTTTGGTAGCTGACTACAGAAACTTTGCTTGGTCGTCAAATGCGCACACAATTACGTAGCAAAATTCTTTATGCAACTTTTTGTCAGGGCCATCTGGAGATGCTATACACCAGGTTTCGTGCAGATCTGTCGCACGGCCTAGGACGAGTTTGAAAAAGTTGGTTCTAGCACTTGTTATAATATTGCGAAATTAAATTTAATCAGAAATCGACGTGGCCTATATCATGTGACTCATCTTGATGTAGTGAACATGTGGAGATGAAGTGTTTTAATGTGAGATGTATAATGTAGGAGTTATAGGCAAAAACACGTTTGACGTCATTGTAGCGCCACCTAGTGTTCCACATGTGTAATATTCGGTAAATCAGGTCAGCTACCCATTGTATATCTACCCTGTTAATTTCAAGTAATTCACTTTAGTGGAAGTGGTTAATCCAGACATTGGCCCATAGGCCACGCCCACTTGAACCAATCAGTACGCCACTGTAAGGACCGCCTCAGGAGTGGGCCTAGATGGTATCCATCAAATTGTGTAAAATGTGGATGAGTAGTTCATGAGATATAAACTTTTTGTATCTGTAGCGTCCCCCAGTGGCCAATGTTCGCGAAATTTGTTTCACAGCCTCAAAGGGTCATAGCAAGTAATATTCTAAAGTTTGGCTCAGATAGCATATATTTTGGCTGAGATATGCCAAAGTCGGTGTTTTCGTAGTTAGCTACACAAATTTGTTTGCGCGTAATGCGGGCATTTTTTATGCTATAAAAAATCTTTATGCAACTTTGTGTCAGGTTGGTCTGGAGATGCTATGTGCCAAGTTTCGTGCCGATCCATTGCACGGTCTAGGAGGAGTTCGAAAAAGTTGGTTTTCGCTAAATCGCGATTTTTCAGGTATAAAAGTCTAGGCGGAAATGGGCGTGGCCTATATCACGAGATTCAGTAGGATCCAGGGAACGCGTGGATATAAGGTTTTTAAATATCCGATGTACGGTTTGGGAGTTATAGGGCCAAACGCGTTTACAACAATCTTATAGCGCCACCTAGTGGTGGACGTGGGTAAATTTTTTTGTCTGAGGTCTTTGCGGAGTTTTGGACCAGTCCTGAAAATGGCGTGTCGCAACCAAATACGGTTTAGGCTGCAGTATGGGTTTTATGCGGAGAAGAAGAATAATGGAAAACTAGAACTGCACGCAGTTACAACGGGGTCCAAGCCTCCCCGCGCCAGTCGACCCCGGCGACCTGAAAGCCATCGAAAGTGGAACCCAAAGCGGACAGACAGAAGGGCAAACGTCGAAAGAAACTTTGAGAGGCTAGAACTGGAATAATAGCGCAATGACCCAGAAAAACTCTGGTCTCCTAGCCTGGATACAAAACCTGGATAAAATGGCTCAAAATTGTCTACGTTGATTATAGCGCCCCCGAATGGCCTATCTTTACCAAATTTGGTACAGAGCTTCCGAGCGGCATGCCAAACAATCCTTACAAGTTTGGTGTTGATAGCATTTATTGTGGCAGAGATATTGCAATTGCAAATTTACCATTTAAATGCATTGAGTGTTTTGAAAACCAATAAACATTGATTATTGCGCTTCCTAATGTCCAATCTTTACCATATTTAGGTCAGAGCACCAGGAGTGGGCCTAGATGGCACCCATCAAATTTAGTAAAATTCGGAAAAGCGGTTCATGAGATATAAAGTTATTGTATTTGTAGCGCCCCCTAGTGGCCAATGTTCGTAAAATTTGGTTTACAGCCTCAGAGGCTCATACCACAGGATATTCCAAAGTTTGGCTTTGATAGCATTTATTTTGGCCGAGATATGGCAAAGACGTTTTTTTCGTAGTTAGCTACACAAATTTGTTTGCGCGTAAGCCGAACGATTTTCATTCTATAAAAAATCTTTATGATACTTTTGTGTCAAGTTGGTCTGGAGATGCTATGTGCCAAGTTTCGTGCTGATCCATTGCACGGTCTAGGAGAAGTTCGAAAAAGTTGGTTTTCGATAAATCGCGAATTTTCACGCATAAAACGTATAGGCGGAAATGGGCGTGGCCTATATCACGAGATTCAGTAGGATCCAGGGAACGCGTGGATATAGGTTTTTTAAATATCGGATGTACGGTTTGGAAGTTATAGGGCCAAACGCGTTATTTCTGGTATAGCGCCACCTAGTGGTGGACGTGTGTACATTTTTTTGTCTGAAGTCTTTGCGGAGTTTTGGACCATTCCTGAAAATGGCGCGTTGCCACCATGTACGCTTTAGGCTGCAGTGGCAGGTTTATGCGGAGAAGAAAAATAACTAGAACTGCACGCAGTTACAACGGGGTCCAAGCCTCCCCGCGCCAGTCGACCCCGGCGACCCGGAAGGCGCACGAAAGTGGAACCCAAAGCGGAAGGGCAAACGTCGGGAAACATCGAGAGGCGCACGTAACGGTATGGAATAATAGCGCAATGACCCAGAAAAACTCTGGTCTCCTAGGCTGGATGTAAAACCTGGATAAAATGGCTCAAAATTGTCTACGTTGATTATAGCGCCCCCGAATGGCCTATCTTTACCAAATTTGGTACAGAGCTTCCGAGCAGCATGCCAAACAATCCTTACAAGTTTGGTGTTGATAGCATTTATTGTGGCAGAGATATTGCAATTGCAAATATCCCATTTAAATGCATTGAGTGTTTTGACAAAACCAATAAATGTTGATTATATCGCCCCCTAATGGCTGATATTTACCAAATTTGGTAGAGCGCATCGGGGAGGCATGGTCAACACTGCTCACAAGTGATATGTTGATACCTTTTAATATGGCCGAGATATGATATGATATGTGTTTGGTAGCTGACTACAGAAACTTTGCTTGGTCGTCAAATGCGCACACAATTATGTAGCAAAATTCTTTATGCAACTTTTTGTCAGGGCCATCTGCAGATGCTATACACCAGGTTTCGTGCAGATCTGTCGCACGGCCTAGGACGAGTTCGAAAAAGTTGGTTTTGCACTTGTCGCAATATTGCGAAAATAATTTTAAACGGAAATGGGCGTGGCCTATATCATGTGACTCAGCTTGATGTAGTGAACACGTGGACATCAAGATTTTTAATGTGTGATGTATAATGTAGGAGTTATAGGCAAAAACACGTTTGACGTCATTGTAGCGCCACCTAGTGGTCCACATGTGTAATATTCGGTAAATCAGGTCAGCTACCCATTGTACATCTACCCTGTTAATTTCAAGTAATTCACTTTAGTGGAAGTGGTTAATCCAGACATTGGCCCATAGGCCACGCCCACTTGAACCAATCAGTACCCCACTGTAAGGACCACCTCAGGAGTGGGCCTAGATGGTATCCATCAAATTTTGTAAAATTCGGATGAGCGGTTCATGAGATATAAACGTTTTGTATCTGTAGCGCCCCCTAGTGGCCAATCTTTGTGAAATTTGTTTGAGAGCCTCAGAGGGTCATACAAAGGAATATTCTAAAGTTTGGCTCATATAGAATTTATCTTGGCCGAGATATGCCAAAGTCGGTGTTTTCGTAGTTAGCTACACAAATTTGTTTGCGCGTAATGCGCGCATTTTTTATGCTATAAAAAATATTTATGCAACTTTGTGTTACGTCGGTCTGGAGATGCAATGTGCCAAGTTTCGTGCCGATCCATTGCACGGTCTAGGAGGAGTTAGAAAAAGTTGGTTTTCGATAAATCGCGATTTTTCACGCATAAAAGTCTAGGCGGAAATGGGCGTGGCCTATATCACGAGATTCAGTAGGATCCAGGGAACGCGTGGATGTAAGGTTTTTAAATATCCGATGTACGGTTTGGGAGTTATAGGGCCAAACGCGTTTTTTCTGCTATAGCGCCACCTAGTGGTGGATGTGGGTCATTTTTTTTCTCTGAGGTCTTTGCAGAGTTTTGGACCAGTCCTGAAAATGGCGCATTGCCACCATGTACGGTTTAGGCTGCAGCGGCAGTTTTATGCGGGGAAGAATAATGAAGAAGAAACCCTAGGAAAACAATAGGGTTCCACAGCCCTGCTGTGTGAAGTTACTACACGCAGCTTCGGGCTTGGACCCCTAACTAGAACTGCACGCAGTTACAACGGGGTCCAAGCCTGCCCGCGCCAGTCGACCCCGGCGACCCGGAAAGCGCACGTAAGTGGAACCCAAAGCGGAAGGGCAAACGTCGGGAAACATCGAGAGGCGATCGAAACGGTATGGAATAATAGCGCAATGACCCAGAAAAACTCTGGTCTCCTAGGCTGGATGTAAAACCTGGATAAAATGGCTCAAAATTGTCTACGTTGATTATAGCGCCCCCGAATGGCCTATCTTTACCAAATTTGGTACAGAGCTTCCGAGCGGCATGCCAAACAATCCTTACAAGTTTGGTGTTGATAGCATTTATTGTGGCAGAGATATTGCAATTGCAAATATCCCATTTAAATGCATTGAGTGTTTTGACGAAACAAATAAATGTTGATTATATCGCCCCCGAATGGCCTATCTTTACCAAATTTGGTACGGAGCTTCCGAGCGGCATGCCAAACAATCCTTAAGTTTGGTATCGATAGCATTTATTGTGGCAGAGATATTGCAATTGCAAATTTACCATTTAAATGCATTGAGTGTTTTGAAAACCAATAAACATTGATTATTGCGCTTCCTAATGTCCAATCTTTACCATATTTAGGTCAGAGCACCAGGAGTGGGCCTAGATGGCACCCATCAAATTTAGTAAAATTCGGAAAAGCGGTTCATGAGATATAAAGTTATTGTATTTGTAGCGCCCCCTAGTGGCCAATGTTCGTAAAATTTGGTTTACAGCCTCAGAGGCTCATACCACGGGATATTCCAAAGTTTGGCTTTGATAGCATTTATTTTGGCCGAGATATGGCAAAGACGTTTTTTTCGTAGTTAGCTACACAAATTTGTTTGCGCGTAAAGCCGAACCTTTTTTTCATTCTATAAAAAATCTTTATGTTACTTTTGTGTCAAGTTGGTCTGGAGATGCTATGTGCCAAGTTTCGTGCTGATCCATTGCACGGTCTAGGAGAAGTTCGAAAAAGTTGGTTTTCGATAAATCGCGAATTTTCACGCATAAAACGTATAGGCGGAAATGGGCGTGGCCTATATCACGAGATTCAGTAGGATCCAGGGAACGCGTGGATATAGGTTTTTTAAATATCGGATGTACGGTTTGGAAGTTATAGGGCCAAACGCGTTATTTCTGGTATAGCGCCACCTAGTGGTGGACGTGTGTACATTTTTTTGTCTGAAGTCTTTGCGGAGTTTTGGACCATTCCTGAAAATGGCGCGTTGCCACCATGTACGCTTTAGGCTGCAGTGGCAGGTTTATGCGGAGAAGAAAAATAACTAGAACTGCACGCAGTTACAACGGGGTCCAAGCCTCCCCGCGCCAGTCGACCCCGGCGACCCGGAAAGCGCTCGAAAGCGGAACCCAAAGCGGAAGGGCAAACGTCGGGAAACATCGAGAGGCGCACGTAACGGTATGGAATAATAGCGCAATGACCCAGAAAAACTCTGGTCTCCTAGGCTGGATGTAAAACCTGGATAAAATGGCTCAAAATTGTCTACGTTGATTATAGCGCCCCCGAATGGCCTATCTTTACCAAATTTGGTACAGAGCTTCGGAGCAGCATGCCAAACAATCCTTACAAGTTTGGTGTTGATAGCATTTATTGTGGCAGAGATATTGCAATTGCAAATATCCCATTTAAATGCATTGAGTGTTTTGACAAAACCAATAAATGTTGATTATATCGCCCCCTAATGGCTGATATTTACCAAATTTGGTAGAGCGCATCGGGGGAGGCATGGTCAACACTGCTCACAAGTGATATGTTGATACCTTTTAATATGGCCGAGATATGATATGATATGTGTTTGGTAGCTGACTACAGAAACTTTGCTTGGTCGTCAAATGCGCACACAATTATGTAGCAAAATTCTTTATGCAACTTTTTGTCAGGGCCATCTGCAGATGCTATACACCAGGTTTCGTGCAGATCTGTCGCACGGCCTAGGACGAGTTCGTAAAAGTTGGTTTTGCACTTGTCGCAATATTGCGAAAATAATTTTAAACGGAAATGGGCGTGGCCTATATCATGTGACTCAGCTTGATGTAGTGAACACGTGGACATCAAGATTTTTAATGTGTGATGTATAATGTAGGAGTTATAGGCAAAAACACGTTTGACGTCATTGTAGCGCCACCTAGTGGTCCACATGTGTAATATTCGGTAAATCAGGTCAGCTACCCATTGTACATCTACCCTGTTAATTTCAAGTAATTCACTTTAGTGGAAGTGGTTAATCCAGACATTGGCCCATAGGCCACGCCCACTTCAACCAATCAGTACCCCACTGTAGGGACCACCTCAGGAGTGGGCCTAGATGGTATCCATCAAATTTTGTAAAATTCGGATGAGCGGTTCATGAGATATAAACTTTTTGTATCTGTAGCGCCCCCTAGTGGCCAATCTTTGTGAAATTTGTTTGAGAGCCTCAGAGGGTCATACAAAGGAATATTCTAAAGTTTGGCTTGATAGCATTTATCTTGGCCGAGATATGCCAAAGTCGGTGTTTTCGTAGTTAGCTACACAAATTTGTTTGCGCGTAATGCGCGCATTTTTTATGCTATAAAAAATATTTATGCAACTTTGTGTTACGTCGGTCTGGAGATGCAATGTGCCAAGTTTCGTGCCGATCCATTGCACGGTCTAGGAGGAGTTAGAAAAAGTTGGTTTTCGATAAATCGCGATTTTTCACGCATAAAAGTCTAGGCGGAAATGGGCGTGGCCTATATCACGAGATTCAGTAGGATCCAGGGAACGCGTGGATGTAAGGTTTTTAAATATCCGATGTACGGTTTGGGAGTTATAGGGCCAAACGCGTTTTTCTGCTATAGCGCCACCTAGTGGTGGATGTGGGTCATTTTTTTTCTCTGAGGTCTTTGCAGAGTTTTGGACCAGTCCTGAAAATGGCGCATTGCCACCATGTACGGTTTAGGCTGCAGCGGCAGTTTTATGCGGGGAAGAATAATGAAGAAGAAACCCTAGGAAAACAATAGGGTTCCACAGCCCTGCTGTGTGAACCGCGTTACACGCGGTACACGCAGCTTCGGGCTTGGACCCCTAACTAGAACTGCACGCAGTTACAACGGGGTCCAAGCCTGCCCGCGCCAGTCGACCCCGGCGACCCGGAAAGCGCACGTAAGTGGAACCCAAAGCGGAAGGGCAAACGTCGGGAAACATCGAGAGGCGATCGAAACGGTATGGAATAATAGCGCAATGACCCAGAAAAACTCTGGTCTCCTAGGCTGGATGTAAAACCTGGATAAAATGGCTCAAAATTGTCTACGTTGATTATAGCGCCCCCGAATGGCCTATCTTTACCAAATTTGGTACAGAGCTTCCGAGCGGCATGCCAAACAATCCTTACAAGTTTGGTGTTGATAGCATTTATTGTGGCAGAGATATTGCAATTGCAAATATCCCATTTAAATGCATTGAGTGTTTTGACGAAACAAATAAATGTTGATTATATCGCCCCCGAATGGCCTATCTTTACCAAATTTGGTACGGAGCTTCCGAGCGGCATGCCAAACAATCCTTACAAGTTTGGTATCGATAGCATTTATTGTGGCAGAGATAATGCAATTGCAAATTTCCCATTTCAATTTATTGAGCGTTTTGAAAACCAATACACATTGATTATAGTGCTTCCTAATGTCCAATCTTTACCATATTTGGATCAGAGCACCAAGAGTGGGCCTAGATGGCACCCATCAAATTTTGTAAAATTCGGAAAAGCGGTTGATGAAATATAAACATTTTGTATTTGTAGCGCCCCCTAGTGGCCAGTGTTCGTCAAATTTGGTTGAGAGCCTCAGAGTGTCATACCAAGGGAGATTCTAAAGTTTGGCTTTGACTGCATTTATTTTGGCTGAGATATGGCAAAGTACGTTCATGAGAAATACACTTTTTTGTAATTGTAGCGCCCCCTAGTGGCCAATGTTCGTGGAATTTGTTTTAGAGCCTCAGAGTGTCATAAAAAGGAATAATCTAAAGTTAGGCTTTGACTGTATTTATTTTGGCCGAGATATGGCAAAGTACGTTAATGAGAAATACACTTTTTCTTATTTGTAGCGCCCCCCTAGTGGCCAATGTTCGTGAAATTTGTTTTAGAGCCTTAAAACTTCATCCCAAGGAATGATCTAAAGTTTGGTTTTGATAGCATTTATTTTGGCAGAGATATGGCAAACTTGGTGTTTTCGTAGTTAGCTACAAAAATTCTTTTGTGCGTAATGTGCGCATTTTTTATTCTATAAAAAATCTTTATGTAACTTCTTGTCAGGTCGGTCTGGAGATGCTATGTGCCAAGTTTCGTGCCGATCCATTGCACGGTCTAGGAGGAGTTCGAAAAAGTTTGTTTTCGATAAATCGCGATTTTTCACGTATAAAAGTCTAGGCGGAAATGGGCGTGGCCTATGTCACGAGATTCAGTAGGATCCAGGGAACGCGTGGATATAAGGTTTTTAAATATTCGATGTACGGTTTGGGAGTTATAGGGCCAAATGCAATTTTTTCTATTATAGCGCCACCTAGTGGTGGATGTGTGTACATTTTTTTTGTCTGAAGTCTTTGCGGAGTTTTGGACCAGTCCTGAAAATGGCGCGCGTCGCCACCATGTACGGTTTAGGCTGCAGCGTCAGGTTTATGCGGTGAAGAATAATAACTAGAACTGCACGCAGTTACAACGGGGTCCAAGCCTCCCCGCGCCAGTCGACCCCGGCGACCCGGAAAGCGCACGAAAGTGGAACCCTAACCGGGAGGGAAAACGTCAGGAAACATCGAGAGGCGCACGTAACGGTACGGATTAATAGCTCAATGACCCAGAAAAACTCTGGTCTCCTAGGCTGGATACAAAACCATGATAAAATGGCCCAAAATTGTCTATGTTGATCATAGCGCCCCCTAATGGCCTATATTTACCAAATTTGGTACAGAGCCTCCGGACGCCATGCCAAACAATCGTCACAGGTTTGGTGTCGATAGCATTTATTGTGGCAGAGATATTGCAATTGCAAATATCCCATTTAAATGCATTGAGTGTTTTGATGAAACCAATACATGTTGATTATAGCGCCCCCTAAAGGCTGATCTTTACCAAATTTGGTACAGAGCATCGGATAGGCATGGTCAACACTGCTCACAAGTGATATGTTTGGCCGAGATATGATATGATATATTTTTGGTAGCTTACTACAGAAACTTTGCTTGGACGTCAAATGCGCACACAATTACGTAGCAAAATTCTTTATGCAACATTGTGTCAGGGCCATCTGCAGATGCTATACACCAGGTTTCGTGCAGATCTGTCGCACGGCCTAGGACGAGTTTGAAAAAGTTGGCCCCGCACTTGTCGCAATATTGCGAAATTAAATTTAATCAGAAATCGACGCGGCCCATATCATGTGACTCATCTTGATGTAGTGAACATGTGGACATGAAGAGTTTTAATGTGAGATGTATAATGTAGGAGTTATAGGCAAAAACACGTTTGACGTCATTGTAGCGCCACCTAGTGTTCCACATGTGTAATATTCGGTACGTCAGGTCAGCTACCCATTGTACATCTACCCTGTTAATTTCAAGTAATTCACTTTAGTGGAAGTGGTTAATCCAGACATTGGCCCATAGGCCACGCCCACTTGAACCAATCAGTACCCCACAATCAGTACCCAACTGTATGGATCACCACTAGGAGTGGGCCTAGATGGTATCCATCAAATTATGTCAAATTTGGATGAGCGGTTCATGAGATATAAACTTTTTTTATCTGTAGCGCCCTCTAGTGGCCAATGTTCGCAAATTTTTTTCAGATTCTCAGAGGGTCATAGCAAGTAACATTCTAAAGTTTGGCTTTGATAGCATATATTTTGGCCGAGATATAGCAAAGACAGTGTTTTCGTAGTTAGCTACACAAATTTGTTTGCGCGTAATGCGTGCAATTTTTATGCTATAAAAAATCTTTATGCAACTTTGAGTGAGGTTGGTCTGGAGATGTTGTGTGCCAAGTTTTGTGCCGATCCATTGCACGGTCTAGGAGTTCGAAAAAGTTGGTTTTTCGATAAATCACGATTTTTCACATATAAAAGTCTAGGCGGAAATGGGCGTGGCCTATATCACGAGATTCAGTAGGATCCAGGGAACGCGTGGATATAAGGTTTTTAAATATCCGATGTACGGTTTGGGAGTTATAGGGCCAAACGCGTTTTTTTCTGGTATAGCGCCACCTAGTGGTAGACGTGGGTAATTTTTTTTCGTCTGAGGTCTTTGTGGAGTTTTGGACCAGTCCTGAAAATGGCGCGTCGCCACCATGTATGGTTTAGGCTGCAGCGTCAGGTTTATGCGGAGAAGAATAATGGAAAATAGGAGGAAAAATGATCCCTAGGAATACAATAGGGTTCCACAGCCCTGCTGTGTGAACCGCGTTACACGCAGCTTCGGGCTTGGACCCCTAATAATGGAAAATCCCTAGGAAAACAATAGGGTTCCACAGCCCTGCTGTGTGAACCGCGTTACACGCGGTACACGCAGCCTCGGGCTTGGACCCCTAACTAGGTTGCAAAACTTTCACAAACGCACCAAGGTTATGTAAAATATCTTGGGAGCATTTAATACAAATTAGTTAGGAAGCATTACAAATGTGAAATGTAAAACAGGGCAGGCTGAATGTAGCTACTGCTGATGTCAAGTTAAACAGGCTAACGTTAATACATTTAACCTCTGTGGTAGAATAATGTCCTTAACGGTACTTGTCCATAGAAAGACAAACCAAAGAGACTTCAAACCATATATCAATAAGCTAAACAAAGATATGAACAAAAGGCAATCTCAGGTTGAGAAGGGAGATACCTTATTTTAACTTCATGTTATTTTCAAATGTTTAATCTTAACTGAAAGTCACCACTCACAGACCAGAGATACTGGACCTCACAGACTGTGATAACGTTATTTAACAAACATATTCCAAGCCTACATTTTATTTATTTATTTAACTGGCCTTACAAAATGTCAAACACATGTCAACGTAAAAACAGTATTAGATGAAAAAATTTATTTAAAACCCATGCTTGCCCAAACATGCATGTCAATGGGAAAAAAAGTAGCTAAAGGCCCGTACACACACCGGGACGAATATCGCCGAGCGTTATTCGTCAGCGTTTTTCGATGCGTTTTTTGTGTTCACACCCAAGCGATTTTCGCTGACGATGAGCCGAATGAACATGCAAATTCATTATCTGTCACTAGATGGCGCTTAATGTCAAACAGAAATACCCCCGTACATAGGGTGGCGCTGCGCAACTTTGCGCTTCTGATACTCGCTTGCAACTCAGAAGAAGAGCAGAGAAGAAGAGAGCAAGTATTTAGAACATTTCTTCTAAATCAGACAAAGAAAACATGGGTATCGTAAGCACCAGTAGCTCCAGCTCCATATAGTTCTTTATGTTCCGAAACCAACGAGACCAGCAGCTCAACATTTATTTTGGACATCGTGCTTTGCCTCTTCCTCGTCTTGTGGCAGTGATGACGGTGGCGTATGTCTTCTTCGTTTGTGTGCTCGGTAAGACCGTTTTGTGCTTGAGCACCCCCAAGTTGTGTTTTACTGTAACTTCAGAAGCACAAGACACGTGAGCAAAAGGGCCGATTTCATTGGTCGGATAGTTTTTGACGCGGCGCGTCAAACCAAAAAAACGAACCCGAGGCGTTTTTTAAAAAATGACGCTTTTACGCGTGGCGTTTTTCGCGTCGGTGTGCACACTCTCATTGACGCCCTTTGTTTAGTCACGACGCGTTAAACGTCGGCGAATATCGCGCGCGCGAAATTCGTCCCGGTGTGAACAGGCCTTAATGTTACTGGTCTGTGTAATGTTAACGTTATGGTTAGTCAGATTAGTACATTTAGCTAGAGCACAGGTATTTTAATGTTAAATGAATGTGAAAAAGGACAGCTAGTGCAATGTTAGCCTGATCTTATGGCTTTTAAGTTACTTCAAACTGGAAACAATTCAAACAGTTGTGTGTTTAATGGTTTAATCATTTTAGATGGCTTTTAGGCCATTATACTGGATTGGGTAGTTTAATTCATAATAAAACATGGTATTTTATAAATGTGTTTTGTGCGCAAAAAACCTTCATTTGTTAAGACTAGCAACTAAAGCTGTCAGATGAATGTAGTGGAGTAAAAACTACAGTATTTCTCTCTGAAATGAAATGTACCTCAAATTTGTACTTAAATACACTACTTGAGTAAATGTACTTAGTTACATTCTACCACCGGTCCTAATAAAGACCGATTTAGCAGTTTATACCAGGCTTGATAAAGACCAATTGGTGCAAAACACTCCTGGACGTCATATCCAGCATTAAATCTCATTTTTACACACGTTTTCTGATAAATGGAGTGGGTGTTCTTTTCTCAAAATTTGAGGCTCTCTAGACCAGCCTGGTCTCACAGATTTCCTTGAATTGATCACAAACGGTTAACACCGCATTACATGGTGGTGGCACAGAATGTGTGAAAATATCGTGTGGCCACCATGGAAAACAATGCCATTGTAAAGTCAATGAGAAAATAACGTAGCATTAGGAGCGACTATGGTAGCGAGTAGTATTAAAGCTGGAAAATCTGCATAAGGAGGAGGGTTGGGGTCAAACAGGACTTTCACTTTTTTCACTTTTCATCAGGTTGTGTAGGACACACATTTATGTTAAAAATCTATGAAAAGGTGCATTTTGCATACTATGTCCCCTTTAAAAGAGAAGCAAAGCAGGCAGCAGTCCCCTAAGACAAAATGACAATAAATTAGATATGAAATGTGGAGTTTTCAAGTAAAATGAAAAAAAAAACTATACATAAAAGCCTTGGACACCCAGACAGGTGTGTTTTCAATTATTCTGGCTGATAAGACGTCTTCCCAGGACACTGTTGGTTTATGTAAACTGATTGATCTTCCTGAGCTAGCTCTGTTGCACCTGTTAGGGCAGAACACATGACATCTTTATCATTCTTATTGGTAGAAATTTGTGACGTAATGAATTCCCATGTAAGCTTCTTCCCACCTTCAACCTGGGCAGAAGTCTAATCAGATAGAAGAACTGAAAACACTTGTGTGGGTGTCCAGGGCCTTTAAAAATATGCTGATGTATTCCAGTACCACCAGTTTCCCTGGCATGTGATACCTGATATTTAACACTAGATGGTGTTGTTGTATGGGTAACAAATGAGACTTGGTGAATGGGGCAAGCACAAAAAAAGGCTGAATTTTATTTTGACTGAGTCACAAAGCAATATTACATAATTTGCTCATTCAGGTATGTATGTATGTCACGTTCTAGCATGTTGGAACTATGTATGCTACTTTTTGGGTAAGCTTGATGGTTTTAATCAATATATTCAATTTCAATTTCAATTTCAATTTATTTATAGTATCAATTCACAACAAGAGTTATCTCAAGACACTTTACAGATAGAGTAGGTCTAGACCACACTCCAGAATTCACAAGGACCCAACAGTGTCCTCCAGAGCAAGCAACAGTGCGACAGTGGCGAGGAAAAACTTCCTTTTAGGCAGAAACCTCGGTCAGACCCAGGCTCTTGGTAGGCGGTGTCTGACGGGCCGGTTGGGGTTAGAATGAAAAGTGGCAGTTACAATCCCAAAAAAAATAGTAGTTGTTAGTAGTCCTTTGTAGTCGGCATAGCAGAGTGTAGCAGGAGGAACATGGCATCGCAGAGCGTGTAGCGGGACCATGGCGACAGCTGCAACCTCGATTCTGGAGCCTCCCTGATCCGAGGAAACATGCTGGGGGAAAAAGAACATAAGGACTCCGGGGAATGACTCCCCAGAGCTAGGTTAGTAACAAGCATTTCTGGGACATGGATGCACATAATTGGAAAGATAGAAAAATAGAGGAGAGAGGAACTAGGTGTGTCACAGGAAGTCCCAGCTGTCTAAAACTACTATTACAGCATAACCAGGAGAGACAGTGTAAAGAGAGGAGCCTATAAATATATGATTTTGTATAGTTTGAAATTAGTGAAATGTTGGTGGAAGAACTATTCAGATCCTTTTTTTCATATCACAATGGAACAATACATTAAAAGTAAAAGCTTGCATTCAACATCTTACTTAACTAAAATATAAGTATTAAAAGCAAAATACCATATAATTGACGTATCAAAAGTAAAAGTTTTGTCATAAATTAATATTCTAGGCTGTCCTCATTTCACCTACGAAAAGTAATGCACTGTAATTTTTCATGTATTCCACATATTTATTACTGTAAACCCCACACTGACATTTGCAGTAATGCAAACGCTTGTGTCCGTGGTAATTATGACCGATGCAGCGTATTTCAAGGTGACTTTGAGCAAGTACTTGTCGTGTCCCAGAAGTACTTATTTACTACAAACGTTTTTCTTATCTTAAACATTTGTTATATCTTTACTCGTATCACTGGGGACTTTCCAAGTTTTATTCTGGATCCAAAAAGGATGGGCTCTGTTTTCCATAGATGAAGAGACAGCTCGTTATCAGACAGCCAAATCCAACATTTAGAAGCTCCTCACCCAAGAACCACTAAAGCTTAATGGCACACAAGAAAGAGCCATCTTTCATGTTAATAATGTCCACTAAAAAAAGAATGGCCCTAGGACACTCCCTTGAAGGACCCCACAACTTATACTTTGGAAAGTGTCCCTTTTGTATATCTTCACAAAGAGGTAAGAATTCACTCATTGAACCTAACTTGCCTAACCCCATGGCCTTTAGCTTAAACAGCAAAATACCACAATCCACAGTATGAAAAGCCTTTTGAAGGTCTAACATTCCCCAGAATTTGCCTGCATCACCCTGCTTCTTGACATGATCTGTTAAACATAAAAGGCAGGTTTCAGTGGAATGGGATTTTCCAAATCTTGAATGAAAGTTCAAATAATATTTTATGAATTCATACTTAGTGACATAATCTAAACATACGTCTCTGTCAGATTTAGAGTATACTTTAAGTACAGATTCTACATACTGTACCACTGGCTACATCCCACTGACTATAGCCACCTATTAGTGTTAGCGCATTGAGTGTGTGAACGCAGGCTGGCTTTATCAGATTGTCTTCTCCTATCACATCTAGCCTATGAGTCATTGATATAGACAGAAAGCACGGACAGAAAGCTCACTAAATTCTATTCAGCTACTGCTGCAACACAGGTTTCTCTAAAAGGAACAGAAAGTAACCTTGAAACAGAGCAGCATATCATTGTTGCTTACCACAAGACCTCATCCACTTAAATGACACTTTCTGTCACCACAGCAACCGTTTCTAAAGTGGGAAGTGCATCAGGTATACTGTATAATCACACTTATATGGAAAGCTGAACTAAAGGTAGAAGAGTCTAATACTTAATTAAAGCTGCAAGCAGCGATGTACGGGCCCTCGCTGACCTGCGCGAGTCGGGGTTACTGGCGGACGCCTCTCCTTGCAACCGCGCATTTGCGCGTCACTCACACACTGAAAATTGTCGGCAATGAAAAGTGAACTCCCTGCTGAGTTCATTGATACCTCACACAAGCCTATATATCATACAGCTCATTCTCTGTGAAAGGGGGCGTGGCCGCATCATAGGGGGGCGGGTCAAACATCACCACTGAAATAGGAACACTCTGCTGAGTTCATTGATACCTCACACAAGCCTATACGTCATACAGGTCATTATCTGTGAAAAGGGGCGTGGCCGCATCATAGGGGGCGGGTCATTATCTGTGAAAAGGGGCGTGGCCGCATCATAGGGGTGCGGGTCAAACATCACCACTGAAATAGGAACTCTCTGCTGAGTTCATTGATACCTCACACAAGCCTATACGTCATACAGGTCATTCATTATCTGTGAAAGGGGGCGTGGCCGCATCATATGGGGGCGGGTCAAACATCACCAATGAAAAAGGAACTCTCTGCTGAGTTGATTGACACCTCATTCAAGACTGTACCATAAACGGTTCAAATGTTATGGAAGGGGGCGTGGTCTGAGTGGGTGGGCGTGGTCACATTATGTGGGCCACCTCAGTTTCACATGTAGACCATACATTCTAAGTTTCATGTAAATCGGATGATGTTTGTCATATAAGGTGTATTTCCTGTTGCCAGATGGTGGCGCTGTCTCCAAAAGTTCATATTGGCCTGCAGATGTCCTCAGGCCTGGACTCTTGGTGATTGTGGGAAATTTCAAGCAGATACAACAACAGAAACTGTAGTTAGAGCCACTTTCTCCTTCATCGCTAAACACTCACAATGGCCGCCATGCCACGCCCACACCGTATGACGAAAAGTTTTTCTTTTAATAACTTTTCATCGTTAAGGTCTCAAGATGACACAGACCTAGTTTGAAGCTGATCTGATGAAATCTCTAGGAGGAGTTCGTTAAAGTATAGCACCTTGTCTTTTAGGCCTACTTCCTGTTGCCACTAGGGGGCGCTATGACTTTGAGCAAATATCGGCGTGTAGATGTCGTCAGGGGCGGACTCTGATGAATCCTGAAAAGTTTCAAGCAGATACGACAACGTACACTGTAGTTACAGCCACTTTCTCCTTCATCGCTAAACACTCAATATGGCCGCCATGCCACGCCCACACCGTTTGACGAAAGGTTTTTCTTTTAATAACTTTTCATCGTTAAGGTCTTAAGATGACTCAGACTGAATTTGAAGCTGATCGGATGAAAGCTCTAGGAGGAGTTCGTTAAAGTATAGCACCTTGTCTTTTAGGCCTACTTCCTGTTGCCACTAGGGGGCGCTATGACTTTGAGCAAATATCGGCGTGTAGATGTCGTCAGGGGCGGACTCTGATGAATCCTGAAAAGTTTCAAGCAGATACGACAACGTACACTGTAGTTACAGCCACTTTATCCTTCATCGCTAAACACTCAATATGGCCGCCATGCCACGCCCACACCGTTTGACGCACACTGTAAAGGTTTTCTTTTAATAAGTTTTCATTGTTAAGGTCTTAAGATGACTCAGACTGAATTTGAAGCTGATCGGATGAAAGCTCTAGGAGGAGTTCGTTAAAGTACAGCACCTTGTCTTTAAGAATTACTGCCTGTTGCCACTAGGGGGCGCTATAACTTTGAGCGAATATCTGCGTGTAGATGTCGTCAGGGGCGGACTCTGATGAATCCTGAAAAGTTTCGAGCCAATTGGACCATGTACGCTCAAGTTACACCCACTTCCTGTCATAAGGCATATTTCCTGTTGCCAGTTGGTGGCGCTATCTCCAAAAGTCCATATTGGCCTACAGGTGTCGTCAGGCCTGGACTCTTGGTGATTGTGGGAAATTTCAAGCAGATACGACAACGTACACTGTAGTTACAGCCACTTTCTTCTTCATCGCTAAACACTCAAAATGGCCGCCATGCCACGCCCACACCGTTTGACGAAAAGTTTTTCTTTTAATAACTTTTCATCGTTAACATCTCAAGATGACTCAGACCAAGTTTGAAGTTGATCGGATGAAAGCTCTAGGAGGAGTTCGTTAAAGTATAGCACCTTGTCTTTTAGGCCTACTTCCTGTTGCCACTAGGGGGCGCTATGACTTTGAGCAAATATCGGCGTGTAGATGTCGTCAGGGGGCGGACTGTGATGAATCGTGAAAAGTTTCGAGCCAATCGGACCATGTACGCTCAAGTAACACCCACTTCCTGTTTCGGTGGCGAATCGCACAAAATGGCGCCCCGCCACGGCCACGCCCTATGACGAAATTTTTTTCTTTTAATAACTTTTCATCGATAACATGTTAAGATGACACAGACCAAGTTTGAAGCTGATCAGATGAAAGCTCTAGGAGGAGTTCGTTAAAGTACGACATGTGGAAATGGCCAAAATCGCACTAATTTCGCACATTCAAAACAAAATGGCGGACTTCCTGTTGGGTTTAGGGGGGGGCTACAATGGAGTTTTATGTCCGCCCTGCCATGCTACAGATGTATACCAAGTTTCGTGACTCTACGTTAAACGAGTTGCAGGGGCTCAATTTTCTTAATTTTGTAGGGGGCGCTAGCGAGCCATTTTTTTGCGCCTATTCCCGAAACCATTAAAATACGTAAATTTTCACCAGACTTGATGCAACCGCCAAATTTGGTGAGTTTTTGAATATGATAAGTCCTCCAAAAAGGCAATTCATTTGTCGGATAAAAGAATAATAATAAGAATTCATTCAATTCCAATAGGGCCTTCGCCAGGGCCTTCGCCGCTGTCGGCGCTCGGGCCCTAATAATAATAATAATTCCTTCAATTCCAATAGGGCCTTCGCCGCTGTCGGCGCTCGGGCCCTAACAAGTAGTATGATATACTGTAGTAGTATATATCCAATTTTTTTTCCTACGTGTCACTGAAACGTACATTTTGTAACCCCACCCACAATCTTTTCCTTAATGTAACTGTTCCATTCTTGTGCCAAGCATAACTTTTGGACAAAATGAGAGTGAGAATGTGCTGTAGGCAGAGGAAAATGCACACTAATCCCATTTGTGCCCCTATGTGGGTTTTCTGTTTTCCCACTGTGGCCCAAATAAATGGTTATTTCTGAAAATTTCAACAATGATACTGCATGCTAGTAATGTTATTGGTCAGTTACTGCAGCTATCATAAAAGAGGACCATTTTGCAGTGCCGCCATCTCTGCTTCCAAGTGTGCCCACAGTATGCCCAGTGTGCCTATAGTGTGCTCACAGTATGCCAACAGTATACCCAATGTGTGCCCACAGTATGCCAACAGTTTGGCCACAGCATGCCCACAGTTTATACAATGTGTGCCCACAGTATGTCCAATGTCTACCCACAGTATGCCCAATGTATGCCCAATGTGTGCTCACAGTGTGCCAACAGTATGCTCAATGTGACCACAGTGTTCCCACAGTATGTCCACAGTTTGCCCAATGTGCCCACAAGTTGCCCACGGTATGCCCGCAATATGCCTACAGCATGTCCAATGAGCCCAGAATATGTGCCCACAGTATGCCCAATATACCCACAGTATGCAACATTATGTGCCCACCATGTTCTGACAGTATGCCCAATGTGCCCACAGTATGCCAACATTATACCCAATGTGCCGACAGTGTGCCAATAGAATGCCCACACTATGCCCAACTTGCCCAAAGTATCCCGACAGTATTCCCAATGTGTGCCCACAGTATGCCCCATGTACCCACAATATGCCCAATGAACCCACAGTGTGCCCATATTATGCCAACATTATGCCCAATGTGCCGACAGTGTGCCCACATTATGCCCAATGTGCCGACAGTGTGCCCACAGTATGCCAACATTATGCCCAATATGCCCGCAGTATGCCAGCAGTATGGCCAAAGTGCCCGCTGTATGCCCACAGTACAGCAGTGGCTTTTACGCCAGTTTATATTGCTACAAGTAATCTATTTTACTAAATGTTCCAACGTGACATACATTTACATAATTTTTAATCCTGTGGCAGCAACATCCTGAAAGAAAAGAGGAGATGACAGTTGTTTTGAGAAACGCTTTAATGCACCGTGCTAGCCTGTTTGTTGTTGCATGGTAATAGTTATAGCATCTTATTTCAAATGTTTAACATCCAGCAGTTGTTGAGCTTTATTGTATTACTATCTGTTTACTATTGTATAACTATCTGTTCAGGAATTAATCACATAGATAAAAAAATTGAATATGAGGAATGCTAACTGTATTTCTGCCAGCTTGGTGATGTCACACCACCTCACCAGAATCATTTTGTGCTCAGCTTTGAGTAAATATATATAATAGTCCCAATAGAAAATTGTTAGAGGGGTTAGATGACAACTAGAGGATGGATACCCGACCCGAGCCCGACGGGACCCGACGGTACCCGACGGGTCGGGCGGGACAGATTTTTAGAAAGGATGCTCGGGTTCGGGTCGGGCTCGGTCACATCAGCGCGATAAGGCATTGAACATTTTGAATTTAAAACAGCTTAAAATAAATGTCAAATATTACCCTAACATCCGTCTTCCTGTGTGCTGTGACAACCAAAGACGTGCGTATTAAGCTCCATGTGGCAGCGCAACGATGGAAGATGTTAAAAAGAAGTTGGCCGCAGGAGATTTTAAAACTATTGAAAACGAAGGAAAGTCAGCTGTGCATTGATGCGCTCATCTGTTGACATTTCCCAATGCCTTCCTACAATTGCTTAATAAAAGCGGGCTTTCCACACAAACAAACGTACATGTGTCATTAGTATGAGAAACAAATGCGATTTTAACTGTGTCGGGCTCGGGTCGGGCTCGGACAGAAATATCTTAATGCCTGTCGGGCTCGGGTCGGGTTCGGTTACTGCTCTGTCGGACGCGGGCCGGGCTCGGACAGAAAAATCCGGCCCGATCCGCACTCTAATGACAACCACTTGTCATCTATCTTCATCTATCAGCTGACTATTTTATCTATTGTCTATCTTTTGTATTAGGAATGTTTTCTGGTGTTATTTATTTTCAGACAGCTATTGAATACAGAAAAACCTCCACAAGGATGAATACATTTTTGCAAGAAGTTTACTGTAAATCAACTTCAATTAGGCCTAGTACTTTTCTAAAAAAAAGTGATTTAGATCAGGTAGGATTTTACATTCTTGTCAACCTTTTTAGAACGTCTTTGATGTTCAATGGTTCAATGGTTACCTACTCCAGCGATACACAGTGAAAGTATGGATCTATGACTGTACCATCTACCATCTGTTCCCACTCAGCCACTCACAGTTTGTCTCTCTGATGTATATCTGCTTAAAGAGATTGTATATATCTATAATATCAATTGTTAAATGTTGTTTAAATAATCATCAAAAAAAACTATTGCCAAGAGGATTAGAACCATCCACGCTGCATTTTACATCAAGGGCCATCGGGCTGGATTTGGCAGGAAATCTGAGAAATTGTTTGTTGGTGCAAAGCTGAAAGTGGGGTGCTGTTCTTGCAGCAAAAAATATCATTTTGGGAACAATGGAAGTGAAAGGGTTTATGGAGAGTATGGTTGTAGCTTTAAGAAATTGTAATACTAGCAATACTTACAAGTTTGTAGTGGAGTGTATTAATTAAAGTTCTAGATTTATGTTCACTTAACAAAACTTTAAAAGAGATGTGTATTTGTTCGTACATGGCAGATGTATCTGAAATACTGATAGGAATAGGACAAAAGCCCTGAAAGGCAAAGTGAAAAAAGAAAGTTGCGGATAAAAGTTTCCTGCAATTTCTTTTTTCACCATGCCTTTTCGGTCTTATTTAGAATAGAGAATCTAAATATAGAAGGTTGGTGTGTGCATGTGTAGGAATACGTACAAATGAAGTTGAAATGAAGTATTTCTCACACAAATCCTGTGTGGTTTTGGCTGGAACCACCAAAACTGAAAGCGTCAGGCTCATTTTAGAGCATCAAACTGTTAGAAATGCCTTCACTGATTTCACCATATGAAACATGTATGAGAAATAATCTGTACTGTGACTTTCCGAAAAGTCTCTTCTGTCTATTTTTCACTCTAGTTTCTTAATAAGTCAGATTTATAATATGTTTTTTATATATATATATATATATATATATATATATATATATATATATATATATATATATATATATATATATATACCTGTTGTGTAGTGTTTAGTCATTTAAGTCTGATCAGATTTTGTATGACTACGAGTAATACGAGTCAATATCTGTACTCGGATTGAATAAATCTCTCTCTCTCTCTCTCTCTCTCTCTCTCTCTCTCTCTCTCTCTCTCTCTCTCAAGTCCGCGGGTCTGTTCCGTTAACGTTTAGGGTTTCTTCAGCTTCAGGTTTGTTTTTAACTTCGGTTTGTAGTACTTACATAGTAACCAGTACATTTCTGGTGAACGTGGGGTTTCAGACATGCTGCTTGATTTAAATGCGACTCCTGTTTTTTTTTTTTTTAACCGTCAGCTGGCTTCATTAAAGTCAATGCAGATCTGAGAAAGCAAAAATTAAGTTAAAAAAAGAAAGTTATATTGAGTATGAAAACTCTTGTTCATTACATTTTACTTCATAATTGCAACCGTATGTGTTGTATTCATTGTTGAAAAACTTGTGTAGTTTGTTTGTTACCATGACAACACCATTGATCTGAAGTTTGATAGTTTTCTAATCAGCAATAAATATAACAATTTCTGATCAACCCATATCAATTGCATGCTTAAAATAACATACCAGTTAAAGCCCCGCCCATTTCAAGACAACCTGACCCACTTCCGGGTTAAATTCTGTCCACTTCCGGGTTAGGCCCCGCCCAGTCCGAGTACAGATACGGATACAGATAGTTCATGTGGTAAACAGATACAGATAATGCTGTACTCGCTCATCCCTAATAACAAGCTACAAAAATGTAAACTTTGTAATGTCTCAGCCAAAATTAAAGCTTTCAATGCAAAACTTGAGAATTTTCTTTGGCATGACCCTTTGAGGCTCCACAACAAATTTTACGAAAATTGGCCACTAGGGCACACTAAGTACAAAAAGTTTATATCTCATTATCATAATGGTTCATCCGATTTACGAAATTTTGAGGGTATAATCAAGCGCCACTCCTGAGGCCGTGCCTACAGTGGGGTACTGATTTATCAATGTGGGCGTGGCCTATGGGACCCAGGTGTGGATTCACCACTTACACTAATGTGAGCAATTCCTGTTACCGCCTGACTCAAGGCTGGCAACAAAAGGGAGGTCACACACAGATTAACCAAAAAGTATTTTATTTCACTAAATAGACTTATAACACAACTTAACTCAACATAACATAAACATAAATGTAACAGTGGGGTGTGTTAGTGTAGAAGACATCAGTAGTGTTTGCCATGTGTGGATGAGTAAATGGATGGTGTGATGTGTTATGTAAGGTGCAAGAAACCAAACAAAGAACAAAATGGTGGATGATGCAGTAGGACCAGCTGAGAGAGAGTAAGACTCCTATGAAGGTAAATATGGTGCAAATGTGAGAGCGTGTAGATGCGATGTGAGCGCTTGATTTGAGAACTTGAAGAAAATTTGTACTCGTATTTTTTTTTTCCCCCACTTGAGTCACTTTTCCAGTACAACCACAACTCAGTGATTACAACCTCTCGAATCTGTCACTGCAGTGTGCTCTCTCGCATCACACAGCGGCGAGTTTGCGCTCTCGACTTTTGCAACACTTCTAGCGATACATTTGGTGCAAAACTAATTTGTACCTGTGGACTTAGTCTGTTGAGCTCTGAGCCAACAGAACGGCCTGGGACAGCAGGGTTTCTATCGCCAGATGAGGGACAACTCTGTGCGGCTTATTTATGTAGCATGAAAGCTAGCGTTAGCTAACTAGCAGCCACCCCACTTCTAAATAGGCCTACTGTAAATACCTTTTAATTATCTCAACACTTTTCAACAGTCCAACTGAAACACTGGCGGTGAGCTCCAGGTTCTGCAGCCGCAGACGGACCGCCATCTGTGGGGCTCGGCCAGCGTGGACACATCGCTAGAAAGCTCCGCTGCCGACCTCGACATGATCTGATCTCCAGCAGGACACGGAGAGCTCCCAGACCCGGTAGCAGCGGAACAATCCCCCTGGAGCTCACCGCCAGTGTTGGTGGAATAGCAAGCTAGCGTTAGCGAACTAACCAGCCAGCACTTATAAATAAATACAATTTAATTTAAAAGGCAGGCGTTATACCCACTGATGGCGGTCCGTCCGGGGCTGTAGGACCTGGAGGTTACCGCCAGTGTTTCAATTTGACTGTTAAAAGTGTTAGAATAACAAAAATGTATTCATTTATAAGTGGGCTTAGTTCGCTAAGCCTAGCTTGCTATTCCACCAACACTGGCGGTGAGCTCCCGGGGGGTTGTGCTGCTGCTACCGGGTCTGTAGCTCGCCATGTCCCACTGGAGATCAGATCACGTCGAGGTCGGCAGCGGACCTTTCTAGCGATGTTTCCAAGCTGGCCGAGCCCCACTGACGGCGGTCCGTCTGCCGCTGCAGGACATGGAGCTCACCGCCAGTGTTTTAGTTGAACCGTTAAAAAGTGTTGAGATAATTAAAAGGTATTTACAGCATTCAGAAGTGGGCTGGCTGCTAGTTAGCTAATGCTAGCTTTCATGCTACATAAATAAACCGGACAGAGTTGCAGAGCTGCCAACTTTTCCAAAAACCTTGGAGTGAGATTTGGGGGGGGGCCAACCCATATTTTGCCGCGTACAAAGTAATTTCTTTGGTTCTTTCAGCATCATTATCCTTCAGGGTTTAAATTGGGATTTGTCATGTGTTGGCGGATGGGGGGCTCTCCCTATGGGGGTCTGGGGGTACGCCCTCCCAGGGAAATAAAGACTATTTGTTCATTTTATGAAACATTGAATGAATTATTTACAGTTACATTTAGAGATGCACAGAGGTTAGAGAAGCACAATAGTGGCCCAACGTTGCAGTATCATATATATAGTATAGTATAGCTCAGATGTGTTTCAGATTTCTACTCATGTTTACAACTTTGTGCAAATTCAAAATATAACTCCTCCCATCTCTGTTGTCCGAGATTTGGAGAGTTGTAATATAGTCTGCTGTGCATGTCAATGCTCCGTTAATATGGTGGTTCTCATTCAGACCGTCTGACAGACACAGAGGCCCATTTGGGTCTCTGGTCTTTGACAAAGTTTAAAGGAGGCTGTACGCTGCTCTTCATCGGAGGTCTACACGGATACAACGCGTCACTGCCCACAGCAGAGCGAGTCCACTAAAATGAACTTAAGTTGCTACACTACACTACCAGCCGCGCTGCTCACCTCTATATATGTGTGTGAAACCGGTCAAATGCGTGTGTCTCATGGCCAATGCGTGAGAGTTGGCAGCCCTGGAGTTGTCCCTCATCTGGCGATAGAAACCCTGCTGTCCCTGGCCGTCCTCTTGGCTCAGAGCTCCACAGACTAAGTCCACAGGTACAAATTAGTTTTGCACCAAATGTATCGCAAGTGTTGCAAAAGTCGAGAGCACAGATTGCAATACCTCTGACGCAGTAAATCTATCACATCCATCACTAAACTTGAGTTTACTGTTACCACTGCCAATCTGAGGCTCTATATCGGCCTTTAGGGGGCGCTCTAATTGAGGTGAAGTGTTTTGGCGTTTTACTCAATGAATTGGAAAATCACTATTGCAAATCACCACAGACTTTACAGTTCGCACTTAGTGAAATTTGCCTCGCCACTGCTGTTCTGCTTTCGCGGGCTCCGCGGGTCATCAGGGGCGGCGTGCCCCTCCATTTACACTGGACACACAACTGTGCATTATCCTAATGCAGTTTTGTCACTGCTGTCCCACTGCAAGTGAACAGTGTTGATATGGACTTGCATGGATTATACGGCATTAGTTTGCCCACACTGGAACTGGTGCAGGATTAGTCAACTCACTTGAGTAGAAAGGCAGATTCTCTCTCTCTCGCTCTCTCTCTCTGCCAATCTCAATGTCATTGTAAGTCATGTCTATACACACACACACACACAAGCTCCCCTACCCCATCCTAAAAGGTAAGAAACGTGCTGTTACTCCATGCAGATGTGTATCCAAACAGACAATATGCAAACTATAATGCCAACTGTTGACTGTCTAAAGTCAGATCATACATTTTCATAATTAATTTCTTTGCTATCCTTTAACTACAATTGATACTGAACTGATACAATGTAATAATGATGTAATCTATATCCAGTTCATAGACGCTTTTAGGAAAAAATACTTTACCACAGTCTATTTTTTGAGTAATCAGAAGAACTGATGCCTCCCCTATGTTTTCTGACCACGGTGGAATATCTTTAGCAGGAAAGGTTACCCCTCTCCTTGATTTCATAACGCCATATCTGTCTCTCGTTGAGCATCGTCAGCATTTATGCGCTTGTCTTGTGCACGGCCCGCTAACCAAGGAAGAAAAAAGTCTTTGCCTCTCGGTTCAGAGATCTTGTTGGTCTGATGAAAAAAACATCTTAAATTATAGTAATGCGGCACATTTTTTGGAAGTAACTGTAACGGCGTTATAAAGATGGGAAGAGTAATCAATTAGATTTCTCATTACTGAAAAAAGTAACATCGTTATTTATAACGCTATTTTTCCCATCACTGAAGGAAACATAGAGCTGCATTGAAATCAGAGTAGAAATCAAGTATCCCATTAAGAGGTTTTGTAGTGCAACGTCATGCAACTTCCGCCCTTGCATCTCAAAGACAGTAGCCATTACTCACATTGCTACAGAAGGGCGCTTGTCAGGAAGACAATGTTGTTGTTAATATAGATGTCAGTTTAAAAGATTTGCGTGATATCTGTTTTGACTGATGTACAGTAAATAATGACAGGATTGTCCGTTGATTGACAACATTTAAGCAATACTTTGAAATCTCTTGTCAGAAAAAGTAGCAGATTGGACAAAGTAGTCAGTATTTCAAATAATATCATCAAGTCAGTTTTTTTTACACATTCTTTCCCTCCAGCTTGTGTCTGAGTATGTCATGGTGTTACACAATGTGTCTCCTCTAATGTGTGAGCTTGCTGTTTGATAATCTGTCACCAGGCCTCCCAACCTTCCCTAAATAAAAGATTATAATTCTGAAAGTCATAGCTCCAGATCCACTGGAGTCTTTATTTATAGGCTTTCTCATCATCCCACCATGCCTTATATTCTGTTATTTTAAGCAATGCCTCATAGCAAATAGAGCATATAGATGATCCATTATCAGCGTGAATGTTTTTTTAAACCACTTTAGTCACAAACCTGTTTTAAAGCCTTAATAAATTAATTCAAATTAAACACGTACTTCCTAATTTAATATTGATGAAATCACTTATGTTAAGTGACGTACAGTGCATTTTTATTACACCTCCCCAATTACAGTCCGGTGGTATTCATCCATCTGTCTTTGTGTAGATGCTATGTTTTCATACCATCTCACCAGATGATCTAATTAATGCTGCACCTAACCGAAGCTAAAGCCTGGTCAAAAAGGTGCTAGATTATACAAATGCAACACTTTTGTTGTGCCCATTTTTTATGAGCTGAACTCAAAGAGCTAAGACTTTTTCTATGTACACAGAACAACATGGTATCATGACTTTGCTTAATGACGGCCCTGGGCCTGTCGTATACTGTGTATACAATAATGAGATGACTGGGATCTCCTGGCTGGTCCTCCCAAGCTATTTAACCCTGCTTGCCCTGAGCTCAGCCCTCACATTTTCCTGACTGCGCACCAGCATGTTTTCCCTCTGTTTAGTTATTTCCTTTGTTAGTTACTGACAACATGCACCTCACAACCTCTATTTCATCCATAAACACATTCACCACTGATATTGATAATCACACCTCATCTTTCTATTGTTTGCAATATGATTTAATAAATGTAACGTTATTATTGTTAAGTTGCTGTGCTCCCTCTTTCCGTCATTTTTTTTGGTTAATCTTAGTTGGTTGGTCTTGAGGCATTTTGGTTTTGTTGAACGCTATGTTTGCTTGGGGACACTTGTCATTTTGTTTGGAGCAGTTGTGTGTGCAGATGGCCAATTTGCGGCCTCCCGTGAAGGTGACATCGGGTGTGGGGGATTCCCCATGTGTCTGTTACGTACAAAGCCTTATATGGTCTGTTTCTGCACTCTGGGGGATGTACTTGGGAGTCTTGAGTTTAGGCACATTTACAGCAGTTGTTTTGTTTCTTTTTGGTTGTGTGGTTGAAGGTGACTTTGTTGGGTTTTTTTTCTCCTTCTGTTTTATTAAGTGTTAATCCACCTGTGTGCTTTATTTGTAGGAGTGGTTTCCCTGGTAAGTTAAGTAGCGTTTCCACTTTGGGTTTCATCAGGGTGGGGTTTGTATTGTTGGGGTACAGCAGTCAGAGCTTCCTTTTTCCCTTCTCCTTGAAATTGCTTGGGAGCACTGCCGTGGCTCCGAGGAAGTTGCCAATTTCTGGGCACTTTTTCCGGCCTAGCGGGCTTTAAGTGCATAAATACCCACCGCTACGCTGACTAGTTGGGTTTTGGTTAGGTAGTTACCTAGCAGGGAGCTCCGTTTGGAGGTTGTTTATTCCTCTGTTGCGCACTAGTGGGTTTAACATGTTTGTTGTGCGGATAATAGGATAGGCTATGGAGGAAATTGTAAAGGTGTTTGTAGGGGCGTCTGCTGAGGGAGGAGGCCAATTTGAGAGCCTTTTTGGTTAAGATGGAAGTCTTGAGGAAAACTGAGGCTGCGTTGGGCTCCGTGGAGATTGGGATCCCTGTGCTGCCTATATTGACTTTCACGGGCTTGACGTTTGAACAGCAGAAGGAATTACTTCACCTAAGTCTTCAGTTGAAGATGGAAAAGGATATTGCAGTTGAGAAAATGCATCAGGGTATTGAGATGGAAAAGGTGGTGTCAGTGGAGAAATTGAGACAAGACACAGAGCAGGCAAAGCTTGAGTTACAGAGGCAGCCGCGGGCTGTAGATGATTTGAATCAGTTGAGGTTGGTTCCTAAATTTAACAAGAATGATCCAGATGTTTTCTTCTCGATGTTTGAGCGTTTATCTGTGGCTTGGGTGTGGTCTGCTTCCTGTTGCAGTGTGTGTTAAGCAGCAGGCGTATTCTTCTAACAACAGTGATTGTTTGAATTATGAGTTGGTGAATGCAGTGGTGCTGAACACGTATAAGCTGGCGCCTGACGCTTTACGAGTTGGAAGAAAGGTGACAAGTCTCATTTGGAGTTTTTTTATAAGTTGTCTACTCATTTTGATCGTTGGTGTGCTGCTACTAAGGTGGACACATGAGGATTTGCGAGAGTTGATTGTTCTGGAGCTTGTTAACTCTGTGCCTGAGCTCATTGGAACTTATATTAAGGAGCGCACCGTTAGGTCAGTGTCTGAAGCCGCTGCCTTGGCAGATGACTTTGTTTTGATGCATGGTGGTGGATTTTCTACTGTTCGTGGTGGCGGCGGACATGTGAAGGGTTCTTCGCCTGCAGAGGAGTGTTCTGGAGGCCTGGGCAGAACAGTTGGGTTAAATTAGAGTACTGGACGTGGTGCTGGTAGATCTGAGCAAATGTGTAATTACTGTCACAAACGTTGGCATTGGAAAAGGGACTGCTATGCGTTAGATTCTAGTACTCATCAGGTTGGAGCTTGTGTTGGCCCCAAGCCAACAATGTTGGGTGCACCAGTCCCTGAAGTTCCTGGTAAGTTGAAGAGCTTGTAAAAAAAATCTGTACTCGTTTTTTTTTTTTTTTTTTCTTCACTTGAGTCACTTTTCCAGTACAACCACAACTCAATGATTACAACCTCTCGAATCTGTCACTGCAGTGTGCTCTCTCACACAGCGGCGAGTCTGCACTCTCAACTTTTGCAACACTTCTTTGGTACATTTGGTGCAAAACTAATTTTGTACCTGTGGACTTAGTCTGTGGAGCTCTGAGCCAACAGGACGGTCAGGGACAGCAGGGTTTCTATCGCCTGATAAGGGACAACTCTGTCCGGCTTATTTATGTAGCATGAAAGCTAGCGTTAGCTAACTAGCAGCCCGCCCGCTTCTAAATACTATACCTTTTAATTATCTCAACACTTAACAGTCCAACTGAAACACTGGCGGTGAGCTCCAGGGTCCTGCAACCGCAGACGGACTGCAGCGTGGAAACATTGCTAGAAAGCTCCGCTGCCGCTCTCGACGGCCGGGGACAGCAGGGTTTCTATCGCCAGATGACGGACAATTCTGTCCGGCATATTTATGTCTCTCCGGGAACCATCACCTTATCATGGTGGAGAGGTTTGTGTGTCCCTATGAACCTGAGGGCTGTGTTGTCTGGAGCTTTGTGCTCCTGGTAGGGTCTCCCATGGCAAAGAGGTCTCAGGGGAGGGGCCAGACAAAGAATGGTTCAAAGACCCTATGATGGAAAAACAAGGAAGGGATAGAGGGATCCTGCCTGGAAGAAGCCCGGGGCCCCCGTCTGGAGCCAGGCCCAGTAGGTGGGCTCGTGAGCGAGTGTCTGGTGGCCGGGTTTGCCACGGAGCCCGGTCAGGCACAGCCCGAAAAAGCAACGTGGCACTTCTCGCTCCAGCCCATGGACCCACCACCTGTGGGAGGATCCAAAGGGGTCGGGTGCGCTGCTATATGGGTGGCAGCGAAGGTCAAGGGCTTTGACGGACCAGACCCGGGCGGCAGAGGCTGGCTCTGGGGACGTGGAATGTCACCTCTCTGTGGGGGAAGGAGCCGGAACTTGTGCGGGAGGTGGAGCGCTACCAGTTAGATCTGGTGGGGCTTACAGGCTGTACGTCTCGGTTCTGGAACCATACTCCTGGATAGGGGTTGGACTCTGTCCTACTCCGGAGTTGCCCATGGTGTGGGGATACTCACAAGCCTCCGGCTGAGCGCCGCTGCGCTGGAGTTTACCCCGGTGGACGAGAGGGTCGCCTCCCTACGCCTGCGGGTGATGGGGGGGAAAACTCTGACTGTTGTTTGTGCATATGCACCAAACAAGAGTTCGGAGTATTCGGCCTTCTTGGAGACCTTGAATGGAGTCCTGTATGGGGCTCCAGTAGGGGACTCCATAGTTCTGCTGGGGGACTTCAATGCACACGTGGGCAATGATGGAGATACTTGGAGAGGCGTGAACGGGAGGAACGGCCTCCCTGATCTAAACCAGAGTGGCTGTCTGTTGTTGGACTTCTGTGCTAGTCATGGATTGTCCATCACAAACACCATGTTCGAACATAGGGATGCTCATAAGTGTACGTGGTACCAGAGCACCCTAGGCCAAAAGGTCAATGATCGATTTTATAATCGTTTCATCTGATCTGAGGCCGTATGTTTTGGACACTCGGGGAGAGAGGGGCAGAGCTGTCAACTGATCACCATCTGGTGGTGAGTTGGGTCAGGGGGTGGGGGAAGACTCTGGACAGACCTGGTAAGCCCAAACGGGTAGTGCGGGTAAACTGGGAACGTCTGGAGAAGGCCCCTGTCCGACGGACTTTCAACTCACACCTCGGGCGGAGCTTTTTGGGCATCCCTGTGGAGGCTGGGGGCATTGAACTTGAGTGGACAATGTTCAAAGTTTCCATTGCTAAAGCTGCGGCGGCGAGCTGTGGTCTTAGGGTTTTAGGTGCCTCAAGGGGCGGTAACCCACGAACACCCTGGTGGACACCGGTGGTCAGAAAAGCTGTCCGACTGAAGGAGATATGTTGTCTCGGAGGACTCCGGAGGCAGATGCAGGGTACTGACGCGCCCGAACGGCTGCAGCCTCTGCCGTGACAGAGGCAAAGCAGCGGGTGTGGGAGAAGTTCGGAGAAGACATGGAGAAGGGGGGGACTTTCGGTCGGCACCAAGGTGCTTCTGGAAAACCGTTCGCCACCTCAGGAGGGGGAAGCGAGGAATCATCCAAGCTGTATACAGTAAGGATGGGACGTTGTTGACCTTAACTGGGGAGGTAATAGAGCGGTGGAAGGAGCACTTTGAGGAACTCAAAGCTGACACGCCCTCTGTGGTAGAGGCAGAGCTGGAGGATAATGGGGGATTGTCGTCAATTTCCCTGGTGGAAGTCGCTGAGGTAGTCAAACAACTCCACAGCGGCAAAGCCCCAGGGATTGATGAGATCCGTCCAGAAATGCTGAAGGCTCTGGGTGTGGAGGGGATGTCTTGGTTGACACGCCTCTTCAACATTGCGTGGAAGTCTGGGACGGTGCTTAAGGAGTGGCAGACTGGGGTGGTGGTTCCCCTCTTCAAAAAGGGGGACCAGAGGGTGTGTGCCAATTACAGGGGTATCACACTTCTCAGCCTCCCTGGTAAAGTCTACTCCAAGGTGCTGGAAAGGAGGGTTCGGCCAATAGTCGAACCTCGGATTGAAGAGGACCCATGCGGATTCCGTCCTGGCCGTGGAACAACGGATCAGATCTTCACTCTCGCAAGGATCTTGGAGGGGGCCTGGGAGTATGCCCAACCAGTCTAAATGTGTTTTGTGGATCTGGAGAAGGCGTATGACCGGGTCCCCCGGGAGAAATTGTGGGATGTGCTGCGGGAGTATGGGGTGAGGGGGTCCCTTCTCAGGGCCATCCAATATCTGTATGACCAAAGCGAGAGCTGTGTCCGGGTTCTCGGCAGTAAGTCGGACTCGTTCCAGGTGAGGGTTGGCCTCCGCCAGGGCTGCGCTTTGTCACCAATCCTGTTTGTAATATTTATGGACAGGATATCGAGGCGTCGTCTGAGCGGGGAGGGGTTGCAGTTCGGTGGGCTTGGGATCTCATCGCTGCTTTTTGCAGATGATGTGGTCCTGATGGCATCATCGGTCTGTGACCTTCAGCACTCACTGGATCGGTTTGCAGCCGAGTGCGAAGGAGCTGGGATGAGGATCAGCACATCTAAATCTGAGGCCATGGTTCTCGGAGTAGAGCCGCTGCTCCATCGCGTCGAAAGGAGCCAGTTGAGGTGTTTCGGGCATCTGGTAAGGATACCTCCTGGGCGCCTCCCTATGGGGTTGTTCCAGGCACGTCCAGTTGGGAGGAGGCCTGTGGGAAGACCCAGGACTAGGTGGAGAGATTATATCTCCAACCTGGCCTGGAAACGCCTCGGGATCCCCCAGTCGGAGCTGGTTGATGTGGCTCGGGAAAGGGAAGTTTGGGGTCCCTTACTGGAGCTGCTGCCCCCGCGACCCGACTCCGGATAAGCGGATGAAGATGGATGGATGGATATTTATGTTGCATGAAAGCTAGCGTTAGCTAACTAGCAGCCAGCCAGTGCTTGTTGGTTAGCGAACTAACCAACAAGCACACTTACAAATAAATACAATTTAATTAATTTAATTTAAAAGGACGTTATACTCACTGATGGCCGTCCGTCTGCGGCTGCAGGACCTGGAGCTCACCGGCAGTGTTTCAGTTTGATTATTAAAAGTGTTAGGATAACTAAAATGTATTTATTTATAAGCGGGGTTAATTCGCTAACGCTAGCTTGCTATTCCACCAACACTGGCGGTGAGCTCCAGGGGGGTTGTGCCGCTGCTACCGGGTCTGGAGCTCTCAGTGTCCCGCTGGAGATCATGTCGAGGTGGGCAGCGGATATTTGTAGCAATGTTTCCACGCTGGCCAAGCCCCACTGACTGCGGTCCGTCTGCGGCTGCAGGACCCTGGAGCTCACTGCCAGTGTGTCAGGTGAACTGTTAGAAAGTGTTGAGATAATTAAAAGGTATTGTATTTAGAAGCGGGCTGGCTGCTAGTTAGCTAACGCTAGCTTTCATGCTACATAAATAAGCAGGACAGAGTTGTCCCTCATCAGGCCACAGGTACAAATTAGTTTTGCACCAAATGTACCGCAAGAAGTGTTGCAAAAGTCGAGAGCGCAGACTTGCCGCTGTGTGACGCGAGAGAGTACACTGCAGTGACCGATTCGAGAGGTTGTAATCACTGAGTTGTGGTTGTACTGGAAAAGTGACTCAAGTGAAGAAAAAAAAAAAAACACGAGTACAGATTTTTTTTTACAAGCTCTCAAGTCATATTGTACAAGTGCTCACATCGCATCTACGAGTACAGATTTTTTTTACAAGCTCTCAAGTCATATTTTACAAGTGCTCACATCACATCTACGCACTCACTTTTGCACCATATTTACCTTCATAGTGTGGTTTCTTTGGTAGGGAGTGAGGAGAAAGTGCTTGTGAAAGTTTTGCATGACATGGGTGGTTTTGACTTTTGAGTGAAATAAGGGGTCCTTTATTCCAGTGCTAGGGATGGGATTGAAGATTCTGCATGTGCCTGTGCTTTTTTTTTTCAGGGTGAGGTGTCATTCAGCATATGGCCGGGGTTGTCCGTGGAGGGTGTTGCCATAATCTTGGGGAAACTATATAGCGGGAAGCAGTGTGTGGGCTGATGTGGCAACTACTGTTATTGTGGCTTCATCGCCATTGCCTAGCAGTAAGCCTGACAAAAAGGAGTTAGGGTTCCTGAGGTGTTTACAGCGTGTGTTGTGACGCGGGCAATGAAGCGTGCAGAGTCGGTTGACATAAAGCTAGCTGGGCATGATGACGCTCCACAACTGCATAGGGTAGGGCTACCATGTATTGATCTTCCTTGGTCTGTGTCTCGTGGTGAGTTGGTGGCTGAGCAGCAGGCTGACTGTTCTCTTAAGGGTCTACTGGAGTTTGCTCATCCTGCTGGTGAGGTGAAAAACCATGATCAGTGTTATTTTTTGACAATTACGTGTTGATGAGGAAGTGGGTAGCACAGTGGGACCATTTTGTTGGTGATCCTGTGTATCAAGTTGTTTGCCTTCTAGGTTTTGTGATACGGTGTTGCAGGTGTCCCATGACAAATATGGCCACTTAGGCCTCAGGAAGACGTATGATGGCATCCTGAGGTATTTCTATTGGTCTAGACTGATTTATATGGTCTGCTCATGAATATTTAAATAAGCTGCACACTGTTTGGTTGCTGTACAACGAGCCACACACATCAACATGACCCACAGCACTTACTAAAACATCCAAGGTGGAGATAGCATGGAGACTTTAGGTGTTGAACCGTATCTGTTCCCTCGTAATTTCTGTCAAGATGTCCAGTTGGCTGAAAAGTTAGTGGCCAGTTTGTAGAGCTGCTCACAACGAAACTAAACTCTCGCCTTGGTCACTTTTGTAATATTAATACCGTATACTCTCTTACTGAATAGTTTATCTGATTATGAGTTACGTACATTCATACAACAATACATACAACTGTGCACACATGCCCCAGGAGAGAGAAAATATATTTTGCCAAAAAAAACTAAGATAACTAAAACTAGAAATACTTTAAGTCAAGCTACCTTATGTTTTCTCCATCCATCTTCAGTCGCTTATCTGGTATCGGGTCGCTTTATGCTCATTCAAAATTTTGAAATAACAGCAGGGTCTGTTTGTTTTTACAAGTCATGAGAAGAATGACCCAGGTTCCTGAGGAGATAACCTGTTGGATTGACCATCCTGGACTTTATCCGGTGTGCCTCAATATATATTCTTTGCAAAATGCAATGAATATTTACAGAGTTGACCATGGCCGGTTGAAAATCAGAGGGATGGAAAAGGGAGGCCAATTTGATACCATTGTTAGCAGTTAAAGTACTGTAAATAAATAAAATGTTCATAACAATACCCATTGATTAATGGTTCAACATATTACAAAAACACACAGTATTATCAAGACAACAAAATGAAAAACGCTATTTTGTTGCAACACAATCATCCAGTGTTACAATATAAAAAGATTTAAAAAAATGTACTTTTCCACTACACCCTGTTCTCCTTGCAAGCAATGCAGACACATGGCCTATAGGTTTTTTGTGAGCTGGTGCTTATCTTGGAAAAAGTGTCCGTACCATGATCGGGTTCAGAACCCCCTCGGCTGAACTGTGACACATGTTCAGCAACAGCATCGTCCATGGAAGGCCTGTTAAGATGAGCACACAGGTCCTGGGGCACAGGAATCTACCGGACTGCTTACAGATAAGGAAGGGTGTCATGGAGGATCTTCTCAAACACCAGTCTCATCAGGTCTAAGACATAGCCTCCTGCATGTGAAAAGTTATTTTTAGCACCTTTTCATTTTTTGTTTGTAATAAAAAAAATTTTAAACTTACAAATTGTTGGCTCTGTCTTCACCTGTTTGACGGTGTAACCTCCCCTTTTGGCCTTTGGGAACAGAAGTCTGCACATTAGTTTCCCCTCGTCTGTCTTCTGTTGTGGGCGATCATCATTCTCATTGAAGCGCATGGCTGCAAGGTACAACCTAAAACAAAAAATATACATTTTGTAACAGTTAACTCAAAGCAAAAGCAGTTGCTAATCGTCTAAGCTGTGCAAAAGCTGTACTCTAACCAGTATTGTTACAAGTGCCTTACAGTTAGAGAAGCCTTAAATTGAAATGATATGCATTTAGATGGCCGGCAATTAGGCCTGAAGTCTCTAGATCATTGCTCATGACTCACACCTTCAATGAACAAAACTGGTTTCGGCAGACAATTTGTCCCCCCTTCACATTTGCCTTTCTAAAGACTTGTTTTGTTATGTGATGTATGACGTTCATAGAGAGTGTACATACCTGCATAACATTTCAATGAAGGGTAAAACAAGATTTTTGGGAGCAAACCGCTGGATGACACTGGAATGACTCCACAGTTGATGTCTGGAAATGATGGCTAAGCTTTTCAACATCAATAAGGTACCTCTTGTTTATGGACCCTGTCAAGTCTATTCAGAGCTGAGAGAAAGTCAATTTAAACTGTAATTTAAAACCATGACTGTTGGTAAAGATACACACAAATGTGTAATCATTGCTTTAGAATACAGACCTGGTTGAAACCACTTGCTACGTTCCTTTGAGGCCTTTCGTGGATGTACACACTTGGGGAAAGCTGGGTCAGAATGGCTGTGGACATCTTGAATGTGATTCAACAAAGACTTCTATTTTGCTACCTTCTCTGTTCCGGAGACAGAGCTTGTGGCACACCAGTACAGGTGGTTGACTTTGCTTTTATGTCACTTTTTCACCAAAGCACAGTCTTTGTCTTTGCCAAGTTGTTCCAGCTTCTTTGACAACCCTAATGAAGTTAGTTTACATAGCCAACAGAGTTAGATATACAAATTGTTGAGTGTTCAATGGACTTATGCAAATGTTTTGATAAAGACTTCACGAAAGTGTTCAATAATCTACATCATTAGAATGTAATTAACTGCACACACACATGTACAGTGAGTAAAATAAGTATTTAAGTTCTCCCACTTAGAAATTATGGAGGGGTCTGAAATTGTCATTGTAGGTGCATGTCCACTGTGATGCCATAATCCAAAAACAAAATCCAGAAATCACAATGTATGATTTTTAAACTATTTATTTGTATGATACAGCTGAAAATAAGTATTTGAACACCTGTCTATCAGCTACAATTCTGACCCTCAAAGACCTGTTAGTCTGCCTTCAAAATGTCCACCTCCACTCCATTTATTATCCTAAATTAGATGCACCTGTTTGAGGTCGTTAGCTGCATAAAGACACCTGTCCACCCCATACAATCAGTAAGAATCCAACTACTAACATGGCCAAGACCAAAGAGCTGTCCAAAGACACTAGAGACAAAATTGTACACCTCCACAAGGCTGGAAAGGGCTACAGGGAAATTGCCAAGCAGCTTGGTGAAAAAAAGGTCCACTGTTAGAGCAATCATTAGAAAATGGAAGAAGCTAAACATGACTGTCAATCTCCCTTGGACTAGGGCTCCATGAAAGATCTCACCTCGTGGGGTCTGATCCTAAGAAAGGTGAGAAATCAGTCCAGAACTACACGGGAGGAGCTGGTCAATGACCTGAAAAGAGCTGGGACCACCGTTTCCAAGGTTACTGTTGATAATACACTAAGATGTCATGGTTTGAAATCATGCATGGCACGGAAGGTTCCCCTGCTTAAACCAGGACAAGTCAAGGCCCGTCTTAAATTTGTCTTAAATGACCATTTGGATGATCCAGAGGAGTCATGGGAGAAAGTCATGTGGTCAAATAAGACTAAAATAGAACTTTTTGGTCATAATTCCACTAACCGTGTTTGGAGGAAGAAGAATGATGAGTACCATCCCAAGAACACCATCCCTACTGTGAAGCATGGGGGTGGTAGCATCATGCTTTGGGGGTGTTTTTCTGCACATGGGACAGTGCGACTGCACTGGATTAAGGAGAGGATGACCGGGGCCATGTATTGCGAGATTTTGCGGAACAACCTCCTTCCCTCAGTTAGAGCATTGAAGATGGGTCGAGGCTGGGTCTTCCAACATGACAATGACAATGACCCGAAGCACACAGCCAGGATAACCAAGCATATCAAGGTTTTGGCGTGGCCTAGTCAGTCTCCAGACCTAAACCCAATAGAGAATCTTTGGAGGGAGCTCAAACTCTGTTTCTCAGCAACAGCCCAGAAACCTGACTGATCTAGAGAAGATCTGTGTGGAGGAGTGGGCCAAAATCCCTTCTGTACCAAATATTAACATTGATTTTCTCAGGTGTTGAAATAATTATTTGCAGCTGTATCATACAAATAAATAGTAAAAAAAAAAATCATACATTGTGATTTCTGGATTTTTTAAAATAGATTATGTCTCTTACAGTGGACCTACGATGACAATTTCAGACCCCTCCATGATTTCTAAGTGGGAGAACTTGCAAAATAGCAGGCTGTTCAAATACTTATTTTCCTCACTGTAGCTACATGAAACTGAAGGTGCTATTAAAATACTTTGCTCTGTAAGTCCAGACATATATTCTGTATTTACAAAACTGTTAGGGTATGACACAACATATACTGCATGTGGCATTATTTCCAACACAGACACAAACAATCCCAATCATCTTCGCAGCATCAAGCTGTGCTGTGTCCATCTGTAGGCAGTGGGCATGAAACCACGGGCAACAGCTGTCACACTGAATCTGTAAAAGTGCAATACATAACCTATTTTTCTTAAAATACATACTATTATGCCTGCATTCATTGGACGCCACGGTGGGTGATGGTTGAACTGCAACATCCATAAAGAGGTTCTGACCAGACACCTTTGTTGCATGTCATTCTCCTTCTTTCTAACCTTTGCTTCCTGTCATCTACCTGTTTTATTTTCAAATAAAAATGCACAATTAAAAGACTCATACTAACTTAACTTAATAATAACTTACCCAGTCAGTGATGGAAGGTCCGTGGCTTGGTTGTTTTGACGTTGTGCACATTGCACAGTTGCTCTCTGTGTCAAACACTAATATACAAAAGAATATTTTAGATCTGTAGTACTACAACATCACATAATAACTAAGAAAAGGTCTCACCCACCTGAGGCTTTAAGTATTTCCAGAGCGAAATGTTTACGCTTCTGTGCTATCTCTCTCTTTGCCTCTTTGTACCAAATGCTATTTTGTTAATTTTCGGAAAGGTCTCCTTGACTGCCTTTGCCATCTAAACAATGACACAATATGTGATGTAATTTTGATACAAATGTTGCGATTGTCAATGCTGGAAAATAGAATTAAATCCAAAATGCTGAATTAATGGAGATCATTCAAAAAATATTGTAATATCTTGCTATATTACCATGATGAAAAGTACCCCACAGCTATTTCCATCCTGCTGCACTGGGTGTTGCCTAACACCTCCTTTCCATTTTATGTCAACTCAGTCAGTCCTTCCGAGGGAGGTCCACCTCATTTTGAAGTACTCACTGTGTGAGAATTATTGATGAGATTAATAATTTTCTATATACACTTAGACACACACATGTGTATAAAATATTTTTAAAAAATCAACAGCATTGTGTGTCAAATTAAGTTGAGAGAAGAGTTTTAATCTTCCTTTGCTCAAGGTCCTCCTAGTAACATGCTTCTACCGTTGATCACACTATGTGCTTATAGTTATTTGTTTTAATTGTTATTCACATGTGTTGTGTGCTTGCCCATTGAGGTTTTCTCAAGATCCATCCCCAGCCATGATTGCACTGCAGCGCTCTCTGTGAAACAGCGCATCTGGGAAGCTATTCAGCAATGTCAAGGCTTTCACAATCAGAAACTTCCAAACATTAACTTCCTTGTGCAATTATTGAATTTCCTTATTTTTTTATAAAAAAATTGTAAATACCAGTTGGTGTTTACTGGTTTCTGAATTTGAATCCCCTATTACATCTGAGTACCAGAGAAAGGCATCTTTTTTTGTTCTTTGTTAATTTATATCTGTGCTATAAAATGAAGGTCGCCAAGTGATTTATATAAAGTTAATTTTTGGCTGATTTTTTTGTTTTCGAAAATACAAATAAAGTTTGTCTCCTGCCATCACTGCACTTGTGATTTGTCGTCACTGCATTCTTACAAAGTCCCTATGACACGCTATATTGAAAGTTTGGCTCACAGGATAAAAAAGGTTAAGACAATTTGTTAATAACAAATAAAATTGAATTGAACATATTCCCTGAGTTAGGCAGCAAGTCACTGTCAAAGCCTTCACAAATGATAGAGTGAGTTGTCATACTCACAAAATGAAACAATGACAATATTGTTTACATTATTTAAAATATTAAGAATATTTTTAATGTAAACAAAATTGTGTTTTAAAGAGCAAGACTATATTTCCATGTCAAGCATTACCACAGCAATGTCTGAACCATCTAAGCTTTTCAGACCCTGCTAAGATTAATCAGGTCTCAGTGGTTGCAGTGTCCAATAACTATTTCAGTCCATAACAAAATAAATGCTAAAAATGAATAAGGTTAGAGGGACAAATATGCAATAAAAAGATACTAGTGAGGTAATTGGCATGTACCCCATATTTTCCGGACATCAAACTTTCATGAGCATTCCTGTCACATAAAATTCATAGTCCGGTCCCCTTTACATGTAACTGAACTCAAAATCCTTTTTTAAATTTTTTAACCAATTTTACTGGCCTTTTTCCTTTTTTGTAAATCTGCTTCATAACTGTGTATTATGACCAGCGGCCAATTATTGTTAGTCTGTTACTGACTATTGCTTCTAAACTAATGTTCCTTTTACTACCATGACTAATAAATGGCATACTTCAATCTTTTGCAGCATGGTTGGAGTCTGTCAGCTCTGTGGAGCTGCGTGCTGGATCAACCAAATACACGCTGCTTATTGCTGTACTGGTGTACTGAAAACACAAGAATCACAAAAAGTATTAGTCACAAATGATTCCCAACCTCATAAAAAGATTTCATAAAAATACAAACGGAGTCACTACTTACCAGAAACTTCCAGTGTACATTGTGTACGTTCACAAAAGACACTATTGCTTCATAGTTGTCGAAGTTGGTCTGTAACACCTCCAAAAAGTAACAATTTTTTTTTTATGTTTTTATTGCTTCTTTTTATTTAACTGCTTCTTCATATTGTTCACACAGTCACACAAACAATGAAACATCTGTACATCTACACGACAAAAAGACTACTTACCCTGGATAAACTGCTCCTCCTTACCACTTCTCTCTTCCCTAAGCGGATCACACCAGCTGATGATGATGGAGAATATAAATTCCTCTCCCAAAAGTGTGGTCGTTGGCAGTTGGATGGAAGAGACTGTAAATGATCTTGAGATAAATTTGACATGTAGACAGACAAGAAATTAAATTTAAATTTATGACTATTACAACCACACATGCAGCTGATATAATTGGCAAACTAGTTTACTTGTGTACTTGTTCTCAAATGTACACATTACATGCAAAGCCTTTTAGGTCCATATTTAACACTTAAAAATAATGAATCATTTCAATTACTCAACAACCACTGTGGTCTTCATGTGCTGCCATAGGTAATGTTGTTTGTTTGATTTTCTTTCTCCAGATAATTGTTTTTGTTCTACAAGGACTTCATACCTCACCTATAAGCCAGTAGTGAGGGCTACGTGTCCGTAGCTTTCTGTGGTGGATAAGTATGCTGTTCCCTGTAATTTGAGAGGGGACCACAGACAACAACCACTTCTGTGTCACTTCTTTTCCCACAATTCCTTGAGCGGAGAGTCAGAAAAACAATACACTGTATGTTCAGTCAGGAAAACTATTGTCATAGATTTAACCATTTATTGCAACAAATGGAGATACAGTTATGCCTGGCGATGAAGGCTCTGTTCTAATGATGCTCCCTGGATCAGCAAAGCAGCATGCTAAGCTGAAACAGGGAGCCCACTGCTGAGACCCCTTGTACAAAAGAGTGGACCCAAGACATTAAAAAAAATGTCAAACATATATTATAATGACACTCTAAACCAGGAAGGTGGAGGCTGGGGTGGTGGAGGAAAACTTTGCGCAGCAGCTGTGTCAAGTAGCATTGGAGTAGCAGGAAGCAGTGAGGAATAAAGACATGTAAATGGGCGTACTTTTTTTGCTTCCTTTCCTTGATTTAATTCTTCCCTCCTTTATTTCACTTCACTTATTTGTATATTATTTTGTCAATTAGAGAGACACCTATCCTGTATAAATAATTGCACTGAAAGAAATGTAGAACAAAAAACAATACAGCTACATTTCTTGCATTGACTGTATTGATAATATATTTTGTACATAAGTTTACTTGTGATAGGGCATCAACTGTACTTTGAATGGTGCTTTCCTGTGTATCTTCCTCATGACGGTCTGTCAAGGATGAGATTTTACTTTGTCTGTTGGTTTCTAGATACAGAATTAGCAATATTATTGTCACCTTAATTACATGCTTTCAAACCACCAACATCATAAAATATTTATTGGTAATAGTATTTCATGGCAATACAACAAATGAAACAACAAATAATACCTCTTAAAAAAAGTTTTTAGATGAATAATTTTGTTTAGCTTCCTTTCATCATGTAAACAATATAAAATGGATTACCTGTGATGGAGCAAGATGTTGAGAGCATGCTGTCACCACTTTTATGTCCTTGTCAGGAAAAGCTGTCTTATTTTGTGTAGATGGAGCTTGTGGGGAAATGTGCTTCTTTGTGCTCTAAGAAAGAAAAAAATAAAAATCTATTACATTTTAAGCTTTATTTACACATATAAAAATGATAATGGTTATAAAAATGATTACCTTGTTCTTTGAGTTTTTGAAAACAAAAGGCTTGGTTATGTGTGTTACATAAACTCCTCGCTTCTTTTGCTTTCTGTTCTCACCGCTCTACATCCACTTGATGTGTCTACAATGAACAAAAGTGTTATGGGACGGAAGGAGGACCCAAACGCAGTGTAGCGGGTAAGAAGGCAAAAAGGGTTTTTGGATGAAAACAAAGCTGCAACAGAGTCCAAGAAGACCAAAAACACAGGGAGCCAGGGGTGAACAAAAAACTGAAGCACAAGGGCTGGAACATTCACAGGGGACGGCAACCTGGCTAAAACAAGACGAGGCGACTACAGGAGCTGGCACAAAGAAGAGGTGTAGACAGGCAGGGGAACAAGAAGGATCTAACAAGACAAAGGGAACACAGGGGTTAAATACATGAGGTAATGAGGTAACGGGGAACAGGTGAGACGTCAGGTGAAGCACATTAGGGCAGGGCTGGACAATCAGACAAACAAAGCGACGCTAGACAAGACAAAACAAGACAGGAAACCAAACCATCAGAAAATACAACAGGAAGTAGAACAAAAAGGCACAGGGAAACACAAGACAGGACCAGCAACATGAGACCAGAAAGAAAACAAGGACAAAAACACAAGGAGGCCAAAGAAAAGGGGAAAATGAACCCAAACAAAACCCCAAACCACAACAAAAAGAGTATTTTATCAATTAATGCTAATAGTAAAGTAGTCTTGCTCAACAGATGTATACATGTATACATGTCTTCATTCAATTTAATTGGATTTCAATCTCTAATATCCATGATTGCATACTATAATATGATTCCATTTTACTAACAGATGTTTTTGGTTATTGTATCGGGTTGGTTTACAAGAAGCTCATTCCACCAAACACATGCATGGCCAGGTGGTAATGTCTTGAAGCACTGCCAAAAAACACTTGTAAAATTAATATTACGAGTTCTAATGTTATGATTTCTGAAATGAGCATATTGATGGATAACAATCACTCACTGTTTCCGGCAGAGGTCCTTTGCATTTTTCATGACATGACTCAAACAGCAATGCCAAATTGGTAGCCCCATTTAATCCTCCTGTCCTTGTCCTGTCACAATCAGATAATACTGCAGAGCAGTTCCTGAAGGCTCATTCCGCAGAAGTAATAAGTAATAATAATAAGTAATAAGCATAACTGGCCTTTTCTTTACTTTCTTTCCATGGAGTTTTGTTGCATGTGTAACAAATGCCCCTAGGAAATACAACACAGATGCTGTAGTACGGTCACTTGTCAAGTATGTGGCCAAAGGGACAGGGGAGGATCCTTCTCCCTGTTGCAACTAAATACACAACATCTACCTTGACTCGTTCATGGAAGATGTTGATAGTTTTGTCCAACCAAAGCATCATGTCTTTGGGGTGCAGTATTTTTTCCCAGAACACACAAATAGTGGGGCATTTCTTTTGGCCCAATCATCTGGACATTGTGATCCTTAAATGCAAAACTGCAATAAGGATGCACACTCCGTAAGCCTTTTGCTATAACCACTGTCCAGTTCAATGTTTTGAAGTTGGGTTCTTCTTAATATTTTCCATTATTTTTAGTGAATGAAAAAAACAGGGTTGCTTGGGCAATTCATGTGTTAAGAATTCATCCATCCATCCATCTTCATCCGCTTATCCGGAGTCGGGTCGCGGGGGCAGCAGCTCCAGTAGGGGACCCCAAACTTCCCTTTCCCGAGCCACATCAACCAGCTCCGACTGGGGGATCCCGAGGCGTTCCCAGGCCAGGTTGGAGATATAATCTCTCCACCTAGTCCTGGGTCTTCCCTGGCTCCTTTCGACGCGAAGGAGCAGCGGCTCTACTCCGAGCTCCTCTCGGATGACTGAGCTTCTCACCCTATCTCTAAGGGAGACGCCAGCCACCCTCCTGAGGAAACCCATTTCGGCCGCTTGTACCCTGGATCTCGTTCTTTCGGTCATGACCCAGCCTTCATGACCATAGGTGAGGGTAGGAACGAAAATTGCCCGGTAGATCGAGAGCTTTGCCTTCTGGCTCAGCTCTCTTTTCGTCACAACGGTGCGATACACAGAATGTAATACCGCACCGGCTGCTCCGATTCTCCGACCAATCTCTCGCTCCATAGTCCCCTCACTCGCGAACAAGACCCCAAGGTACTTAAACTCCTTCACGTGGGGTAAGGACTCACTCCCCACCTGAAGAAAGCACTCCATCGGTTTCCTGCTGAGAACCATGGCCTCAGATTTAGAGGTGCTGATCCTCATCCCAGCCGCTTCACACTCGGCGGCGAACCGATCCAGTGAGTGCTGAAGGTCACAGACCGATGATGCCATCAGGACCACATCATCTGCAAAAAGCAGCGACGAGATCCCGAGCCCACCGAACTGCAACCCCTCCCCGCCCCGACTACGCCTCGATATCCTGTCCATAAATATTACAAACAGGATTGGTGACAAAGCGCAGCCCTGGCGGAGGCCAACCCTCACCTGGAACGAGTCCGACTTACTGCCGAGAACCCGGACACAGCTCTCGCAGCGAACATAAACACTGACTACTGTAGCTTCACTGACTACCCATCAAAACTATGCACATCACTGTGTCAGCAGCAGCTGCTGCCTTCGGTAGTTTTCTACACACAGAGAGCCTCACATACACACACTGCCCACATGGCTAACTGTCTTAAAGGGGAAGGGTCGGACGGTAATAATCATGTAAAAGGAGAACGGTGAAAGTTTATTTTCTATCAAGCAGCAAAAAAGGAGCATCCACAATGCAACGTCCTGCTATGTGACTATCGCGCATGTGCACATCGTGATGTTAATGCTAAAACACAATATCGTTCAGCCCCATGTCAAAGTACACCAGATTGATGTCACAACGCCACAATAAATGTGCACAAAAAGCTGCAGACTAATACACACACACACGCACACTACCAAACTCATAAATATTGTAGACTGCAACTCTAACAAAACTAACAGCTGATTAAAACTGGAGATAGTCTGGGCCGAGCCTTTCAATGTGGTATTTGCATGTTCTCCTCCTGTTCTCACCGTGTTCGCATGATTTTTTCTTCTGTGCTCTGGTTTCCTCCCACTAGGGATGAGCAAGCACAGCATTATCTGTATCTGTTCACCACATGAATTATCTGTATCTGTACTCGGATTGGGCGGGGCCTAACCCGGAAGTGGACAGAATTTGACCCGGAAGTGGGTCGGTTGTCTTGAAATAGGCGGGGCTTTAACCGGTATGTTATTTTAAGCATGCAATGGATATGGGTTGATCAGAAATTGTTATATTTATTGCTGATTAGAAAACTATTTACATGACAGCATCAGCATTGAACTTCAGATCAATGGTGTTGTCATGGTAACAAACAAACTATATAAAGAACAAGTTTTGCAACAATGAATACAACACATGCGGTTGCAATTATGAAGTAAAATGTAATGAACAAGAATTTTCATACTCAATATAATGTTCTTTTTTTAACTTTTCATTTTTTTATGATCAGTGTGATTTTTGTTTTTGGTTCTTTTTTTTTATTTCCACACCAGGTATGTGTGTGTGTGTGTGTGAAATGAGAGAGAAAGAGAGAAAGGGCGAGGGGGGGGGGGGACTTTGTTCTACAGATCAAATAGATTGAATAAATTAGAAAAAAAAAAATCTCCGATGGCAGAGACGCAACGCGAGTCGCATTCTAAGTACCATGTCTGAACAAACCCCACGTTTAGCAGAAATCTACTGGTAAAGTAAGTACAACAAACTAGTAAAAAACAAACCTGAAGCTGAAGAAACCCTTAGCGTTAACGGAAAAGACCCGCGGACCTGAGTGCCTGAGGGAGAGGGAGGGAGCTGTTCACTTCTCAGTGTTCTGCGTGTGAGTGAGCAGAGCGTGTATGTAGGGGAGGGCGCTGTGACGACTAGCCTATCACAGAACGCAGACACGGCCCGCTACCCAATAGGATTTGTATTCAATCCGAGCACAGATATTGACTCGTATTACTCGCAAATACTTGTATTCGGCAAAAGTGCTTTATCCGTACCGGATACTCGTTTCAGCCGAGTACTCGGCTCATCTCTACCTCCCACCATAAATACATGCATTCTAAGTAAATACTTGAGGTGGTCAACGGTAACTTTTTTTTGCTGAGCAAAAGATGCCAAAGTTGTAAAAACTGAAATGACCAAAGAATAAGTCAACAAGATTGTGGCAACAAAACAAAATTTTTGTTATCTTCTGTGCATACGGATGCATAACAGTCAGTACCAAAAAAGTATGAAGATTTAATATCCAGCTCTAATAATCACCCTCAACCAATAGAAGCTCTGCTATAGCTAAGTGCATGGTTTTTGTTCTCTCGCCGTATTTGGCTTGCGCTATGTCTCCGACGACAATCTCGGACACATTGATCTGGATCACCTGCCCCCCTCGGACAACAGTGAACTTCTGGTCATGCTCAATGCGGCTCTGGAGGACGCAGAACTGCTTCTCTTTGCTCCAGTCGTTAAAGGCTGTCACCAGGACCACACAGACCACCGACAGCAGAATGGCAGTGCCTTCGATCCATCCAGCCGCTGCATCACCTTCATCCTCCACGCCACCAGACGCTTTGCCACAGTCTGAACAGAGACAGCGCAGGCTGGAGTTTTATCTTTTTTAACATGTGCTTCTTTACACACTCAAAAAGTGCAGAATGCACAGAGCTCCAGACAGCAGGGGGTAAAAGAGCACGCTGCAACAGAAAAAAACAGCAACAGTATGATAGCATCCAAAAAACACACTTTCACTTAGTGGTTTCTTTGACATGAGAAATACTTGAAATGATAATGAGATTTTGCTCGCAGTTGAGTAGACTGTTTTTAATGTGGCTCAGGACACATACCCATTCTCACTGCTATAAGAATGTAGACAAATGTGGCTCAGACCACCTCAGAATGTGCTTTTAGTGATGTCCTGAGAATACTGACGCCCTGAGAGTATTTTCACCTATACTTAGAGCTGTCCACTTGGTATCTGATTGCCTTAGATCAGATTTAATTAACTGGAGAAAATGGGACCCCAGACCACCTCACTAACTGAAAACAAAAGAGGCAACACATTCCGACCATCAGTTGATTTGACTATTAGTGTAAAATAAAAATGTACTCTGTCGTATTTGCATGGGTGGGTGGTAGAACAACAGGGCCAGTGAAAAGATGGCTGCCAGCATCAGGATGATCAGAGTGACATCCTGCAGTGCCTCCCACACTTGCTCCACAAATGTCTTTGGTTTTTGTGGAGGGATGTGGTTCTGGCCAAACTTTTCTCCTTTTGACAATGTCCTCCAATGTTCCATTTAAACCTGCAGCAGGAGACAATAAGGCAACATCAGAGACAAGTTCTCCTCTGATCCTGGCGTACACCATTGTCCTCAGTTTATATTTAATGTAACATCTTTTGATCCAAGTTAATGTCGTAAGTGTTTCAACATTTCTAACCGTACGTTCACACCGCCAGCGACTTGAGCTGCAAAAAAGCTCTGGACGCCCCGCCAAGGACGCTTGTCAAAAAGTACGGGGACGCTTTCGGACGCTTTCAGACGCTTAGCCGCTCTGACGTGGCGGCGTTCGTATAGCGCTATTGGTCAAATCGGTGTTGTGAGCAACTGAATTGCCTTCCCGCTTTCGTAAATATTTCGCGCTTGTCATTTTATGTGTATCACTGGATAATTATGGATCATCGCGAAGTAGTTGTGTTTGGTGCTGCTGCTGTTTTGTATTTGCGGAGAAGACGTCGCTCATTTCCCTCGTTAAAAAGATGATGAATCATCAACTCACCGGACACACCGACTATCTCGGCTACTTTTTCCCACGCCTCGTTTTTTTTTAACTGGTCCCGATACGCAAACAACGACATATCATAAATGATAGGAAACCCAGCAACGGCGATGATGAGCTTCTCCTCCATTTTTCCTCGGAACAAATGTTTTGGTAGGAACGAAAAGATTACATCGTCGGAATCAGTCAGCGTGAAGGACTTCTATATTCCGACTTCCGGTATCTTTAGACGCTCAAGTCGCTGGCGGTGTGAACGTACAGTAATCATTAAAAAATATTTTAGGCTCACACCTTTTTGATGGGGTAAAACCTACATTAAATTAGAAATTGTTATGATACGCAGGAAGGATTCAGGAGCGGACAATGGAGTACGCATCAACCTCAACAATTGTTTAGAGGAATCCGGATGCACCAGGATGGGGGCCGATGTAAACAGGGATTTCAAACGAGCCTCAGGCGACCAGGAAAAAGGAACTTTGGTGGAGGTAAGACTGGTAAGGGGAGCCGCAATTTTACTGTAGTCTCTGATAAATCTGCGGTAGAAGTTGGCAAACCCCAAAAATTGTTGTAGCAGTTTGCAGGAAGCTGGAATAGGCCATTCAACTACCGCCTGGATCTTGGCCGGGTCTGCCTGAATCTGCCCTTGCCCAATGATGTAAAAATTTTACTGAGTTAGAGTGGAATTCGCACTTCTCAGTCTTGACGTACAACCGGTTCTCCAACAGCCGCTGAAGGACCTGGTGGACATGGGAAACGTGCTCAATGGTATCCCTGGAAAAAAAAAAAAAATCAAAATATCGTCCAGATAAAAACCTAAAGCAATTCAGGAAGTCACGGAGAACATAGTTAACAAGACTTTGGAAAACTGCAGGTGCATTAGTCAGCCCAAACGGCATTACCAAGTATTCAAAGTGGCCGAGGGGGGTGTTGAACGCCGTCTTCCATTCATCTCCTTCCTTTATACGCACCAGGTGGTAGGCGTTGCGAAGGTCCAGTTTGGAAAAGACCGTGGCCTGCTGCAGGGGTTCAAAGGCAGAGGTGAGTAGTGGTAACGGGTACTTGTTTTTAACAGTGAGCTTGTTGAGGCCACGGAAATTGATACAGGGACAAAGGGACTTGTCCTTTTTTGCAACAAAAAAGAAACCTGCTCCTACAGGAGATTAAGAGGGGCGGATAAGACCAGTACGAAGGGAGTCACGGATGTAAGTCTCCAAAGCTTCTCTCTCAAGACGTGAGAGGTTGTAGAGTCTACCAGAGGGTAGCGGGGAATCGGGGAGCAGTTTGATCTCACAATCATAAGGTCTATGAGGTGGGAGAGACAGTGCAAGATCTTTACTGAACACTTTCTTGAGGTCCAGATATTCAGGGGGTACTCCAGTAAGATCAGAGAGCTCAGTGTTTTGTGGGCAGATAGCGCCCTCTGCTGGAGGTAAAGCAGACTGCAAACAGGAGGAAGAGCAATGGGAGCTCCAACCCAGAATCTTGCCAGTAACCCAGTCAATGTGAGGGTTGTGTAGAGTAAGCCAGGGATACCCTAAAATAATGGGGGTCTGCGGGGTGGAGATAACATTAAATGAAATTTCTTCATGGTGGTTTCCCGATAATACAAGTTTGAGGGGTTTGGTCGCCTCAGTGACATGGGCAAGAACGTGGCCATCGACGGCCAGGGAGTGGTTCTAAAGGGAAATCCGACTGAAAGGGTTTTTATCAATGAAATTCCCTTCAGCACCGGAGTCAATAAGAGCTTGGATAGGCAGAGAAATGGATGAAGTGCATATTGTGGCAGGGAGTAACAAACGGAGAGGGCTGTTAGGACTGAGGTGTTGGCCCTTCACTATGCCCACGTTTACTGAAGGACCCGGCCTTTTGGCCGAACCGGGCACAAGGACACAAGTGTCCCTTACCGCCACCGTGAATTCCACGGAATAGTCCGCCACAGTACGGGCTCCAACAAGCGGCGGGACGCATCACTACCGTGATCGGGATGGTCAAAAACCTCTCGTAAGATAGTCTCGGACTGGAGCAAAGACAAGGTAGTAAGTGGGGTATTGGCGCCCACCGCTTCTGCCCAGGCCAGAGCTCTCCCTCGTAGTAGTCCCAGAATATAGCGTACCTTTGAAGGGTCTGAGGCGAAGGTCCGCGGTCGTTGGAAGAACATCATGGAACATTGGAGTAGAAACCCACGACACCGGGGAAAACTCCCCGGAAAAGGGCTCTGGGTCGGGAGCGTAGGAGTCACTCCAAGCAGCAGGCGGAGGAGTAGCGCTAGGAACAGCTGGCTGGGTAGAGGTGACTAGTTGCAGCAGTGCAGTAACTTGATTGGACAGGTGAGTAATTTGTTCTTGGGTACCTTGTTGTACATTCACTAGGGTGCGGATGGACTGGTCATGTTCCCCGAGAAGGATCCCCTGGCTAGCGAGAGCAGATTGTCCTCTCTGGGCAGCTGTCGTAGCGTCCGAAAAAGTGGTGTCTGCTGAATCCATGCTTGGCCAGTTCGTACTGTTATGATACGCAGGAAGGATTCAGGAACGGACACCGGAGTAACGAGATCAAGCAGGATTTATTTTAATAACAGGGTGAGCCAAAGTGTTGAGAAATCCAGGCTTGACAGAGCTCAGGAGATGGTGAGTGGAGAAGCGGATAGACAGGATGGCAGGCAGGCAAGCAGGCAGGCAGGTAGGCAGGCAACAGGTAGGCAGGCAGGCAGGCAGGCAACAGGTAGGCACAGGGATGACACTACGGCGGGAACGAGAACGGCTAGTTAGTAGCTAGGTTACAAACATTAGTACTTGACAAACTATAAAACTGCCGGAACATAATACCAGGTGTGGTAATCTGACGAACTGGCGAAGAGTGGGAGCTGAACCAGAGTATTTAACAGGGATAGTGATGAGTAATGAGTCACAAGTCGCAGCTGGTGATGAGCCGCAGGTGCGAAGCACTGCCAGAGGAGATGAGCCTGCAGACACGCCCACACAACAAAACAGACAAGACAGACAGGAACAATGGGAAGGGAAAAAACCTGAGAACACAGGGAAGGGAGGAGACATCAGGACAAAACCAGACATACAGAAATACTGTGGAGAATATATTTACCTTTAACAGGTCTCAGTGTGGCATACAGTGCGTTAACATCTCTTTCTCCTTGATCCTGGTCAATGCTTCATCTTCTCTTAGCTCCATGAGGGAGCGCAACTCCTGCAATGAGCAGCTGAAGTGCATTCGGTGGTTGGCCATATTGACAGAGGCCTGGCAAAGAACACATGCTGTTTCTCAATGTCAAGGATCCTTCCTTGTTAGGACTAGTCCTTCCAAGGAAGGATCCTTCAGGAGCAGGTCAGAGTCCTCCTTAGCATTTGGAGAACATGTACAATGGAACAGGCTATCAAGTGCACATCATTGCGGGCTTGTGTCATTGAATTTTTTTGCCGCATTTCAAAACATTGGATGAAATGGTTGTGGAACTGTTAACTGTGCTGTTTAATTATGTTGTTGGGATGGATAAGATGAATCAGCAGCCGTTTCTTAATGTCAAGAAAGGATCCTCCAAAGCCAGAAGGAGGACGCTACGTCATCGACGTCCGTCAAAGGACCGATCCAATTTTGAGGATCCTCCGAATTCCTCCAAGGACTGAGTCCTTCATTCAGAAAATTTCCCATAGACAGAGAAGGATGCATATGTGTATCTTTCGCGGTCCCAAATCACCCACAATCCTAAGCGGGAGTTTGAATGGCATCGCTGATGGTGAAATAATAATTTAAATGTAAGTATATTTAGTGTGTGCCGTACATTTGTTATTACCGTTAATGTTTTACATCAATGTAAAGCTTAACGCTAATGCTTGTACAACTTGCTATAATAATTAGGTAGATACACCCCGAGCTAACGTTAGCTAACTGAACCTATCATTTAACATTTGGCTGTTAGCTAGCTCGGTTGGCTTTGTAAAGTTTAATGTACAGTGTTCTGCCTCCCAGGCAGTTTTGAAGTTTAGGCGTTCTAGCGCCCCCCTTGTTGTATTGTGGTCAAATGTGGTATTGCAGCAGGAAGTTAAAATTTAGGGAAAAAGGAAACAGGAGATAGTTTTAACACATGTTCCTGCCAGTCAATAAAGAGGTCAGCAGATCATGAAGCTGTCTTCTCATCCGTCACCATCTGTTTATTTTGAGCCATAGAAAGCATCGTCTGTAAGTGAAAATGTGTTATTTACAAGGATATCTTTCAGTTTTGAGGTATATTGATGCTAGATTAATATCTAGATATTGTTTAGTCACCATTGCTCAGCACAGGATATGCTCATTGTTTCATGTATTCAAGATATTGAAGATACCTGCACTTTATTTTTTATTATAATTCATGTAAGTTTGGCTCAATATTCACGCTTTAGTAACTGTATAAGAAATTCATTTGGCTTTATCTCTGTATTATTTCAGTTTTACACCTTGTCTGACAACAAAGAGTCTTCAGTAAACTTGGAGCTTGAGACGCTACATCCTGACTCTCGCGTCATCATTCAGGGAGTTTGGCTGGCTGTCTAATTTTGGTTATGCACACCATTAGGAGGGCAGTACATACAGTGGCATCTCTTTTTAAATGCCGCTAGCAGAGATTTAGAAAGTTGGTGTGTTTATCACTGGTTGTTTCTGTTGACGGGAGGTAACACTGCACCGTGTTAACTTCACTAGCAACGTTCAACAAAGGCTAACATGTATGAGAAGTTTCCCATGTAATAACGTTAAGTTATAGCATTCATAACGTAAACATCTTTTTCTTGTGTTAACTGTCTGTTAACAGGGACTAACGGAGGCGGTCACCAAGCATGGCAAAGCCAAAGACCAGCAGGGAGACAGAGGTCAAAGACAGATGTTGAATACATTATTTGATATATTAGAGATTGGCATTCTAACAATAAATGCTTTAAATTAACTGGTTTGTTCTTGGCATGTATATAAACTGTTTTTCAATGTCTTTTTTCCATCAAATTGTGACCTGGACAGAGGAAACTTCAAACAATAATTATATTCAGATGCTATCTGTTTTTATAACTCGTAAGGTATACATGTTTTAAAAAAGAAAAGTAGCAGTTAAAATTAGCTTGTAGTTTACTGCATACATGTAACATCTTATTTTTCAGTTCAACAAATGCAAAATATGATCAGCTATTACAAGGAAAACACTACCAGCTAATGAGCTACCACAGGCAGTATGACATGTACTGTAGCAAACTGCAAGTGAGAAAGAAATAGTACTGTAGACACACAAGCGTCAATCAACATATGAAAAGTCATAACCCCATTGATAAACACACACTAACACAGTAAAGGTACAGTAGGTGTTAGTGTGTTAAATGGTCAAGAGTCAATAGTGATGTGATGCTATTAAATTAGGCTAGCTAGTTAACTGTTCATTTTAAAATGCCGAATGCACCGCTGCTGCCTTTGGACCAACAGGACAGGCCCACAAAACGATAAACCATTTTGAAATATTGGGAACCAAAAGACATTTATAATAAACTTATTTTAAGTGAATATTTGGCGACAGTGACTAGGTTGCTTATTTAACTCAACACCTCATTAGATTAGATAATACTTTATTCATCCCACAGTGGGGAAATTCCCTTGTTTCAGCAGCAGTTTTTTACAGTAAAAAACAAACAAAACAACAGACAATGTGCAAAAACTTAAAATCAGTTTCACAAAGCTCACACTTATTTCACAGTTAGTTATACAGAATGGCATTACAATATCCTTTTGCAGGGTTTACTGTTAATTGTGTTCATCTCTGTATGTTGACGTGTTAGCTGCCTATTGTCCTCGCTATTCCAGAATGCACGGCTTCTCACATAGATAATGAATGGGAAGCGGAGGGGAGATGACGCTGACAATGGACACATACTATTATAGGTAGGCTACGAACGCATCCATGTACTGTCACTATTCAAAATGCATTGAGCAGACTTCTCCATATAGAATCGCACTCTCCTTTTAGCAACTGAAAACATTCGGCTATACATTAATGGTGCTTCTGTGCGTGTGTTTGTGTGAGATCGTTGAGGTTGAAGAAGGTCTGTTCACGTTGATTCACCTCCCACCACCTGCAGCACCAATCCTTATACTTCATGCGCTGCCTGGGAATCTTAAGATGCAGCAAAACAAAACCTAACATTTTTGTCAGAGCGCCTGGAAGCTGGTCATAAGCTAGCGGAAGTGTGTTTGGAAATGTGTTGCTCACAGTTTGTCCTCCTACTGTGTTTTGGCTCATTTTTGTTGCAATCCATTATGCATTCTGCCAGAGTCGCAGTGTGACGGGATGAGGTGTGTCATCCAGACAGATTGGCCTGACAGTAAATATGCTAATTTATTCAAACAAATCTGCCTGCTTTAACCTACAACCCTGCATCGTTTCGTCCAGGTGTCCTTTCCAGATGGAAGGTGTCAATTGGCTGTCCTAAAAAAATAGACACCAAATTGGGTCCAGAGTTACTGTATAAAGCTTTCATAATTTCTATTGGTGTTAACATTGTTCTTATAAAAGGAATTACAGAGATGTGGGACTACTACAGTTCCTTTCACACAGCCTGTTCAAGACGGGATTGTTGCACTTTTAAGCCGACTCGCCGCCTGTGTGAAAGTTACAAAGATGGCGAGAGGGGGACATAGTTGTCTCACCTTTGAGCTGCTGTGGCTCAGGAGGTAGAGCAGTTGTCTCCCAATCAAAAGGTCCATTGTTCAACTTAATTCCCGGCCCCCTACATGGCAGCCATCAATGTGTGAATGTGCGTGAATGGCACCTTGTATGGCAGCCTCGGACAATAGTGTATGAATGGACGGTATATCAATGTGTGGTGTAAATGGTGTCTGAAATTATTTTCTGGGGGAGGATCCCCTCTCCCTCTAGTTATCATGTGCCCCCATAAATAAAGACATTAATTGTTGCATAAAAATTCTACCCTGATGTGGTCATACTGGAATGTTGTGGGCGGGGCAAAGTTTGGCTGGCATCCAGGCTATAAAAATTCACCAAAATGCAGGAAATTAATATTTCAACAAACAAAATTATTTGGGGAAGGATCCCCTTACCCTCTGGTTGTTAGGCATATTTTAGGGGTGCTGAAGCTACCCCAAATTGTTCCTAAGCTCCCCCAATAAATAATATAATGTTTTATTTATATTTACATTCATATTTAGACACAACAAATAATCTATCCACAAACAAAAAGCTGGAAAGTCAAAAGTTAGACAGAAGTACAAAGGGTTGATGGCTATGAAGATGATACACGGGCTCATTGGTGTAAACTGCATTGCAAGTAGCTGCAGGAATTATCTTGTCTCAAATCTTTGGTCTGAACTTGCTACTGCACGCGCAGTGAGTGATACAAAGTCAAATTGTAATAACTTTTACTTGCTTAACTTTAGCTATGTTTACTTGAGGTAAAGATAAAGGGAGCTTTTAGTTGACCATGGTAAACAGTAGTCTAGCTAGAGTAAATTAATGAAATACAAGAACTAACTAACCTAGTAAGCTATCCGAAGTACTCTATTTTTTGCTATTTATATAGCAAGCTATCTCTATAGTGGCTTTTTAAAAACAACATCAGTCCCCTTAGAATGTGTCCTTGAAAACTATAGTGTCACTCTTAATGTAATTGTACCGTTGTTATTTGTTGGGTACTTTGAAAGTTACCCACAGGTTCGTAACCAAGACTTTTCCAGTAATCCACAGAAGACAGGAGACACGACAACTTGCTGTGCTGCAAGGAGAGCTGTTGAGTGTCACCCCTGACAATCTCCAGACCAACTCTAACATTCTCTTTCAGTGCAGCCTTTTTATAGTATGAGTGAAGTAAGTTTTACACAATGTATGCAGAAACATGTGCGACCTATAACCGCACACTACACAAGACAACAGGATGACATTTGAGTTCAAAAGGACATACACACAACACAGAGGTGATCAATTAAATCAATTCAATCAAGAGGGCATAGACACTAACACAATAGGAAGTAAGCAAATAAGGAAACCTGCTGTTAAGTCAGCTACATCCAAAGTTTCTGTGTAAGCTGACACATGTACAAGGAAAGGCAAAGTTCACAAATGAAAACACAATTAGGTCTGTAACATAAAGCAGTATAAACACTTTGAGCATTAGTAGCAAAGTCAAATCTCTAACATTTCCCTCCTGTTTTTCATTTGTTAACTACTACACAAGAGTTCAGTACATCAATCTTAGACTTCTTACTGTCGTATTTTTAGTCCAGACATCATTCAGAACTTTGTGTACATTTCATCATAATTTTCAGGTAATTGATTCAATTTAACATAGTCATCAGGCTCGTGGTTATGACTCTTGACACCTGCGACGTTGCCATCTCCGTTTGTTCTGTTCACTGGAGGAATCCATGTCGCTGACCAGTTGGGACGGTGTGTCTGGACGTTCACTAAAGTGAGTAGATCGCCGATGGCTTCACTGACATTGAGACGTTTTCTCCACTAAAAGGAGAAACCCCTTTGAAGTCAGGCTTGGTCCCCTACCCACAAGAAAGCCCGATCACACCTGTTCACAACTCTCAGCAAAATGTTCAAAGTCTGTTTTTAGTCAATGTTTTTATTCATGTGTCTCTGTCTGGAATTCAGTAACCTTTTTGCAATGGCTTGCGTGTATCCAGGTAGGTCTCTCAGCTATCTTTGCTGCTGTTGGTGTTGTTAGGAGGACGGTGTATGGGCCTTCCCACTTAAGGCTGTGCCAGTGTTTCCTCTTAATGACCTTGATGAGGATCGAGTCACCTGGCTCCAACTTTGCGTTCTGTGGAGAAAGAGGGATATCTGGCAGGTTATTAGCTCTGGACACCTCAGTCTTCCTAAACAATTCACACATCCATTCTGCAAGATTATTTTCTGCATGTGCATCATGCTCTTCTTGTACCACATCAATTAATGGTAGTCTGAAACATCTACCTGTTACTACTTCAAAAGGCGTCAAACCATTTGCGGCTGGTGTGATTCTCATGTACATTATAACCAAAGGTAAACATTCAACCCACGTTTTTTTTGTTTCTTCCATAGTTTTTCTAAGTCTCAATTTCACAGTGCCATTAGTCCTTTCAACGAGGCCGGCACTCTGGGGGTGATAAGAGCAATGGGTTTTTAATTGGATTCCCAATTGCTGTGACATTTTACTTATGACTTAATTTACAAAGTGTGTACCATTATCGCTATAAATTTTCTCAGGTATCCCATGTTGTGGTATTATGTTTTTACACAATGCTTTTGCTACTGTTATAGCATCTGCCGTTTTTGCTGGGATCACTTCAACCCATTTAGAGAATGGATCAATCAATACTAGACAATATTTATAGGATTGGCATGGTGTTAATTCAATGAAATCCATGTGAAGGTATTGAAATGGATACTTAGGTAATGGGAACTGCCCTCTCTTGGGTCTTACATTACCTTGTGCATTATGTTTGCAACAGATAATACAACTTCTACAAAATATTTTAGAAAATTTTTTAAAGTTATATGTGTGAAAGTGTTTGTTTACTATGTCTACCTTCCCCTCCTGTTTGAGACATGGCCACGGCCATGACTCAATTGAGCCGCTATTTTATGTACACTTTATGGGAATTTATTATTATTATTATTTTTTTTTTAATTTTACTTTTGGCCTGTAGTTGGTTTTTGGTTTAACTACTACTGGTTGGGCAGTTGTCATTTTTCCTACATCAGACTTTCCAGTCTAGTTCCTCTTTAGACTGTATGTATCATTCAGTAGTATGACCTTCGTGTGGGGAGTCGAGATGTGTGTGTGGAGTCATATGGACAGTCCATCCTAAGTTCTTTTTAATCAGATTTCCGTTTTTTGACCACCCATCTCCGCATGGCACCCACCCACTGGTGTGTCTCTCTCCCTTCCTTACTAGGCCTCCTAAATCTTCCCATTTTGTTCCTTCAGTTTTGGCTAGTGAAATGTGTGGTGTTATCTGCAGGTCTCTTATTCTATTAACTGCTTCAGGTAATAACACTGAAAGTGCTGTGTTCCCTAAGTCATCTTGGTACAGGGTTTTAAATGTTACTCTTTGCGCTCCTAGCTTCTGCACTAGCTGGTCATAGTTAGAGTCTGGCCCTGGGCTATGTTTGTATCTGATGGTGACATGCAAGTCAGCTGTTGGCCTCACTTTGATGTCAGAGAACAGAGTAAACTGCTTCATCAACTGTTGTGCTGTGCTAGCTGTATCTGATTGGGGGAGGTCTAGAGTCCAATAATAATTTGGTTCTCCTACACTTTGCTGCACATAAATTTGATCTTCTGCTCTTTCCCTTGCTCTCTCTTGCTCTCTCTCTCTCTCTTTCTACACTGCCAGATTGGCCAGTTTCTTCATCCTCCTTAATCATTGCTGCACGAGTATGGTCACTAAATCCATTATGTCCTTCTCTACTAATTTACCTGAAAATCCATATTTCGCTATCCATTTATCCAAAAACATTGTGCTGCCTGGGGAATGCTGTTCCATGAACTTAGCATCTCCCACCAATGCAGGCTTACTGTTTCCAGCTCCCATTATGGCAATGCAAGTTCCTTTGGACGTATTGTCTCCCGAAACTTTTCAGTCTTAATCCACTACTGTGTGAACTTCAACAGACAGAGTTTATGTTAACACCGTAAGGTTTCGGCTCTGTGCTGCTGCTTTCACTAGTGACAGGCACACACACATTCGCTCACTCACTCACTCACTCACTTGCTTACTCACTCACTTACTCACTCACTCACTCACTCAATTGCTCACTCACTGCGCAGTCCTCCTTTCTGTTGTGGTGGAGTAACCACTTTACCTCCTTTTAGGCGGAGTAGCCTTTTCCTCCTTTTAGGCGGAGTAGCCTTTTCCTCCTTCTAGGCCAAGTAGCCTTTTCCTCCTTCTAGGCGGAGTAGCCTTTTCCTCCTTAATAACCTCCTTCTGGTGGAGAAACCAATTTACTCACCTATCGTCTGTGGAAAACTGGAAATCCTGGATCCCGTCAATCGCCTCTCGTGGATGAAATGTTGAAATGACGACTATCTCACCGGCCCGGTGGCGAATTCACGTCCCGGGACTTTGTTCGGTGACCTCCTAGAGCCCCCGACTGTGCACAGATTTCGGTGCGTCCTTTTTTCCCTCGTCCACGGTGGCGATGTTTTTGAGATCCGGCTCTGAGGGACCAAGTAATGTTGGATACTTTGAAAGTTACCCACAGGTTCGTAACCAAGACTTTTCCAGTAATCCACAGAAGACAGGAGACACGACAAGTTTTACTTGCTGTGCTGGAAGGAGAGCTGTTGAGTGTCACCCCTGACAATCTCCAGACCAACTCTAACATTCTCCTTCAGTGCAGCCTTTTTATAGTATGAGTGAAGTAAGTTTTACACAATGTATGCAGAAACATGTGCGACCTATAACCGCACACTACACAAGACAACAGGATGACATTTGAGTTCAAAAGGACATACACACATACAACACAGAGGTAAAATCTCTAACATTATTGTACCGTTATATCCTTCAATTCATTCAGCAGATGGGACCTGGAATATATTTTGAGAGAGAGACTGTTAACAAAATGACAAGCTCTTGAGATACGTTCTACTTTTACTGTGCTTTCACGGTGAAATGTTCAATTTTTGAGACCAACATCAATAAAATACGTTAATTATTTCCTGAAATATGAACACAAAGAAGACAACTGACAGCATTAACGGAAGCACCGACGGAAGCACCGACGGAACGCTAACGTTTGCTAGCTTGGAATAACGTTACAAGTAATGTTAACATTACGACCGAAAAAACAAACAAGAAGACACAAAACACCGAGCATTAATCAACGTTACAAGGATCAACCGGTAACGTTAACTACATCGGCATGGATGGAGGACGGCTCTGCTATCAGACGTCTAACGTTGCAGGTAAAAGATTCAGATCTGCCGCTTTTGCCACCGGACAATAACGGATACTAGATCCAGTATCCTGACCATGTGACTTCCCTCAAATATAAGAAGTCCTTCAAAACAAAACCCCTCCAGGTCTCACCTGAGCAGATCATTCCAGATTTTACTATGAAAGGAAAGGGTCAAAAGCAACCTGCTTTTCTTTACCCATCACCCTCCTGTCTGGAATGCAGCCTTCTGGTAAATTTTTCCCCATGTTAAGAAGAATGGACTCAGCAAAGGAAGACCCTACCTGTCCCACCCTCATCGTCAATATTTATCACAATGGCACAATCATGATCCAGGAATCATAAAATAGCCTGGACAATTTTTACAAATACTTCCAGTCTATGAAAAGTGTAGCAGAAAAGAAGAAAGGAAACAGACAACAGCCAGACACCCCAGAGACACCAGCCATCCCCAGCAGCAGTCAATTGACCTCTTCTCCTCACTGCAGTCCCAAACTCTCCACCAGTGTGAAAGTACTGAGAGAGGGACTCTCCATCCTAGCGAGGGAGTTTGTTGACTTAAAAGAAAAGACATTGACCTGTCTTCACAACAACAGTGAGAAACAACATCCTGCAGTGCGGGAGCCAAGCCGTATGGTCCTACAACAGAAGGCTGTGAAGGCTGAAATCCACAAGCTGTACCAGGCCACGAAGGAGCTGGAGGAAGACAAGCAGGCCCTGAGGTTAGCCCTGCGCAGAGTGATGGAGGATCTCACCCAATACTCCACCACCCAGAGCAACCAGCTAAAGATTCTACAGGCTCTACAGGCTGGTCCACGCCCTGAGAGAAGAGCTAAGAAATCATCGACCCCCCCTCCCATCAACCCTACACCCACCACTTCCCTGCCTCTTAACCCCCTATCCTATTAGAACCCACTACACATCCAAACCCCACCACTTACTCGCGCCAAATCCCCCTCAAACACACAGACTGAATACAGACACTGACGACAGAACTGATAAACCCAATCACACCCACACTCTTCTCAGATCATATTAATGTGCAAGTCAAACGGGAAACACATTGATGTAAAACGCCTCTTCCCAGACAGAGAAGCAGTGAAACTCTGGATCCCCACCATGAAGAAGGCTAGTGAGCAGCTATCTAAACAGAATTATCAAGGTGTGGAGCACACAGAGACCAACAACCTGGCTGCAAGGATTAGTGACTTACCAACAGCACTCTTGCAGGTGGCAAGAAAAGCGAGAGAGAAATACCCCAGAGCAAGAGTAACTAGATCATCTTTACTCCCAAGGACTGACACACCTCAGCACACAATTAACATAATCAACTCTGAGATTAGAAAGAAATGCACACCTGCAGAACGAGAATGTAGCCCTCCACAGAGACTTCAGCAGCACTTATTCGACGACATCCACCTCAGTGAAAGAGCTGTGGGGCTATTTGCAAAGAGCCTCGAAGATACAGCCCTAGGCCGAGGCAAATCCACACCTGAACACAGAAGAAACTCCACCAATCAAGAAACTCTCTTCACCCACGCAGACATCACTCTACCCAACAGACAAAAAACAACCACAACAACAGTACAACCAAACAAGCCAAAAAATCTACCTGTCACAACCCACTAACCAAAGAGAGTGCTACCTACCTGCCACAGCCCCCCCTCATAGAGAGACCTATCTACCTAAGAAAGTCACAGCCCACCATCCACCAAGGGAGCTACCTACCTACATGCCTCAGCCCCCCAGCCAGAGAGAGCCCAATGGAATCGAAACCAGATAAGAGACGTAGTTACCTTGCTGCGCTCAAAATCTCTTAAATTAACATGGGCTTTCAACATTATTAGACACTAAAGATGCCTATACATACAGTAGATGCGGATATACAGTATATGTGTGTGTATATATACAGTGAGGAAAATAAGTATTTGAACACCCTGCTATTTTGCAAGTTCTCCCACTTGGAAATCATGAAGGGGTCTGAAATTGTCATCGTGGGTGCATGTCCACTGTGAGAGAGACATAATCTAAAAAAAGAAATCCACAAATCACAATGTATGATTTTTTAACTATTTATCTGTATGATACAGCTGCAAATAAGTATTCAATCAATGAAAATCAATGTTAATATTTGGTACAGTAGCCTTTGTTTGCAATTACAGAGGTCAAACGTTTCCTGTAGTTTTTCACCAGGTTTGCACACACTGCAGAAGGGATTTTGGCCCACTCCTCCACACAGATCTTCTCTAGATCAGTCAGGTTTCTGGGCTGTCGCTGAGAAACACGCAGTTTGAGCTCCCTCCAAAGATTCTCTATTAGGTTTAGGTCTGGAGACTGGCTAGGCCACGCCAGAACCTTGATATGCTTCTTACAGAGCCACTCCTTGGTTATCCTGGCTGTGTGCTTCGGGTCATTGTCATGTTGGAAGACCCAGCCTCGACCCATAAATCTCGCAATACATGGCTCCGGTCATCTTCTCTGTAATACAGTGCAGTCGCCTTGTCCAATGTGCAGAAAAACACCCCCAAAGCATGATGCTACCACCCCCATGCTTCACAGTAGGGATAGTGTTCTTGGGATGGTACTCATCATTCTTCTTCCTCCAAACACGGTTAGTGGAATTATGACCAAAAGGTTCTATTTTGGTCTCATCTGACCACATGACTTTCTCCTATGACTCTTCTGGATCATTCAAATGGTCAATGGCAAACTTAAGACGGGCCTTGACTTGTCCTGGTTTAAGCAGGGGAACCTTCCGTGCCATGCATGATTTCAAACCATGACATCTTAGTGTATTCTCAACAGTAACCTTGGAAACGGTGGTCCCAGCTCTTTTCAGGTCATTGACCAGCTCCTCCCGTGTAGTTCTGGACTGATTTCTCACCTTTCTTAGGATCATTGAGACCCCACGAGGTGAGATCTTTCATGGAGCCCCAGTCCGAGGGAGATTGACAGTCATGTTTAGCTTCTTCTATTTTCTAATGATTGCTCCAACAGTGGACCTTTTTTCACCAAGCTGCTTGGCAATTTCCCCGTAGCCCTTTCCAGCCTTGTGGAGGTGTACAATTTTGTCTCTAGTGTCTTTGGACAGCTCTTTGGTCTTGGCCATGTTAGTAGTTGGATTCTTACTGATTGTATGGGGTGGACAGGTGTCTTTATGCAGCTAACGACCTCAAACAGGTGCATCTAATTTAGGATGATAAATGGAGTGAAAGTGGACATTTTGAAGGCAGACTAACAGGTCTTTGAGGGTCAGAATTGTAGCTGATAGACAGGTGCTCAAATACTTATTTGCAGCTGTATAATACAAACAAATAATTAAAAAATCATACATTGTGATTTCTGGATTTTTTTTTAGATTATGTCTCTCACATGCACCTACGATGACAATTTCAGACCCCTCCATGATTTCTAAGTGGGAGAACTTGCAAAATAGCAGGGTGTTCAAATACTTACTGTATGTGTATTTAGCAATTATAGTACTTAATGTCGGAGTTGGTATTAGCTGTATTTAAATGATTTATGTTTTGTCATACTAATATTGTTTTTACATCAAGCATTAATATGAATTGTAAGATGGGTGTTTTTAATCTTTAGATGTTACTTTAGGCAAGGCAGTTAATTAATGATTACACACCTCTGAATGTGTGATGTTTTCATTTATGGTTAATGAAAGTTTTCCAAGACCAGCCAGTATAAGCTGCAGTTCTTCTTCTCCTTTTTGTGTTTTGTCACGTTGTTTTTCAAGAAGAAAAAAAAGTTCACCAAAAAGCTCTTTCCAGGTTGTGTTGGTGTATATGGTGCAAAACGCTTTTTGCCTCTGGCCTCCTGGCTGCGCATTGGCATTGTGGCGGCGCTTTAAATAGCTGCGGCTCGGAGAAACTGTCTCTAAAACTGTATTTCGTTGCATTGTACCTGTACATGTGTAATGACAATAAAGTTGAATCTTATCTTATCTTAAGAAAAAATCCAGGAAAAGACATATAAGATGGCAAACTATTATTCTCATCTGTTATCATCCATCAACACAGAACAACCTAACTAAACATATATCTATAGTACATTCTCAATGACTGATCATATTAGGGGTAAATGCCGTTTACTTTACTTTGTTTTATCCAACAGTGGTAATGACAGCTCCATAACATATGCAAAGCGAAATAATCTGTTTAAAATCTGTACCGTTACCCCCTCCCCATTTGTCTAAAAGTACCTACACAAAATGAATACAGACAAACGACACATGTATCCTACCAAGCCATTTCTTGTTTCACCGACTGTCCAGAGTCATTGGGCTGGTCCTCACTGTCGGCTCACTGACTGCTCTCCCTGACCAACAGCAGCTTCTCCTGTACTGCCCTGACTGACATTTGCCGGTACACTTTTTTTTTAGCAGCAACACCAGGTTTTGGGCTGTGCTTAAGATGTCTGTTAATTGGACCTAAGTAATAAGAAAGACAATAACTAAATGCCAAAGGTATTTTTTTAACATAATTTTTAAACTGCATAGCACATTAGCACATCTTACTACTTGTTCTTTACCCTTTGGTTTAACTAGACATAAAAGACATTCAGCTGTTACTCAGTCCTGCTTTCTATTGATGCAACAGATGTTCTAGAGTTAAAGAGGAAAGGTAGGCTATGTTTTATAGTTTGCTTTTAAGTTTCAATTTATCATCTATGGTGTACGGACAGACCGAAGCAACAGTGTCTCAGTCAGCAGTGAGCGTGGGACAGTCTTCTGTGTTTTCACCGAATGAATTTCAAACACACCTAATCAAACTTCTATGAGAAAAAAATCCTTTTAACTGTTCCAACCAAATCCCTGATGATCAAGAGGCGCGGAGCAGCTTCAATGGTCCTCGCAGAAAGGAATAAACATGGAATCCTGGGAATGATTTACAGGACAATGCCTTGGACTAACAACACATCAAAGGCAGTTGTAACATCACACTACAAACACAGTGTTTGTCCGTGCGTGTGTAAGAGTGTGGAGTGTGCAAGAGGGAACACAGGTGATGCAAGTGTTTGAGAGAGATGCAATGGTAGAGTTTAAAATCTACCAATGACTTTTAATCTGATTTTTTCATGTTGTCAAACCTAAAGACAAACGTGTTTTCATTTATCAGAGGACTTGATTTTGTCGGGCTTTAAAAGTTTAAAGCATACATACATTTCATTACATTTGAGATAAACCGTTTAGAAAATTTAGCATTTACCAACAGTTTGAGCTCTTGTACAGATGTTAACTCCCTCCCAGCTGGCTTTTGAAAGATGGCAGTTTTGCACATTGTGTCGCAGTTGTTAATGAATGATAACTTTTGCATTATAGGATGTACAGTAAATTGTTTCACATAGTGTTGCAGCTGGGATAAGTGGCAACTCCAACACATTCTCACTCCCAACTAGTCAAATACTGACACTTGGTCCGGACCCCTTTGCGTCACTTTTAATGTTCAGGGTACCCCTTTAGCCTCATTTTCAACGCACTTGGTCAGGACCTCTTGGCATTATTTTTCTTGTACAGCCTGTCTGAATATACCTGTATTCACTCTCTTTCTGAATCACTCCATTGTAGCGCCTGTCTCTTCAAGCCCCCCTTCCAAAAAGCCCAGTCGGCTCTGATTGGTCAGCGTATCCAGGTCTTCTGCATGTATGCTCTCAAGAGTCTCTGCACTGTCATTGCAGTAACCAACTGTGGCAGCATTCTACCTAATATATCAGTGGCGATTTCTTTAAGACTTCCCCTAACATGTCAAAAAATGAATGGTCAAATATGTACTATTGTGTTAAAATTTTATTGACTAAAAATGCGTTAGAACCATAGATTGTATATATAAGAATATTAATGGTCGTGTTTACTGGGGGATCCAACAGTGATGCCTAATATGTCTAAACACCAAAACACCGTGGTGCAGGTGGGGACGGTCACGGCTGCCAGAATAATCCTCAGACTTTGGAAATCTTCGACTGTTCCCGAATGTTAAAAGCTGGTTGGGATTAATGTTGGAAATAGTGTCATATGAACAAATGCTGGCTAAGCTAAATGATGACATAGAAAACTTCAAGAAATCTTGGAACTATTTTCTTTCCTGCAATACTGGGACAAGTAAACTTCTTTGATGAACATCTGTTTTGAAGGTGTTGTTTACTGTAAGCTATTGTTCACGGTGGATGTTTCTGCTAACATCGAGGATATTTGTAAATGTCAATTTTCTGTGAAACTTACTGATTTGATATGCGCTGGCCTGGTTGCTCTGGTTGTTTTTGTTTTGTTTTGGGAGGGGTTATATACTTATGTACTTATGTTCTGGAAAATAATAATAAAAACTTTAATGATAAAAAAAAAAGAATATTAATGGTCTATGGTTAGAACACGTTCATCTCAAAGACAAGTTTGTTGACAACCAGCTGACACGATTTCCTTGTCCTACCTTCCGTGTTGTCAGTGCATTTCCCTGTTGAACTTCCATGGACTTCAATGGGGCTGCATTGAACAGTTTTTTTTAAGTGCTTCAAAACTAGACGTTCATTGGATAAATGCTGCGATTATGTGGGGTTAATGGAGGAGTGGGCTGGCCTGGACGCTGGGCTTCTGCGTGATGATTTCAGGGTCTGTCGAATCTCATTTTGATTGACAGCGATTTTGTCTTATAAAAAGTCGCCAAAGCTACGTGAGCTCAGTTCCATTGCGGATTTTGCAAGTGTTGTTGAAAGACGAACTGCTGCATCTTATTTCTTGGTATTTGCTTGGTGAAATTGCTAGCCAATTTCCATCATACATTTCATACACCACATTCCTTGTTTCAGTTTAACCTAATTCACATATTTCCTCCCTCGAGTTTAATATCTTAATTCTTTTTATTAGATTGTTTGTACATTCATTCATACAGTAGGCTAGACTAGCTAGCTAGCAAACTGCATATGATGGCAGACAATGCAAATATTGTCGACCAGATTTTGACAAAGCCATTTGAAAGTCTTCATTACGAGGAGAAACTTAAAATTAAACAGCAGGGCACATCAACACCTATATTTATATTCTGTGTTGTGCGACTGATTTACGTGTGCTGCTGTAACACTGTAATTTCCCATTTTTCTTGGATCAATAAATATCTATCTATCTTTCTATATATCTAAGATTGATTTAGTGCAGATAGGATTTAGTGCAAATTTAACTTAACTTTTTTTTCAGATATCCTGGTATGACAAAGTTAGCTGTCTGACTGGAAGTGCTGTGACAAAGCAAATGTACTGCTGGCCATGCCTCGGACATTATAAATTATTATTATATAACAATTATAACAATTATTATATTATTATTATTCTATAAGGGACGATTTTTTATGATGTAGGCCGAAAATGAGCTTCCTCTCTTTGAAAGACCAGCAGCCACCAATGAGATATATATATTATATACTCTGTGTGTGTGTGTGTGTGTGTGTGTGTGTGTGTGTGTGTGTGTGTGTGTGTGTGTATATATATGTATATATGTGTATATACGTATGTATATGTGTATATATGCATATATATATATATATATATATATATATGTATATATGTATATAGTTGTTAAAGGCACAGTTTTTCAATACGGGCTGTGTGCTATTCTCTCCATACTCAGAGTTGGATACTGCTCCATGGTCTGTGATGATGGGGCATATTTCAACCAAACCAGGAAAAAAAAATGCCTCTGCACTCAATTGGAGAAACCTACAACCAGTCAGAGCAACAGAGTATGTGACATACAGATCAAGTTCAAGTTTATCGTCATATGCACCTTAGTGCAGAGTACCACAGCAATGAAATAAAATATACCTTTTGCACTCTCTCAGCACCAGTCAATAGTAACAGTTATAAATAAGAATAGCAATTAATAGCAAATATTAAACTTTAAAAACATCCAGAATAACCAAGCACAGCAGAAATAGTCACTAAGTTCAAACCACAGCCCTCCTTCCTGTTGTGCCATCATTCAGTAACCTTATTACCTGTGGGTAAAAAATATCCCTAAAACGTGATGTGTGCATTGGGGTTCTCTGCAAACATCGCCCTGATGGAAATGGAGAGATTGTGTGCTGGATGACTAGAATCCTGCATAATACCTAGTGCCTTCTTAGTACTGTGTTTCCAGTAAATGTGTTAAAGTGGAATCCCAATGATTTTAGATGCAGTTTTGACCACCTTTGTCAGAAGATTAAGGTCATGTAAAGTAGCCCTACAAACCACCCTACAATGTTGCCTGACAATATACTCTCAATTTTACAATGGTAAAAGTTCTGTAGAATGTTAAGGGACATACCATTTCTTGAGATACCTCAGAGAATAAAGCCTGTGTGCCTTCTTAATGGCACACAAATATGAAATGACCATGTGAGGGAGTCTGAAATATGGATGTCTAAGAACTTAAACATATGGACAATTTCAACTGGAGAGTTTTTAATATAGACAGATGTATGCATGAGTTTGTTCTTCCGGAAATCTATGATGACCTTCTTAGTTTTCCCTACATTAAGGGACAGATTATTTCTGCGGCACCACATGATCAAGTTACTCACCTCATCCCTGTACGCAGTTTCATTATTGCTGTCAATCAGTCCTATCACAGTAATATTGTCTGCAAATTTCACGATACTGTTAGTGGGATGTTTTGCAATACAGTCATAGGTGTACAAACTATATAATAGAGGACTGAGACAGCAGCCTTGAGCTGCTCCAGTGTTTAACACTATTGAGGCTGAGTATGTAGTGCCAACTCTAACTGTCTGGGGGCGGCCTGTTAGAAAATTCTGTATCCATCTGCAGATGGAATTGCAGAGGCCCAAGTCTAACAAGGTCTTAGGTATTAAAATAAAAGGTCTGATAGTATTAAAGGCACGGCTATAATCAATAAATAGCATCCTAACATACTTATCCCTGCCCTCTAGGTGTTGACACACAGTACGTAAAACCAAGGATACAGCATCATCATCATCAGGAATGCTGTTGTTGATAAATGCCTTCACAAGCTGTTCAAAACACTTCATAATCACATAATTCAGTGCTACCGGTCTAGCAGTTGTTTTCTTAAGCCCAGGAACTATGATAGATAATTTAAAAGAATTCAGAATAACACAAAGAGATTGAGTGACAAGTTAAAAAGTTGGCTATAACATGTCTTTAAGACTTGTGGAGTAATGCCATCAGGCCCAGCAGCCTTCCCTATTTTTAAAAACTTTACTTGTGTCAACAACTGAGACCTGACGTGCTGGCCTGCTGAACGGATTCCCAAATGGAGATGATAGAGATGACACTGTATGTTTGTTCCCAATTGAAGGTACTTAGACGTGCACATCCCGAGTTGGAGATAGTCCCCGTGCCAGTGTCTCATCAGCGCCTTCAAAACGAGCATAGTCATTTCGGAAGGAAGCAGAGGTTGTTGTGATGCCAGTAGGTTTGGCCTTGTAGCTAGTAACCACATGTAGGCCTTGCCAAAAACGTCTAGAGTCCCCTTCAGAACAATATCTTGTCCCGGTGTCATTTTGTAGCGGACTTGATTGCATTCCTAAGCTCGTATCTCGTGTTTTTGTAACAAGCATCGTCCCCAGATTTAAAAGCCACTGTCCTCTTATGCAATTTCATCTGTACATCACTGTTTACCCACGGTTTTCCGTTAGGGTAAATGCGACAAGTATGTATAGGAATATAGCTGTCCACACAGAATTTAACATAGTCAGTAACTGCCTCAGTGTACCCCTGCAAGGTTGCAGAATCACTAAAAACTGACCAGTCAGTAGATTTGACACAGCCTTGCAACATGAGCTCACCTTCAGCAGTCCAGCGCTGTACTGTCCTCACAATGGATTTCTCTCTCTTCATCTCCCGCTTGTACAGTATGCAGTGAGTTAGGACTGATGGAAATTCTCGTGGTGAGTAGAACGGCCGACACAACACACAACAATTCCCTAATCTTGCTGTACACCGACCCTGCAGCGGAGCTCACCCATCTTGTTGTTGATAGATTGCTTGTTTGTCAGTAGCATGCTTGGTATTGGAGGCTGCTTAGGTCGATTCGTAACCTTACCAGCAGTCCCCCGCGTCTTCCTCTCTTCCGCCCAAATCTCCTTTGTTAACTTATGTGCCAGGTCTTTGATGTTTTAATGATATCCAATGATATCCAGTTATCATAGATGTTTTGTCTGATTTCCAATGAAGTCTGGCGATCATAAGTGATGAGGGACGCAGGCTGTATTATCCAACTTATAAGTAAAGATAAACTAACACTAAGCTTGGCGTTAGAGAGGTTTGTAGCGTGTCACCGTGCGTCAGCGCCATAATCAGCTATAGCTCCTATCCTTCAAATAGCTTTTAATTCAATAATATCAGTGCATTGGGAAAACTGCACATTCAATTCCAAATCAAAACATGATCAAAATGAATCACGTTTGTGTTATACCTTTATAGAAAGTGAAGAAAAAGGAATATTAGGCTGTTCAAAAAAATAGCAGTATTTGCATTTTTCTTTACAAACTCAACCATTTACTGTATGAACTGAAAAATGTCCTAAGGGTTTGCTTTACTTTGAATCACCGCACTAAAATTTAGTTAAACAAGCATTATTTCTGAGAACTGCTTCACATATGTGTCACATGGAGTCAACCAACTTCTGTCACCAGTGAACAGGTATTCCAGCCCAGGACAATTAAACTACATTCCACAATTCCTCTGCGTTACTGGGTTTGCCTCAGAAACAGCATTTTTGAGGTCACCCCACAAGTTTTCTATGGGATTGTAGTCCGGGAATTGGGCTGGCCACTCAATAACATCAATCTTGTTCATCTGGAACCAAGACTTTGCTCACTTACTGGTGTGTTTTGGGTAATTCTCTTGTTGAAAGACCCATTTCAAAGGCATTTCCTCTTTGGTATAAGGCAGTAGACCTCTTCACGTATTTTGATGTATTGAAACTGATCCATGATCCCTGGTATGCACTATGCAATAAATAGGCCCAACACCACAGTATAATAAACATCCCCATAACACAATTTTTGCACCACCATGCTTCACCATGCGTCTTCACATTGTACTGTGGCTTGAATTCAGTGCATGGCGGTCATCGGACAAACTGCCCCTACACCTCAAAAGAACAATTTTGCTCTCATCAGTCCACAGAATGTTGAACCATTTCTCCTTTGGCCAGTCAATGTGTCCTTTGGCAAATTTCAACCTCTTCAGTACATGTTTTTTTCAGCAATGGGACTTTGGGGGGGCTTCTAGCTGATTCTAGCTTTGCTTCACATAGCCTTCTTCTGGTTGTAACAGTACTCACAGGTAACTTTAAGTCTTCTTTGATTTTCCTGGAGCTGATCATTGGTTGAGCCTTTGCACTTTTGGCTATTCTTTGATCCACTTGAATGGTAGTTGACCGTTTTTTCCAACTTCCAACAACCAGCATGCACAACATTTGCTTCCTTTCTTAACCCTTGTATTGTCTTCACTTTCGGGACACTCTTGTATCCCTTGGGTCAAATTGATCCGTGACTTATATGGGGATTTAAAAACAATTCTGAAATAAAATTTTACTTCATAATCTATTAACAAATATTGTCTTTATCTCAATTTCAAACAATTGAAATAACATATACAGTATGTTTAGGGAATGCAATCAGTCTCTACTAGCACACAGTTAAAAATGAAAGTGTGATTCATTTTTTGTCATAAGTTTATAATTCATGTTAAAAATCCACTATGGAAAAAACATAAGTGGTCATATCCAGAATAATTTTCTGAATTGAGTCAGGAAGACCTGTTTATCACAGAAAATTAGGTAAGGCCATTGATTTTCAGGTAGAAAAAATGTATATGTACCATTTTTCAAATTTGAATGGGTCAATTTGACCCTAATACCATACAAGGTAGATATGGGCCATAATTGAGACCTGTTTCATCACAGAATCAAGCACCTCACTAATTGAACACAACACTATAACTGTAAAATCCAGGTTTGAATTTAAAATCCTTCTCCTGACCTACAAAGCTCTAAATGGTCAAGCACCATCTTATCTTGAAGAGCTCTTATTGTCCAACTAGAACACTGCACTCCCAGAATTCAGAGTTACTTGTGGTTCCTAGAGTCTCTAAAAGTAGAATGCCAGCCAGAGCTTTCAGCTATCAGGCTCCTCTACTGTGGAATTAACTTCCAGTCTGAGTTCGGGAGGCAGACACCATCACCACATTTAAGAGTAGACTTAAAATTCTCCTCATTGATGAAGCTTATAGTTAGGGAGTGAGGAGTCGCAGCATTGGCCTAGACTTGCGAGGGAGGGTGTAAAGCTGCAGACATGGCACCCCTTCTCTTCTCTGCTTCTCTTCATAGTCGCCAGATTAATTTGCCATATAATCAATAATATTATAAAACTAGAGGGAGGCTGGGTAGTACAGCCCGACCAGGCTCCTTTCTTTACGCTGTCTCGCTTAGTTATACTGTAATAGTTTTAGACTTCCGGGGGACTTCCTTTGACACACTGAGCTCTTCTCTCCTTTATATTTCCATTTGTGTGCATCCTTATCCCAGAAAGGCTTGTTACTAACCTAGCTCTGGGGAGACATTCTCCGGAGTCCTTGTGTTCTCTTCCCCCCAGCATGTTTCCTTGGATCAGGGAGGCTCCAAAATCATGGTTGTAGCTGTCACTGTGGTCCTGCTACATGTCCTGCGATGCCCTGATACATCCTGCTACGCTATGCGGTGCCGTGCTACACTCTGCCTTTTAATGCCGTGCAATGTCCTGCTATGTCATGAACTACTACAAAGTACTATTTTTAGTCACTGTTCCATTATCTTTTACTGTGACTGTTATTGCCACTCTTCATTTCAACCCCAACCGGCCGTCTTTGGTTGACACCGCCTACAAAGAGCCTGGTTGTGTCCGAGGTTTCTTCCTAAAAGGGAGATTTTCCTCGCCATTGTCGCAATGTTGCTTGCTCTGGAGGGAACTACTAGAACTGTTGGGTCCTTGTAAATTATAGAGTGTGGTCTAGACCTACTCTATCTGTAAAGTGTCTTGAGATAACTCTTGTTATGAAATGATACTATAATTAAAATTGAATTGAAATTATTTAGAACACGCCCCTTTAAATTACAGATTCAATTACACAGAATCAGCAGCATGCATGTCATGACTGTAGATTTTCTATGACTCTACAACACTTACTAGTAAATTATTTGCCATGTAGATATATCAATTCTACCAATAAGTATGATTTATGAGGTTAGTGATGTTGGGCTGCTATTATATAATATATAACATACAGTTGTCTTCAAACACAACTGTATGTTAAACAGTTGCCGGATGCCGTAGGAACGAAGGCAAAACCATCCATTTGACAAAATGCCTTGATCGCGGTTCTCCGTTCCTCTTTTAAAATTAATGTGCTGTCCATATCTTCTAAAACAGGGAATCTACACATCTCAATTCTCCAGCTACAGCCATCTTTGTTGTAAATAAATTCAACCCAAGTGCTCTTTGGTGATTTGGTTGATTACGTTACTGTTGATCATCTGTAAATTATTGTATAAAGCCCGCCCTGAGCATAGTTGCTCAACAACGGACCGAACCTCCCAATCTCAAATGTTGTGGGTGGGGCTAAATTCGGCTGGCATCCAAGCTACATTTTGACATCCACAAATGAACCCAAGAAAAGTTGTTACTCTGTTAATATCTCTGTGACCTCTGCGGGGCTCTGTATTTCTTCCTTTAAAGATAGCGATAACAGTCATTACAAAACCACACAAGGTCGCTTGTTAGCTAAATTTAAACACGGGCTGTTTAAGTATGTTTGAACAATTGCCCAATCCTGTTTTTCTGGTGAGGACTAGGAACTAGGAATAGGGTCAGCAAAAAGGATGAAGGGTAAAAATCCCTCGCTGCCTACTAATCCAGCACACTTGATCATTGTCATTGTCTCGAGTCACGGATGTCAGACTCTGTTGCTCAGGATGAGGATTATGCCCAATCCGTCATGAAGGAAGTGTGTGTGTGTGTGTGTGTGTGTGTGTGTGTGTGTGTGTGTGTGTGTGTGTGTGTGTGTGTGTGTGTGTATGTGTGTGTGTGTGTGTGTATATGTGTGCACGCACAGGCCAAGGGGCTGTGGGTGTAATCTGGAAGCTCAGTCAAACTGCCTTCTATCTCTCACACGGCATTATGGGTCTCCAGTTTCAGTCCTTGCAGCAATGACATCATTACACACCTCGGTGGGAGGGCAAGAAAAAAACGCAGAACATGTCACTTTATATATGACACAAAGTTCAGTGTGTCAGTTGATTTCAAGTGGCAATCTCAAGTACATAACTATTTACTTTCTGCTTCCCTTTATGTTCCTTTCTCTGCTCCTAGAATATAGCAAGGTCAGGGGGCTCTAATCAGCTGGAGAGATTTGGAGAGACATGTTTTGAGGATGAAAGATCAATCTCATTATTTTTAATGGTAATGCTCAAAATGGCTGTCCCCTTTCAACAAGCTTTTTGTCGAGCAGCTGCTCTCACCTGACACCATTGTCACCAATAAACTGCCGTTAGCGTCCTTAGCACCGGAGTTAAGTGCTGACCGGGATGGCTGCTAGCTGGCTGGGGGCTGACTGTGGATGTGTCCCCCGGTCAGCTCTCATCCCATAAATACATACGTACGTTTTATATAAATATATACAATATTTTATACATATATACATACATACAGTGTGTATATATATATATATATATATATATATATATATACATACACTACCGGTCAAAAGTTTGGGGTCACATAGAAATTCCCATTGCACTCCATTGTAGACAGAATGCCAGCTGAGATAAGTTGCATTGTTTTTTTAACCAGGGCAGCCGTTTTCAGATTACATTATGTGCTTACATAATAGTAAAATGGTTCTCCAATGTTTTTCTAGTTTTTTATTTTTAAATGATAGATTAGTACACAGAATGTGCCTTTGGAACATTGGATGAATGGTTGCTGATAATGGGCAATGTAGATATTGCATTAAAGATCAGCCCCCCCACCCAAATTAGCAGGTATTCTGTCTATAATGAAGTGGTATGGAAATGTATAAGTGACCCCAAACTTTTGACCGGTAGTGTATATACAGTATATTATATATGTATGTATACTGTATGTATATATGTATGTATACTGTACGTATATATGTATTATATTATTATAATATAATATATTATATATATTATATTTGCTGTCAGCTTACTAATTGATTGTGTGTTTTGTGTATATTTGGACTTTTATACATTTTATTTCACTTTGTTTAAACGGCAAAGTGGAGAATTCACCTGTTTGGAGCTGGCTGGTGAATGTGACGCCTTACTGGATACATCGTGACCCTTTATGTGGATCTACTGATCACTGTGGATCACTTTTTTGTGTCATTAGATTACGTCAAAATACGGATCTTTTTTCTTAACGTGTCTTAATGTTTTAGGGTGTGATTGCGCTTCGTTTCTGCGTTTGGAGAGGCATCTCAACTGCTATTTTTTATTTTTTTTTGCCCCCAGGCTTGAAAGTCAAACACCGCCTATGGTCAATAAACATTCACCCCTTCAGTTTTTTGGAGTTCAGTGTCTTGCCCAAGGACACTTCAACATGTAGATTGTAGGGGCCAGGGGTTGAACCACCAACCTTCCGACTGGTAAACGACCGGTCCACCTCTTGGGCTACAGCAAAAACTGAATAGGCTATCATACCATAACATACAGTAAAACATAATTTAAGCAATTCAGTGTATACCTACTTCACTGACACACGCTTTCTCTCTCTCTCTCTCTCTCTCTCATCTCAGCTCTGCTCTCTCTCTCTCTCTCTCATCTCAGATCTGCTCTCTCTCTCTCTCTCTCTCTCTCTCTCTCTCTCTCTCTCTCTCTCTCTCTCAGCTCTGAAGCAGCATAACCGTGACATGCCACACTCCTGTACCGGATAGTTTAGCCAGGATCCCGCCCTCTGGCTCCAAACACGAAAAAGGAGAACACTGTGGGGAGGCCAACCACTTTCAAGCTGTGTCAAATCTTTAGTAAGCTAGTAACAGGAAATAGGAGTTTCAAAATAAAAGCGTATAGCTTATACAACCTGTTTGATAACGTAATAAACGTAGGCTACCTGCATTATACAATTACGGACTATCACGTATTTATTAAAGGTTTTTTCACGGTTGCCAAATATTTATGATGTTATTTACATTACTGTGATTCTACCTAAAATATATTCATGCTTCATAGAATTGATCAGGTTCCACTTGCAGTTGATGTCGTTATTTTCTCCTTTATTAGCCTACTTATATAGAATAATTATTTAAGGATCAAAACGATGTCAACTGTATTAGAATCACATATTAACAAAGTAATTGCAAAATAGTAATTCATCTTGAGAACTGTGATTCATTTTGGTCTTCATAATTATCAAGTAACGTTAGGCCTGGTGTCTTTTTTTTTTTTTTTTGCGGATGGGCTTGCGAGAATCCAGCTGCCATCCAAGGTAAACTAGCTGGTTGCCTGATGTCGACGATATCAAATGCAGTCTTCCATTCCTAAAACAATCCAGCCATTTCCATTATACGTTATACTATATTGTTTTACTATGTAGGGTATAGACTGTTGAGTATCTTGGACAAAAATACCTTCGAAATAAATAATGATTGTAAAATCCACCGTTTTGCTTAGCCACAATATCACAAACATTAAGGGTTTTATTTTGAAATATGAGCCCGGACGTTTCAGTTTTTATCCTCTGGGTTACTTTACAAATCCATCGACAAGCAAGCGGTTCATGTCTTCTCTCATCGAGTAACTTCAGTGCCCAGACAGCACATATTTCTGTCTCTTCCTCCTCGCTTCAGTTTCTCGTACCTTTGCACCACCACCGGTGGTTCCACCGGAACGCTCGCCGACAGAAGAGCGCCATGGCCCGCGTGGTGGTTGAAGGGATGCCGGAGTCGGCCGTCGGAGGAGGAGTGATGCTGAACCGACGGAGGAGCAAAGGCAGGCGGAGAAACCGAAAGGAGTTGTTGGCCATCCAGATGTGCTTAGCGGGTGTACTGCTGGGGCTCGTCGTAGGGCTCAAGTCCGTGGCACAGAAAGCAGGTGAGGGGCAATTTAGACGTCTTTTATTGTCAACCAACATGCATTTAGCCTTCATTTATTTTGTTGAGAACACAGCGTACATGCGAAGTTTGTGGCAAGCATAAACAACAGGCAGTTTGGAGGCAAACGGCGGTTAGAGAAACACTGTCATGGGTAAATTGATACATTTTGTAATTGTTCTTTTGTTACATTTTACATCTTTAAATCAATAACAATAGGCAATATAACTAACGTGAAATTATGTAGTAAAACATGGAATGTAAAATGTAAGTAGCCTACAGTATGACCAATATTGACTAAAGAACACCATAGACACTTAAAAAGTAGATGTACATGTAAACAAATACGATTGAGTGCCAATAATATATGTAGTACAGTTCTGAACCTGTAAAGTCATCAGTGGACAGGCTGTCAAAGATATAAGACTAATTGATCCCATTAGGTTTACAGACATTTTTGCTGTACTTCTTTTTGTGCCACTGCACACATTTACAACCACTCAGTGTAAAGAACAAAACAACAACATGCCTTCTTGTAGCTCAACATCTGTAACTAATAATCCCCTGGAAATGGCTGTGACTCTGCTGCTCTCTGTTGCTTGAATTACTTAACAGACATCTACTTTTTCTACCATTTCCTGTTCGCTACAGTAGGCAGAGGGCAACTGATGTGCTGTGAGTTGTAAATAGGGCTGGGCAATATGTCAATATTATATTGATATCGTGATTAGAGATGTAACGGTATGAAAATGTAACCTCATGGTTATAGTGACACAAATTATTACGGTTTTCGGTATTATAACGGTATTTTTAAAAGTGTGTTCAATATGTTCAAAAGTGCTGACAGGCTATTGAAAATGGTTCTGGTAAGAACTTGAACTAGAGATTTCAAAGATTCAGAAGATTTATTTGCAACTCGAACATGTTAAACATGTTGAACAGGTTAAAGGTCCCATGGCATGCTGCTCTTTGGATGCTTTTATATAGACCTTAGTGGTCCCTAATACTGTATCTAAAGTCTCTTTTATATAGATCTTAGTGATCCCCTAATACTGTATCTGAAGTCTTTATTATATAGACCTTAGTGGTCCCCTAATACCATATCTGAAATCTCTATTATATAGACCTTAGTGGTCCCCTAATACTGTATCTGAAATCTCTATTAAACTTTACTCTTGATTTTCAAGCTCATTTCCTTATACAGTAGCAGAAGTGGTCCCCTAATACTGTATTTGAAGTCTCTTTTATATAGACCTTAGTGGTCCCCTAATACTGTATCTGAAGTCTCTTTTATATGACCTTAGTGGTCCCCTAATACTGTATCTGAAGTCTCTTTCCCGAAATTCAGCCGAATTTCTGCAGAATTACAGCCACTAGAGCCAGTCCCACAATGAGCTTTCCTTAGTATGTGCCATTTCTGAGTCTGTTGCTTTTGAGGGGGGGGGGGGGGGGGCAAGGTGGAGGCTGGGGGTGTGGCCTTGACCAACTGCCACTTTGCTTGTTTGAAATCCACGATGTCTCTCTCATGGGTCAGTCAAATTCTCTGGGTGGGCAAAGCAGAGAAAGGGGATGTAATCTTGCCCTTATGACTATTGCCATTTCTAGCCACTGGAGGTCCATAGATAGGCTGGGGAACTCATATTAATGTTAAAAAAAACTCATAAAGTGAACTATGAAGTTGTATTTGACAATATTATCATGTATTTGTTACATGTGAATACTAAGAATTACATTAATTTCTCTGTAATAATTAACATAGATGTAACATATTGCTCAGTAACAAACTCAGAATAAGCCACACCTATTACAGCACACATATCCATAACGGAGCAAACAGTGTAATACACCTTTAATAGCTAAGCACGTGGCTCCACAGCGCTAGTCCGTTTACTGGCAATTGCACCTTGATAGCAAATTGCCCAAACACAACCTGAATATCAACACTTGGCTGCACGAGTAATATTAAACAATCTGCACGTCTATCAGCTATGCAGTAAGAAACACAGCAACAGCAATATTATCAAGGCGATCTCTCTCTCTCTCTCTTTCTCTCTCTCTCTCTCCAAATAAATATCATGTCGTATAACGGGCTAAACTTCCACATGTAGCAGAACACCTATTGAAGATAACAAGGTAATAAAACCCATGACAGTTAAGCAAGCTACAGAATAGTTTTAACTCAGCTTCTGGGCTCCACACATCACTTCAACAAGGAAAAGAAAAAAGATAAAGAAAAAAGTCTGCTGCTACATTATGTCCATTCTCCTGTCTGAGCGCAGTGAGCCTGTGGGGCAACTTCAGGAGCCTCGGATGAAGCTGGGAAGGATTAAACACAGGGTTTCCACACCATGGTAATCCACTGTGATAAAAAGGACATTTTAAATGAAAGTGGTAATTGTTCCCATCAACATTTCTACCGTGGTTTACCGTTACACCGGCAATCGTTACATCCCTAATCGTGATTTAAGACTAGATATCATCTTAGTTTTTGGATATCGTAACATCGTGATATGACACAAGTGTTCTTTTTTTCACGTTTTAAAGGCTGCATTACAGTAAAGTGATGTTATTTTCTGAACTTCCCAGACGTCCTGGTGGGCAGCAGTTTGAGGAAAATAACATTTGCCCCAGCCACATTTCAGGCTAAATACTGGAACCATAGTTGCTCTATAGTTCAGTCATTGTAATTTACAGACTGAAAAACTTGTGTGGCAGAATTGTGCCATTTGGGCGTGCAGTGTATAAAGAGAGAAAACCTGCACTTAACCTTTTTTCATGGGCATTTTGTGTTCATAGTATCATAATAGGATTGTCAAGCAATATATTGATTATCGCAGGATTTCTGTATCGTTATATTATCTGTATTAGGGCTGGTCAATATATCAATATTATATCTACATCGATATATGAGATTAGATATCGTCTAAAAGTTTGGATATCGTAATATCGTGATATGACACATTATTGTCTTTTCCTGGATTTAGTTGAAGTTATGTCATTTTCTGAACCTACCAGAATGTTCTAGCAGTTTTATTATTTGCCTTTACCCACTAAGTCATTGTATCAATACCGCAATATCAACATTGATGTATTTGGTCAAAAATATCCTGAATATTTGATTTTTTTTATATACTATATCTTATAGTCAATCTCAACCTTAATGTGGTGTCAGTTGTAACATTAAAATAGTGTAAAAAGTATGTACACAAGCTTCAGACTTTTGAAGAGCTTTATGCCATTGTTGATTACTTCTAGATGTTTGTGTTATGTTAAAATGAACTCGACCAGAGGGATAGGCTAGCAGTATAATTGTCTACATTTACATTTAGTGCTTATTGTCCACTTAATTGGCACCTGACCGACTCCTTGACATTTTTCTGATAGTGTGCTGCTGAAGCTTCTATTTTTGTGGGCCACAGAGAAGATGAGAAGGTGAAGTGATTACAGAGGTGTTATGAAGTGCAGCCAGATGTCTCACTTTCTAATGTGTAATTTGAAAAGCAAGAAATTATTATTATTGGTATAATTTTACAAAGTGAAAAGCCCAAAGTCCACTTCCCAAAAGGCACTTTCCATCTCAACAGAAAACACTTTCCACAAACTTCTCCAAACAGCTCTCTTGTAGTCCAGCCTTTACTTCCCTGACCAATGTGCGTCAATTTTTAACACACGTTATATTGCTCGCCTAGCTGCTTGCGTTGCGGTTAGGCGAAGCCGAGAAGAGGGAGATTAGCTTACGTTAGCCAATATATTTATAAAAGAGAGTCACATTCAAATAGTAATTTCTGCATTTGATTAGTATTGATTTTTTTCTTTCGGTATTCGTTCCAACAGCCCTATAATATAACAACTCGTGATCAAGCTACAATATATTTTTTGTACAACCTTGCATGTTCTGAAACCTCTCTACACTTCTGATATTTAAGTGACCATATAAACAAGCTTAACATTAATTACAGGAATTAACTTACACAATAAGGAAAATTAAGTAACCATTATACATACCACATGGACCTACAAGAATCACAGGGAGACTCCAAGAAGTCTTGGAAAGTGCTAAATGAAGTGCTTAACAAAAGCCATAACAGCACCGTGCTCCCAAATACTGTGGGCACACAATCACATTTAAGTAATAATTTCACTAATGACGTTGATCTAGCAAATTACTCTGTCTCCATTGGGGAAAAACTCTCTAACAAAATAAACCAACCTCAGGGCATCTCTTTATGTCAGTTGACTATGTCAGTTCCTTTTTTAAGAAGCCAGCAATGAAGTCTATGAACTCATGGCAAACTTACAAAGCTTGTACACTGCTGGTGAGGATGAAATCTGTAGTAAAATTCTGAAAGCCATTGCAATTGATATCATGAAGCCACTTACTTATTGTATCAATGTTTCACTTCTCTCTGGAATTGTGTTGAAATTATATACATTGCAAAAATTATACCCATATTTAAATCTGGGGATGAAAATTATATGAGCAATTATCGTCCTATATCAATCTTGCCTTCAATCTCTATGGTCTTAGAGAGAGTTTTAGGAAAGATGGTTTTAGAAAAGAATTACTACATGCATGGCTGCACTAGATCTGATTGAAAAGATCAATGATGCTATTGATAAAGACAAATGTCATATTAGTTTTTTTTAAGATTCATCCAAGGCATTTGATACTATTGACTTTGACATCTTATTGAATAAATTACATCATTATGGAATCAGAGGGCACACACTTACACGCACAATTTTCCATAAGCAATCACATTATATTTTGAGTTCCCCAGGGATCCATTTTGGTCCCTCTCCTCTTTCTATGACTTTGAAAATTCCACCATGGTTTTACACAAAATTTTATTTGCTGTTGCCACTAATTTATTTATGTCACTTAAGAGTCCAGTTGGACTGCAATAAATAATAAATAGAGGGACATTTTGAGAAATTTGGTTTTGGTGTAATAAACTAACTCTTAACATTAAAAACATGAATTACATTGTGTTTCATTCTAACAAAACTCAAATATAAAACAAGCATGTTTGTCTTAAAATAAATGAACAAATTATTGAAAGAGTAAACGCCACTAAATTCCTCGGCTTATATATCGATGAATGTTTAAATTTAAAATGCAATATTGATCACCTAACAAAAAAGCTATGTTGGCCTATTTTTTAAATTAAGTCATTTACTCCCACAGTCAGCACTTCTCACCTTATAAAATATAAAAATTTGTTTGAGCCCCTTTTAACTATTGTTGTGTCATATGGTGTAACACTTTTCCCAGCCACTTGAAAAGACTAGACAGAAAAATCATACAGGCATTAACGTAGTCTGAACCCAATACCCCCACTCGTCCTCTATTTTGTTGCCTTGGTTTATTGAGGCTTACATATAATGGCTTTCATAATGCATTGCATGCTATTCCAGGTCATTCATAGGTTAAACTACCGATTGTGTGAGCTTGTTCTAATCAGTCATCTCCTGCACACTTATGACACAAACACCTAATCGCTGGCAAAAAACGATGGTTAAAGTGTATGTACAATACCTGAGTGTAGTTTGTAGGGGACCGCAGATTTGGTACAAGCTTGAGGAAAACTTGAAATTGTCGCATTCTGTCTCCATCTTTAAGAAAAGTCTCAAGGAAAAAAATTGCTCTTAACATATGATTGTTGATCATTCCGTAAGTGCTATACTTGTGCTGGGATCGTTTGTAGTTTTTTCTTCATTTTTCTGTATTTGTCTATTTTGTGTCTATGGTAAATTTAGTTTTTGGTTTGTATATTATTTGTTGGATGTTTACTGTTATCCGAAAAGCTTATTTGGGGTTTCCCATTTCACGCGGCCTACATATAACCCTTGTCATTCTGAAATTATGTTTAACAATACAATGATGAGGTGTGAAATAAACAAAATGAACGACAAATTGTTGTCTAGCTAAAAAAAATACAAAATAAAATGGAAACGCACTGCTGAAATACACTGACTGGTTATATCTTTTGTTATAGCGCAAGTGTGGTAGTGTAAGTGAGAGCAAGAATTGCAGGTGTGTTCATTGAGTGAAGTCAGTCAGTGAGTGATCAAGCAAGGAGAGAGAGCGACCGGTGAACGGGGTTTGACTTTAGCGTAGCGGCTGTGTGAGAAAAAAACGAGAAGTACAGGAGACAGCAAAGACAATGTAAAGTGAGTTAACAGTGAACAATAAAAACACCAAGCGTCTTCATCTGTTGTTAATTTGTGTCCCTAAAGTGAAGGTTGTTACAACATGGAGACACCATTGCACACAGAGACTAGAGTGTCACACACACAGCACACCTTTTTGTTTGTCAAATTCACTCGGGTGTGCATGATTTACTGAGTTGTGCAACATCAGCACCACATGCGTACATGCAGGATTTCTGCTATATGTATGTAGCAGCGGCGCACTGCCGCTCAATCAGCTTATGAAATGTCATAAAGTCGTAATTATACACGCCTCTGCACAGCCGTCTACTCTACTGATCTCAGGGTCTCTCTCTCCCTTCTAAGGCTGAAAAACTAGAACATGATATCCGCACTCATGCGGGTCCCGTGATATATGACAGCTACGGTTTATTGGAAAATAGCGTTGGGCACACTGACTTTGATGAATGTACAGTTTATCAGACCCCGAGATTAGACAAAAAGCTAACATTAGCAAACACTGCGGTCCCTCTGAATCTGACGCCCCACTGGCCCCTATTGGAGACACTGTATAAAAAAACAAAACACTGTTTAAAACGCTTTCCAGGTTATTGGGGGTGCAACATGAAAAACGTAGCTAGTAATGTTCACTCAGCATTTAGTTTTGTTGCTAAACTGTGTGTAAAATGAGCGGTGACGTTAAATCATCTGTTTCATGTAACGCACCTAGTGTACCGTCTATTTGCTGGATTGTTCTGAGTCAGTAGCTAACGTTAGCAGATAAGCCTGTTGACAGCGATGGTATTATTCCTATTTATGCACAATAACAAAAACTAAAAGCTGTTTTCAGGTAGCATTACTGTTGATGTTCAAGCAGGCTTGTGTGTGTGTGTTTTGAGAAATATAATTATACTGCAAGGCTATATATTTATCTTATTTTTATTTGTTATTTATATATTATTTTATTACCATTACCTGTTTTCCCTGTTTTCAAACATAGGCCGAAAGTTTAGTTTGCTAAACATAGTTCGATATTGGATGTGAAAAGAAAGAAATGGTTCTTCCATAACATTGCACTTTATATGTGTGTGAAGTTCCCACACCAGGGGTAATTTATATAGTTCTATTTTATAGTGATCGATTATCTATTCAAAAAATGTTCTATGCAAAATATAAAATTTTCAATTAAAGAGAATAAAATAAATGTGTGTGCTGTGACTTGGTTAGAAAAAATCAAATAGGAATCGGCTATATTTGGTATCGGCTGGTCAAACTTAATGAAAAATCTGAAATTGGAATCAGCCTAAAAATTGTAATTGGTGCATCTCTACTTAAATTTTACATTTTTTTGCAGTTATGCAATCGCACACAGTGACATTGCGATTGCTTATTAGATTGGATTATTCATGCAGCCCTAGCTTAGAACATTGTCAAAACTGTAGTATCTCCATTGTAAGATTCTTATAGAGAGGAGACAGCAAGGTACAAGAATTTGAATAATTGGAGCTAATTGACTGCAATTTTCACAGGGACTACCACATGGGAGACCTGGACCTCTTCTCATGTCGATAATAGTTGCCCTCAGACCACGCTGAGGTTTTCAAGGTTTTGGACACACACTATACACATGCGTGTGTATTCCCTCATGTCTTTGCTTCCACCCACAACCCTGTGGACTGACAAACGGATAGGCACATCACGCCTCATATCCCCTTGTCCTCCATCTGTCCTTATTTCCACCACCGTCCCTCTAAGCACATCTGTCCGTTAGGGGGACGATATGCTTTGAATCTTTTACGATACATGGGTTTCTATTCGTATTGCCATTTTCATTTATATCCTTTGTGTTGCCATTCGAAATCGTTGATCATTGCAATTTTCTTTTCTGCTTTTTTCACAAATTGCTCCATCTATCCATCCATCCATACATACTGATGTAAGACATGGATTGATGATCCATCCATCAATCCATGTCTCTCACCTCTTATAAAACACAAGGTAAAAGCCACACCCAGGACAAAAGCATTATAGGGAGGATTACCCCTACTCCATGAGCAAACACATGTTGCTGCTGCTATCATCTGGAGGTTTTAATATCATTGAGCCTACTCAAGCCAAAGTCCCTCCATCATCCATCATGACATACCTAAAATATTGGTGTACCAGCCAGACAAATGCTTATGCTATAGAGAAGCCACTAATGGCCGCTCAGTATATCTGGTGTACAGCAGCATTAGTATCCAGATGATCTCATTACATAATATAAATATCTCAGCGGTGCGTTCCCTCCTCTCCTCCTCTTTGCACGCTAGCGGGGGGGGGTTAGAGTGGAGAAGCACAGAAGGAGCACTTTGCACAGACAAAGCCTCGGGACTCTGAGCTGAATCAGACAAAAAGGAAAAAAGACAAGAGAGGAGGAAAACGAAGGCGGGGGTGGGGGTGATGTGAAAAGGAAAAGTGGGAGCAAGCGGGGACAGCAGTGGCAGTGATGGAGGGTGGTGGAGGAGGAAGATGCTGATGGAGTAGAGTGAACGGAGGGATGTAGTGAGGGAGAAAGTGAGATGAAGAGGGTGAGACAGAGTCACGGGAGGCAGGCAGGCGGAGAGAAAAGACGAAGCGGGGAGCCTGTCCGTGCTGAGGTGGAAGAAATGAGGATGGAAGTAAAGGTAGTGATTAGTCAGGGAGCAAGTGGAGGAGGAGGAGGGAAGATTGAGAGATGTCACTCTCACTCACTACTTTTACATGCACACATTATTCCGGTTTTTGCCCCTTATTCTAAAAAGACAATATTCCCACTAAGCTGTGAACATTGCTTACGAAAGTGAATATTCCTTTTTACATTTGGCAAGGCAAAATAGTATTTTTCAAAGTTTCCCCTGGTGGCGGACCTGTTTAACTGTGCAAACCCAGCGTCTTTCTTTTATTTCTTCTACCACCTTGTTGAAAAGGTTGGTGTTGCGATGTGTGCCCATATCCAAAAACCATAAAAAGCATGCATCTCTACCGCAGCCCTGCAAACTGTTGGCTGGTTGGTTTCTGTGCAGACTGACCACATATTCAGAATGTGCTGTAAACCTGACAAACAAATGCCTCTAAAACTCGAATAATAGCAGTATATCCGATGTCTTATTTGGAACATGCTAAATTCGGAAAAAGGAATTATTCAGAATATTTAAACACAATATGCTGTTGACATAACCTGTTGAATGAATGTTGTCATATTCAGAATAATAGTGGAAGAATGGTGTGCATGTCAATGTCTGTTTTTCTCTCTACTTAATATTATATATAAATAAACTGTATATAAACCATGCAAGGTCTTTTCTAAAAAGGTCCAAACTAATAATTAATAACTCTTGTGGCATTGTTGGCAGCTGGGGTTTTAGGCAAAGGATTAGCAGTGAGTGCAGCAGCAGACTTTTCTTAAATCAACATCAAATAGAAGAAACCAAAATGTAAGGTTCATTTGTAGTGTCTAACTCTGTGTTGTGTTGAACAATCAAACTTCCAGATCGTCTTTCAGCACTCTATTGCAAGAAACTGAAATGACATTGGCATAAGTTCACTGCAATGGTAAATGAACTGTATTTATATAGCGCTTTTCTATTCTTAACTACTCAAAGTACAACTTTTACATCATACATTCACCATTCACACACATTCATACACTGTGGCTGAGGCTGCCGTACAAGGTGCCACCTGCTCATCAGATAAACACTCACACACATTTACACTCCAATGCGCAGCATCGGGGGCAACTCAGGGTTCAGTGTCTTGCCCAAGGACACTTTGACATGGGACTACAGGGCCAGGGATTGAACCACAGCTGCCCCATGGTAAAGGGACATTATATATATAATATTCCACAGGGTCAGGGATGATGAACACAAACAGACACACAGGGAAAAGGGAGACACAAACAAACACAAAAGGCAGCAGACCCTCCCTTCCGAGAGGACAGCCAGACCCCCTGGCCCGGTCGGAACTGGGGAGCAGGAGTCCTGTGCCTGTCCGCCATAGTCTTGGTCCGCTCCATGGTCCAAAGCAGGGCCTCACGAGCCTTGGTCCAAACCTGGTGACAGCGACGAAGGTGCTCCTGGACCGAGGGTACAGCCAGTTCCTTCTCCTGGGCCAGAAACAATGGCGGTTGGTACCCAAGGGCCACCTCAAAAGGGGAGAGACTGGTGGCTGAGGTAGTAAGGGAATTGTGAGCATATTCCATCCATGGCAGGTGAGACGCCCAAGTGGTAGGATCTTGGGCGGCCACACAACGGAGCACGGCTTCCAGGTCCTGGTTACCCCCCTCCGTCTGTCCGTTGGACTGTGGATGGAACCCAGATGACAGACTGACGGCCGCACCTAGGGAGGAACAGAAATCCTTCCAAACACGTGAAATGAACTGTGGGCTTCGATTAGAAACGATATCCACAGGTCTATCCATGGGGACGGAATACATGTTGGACAACGAGGTCAGCCATTTCACTGGCCGTAGGTCATTTTGGTAATTCAATGTAGTAGGTAATGACATTATACTTACCATCGTGGACAGATTCTCTAAATCTGTCCACGATGGTAAGTATAATGTCATTACCTTCAGACCGGGGCAAGTCCGTGACAAAGTCCAAGGCCACATGGAACCAGGGACGGCTGGGGACCGGGAGCGGCTGCAGCAGGCTGTTGGTGGGAGGCTTTACCCCGAGCGCAGACAAAGCAGGCTGCAACGTAGGCCCGGTCATCGGCTTCAACTGACGGCCACCAGAAATGTTGCCTGAGCAGGGTCAAAGTGCGTTGCATCCCAGGGTGGCAGGCAAAACGTGAGGTGTGAACCCACTGCAACACCTGGGACCGCACGGGCTGCGTAACGAAAAGTCGGTCAGGAGGGCCATCACCGTGGCTTGAGCAGCCTTCACCAGAGACTCAATCTCCCAGCAGACAGCGGCTACCACACGGGATGACGATAGCACCGACCCAGGCTCAGAAGACTCCTCGGCGCAGTCAAACAGAAGGGACAGTGCGTTTTACCCTTACCTACCGTCCAGGTAGGTAAGGGTAAAATTGAATCTACCAAAAAACAAGGCCCACCTGGCTTGACGAGAGAGTTAAGTCTCTTAGTAGACTGGATATAAGCCAAGTTCTTGTGGTCCGTCCACACCACGAATGATTGCTTCGCTCCCTCAAGCCAGTGTCGCCACTCCTCCAGTACCAGCTTCACCGCCAACAACTCCCGGTTACCCACATCATAGTTTTGTTCAGCTGGGGACAGTTTTTTGGACATAAAAGCACACGGATGGAGCTTCTGGTCTGGGGTGGAGCATTGAGACAGAACCGCCCCCACCCCAGAACAGAAGCGTCCACCTCCACCACCAACTGGAGAGAACAGTCGGGGTGTTTAAGTACAGGCGGAGAAGTAAACAGGCGTTTAAGCGTAGACATGGCCTGATCTGCAGCAGGAGACCAGCGGAAAAAGACCTTAGGGGACGTGAGTTTAGTAAGAGGGACCGCCACATGACTAAAATCCTGTATAAATCTACAATAAAAATTGGCAAATCCCAGAAAGCGCTGTAACTGCTTACGTGACACAGGCGTGGACCAGCCGATGACAGCCTTGGTCTTCTCTGGGTCCGCCGCAACCTGTCCACCCTTGATGATGACTCCCAGGAATGGGACCCGAACGCTGGTGAAAAGAGCACTTCTTCGCCTTCACATACAATCTGTTCTCCAATAGGACCTGCTGGACATGGGACACATGCTCGGACAGAGAGGAGGAGAAAATAAGGATGTCACCGAGGTAAACCACAACGAAACGATTTAAAAAATCCCTCAACACATCGTTAACCAGAGCCTGAAAAACTGCTGGAGCGTTGGTAAGACCAAATGGCATCACCAGATATTCAAAATGGCCTAAAGGTGTATTGAAGGCGGTTTTCCATTCGTCTCCTTCCCGGACACAAACGAGGTGGTAGGCATTCCATAGATCCAGTTTGGTGAAAACCGCGGCGCCTTGAAACTGGAATTGATGAGCGGCAGGGGATACTTGTTTTTAACGGTGATATTGTTGAGCCCCCTATAGTCAATGCAAGGGCGGAGAGACTTGTCCTTCTTCTCCACGAAGAAGAAACCCGCCCCTACCGGGGACAACAACGGTCGATTCCTCAATGTATCGCTCCATAGCCTCCCACTCGGGCCGAGACAAACTGTACAGGCGGCTAGAAGGATACGGGGCGTTGAGGAGCAACTCAATGGCACAGTCATAGGGTCTATGGGGAGGAAGCAATAAAACCTTAGTTTTGCAAAAAACCTACGCCAGATCCATGTATCAGACGGGGGTGGGTCTCCATCGAAACGGGATCACATTTGGCTGGTGGGACCGCAGAGCCCAAACACACGGAGTGACAGCGATCACTCCAACTAAGGATCGTGTGACGCTGCCAATCGATCTGGGGATTATGCGGTTTAAGCCACGTACATGGCCGTCAATAGCGGTGACACGGAACAGGGTATCTATGGGCTCTGTGGGTAAACCAGCTTGACTAGCCAGGTTAATGTCAATAAAATTGTCCTCAGCACCAGAGTCAACGAGAGCCGTGAGAGGCAGCAAAAAGCTCTCGTATTGAAGGGTGGCTGGGATCTGGAGACGGAAAGTTGTGGGTTCAGAGATAGGGACTGGGCTCGTCAGTATACCCACTTTTACTGACACGCCTTGTCTTTTGGTCGAGATGGACATTTAGCCACATGGTGAGAGGAATCCCCGCAATACAGGCACTCACCTGCCTGAATACGGCGCTGTTGCTCCGCAGGAGATAGTTGGGCTCGACCCAGCTGCATCGCCTCCTCTGCTGACTCTCTGGATGCGGTGACTGGCGATGAAGCAGGAAACGACGGGGAGGACGGTCTGCAAAGCCCGGTCGGAACAGTAGTCCGTCTGGCGGAATCCGGCTGCCTTTCTTGCGTCTCCTCTCCCATAACCTGTTGTCGAGCTTAATGGCTAAAGACACGAGATTATTAAGGGAGTGCGGTTCATCCCGGACCGCTAGTTCATCCTTAATGCTCTCACATAATCCATTCACAAAAAACCCTGAAGTGCCTCCTCATTACATCCGGAATCTGCAGCCAGCGTCCAAAATCCCATGGAGTAGTCTGCCACGCTGTCCGCTCCCTGCTTGAGGTTAATCAAGCGCTTAGAGGCACACCCAACATAGTCCGGGTGGTCAAAAACAGTCTTAAGATTAGCGGCAAAGTCATTAAAAGGGATCTCAGAGGTACGACGACTGGTACACATAGCTTCTGCCCAAGCTAGTGCTCTGCCTCTAAGTAACCCCATGACGTAATGTACCTTGGAGGAGTCTGAAGCGAAAGACAGCTGTCGTTTTTGGAAAATAAGTCCACATTGCAGGAGAAAACCCCGGCACTTGTCCAGTTCTCCCGAGAAAGGTTCAGGTGAGCAGATGGGAGGCTCGCGGTGAGGTGGAGCAGCAGCCATTACTGTGGGAACAGGTGGAGAGACAGGTAGAGAGGGAGAGAGACGGACAGACAGCTTATCAACCTGCTCGGTAAGTCTTGTGACTTGTGTAATCAGCTGCTGATTGTTTTCCAGCAGTGTGCGAATAAGCTGGTCGTGTTGTCCGAGTAAAACACCCTGGGACTGGATAGCCCGCTGGGCGCCCTCCTCACTCGTGGCCAGTGATGTTTCCGCGGGGTCCATTTGGCCAGTTTGTTCTGTTAGGGTTTTGGTTGGACCCGGACACAGAACAACCACAGGAGATGATGAAAGGTGTAACAAAAAAGGTTTAATACTGAAACAGTCAGCATACGGAATTGAACAGGAGGAGGTGGCGGAGTAGATGTAGTCCAAACGGAGAATCTGGTGAAGTAGCACAGGAGTCAGGAACGAGAACGGTTTCTGAGAGAAAAAGATTAGTAATAGTAAAGTTTACGGGAAAAGTTTACTAAGTACTGGCCTAGTTACCACGAAGGTGTAGGTAACGAACTGGCGCTGAAGAGGTGGTCAGCCCGGGTTTATGTACGGAGATGATGAATGATGATGATGTGACTCAGCTGTGCAGATTGACAGAGCAGGCATGAGTGGCCACGCATCTTGACCCAGATCCTCGTACGGCACGCCCCCTCCAGGGACGATGAACACAAACAGACACACAGGGAAAAGGGAGACACGAACAAACACAAAAGGCAGCAGACCCATAACATCAGAAGCCAGCCGTTCCTCCATGTGGAAATGTAACCGAATCTGGACCATGTTATCATGTTATCCCTGGGTTTATCGAAGACTTAAGTGTGCGTATTTGGCAGTGGGGTTTAGAGGTGTTAATGTTTTTCCTCATATCTGTGTCTAAAACTTTGGAAAAGCTAGAGCAGATAATAACAATCAAAAAGCTTAAAGACAAAACTTGTTAAAAACTTGCTTTTTTTTGTTTTGCCACATTTCAGATTAATTCAGCCAAGGTGCTGAGAAAAACGGCTGAGGTGCTGCATCTAAACCTTGTAATGGTAGGTAAAACCCTGATGTAAATCAGAATCAAATCGATTTGGAAAATCATTGGCGATACCCAGCCCTAACGTACATTGAACTTGTGTGTCTTGTGTATGTAGTCTATTAGCCCGGGATCCCATTTTTCTGTACTAATAATTGTTATTATGGTTCACTATTCATAATTCACTAGCACCTGTATAAAATTCAGCCCCCTGTAGTTCCTTAATCAAGTCAAGTAGTTTCAAAATGAGCATAGAATGATAAAAAGGCATATGTAAGAAGATTTAGTAGGAAAAGAAACAAAGTAAAAAACATTTTTCAGCTAAGCCAAAGCAAAAAAGGAATTGCCAGGAAGCCATCACACATCTAAAGCAGCTACATTGGAAAAAACGCAATATCTTCGTTGTGTAGGCAGACATGTTAAGAGCTTCTTTACTCTTCTACATCTTCTGTTCCCACTGCCAATGGGTAGATTCTGATATTTCCCACAAATGGACTGCTGCTCCACCCTGGCAGTACCTTTTAATGTATGATTGACAGGTTAATTAATGAGCTAGTTAAACTTGATAGAATGCCAACAGAGCTGTGGAGGTACATGCATGGAATATTTTGTCACATATTGTGTGCCAGATAAGATAGCTAATTGTGAAATTTTCATCAAAAGACTAATTTGTGGCAGTGCGCCACACAATCAGCACCAGCCGCCACACATTGTGTTTTGTTATTATTATATTTTTCAACGCTACTAAAAATGCATTTGTTCAGCTGTATTTCCTTTCCCTGCTCTCCTCTGTCTCTCTGTCACTCTACACATACACAGTCCCTCCCTTCCGTGCACACAGCGTCTGTCTCCATGAAAGTTGGTTGCTAAGTTGTTGCCAACTTAGCGACTTTTCAGACCACCTTCGCGTTTTTCTTACAAAAGCGACTAGCGACAAATCTGTCGACTTTCTGAAAAAAAGTCGCCAGTATTGTCCAGCGGAGCACGCAAGGTATTTCGCTCCTGTGTCCGCCAAAACAGTCGCCTCTCTCTGAATCTGTTTTGTGAGGAGCTGAGAAGCAACCCCTGCCATCACCTCTCTCCTCATGTGTGGCAAAACTAAGCACAGTGTGCATACAGATAGAAAGTGGAGAAGGGACAGGGTCTGAGGGCCGGTGTAGGTAGGAGAGACAGCGGGATGCAACAGGAGAAAGACGCTGTTGAGCTGGCCTTGCCCTGGCAAGCCAGCCTTCTTTGAGAATTCTTTATTGATTTTTTCCCCTCCCTTTGTTAGGGCTGCACAATTAATCAAATTTTAATCATGATAACGATTTTGGCTTCCCACAATCAAGCGCGATTGTGCAATATTTTAAATGCATCATTCCATTCATAGAATACTCCATTTTTTGTTTTTTTTATATGCGTTACCTGACCCAGTTTTTCTGTAAAGCCGTGCCATACAACATACAACTTCAACATAAGAGGAATGTAGAATAAAATTGATGTGAAAGCAGTTATACATAGCCTATGTACATGATAATTAATTGTGATCTCAATATTGATCATTTTGGCCATAATCGTACAGCCCTAGCTTTTGTAGAATTTCTTTTTTACTTCAAAGATAGGCTAACTAATAATTATAAAGTAAGTAATTAAAGTAAATTAATATAAAATATAAATAAATTCCAGTATTGAATTTGTGATTATTTGGCTAAAGATTTCTATTTCTTTCTATCTACCTTGCAAACACAACCACTAAGCTTTATGCGAATGATTGCGTAATCCATCCATCTTCATCCGCTTATCCAGTATCGGGTTGTGAAGGCAGCAGCTACAACAGGGAACCCCAAACTTCCCTTTCCCTAGCCACATTAACCAGCTCCAAATGGGGGATCCCGAAGTGTTCCCAGGCCAGTTTGGAGATATAATCCCTCCACCTAGTCCTGGGTCTTCCCCGAGGCCTCCTCCCAGCTGGACGTGCCTGGAACACCTCCCTAAGGAGGACCCCAGGAGGCATCCTTACCAGATGCCTGAACCACCTCAACTGGCTCATTTCGACGTGAAGGAGCAGCGGCTCTACACCGAGCTCCCCATGGATGACTGAGCTTCTCACCCTATCTCTAAGGGAGACGCCAGCCCCCCTCCTGAGAAAACCCATTTCGGCCGCTTGTACCCTGGATGACCTGATTGCGTAATGGGGTCACACACATTTTAAAATTTTAAATTATTATTTAATACTATTTAAAAATATTTTTTATATTATTTAATTTAAGGGGTAAATAAAGAGTTCAAGGTCAAGAGTACCATGGGAAGTTTGTGTTTTCACTGTTGATTTGTTTAACTTTTTCAAGTTCAATAAATGCAACATCTTTCTAAAAGTTAATTAATAAATAATCGTGATTTTGATATTGACTGAAATAATTGTGATTATGATTTTTTCTCCATAATTGAGTAGCCCTATGATGAAGTAGAAGTGCTATATAAAGCACCTTTAATTTTTAGATGCAAGCTTTTTGGGCTCGTGATCCTCATAAACAGAGACATTCTGCTTGGAACACTCTGTCACTTTTTGTCTGTCTCTACTTCTAGCTCTTTAGCTCTCATACCTAGGCTGGCATCAACACACACGCATACACACCCACACACACACACACACACACCCCACACACACACACACACACACACACACACACACACACACACAGAGCTGTGTCTAATTCAGCTGCATCTGGGTCAGCCTATGTGAACAGAGCAACACTCCCCGAGTCTGACACAGACGCAAACAACCTCTCTCTCCTTTTTCTATCCATCCATTTCTGCCACCTCTGTCGTACTCTCTCATCATCCCCTGCATCCAGCGCCATATGCCATAATCTCTTCCCTCTCTCCCTCCATTTTGGTGGCACTATGATTTAGGTGTACCTTTGTACACTTGTGCCCTTCTGTAGCGCCCCTGCCATGCAGCTTCAATTTTTTTCTTTTCCCCTTTTCCACCCTTGCTCACTCTCTCCTGTATCATTAGCACACAGTCTTCAAAAGCCTGTTCACAGAATTTGCTCAAGCACAGCTTGCCCATTTGTTGATTTATTTATTTGCTGCTTCTCCTCACCGTCCCAAATCTGCGTCATTGTTTCCGTGTTAGATATGGTAACCTACTGTGTTTGCCCAAGCACACTAAATGCAGTTCAAAATGAATTTTTTTTGTTTGTTAAGATATTTTATTTTTAAATATACAACCAAACAAATATACAAAAATATCAATTTTCAATACTAGGATACTAGCATTTTTTTTCCGCCCCCCCCAGTCGATTTTTAGTCGAAATTTTCACGACTTTAGTCGACCAAGATGGTATAACTGACCATATGGCTTTAGTGTGGTACATTCAAAAATATGAGGTAAAAGAAAGTTGTCAGGGCATACGACCAAAGATCTTTTGATCTTTACAAATCAAGACTACATAGTCTAACAATGGCATAGCAGTCAGTGCTGGAAAAAGTGTTTAAATTGAAAATTGAACCGAATCGAAGCGTAACACCTCTCATACTATTATAGTGGTCCTTGTAGACATGACAATGGCAGCACATTAAGTTTTATTTTGTTAAATTCAGATTAACATGTTTTTCTATGAAAACCCCTTTAAACCAGCTAACAATGGGGCTCTTTAGGGGTGTCAATGTCCAACATTTTAATCCATGCTAAAATTTTTGTAATTATAGAACATCAGCCTCAGCTGAGATTATTTGAATATTTTAGCTTGTTAACTTGCCAGACAAAGACAGCACACATTGTAAACATTATCTGCTAAATGTTACCACTATTGTTAATGTGAGAATGTTAACATGCTGATATTAACATGTAGCTTAAAGCACCGTTCACAGAGTAAGCGTGGCTGTAGACTTTTAGTCCAGTTTTCTTGAACAAAACATGCCAAAATATGAAAATGTTGAATGTTAAAAACAAGCTGTTATATAATTGAAGAAAAAAATAAACAAGATTGCAAATCTGACCAAACATTCAATCCTAGTATTCAATATACTTAACAGTTTTGCTAATCTTTATAAACACATCCATTTGTACCAACATTGTAAAGAGTTTGCTTGCGGTGATTTGTATTTTCCAGCTAATCTTAAATCTAAATCTAATTGATTTCTGGCCCCTCGGAGACAGCAGACCAAGCTACAATGTTGTTTACAATGTACAAAGAGTTTGCTTGCGGTGATTTGTATTTTCCAGCTAATCTTAAATCTAAATCTAATTGATTTCTGGCCCCTCGGAGACAGCAGACCAAGCTGTAATCAAAATGGACACCTTGTAATGTTGAAGTGTGTTGGCATAATCCTTCCTTATGTACACATCTAGCAGACACAGAGCAAAACATAGTCACTTGGAGTCGTGTTTCTGAGAGTCCAATAGTCACTCTCCTTTAAAGTATTAATACTAACTTTGTCTGTCAGCTGTTTGGTGCTGAGCAGGTAGTTTGCAGTGGGTTTATCAAATGTGTTTGTCTGCGTTTGTCATTACGAGCAACACCTTTCACATTACACATAGTCACTTGATCCATTGTAAAAATATTGACCCGTGCAGCTTATATTTTTCTAACTAACCGTATAAAACCTTGACTCAAATCAAGTTTAATTTAACTAATTTAGGGATGCTTATTTAGAGTTTTTTTCTGACCAACAGCAGACCCTCTTTAACCGATCAATGACCTGTTAACCGTCAGACAGGCAATGGAGTAAAAAAAAATAATTACCTTTTTATTTTTGTGTTGCTTTTAACTGATTGGTTAATTGTCGTTTTGAAGGTTAAACAGTGAAACGGTTAATTATTAACATCTCTAATTTGATTGAAAATAGTGCATCTGTGTGAACTCTGTACATGAACGTGCGAACAGGCACAAGCAAGTGCACAAAATAATGGATGCGCATCAAGGTTATCCATACACACAAACACACACACCCACACACAGCCTTTTTAGAGTGTCAGTGGCTCACTTAACAGGAAAATGCAGCCACTTGTGTGTGATGTACTGCTGTAAAACGTAGCACAATAGCTACATGACACAAAGGAAGTATGTGTATGAGTGTGTGTGATGAATGAAACAATCAGAACATGAGGTGCCGTTGGCCTGCTGATGTTCATCAAGGCCTACAATATATGGATTTTTCTCTCTTTCTCTACTTTATTCCTTCTTTCTTTTCTCACTCTGCTTGTTCTCTGTTGTTAATCTGATGGCCATGTAGCACTTCATTATAAGAGCTGCTTTTGTGACAGCGAGTCCAGGTTTTGATAGATGGCATTGGGTTATTGTCACACGTTGTCTCTGGGTTAGATTGCTGGGAATCAAATTGTCCTCTTCTCTGACTGAATGATGGACCAGAGTACACTAAAGCTTTTTTTTTTAAACCATGTTTTTATTCAAGAAAGATAAAAAATAGAGATCCATTCATTTAGTTAAAGTGTCTTGATTTATTTTTTTCTTATTTAAAAATCAATCCCACACCACCCACATACTGCCATTACCGACAAAATAAAATAAAAATAAAATAAAAAAGGAGGAAGAGGTTGAGAGAGGGAGCAATTACCACTTTATGTAAAGCTCACATCAGGTATCAGACAACCCAACTGTGCATACTGGTCAAAGCTGTTAGGGCCTTATATTATCTGGGTATTAAGCTTCTCAAAGTACAACAACAATGAACATGACACTGGCTCTGATATATAGAGCAATAAGTCGTCTGCATATAGAGGAATTTTATGCTATACTCCCATCCATAATGCCCATGTATGACGTGATGTTCTCAACTTAGCTCTAAAGCTAATGCAAACAGAAGTGGTCTGAGGGGACAGCCCTGTCTGGTACTCCTTGACAGAAGGTCAAACAGAAAAAGTCAATTAATTGTTGCACAATGAGGATGCACATAGTAGGCAGGGCATAATATAGATTCTCCTCCAAATTTTCATGTTAGTCATTTTATTCTGCCATTATCGATGGCAGTGGGTAAAACACATCTAAAGCACAGTTCAGTGTGAAAAACTGCTGTGAACTAGCCGCTAGCTATAGTTTCATATAGCTATTTTATGTAATACAGCCAAAGTAGCCACCTAGCCACTTCGTAACAAGTTCAAAGCTAAGTTTTTAAGCAATCCGTTGGGTCATTCTTGAACGAACGCCTTGGCTTCTTTTAGTGATTAGAATTTAAACGTATTTCCACTGAAAGAGACTCGCAAATAGGCTGGATAAAGTAGCTGAAATTTTATTCCTTTCTTGTAAAGTGCTTGTTCGATGTCGGTGAATTCCGCATGTCTCCTTGACAGACGGACGCTGAAATCTGGGTATATCTGAAATCTGGGTATATTCTCAGTTTAGAATTCTTGTTTTTAAGCTCATGTTGTCTAGCCCATCCTGTTTTTCGCCAGGCCCTTGGTAGAAACGTCATTAACACACCCACTCACTCTCTGTGAATTCTAATAGTAGTGTGGCATAAACGATCCCTTGGCAGCTTACCACTCCAACAATCGCACATGTCTTTTTAGTAAGTGACATAACCTACTAGGGGTGGGAATCACCAGAGGCCCCAGAATACATACAGGATGACAATTATCTTGTCAGGATACAAGATAATTGCCATTTTAAATATATTGTGATAGTCCCCCATATATTGCAATTTATAACCTTTTTTAAAACTTGATACAATACAACTTTGTCAACATCTGTAATCTAGAAATATAAATTTCTCTGTTGTTGTTCATCTAGTGGACTGAAAAAGCAATTGATTTTATTATTGTAGCACCAAAAAGTTAAATTCTTGTGCAATTTATATAATAAAAGATTGATACTTAGTGTCTGCGTATTGATACACGATACTGCTGTTTTGATTTTTTCCCCCACCCCTATATGCCAGGGGATCAGTTTATACTGCTGAACCACTAGTGACATACCATCGGCCACTTTTCAATCTCTGTGAAACTATACAGGGTGTCCGCGGGGTTTTAAAAAGTATTAAAAAGTGATAAATCAAAATTGTCAAATTTAAGGCCATTACAAGTGTTAAATGTAGTCTCAGAGGTATTATTTTTTTTTTTAAATTAGGTATTATTTTTTTCAGACTATCAGGTGTCCTATTCTGATTGAAATTCTAACCTGCGTTCGCGTTTGTCCGTTTAAATATGGGCTTTGGCATGTCTGGGCACATAATCAAAGATCTTTCGTCTCCATGTATGTTTGATGCTGACGTCATATTCAATGGTCGTTCGACATCATCTCAGAACACTGCGCGCTCAACAGAAGTGGCTGGCTTACGTTTTATTTTAGACTTGCTCCAAGCCATATCTTCAACGACTGGACAACCATCGTCGTTTTTTAATGGGTAAATGCAAGTTTTCTGATAGCTGGGTGAACAACCCAGAGTTTAAGGACTGGCTCAGGCCTGTAGTAGGGAATAACAGGCAGGCTTATTGTTCGGTGTGTAAAAAAAAAACCATCAATGTCAACTGGATGGGAGCTAACGCACTTCGGACGCATATGCAATCCACTAAACATAAAAATGGAATGCGTGCTCGGAGAGAGCAGTTAATTATTCAACCAATCTCAGCTGTCTGTGCGGCTGCACCTCCACCACCACCGCTGCAAATTAGGGCCACTTTAGGCCTACTGGCCAAAGCTACGGCTCCAGGAACGTCTGACCTCCGGATGGCCATGGGCGCCACACCAACACTGCGCGTGGAGGCTCTGTGGTGTCTGAACACTGCAGTTAAACACCACTCATTTAACTCAAATGAAGGGATTTCAGAGCTGTTTTAAAGAAATGTTTCCCGACTCTGACATCGCAAAGTCATTCACTTGTGGTAAAAACAAAACCGGGTACATCAGCAACATTTCATAGAAGATGCCATTTTGTAATGCATCAAATTGCAGTGAATGCCAGCCATTGTGCTGGAACTATCCATTCTCTCCATTGCACATTTATGTAGTTTGTTTTACTTTTATTTACTAAGTGAAATAAATATGTGCAATATGTTGTTAATGATATGTTGTCTCTAAATCTATTCATTTCTGTATGTTATAAATGTCAAAATCTGTGTAAATAATAGAAAGGTCGCTGATTAACACTTGCAATTCAAAAGAAAAATTCTGAAGGTAGTAAAAAAGGTATTTAAAAAGTAGTAAATTTAACTAAAGGATTGCTGTACATACCCTGCTATATATACTAGGGCTGCACAATTAATCAAATTTTAATCACGATCATGATTTTGATTTGAGCGATTTCTTTTTTAAAACGTCATTTCATAGAATGCTCTGTTGTTGTTTTTTTGCATAGCCCATCTACCGCTCCGTAAACCACTGTCTGCTCATGAGCCAGTCAGTTGTTCCTTGTATCGCGCAGCTTAGTTTCTAGATAGAGACAATCACAATGGACAGAGTAACATGAGGACGCACCGGTGGTAATGTCCTCGCATCCGCTGCAATGTTGTTATATGGATATGGTTTAATTTTCCGTTACATGACCCATTTCTTCTGTAAAGCCGTGCCTGTGTTTGGATCTCTCCTCTACTCTCTCTCACCCGTCTCACCGGTCCACACTTCTGACATTTGTCTACAGTTTTAATTTTTTAATAACACAGCTGTATATTGTTAAGTATGAGGGGCAAACCGTGGGTAACTGCTATCGCGGCCGCTACGGCGAAGAACACCGAAGAAGTTATTGAATGCAACTAACTTCAGTTGGTAGAGTATAGTGAGACGGAGCCCGCTGGACCTGGGCAAGAGATGTGACCCAGGGCCAGAATATCATAGGTCATAAAAATGCAGCGCAGTGACGATACAGACATTTCATACACATGTGTGTATCCGCCATTCGACCCGTGCTGTACCCATTCATAATGATCAGCCGTCGCTCTGTGAGTACGTCCATCACACTCCCCCTCTCTCCCTAGCTCTTTTAATCAGTTATTGTTGAAAACAAGTGAAGGAGCTTTCTCAGAGATGCATTTAATACAAAATATCCTACGCTATTTATTTCAGATAGCTTATTTTCATTTACATGTGTTGCAGCTGTATGTCTATACAACTTCAACATAAGAAGAATGTAGCATAATATGGATGTGAAAGCAGTTATAAATAGCCTATGTGACAATAAAATTTGTTTTGGTTAAAATCAACAAATAATCGTGAGAATAATCGTGATCATAATATTGATCAAAATAATCGTGATTATAATTTTGGCCATAATGCAGCCCTAATATATACTATATAAACTATATATTCGGTACATTTTGAACTGAAAGTAAACTGGTTCATTACTTTATTGTTTGGTTTTATTTGGTATATGTGTCAGAAATTATTGCAAGTCCTTTTTTGACTTCTTTAAGTCTCTTTACCGCACATCTACAGCAGTGGCTTTCACTACCTCACCTGGAGCTTCCAAGTAGAAAGTAAATCTGTTCCTCTCTGCCTTTGTCTGTCACAGCCTAACATGAGTTACGATAGCATCGGTACCGACTACTTGATTTTTGGCATTGTGACATGCCTAAACCAGCCTATAAAGTGACATATTTTCTTTAATTAAGTGAGGTGCGGTCAAAAGGCCAAAACCGTCAAAGATTTCAAATAAAGCAACAGAAATGCCGGAAAAGAAGCAATAACTTTGTAAAATGTGACAAAAACTAGGCGGACCAACATTTATTGTAAACCAATAAATGGGGGCCGGATCAAAATTTGCAGAGGGCCGGATTTGGCCAACGGGCCTTGAGTTTGACACGTGTGAGCTAGGGGAAACACTGGGTTCCCAAGCCAAGTCCACATTGAGCTACTATACCCTATAACATTTGGCATATGTGCCACCATTGGCACACAGTAGCTCAACCAATGGCACACTAGCAATATGTGTGTAAAAGTTTTTTGGGGAAATGTCCAAATCCCAAATTATCTCTTTCATCACAAGAGCACATTTATGGTAGTTGACTATTTCCCCATCCGCATTCATCCACAAATATAAAAAGAAAAGAAAATAACCGCCTGTGGGCTTGGTAGATGACAGCAAGCTTAATGCTAATATGGCACACTGATGAACAAGAACATTTTAAAATGGCACTTCATCTTTAAAAGGTTACCGACCCCTGCCATATACTGTATTCATCTATACAACACATAGTAGTTACCATTTCCCCTGGATCAGTGTCATTGTATTCATACGCAGTTACCTATGATCAAAGCTTGTCAAATGGGGGTCTGCAGGGTCTAGAGAGACTGTAAAGTGTCATTGTGGGTTGAATGAGATGTCAGCACTTTTCATTTTCCCCTGCTCTACTTCAGCAATGTAACTTCAGCAGACCAATGAGCTGCAGGTGTGAGTCACTCAAACCTTCTAATCTCCCATTGTATCAACGTGTGGGTGACAAGTACACGCTATTGTCATTGAATACCAGGCATAATCACTGCAGGAGGCCCCTCAACACTCGTACCCAGACACACTCAGTCACAGCACTCTGACACATGTTGATTGTCTTTGACTCACTGAAACAAGAAATGACAGTGTTTGATATGTGTGCTGCATTAGGGCAACCAATTCCAAAGTCCTGCAGAAACACAAAGTACAGTGAGCAGCGTGTACTGTTATGTAAATTTTGTTTAACCTGATTTTACAAATAGTATTGTGTTTCGTCTGTGTTTTTACATCATCACCCTATAATATAACAACAGTCAACTTAATTTGTAGTAGGGCTGCTGGATTATGAAAAAAATCATAATTACAATTACTTTGGTCAATATTGAAATCAGTATTATTTAGCACGATTACTCATTGTCTTTTGGAAAGATGTTGCATTTATACAACAGTGAAGACACCTTGAACTGTGAAATTTCCCTAAATACTTTTCCTGTTGAACTTTTTTAATTCCCCTTAAAATAAACAATATAAAATTGAGTTTACCCCTTTAGGAAGGGCGAAAGTGCTTGGGTCATTCTCAACACAAGACAAAATAAGAGTTTACTTGCAAAACGTAATGTGCAAAATAATTACATTGTTGTGATTGTTAGGAGCCGAAATCGCAATCAAAAAAAGGATTTATTGCACAGCACTAATTTATAGAGCAGTCTTCATACAAAAGATATAGCTGTCTTGATTTTAGCTTGATGCTAAAAGGGCTTTTTAGTGTTATTGTGCCTCCGCGAAAGTGTCAGCTGTGGCCGGAGGCATTCTGTTTTCAGGTGGTTTTTCCATCCGTCCGTCACATTCCTGTGAACCTCAGGACCCACTGGAGGGAATTTCTTCAAATGTGGCAGAAACATCCACTTGAACTCAAGAATGAACTGATTTGGTTTTGAAAGTCAAAAGTGAAGGTCCCTGTGACCTCACAAAATGCATTTTTCATTAGGGCTAGGTCAAAATAATCAATTCTCCAATTAAAATCTTTGAAAGTCTGATTAATTGATTAATAAAATCTCTAAAGTAATCTTTTAATATATGCCTTTTCATCATGGATTTGGTGAATTGACCCACATGTCATTTGTAGAACGCTGAGCATACCAGCATATGTCACTTACTACAAAGACATGTGCGATCATGCCTAACCAGCCTATAAAGTGACATATTTTCTTTTTATTTAAGTGAAGTACGGTCAAAAGGCCAAAACCGTCAAAGATTTCAAATAAAGCAACAGAAATGCCCCACCTTTTGGGGGGTCAATTCTCATTAACATTAACCTGGTGCATTATAAAAAATGCTTTTTACTTGTACAATTTACAGCACAAGTTCTCTGATAATCTCTTTTATATCCAAGCAAAATCGTTAACTCAAAAATTTCCCTGACCTAATTGACATTGAAATGAATGGGAAAATCGAATAAATTTTGGAAACAATTTGCAATACCCAACTGTAGTTTTTTAGCCCAAACTCAAGAGTTCCTACGCTAATTATGATGTTTCACACAAATGTCTTATACAATTATGACATTTTATATCCTAAAGGTCAACGTCACTGTGACGTCACTGTGGTTTTCAAAAACACTTTTCTGGCCACTATTAGACGCTATAACTCAGGAACAGAAGGTAGACATTTGGGCCGATACTGAATTGGGGACACTAATCCTGAATCTGTGGTGACTGTATAGCTCTTCTGTGCTGCCTGGTTAAAGATGTGTGTGAAGCAGCCACATTTCACTAAACACACATGTAATATCTTCTTTTAAATTGCTTCTTAGTCTTGACATGTATTATGAGTCTGGATAGACATGGCGGTGGTTCTAGTTAGCATTCCTCTGCAAAACACAAAGCACTAGATGCAAACTAATTAGCAAGGTGGGGAGAGGTACCATTTGGCTTTTTACTTTCAAGGCTTTTTAAACATCACAGTGTACACACAATATCATATGTTTGTCAATTGTAACAGTGCTACTCTTTATTCTAGAGCTGCAAAGATTAATCCATGAGTTGTCAACTATTAAATTGATCCCCAACTATTTTGATAATGGATTAATTGGTTTGAGTCATTAAAAAAAATCTCTGATTTCACATTCTTTAAATGTGAATATGTTCCAATTTCTTAACTGTTCTGTAATCTGAAGCTGAGGATATTTAAGACAAGACATTTGAGGACGTCCTCTTGGAATTTGGGAAACACCGATTTGACATTTTTCACCATTTTTTGACAACTACACCAAATAATTAATTGATTAATTGATAAAACAAAGATTAATCAACTGTGAAGATAATCGTTAGTTGCAGGCCTACTTTATTCACAGTTTTAGGTAAAGGGAAAATATAAGCACTTTACACCTACTTAATACAAACCCAGGTTCTCTCAGGCTTCTCGCAATAAATTGAGGTTGTCATACGGTTCCTGTTGATTCCATGAAAGCCCATTCATTTAAGCCTGGAGATGAAAAATGAATCCACGGCAGTGCAAATTGAGCATGTAACAGTTTGAACTGTGGGGGAAGACTTTGAATTAGGTGCTGAAGAGCAGTGTGGCCTATTATTTAAATGTGCTGTATTTATATAGCTTATTATTTAATAAGCACAGTGAGAATAATGTCACACTCAGTTCAGAATTGTAAATGAATGTGTGAGGGAGGGAAAGAGAGATGATGAACAGTGGTGAAATGTAACTAAGTACATTTACGAACTGAAGTTCAAATTGTATTTCCAGACTATAAGTCACACTTTTTTTCATAGTTTGGCTGGTCCTGCGATTTATAGTCAGGTGTGACTTATATATCAAAATACTATATAATTTAACATGGTTTTAAATGTTAATTTATACTAAAAATATTACTGTCTACAGCCACGAAAGGGCGTTCTAGGCTTGTAACAACTATATGCTGCTCCTAAAGACAACTGAGAAAGACTGAACACAAACAAAATGCCCCCAAAAAGAAAATCCTATTCTGCAGATTACAAACTGCAGGTAGTAAAATATGCAGCCGAAAAAGGTAATCGAGCAGCAGAAAGAAAGTTTGGAGTGAGTCAGAAACTTGTGAGGGAAAACAGGTTACTGTTACTGAAATGAAGAAAGCAAAGAAAGCTAATCTTGGGCAGAAAGCAAGATGGCCAGAGCTGGAGGAACGAGTCCACAGATGGGTGCTTGAACAACTTGCTGGCGGGAGATGCTTGTCAATGGTGCAGTTACGTCTCCACACCCTGGTAGTTGTTCTTTGTACTAATTGTATAGTTGAATACTGTTAATGTGACACATACCGGACACTTTCTGAATTCAGCCTGTTCTGTGTGCTAAATGTCTATTCTTGGTCTTGCATTTTGTGAAATAAATTTCTAAATAAATGTGACTTTTAGTCCAGTGCAACTTATGTGTTTTCTTAAACTTCATGACGCATTTTTTGACTGATGCAACTTATACTCCCGAGCGACTTATAGTCGGGAAATTACAGTAGTTGTACTTTACTTGATTCTTTTCTTTTTCAAGCCACTTTCTACTTCTACTCCAGTACATTTCAGAGATAAATATTGTACTTTTTACTCCACTACATTAAGTGCCCATATTATGCTCATTTTCAGGTTTATAATTGTATTTTGAGGTTTACATGGTTCCATTTTCAAAAAACACCATCTTTTTGTTGTACTGTACATTGCTGCAGATCCTGTTTTCACCGTGTGTGTTTGGGTCTCTGTTTTAGCTACAGAGTGAGACATCTAACTTATATACTATCTTTGTTGGGAGTTGCACATGCTCAGTAGCTAGGTAAGATTGCCTCAGCTAGATAACTCTTTCTCCAACTTTGGTCAGTACAAGCCAGGATTAGTTGAGAGACTTCTTCTAAACAAGGGCACGGCTGTGGAATACCTGCAGAACAGGGGTAGGAAGTAGTTCTTTTGGAGATTGTGGTGATCTAGTCGGTGTTGTAGCAGTGTTTTGCCATTGAGAACGAGCTAGGATGCTAGCGCTAGCATGTGCTATGGTTAGCCACCTCATCACGGCTAGAGACGTAGAAAGCAGACAGAAAGACAACAGACAGAAGACAGAGGACATTCAGAAACCGTATCTCACTCAAAACAGCACGGATAGTTTTTTTTTTCCAAGTTTGTATGCGCGTGGAAGCACCAGAGACACAAAATAACACCCCAAATCCCAGAAAAAGTAATTTTTTTCATAATATGGGCACTTTAATAAGTTTGAGTTATTTTACAAAATAAGATTTTTTTTTTGTGTGGCATTTTAGACCTTTATTTAATAGGACAGATGAAGACATGAAAGGGGAGAGAGAGGGGGAATGACATGCAGCAAAGGGCTAAGGTTATAGTCAAACCCTGCACCGCTGCATCAAGGACTAAACCTATATATATGTGTGCCCGCTCTACCAACTGAGGAATCTGGGCGCAACACAAATTAAGATTTTTGCATACAAAACACATGTTGTTTTTAAAATGCAATGTTTTATTATAATTTAAACTACACAACAATATAACAGCCTACAAGAACATTTAACAGAACTGTTCAGTTTCTAAATTGTGAGGATTTTTCTGCACTGAGTAAAGAAGCCACACTAATATACTCTCAATGTAGCAAGGTGGACTATAATGATTTATATACCTCAGTCAAGAGAGAGAGAACTGCCCTGGAGGTCCAACACATCCTCACTGCCATCACGTCAAAAAGCAATACTTGGTCAGGTGCCTTTGGTGTTTGTTATTGATGCAAAAAGTCTCCTTTAGCATCATTTTAAGACACGCTTGGTCGGGACTCTTGGCGTCCCTTTTTGATGCTCTGGGTTTGGACTCTTGGCATCACTATTTGAAGCTCTCAGGACTCATGTCTAAGATCACTTTTTATTTTACTATATCTCTTTCTACTACTATGGGCTAACAGTTAACATAGAAAGGATCAGACATGTAAATGCCCTCTGTAAATAGACAGTATTATATGGCTATGCTGTAATACTCTCTATTGCTAGGGACAGTAAACTACAACTTGACCTACTTTTACTATGCTGCCGTCTATACTCAATCAGATGTCCGTGATCCTGATCTACAGTGGAACGTTTGCCAGAACGACAGTAATAACCTAATATACGATCATTACTGTAATAATGAATAAACAGAAATTTGCAGCACACATTACCAGATGCGCAATATTAGCTCACACATAAAATAGCACCCTAATTAGCCTACTGTTGTTTATCCAGAAGTCCTATATAACATCGTCCCGTAGGCTATCCACAGGACATCAGATTTGCTTATTGATGCACGCTAACAGTAATGTTACTGTCCGCAAGAAAGGAAAGTGTGATAGCGCTCCACCTTAACACCTTTTTTCTCTTGCTTGAGACCACTGTGTCCAAGACCTTAACGCATGCTGATACGGTAGGGGGAAAAAAGTAGCTTCCACTTAAGGGGCCCTATCTTGCACCCTGCGCAGCACAGCGTAAAGCCCTGCACAAGTGTCTTTGCTAATTTAACACAACAAATACCTAAACAGAAAAACATGTTGGCAACAATTTTGATAATTGCTTAATCAACAGTTAAACAAACCCAAATGCAGTAAAGATCACACATGACAAGCAGTTTGTATGTAAATGTTACAACATCCAAATGTGTTTTGATGAAAATTGCAAATACTTGTGGATTTCTACTACATTTATTTAAAACAAAGAAATATTTGTGTGTGCATCAGGAGGACATTTGTAAACCTAATTTATTTATGTGACATGCAATAAACACTCTACAGAATTAGTTATTACTACGGCTCTGCTAATCATCACGATGTTTGAAGTTTATCCACATTCTAGGGCTGCACAATTAATCAAATTTTAATCACGATCACGATTTTGACTTCCCACGATCAAATTTGCCTGATCGAGCGATTTATTTTTAAAGCGTCTTTTCATAGAACGCTCTGTTGGTTTTTTTTGCATAGCCCATCTACCGCTCCGTAAACCACTGTCTGATCATGTACCAGTCAGAGTTGTTTCTTGCATTGCGCAGCTTAGTTTCAAGATGTAGACAGTCACAGAGGACAGAGTAACGGGAGGAAAATTCAACAGATAGCAGTCGTTTATACGTTGGTCTCAAGGTTTACCAGTTTACCGGTAAACGCAACATTTTGTCTCGTCTGTGTTATTCAGACAACAGCAGTGAGCAGTGCTAGTCGGTGGCGGTGCTAGTCAGCTTCTGTTAGCTCACAGGCTCTAGGGCGCAAGTAATATTTTTCCTCTAAGACGCACCGGTGCACATAAGGTCATCACATCCGCCAAAATGTTGTTATATGGATATGGTTTAATTTTGCGTTACATGACCCATTTCTTCTGTAAAGCCATGCCTGTGTTTGGATCTCTCCTCTACTCTCTCTCCTCTTACTCTCCGCGCAGCCCCGCCACACAGTGGCCGCCGGTCCACATTTCTGACATTTGTCTACCGTTTTAATTTTTTATTAACACAGCTGTACATTGTTAAATATGAGGGGCAAACCTGTATTTGTACCAGTGTTTCCGCTGAGAACACAGAAGAAGTTATTGAATGCAACTAACTTCGGTTGGTAGAGTAACAGCGTGTGAGACGGAGCTGCTGGACCTGGGCCAGAGATGTGACCCATGGCCAGAATATCATACTGTAGTTCATAAAAATGCAGCGCAGTGACAATACAGACATTTCGTACACACAACGTGTGTATCCGCCATTTGACCCGTGCTAGACCCGTTCAAAATGAGTCAGCCGTCTCTCTGAGCCTATGTGACAATAAAATTTTGTTTTGGTTAAAATCAACAAATAATCGTCAGAATAATCGTGATCACAATATTGATCAAAATAATTGTGATTATCATTTTGGCCATAATCGTGCAGCCCTACCACACTCCACAAATATACGCAACATTGTTGGCATACAGTTTGACACAAGCCTTTGCCAATTAAGCCTGACTAACCTGGCTAACCCTGCTACGTCAGATATGTCAGAATGTTGGATAGTAAAGAAAAATGCCTGTGGGAACTTCCCAGAGTGCGAGGGGATGTCTTCAAATTGCAAATTGCAATTGTTTTGTCCGACCAACAGTCCCAAATCCAAAGATATTTACTTCCCAATGTCATTTAAACAATAAAAGCAGCATAACTCAAACTAACCTCACTTGACAAATTTGAGATTTTGTAGGTGTTTATGTGTTTGTCCCTTTCTCTTGATTGTCCCCAATCTGTTAACAACTTTATCTCTCAACCTCAGGAGTTGGTCTTTTCTCACGTGTTTTATACTCAAATCATAGACACACACACACACACACACACACACACACACACACACACACAGAGTCAAAGCTTTGTTATGATGGATGAACAAATCCAAGCAAGGTTCACCGATTTTGTCTGTCAGCCATGTACTGTCTTTGATCTAGCTGTGATTAAACATTAGGAGCTATTTTCTCTCTCTCTCACTCTCTCTCTCTCTCTCTCTTTCTCACTCTTTCTCTGTCTGTCTCTCTAATCTTTCTTTCTCCCTCTCTGTCACTCCCTTGCTCCCTAAATATGCCCTGGTTAATTTATCACCCAGCCCAAGCCTATTTTAGCACCAGCCATGTGTATTCTGGGATCCTTGTATGGCTTGTAGACAGATGAAAAGGAGGAAGATTGGAAGAGAGGGGTCCATCCCTGAGGAGAGTGACCATTGTAGGGCTGAAAGATTTTGGAAAATTATCTAATTGTGATTTTTTTTCACCAAATATTGCAATTGAGATTTAATATGCAATTATTTTTTAAGCTCTTTGTCTTCTGTATTATTCAACAATGACAAGCAATGAATCATTGTATAGTATGAACAACACATGAGATAGACAAACTGTTCTTTCCTTGAGGCCAAGCCTGTATGTGATGATGCAATTAGGTGATGCATGAATTTATATGGATGACCTCTTTTGTTTAAGTACTTCTGTCACAGTAGTGTATTGAGCACTGACCAAGCCTGTATAAATATTCATATGAAAGTCAGAAACAAATCACACAAACTAAAGTGCATATTCCAGAAACATGAAAACAAATGTTTTGTGTGTCTAAGTAGTATTTAGATTACATGTGGATTGCAAAACACTTGAACTTTACTAGACAGTTAAATAAGTAAAAATATAGTATATAAACAGCATATACACACACACAACAGTATTTTTTTTTAACAGTGGACACAGAGGAGCTGCCGTCCGTATAGCAGCTCGCTGTACCTGACCTAGTAACGTAGCAGCATGCGGTAAGGTCATGCTCTGCACCTCGGCTTGGAGACAGCGGTCTCCAGCGAGAGAAAAAAGTCGTTAATGTGGAACACTATCACACTTTCCTTTATCCCCTCATCGGACTAACTTTGTGGTTACTACTGTGTGTGTGCATCAATAAATAAGTCTGATTACGATGTTATGTAGGATTTATGAATGTACGTTAGCTGTTGCTACATAGGGTAATTCACGAGGGTGCTATGTAATGTGTGAGGTTATGTCGCCTTGACTGGATTGGTTGCTCATCCAAAGAGACATGGATCTGATGTGGGCCAGAAAGAAAGTTAATTTGTCCGCGGGAAAGGTCAGAAAAGTTTAATTATAATTAAACTGAATCACAGTGAAAATTATAAGACATCTCTCATTTCTCTTTAAGTGCTAGTGTTTCCTAAATATATGAAACAGTACTTTCCTCAAATATGTCATCACTGGAGTGAAACGGTTGCCTCATTTCTGACCTTTTTGTTGATTTTCTCCTTAACTCTACTGAAGATGATGAGCGTTTTTTTTTGATAAATTCCTTCTACTGTACCAACTATTACACGGATATAAAATATTTTGCCTGAAATACGCTGTCAGTTTGTGCTGAAAAGCTTTAGAATGTATTTCCAACCCTTTTCTCTTTAATTTAGAAGTTAGTAGTATATCCAGTTGTCTTGGTAATGATGCCATATGCTTTTTATTGGTTATGTCTCAATCTATCTGTTGAATATTTTAGTCACCCATTGATTTTAAGTTGCTAGAACTAGCCGCATTTGAGACGATTACTGAATGTTTCTAACATTTTAATTTCAAGAGCCACACATTTTATTAGACTATTAAATATCTTCAAGCTAAAATAGGTGAACAAAGGTAGGTGCATGTCCACTGTGATAATCTAAAAAAAAACTATTTATTTGTATGATACAGCTGAAAATAAGTATTTGAACACCTGTCTATCAGCTACAATTCTGAGCCTCAAAGACCTGTTAGTCTGCCTTCAAAATGTCCACCTCCACTCCATTTATTATCCTAAATTAGATGCACCTGTTTGAGGTTGTTAGCTGCATAAAGACACCTGTCCACCCCATACAATCAGTAAGAATCCAACTACTAACATGGCCAAGACCAAAGAGCTGTCTAAAGACACTAGAGACAAAATTGTACACTTCCACAAGACTGGAAAGGGCTACGGGGAAATTGCCAAGCAGCTTGGTGAAAAAAGGTCCACTGTTGGAGCAATCATAAGAAAATGGAAGAAGCTAAACATGACTGTCAATCTCCCTCAGACTGGGGCTCCATGCAAGATCTGACCTCGTGGGGTCTCAATGATCCTAAGAAAGGTGAGAAATCAGCCCAGAACTACACAGGAGGAGCAGGTCAATAACCTGAAAAGAGCTGGGACCACCGTTTCCAAGGCTACAGTTGGTAATACACTAAGACGTCATGGTTTGAAATCATGCATGGCACGGAAGGTTCCCCTGCTTAAACCAGCACACGTCAAGGCCCGTCTTAAGTTTGATCAAGTTAAGAGTTGATTAAGTTAAGAGTCATGGGAGAAAGTCATGTGGTCAGATGAGACCAAAATAGAACTTTTTGGTCATAATTCCACTAACCGTGTTTGGAGGAAGAAGAATGATGAGTAACCATCCCAAGACCACCATCCCTACTGTGAAGCATGGGGGTGGTAGCATCATGCTTTGGGGGTGTTTTTCTGCACATGGGACAGGGTGACTGCACTGTATTAAGGAGAGGAGGACCATGTATTACAAGATTTTGGGGAACAACCTCCTTCCCTCAGTTAGAGCATTGAAGATGGAATGAGGCTGGGTCTTCCAACATGACAATGACCCGAAGCACACAGCCAGGATAACCAAGGAGTGGCTCTGGAAGAAGCATATCAAGGTTCTGGCGTGGCCTAGCCACAGCCTGGTGGTAGACAAGTATTCCTTCTGACTCCTAATATCAGGTATCAGGTGTTCAGTCAACCTCACATGATCATAACTACCTTGAAGTTGCTGCAGGTAGATACAGTGCCTGAATTGGACCAAAAAAAGTGCCAGTACCATGGTTCAGAGGTTGCATGATATGATCATCATGTGTCTTGGATATATATGTATTTATACTGTATATCTTATATGGGTGACCCTGAATAGTTGACTATTCGCTCTAAGGAGTCTGATTCGACTGCCAGTCTCAAACAGTCAAATCGTGACAGTGTTTGAAAATGTGGTCATCAGAGGATCATTCCATTTGGGTTACATGGGGGTGCTGAAAGTCGGGTTTTACCTAGAATTGCTTGGTTGTTCCCAATAAATCATGATATATACAAAAAGTAAGGAAATTTGTGTTTGGTAGATTTTTCTCTGTGGTAACCATGTTTTTTGCCAATACACCTTATACTGTTGGAAAGCCTGTTAGTTCCCTTTCAGATTGTGACCCATTTGTAAGGAACATGCATTAGTGGGATGACCAGCTGAGTATGTGGGTTGTGGCCAGGAAAAATTTGCCAAATCTTCTTTGTCAATGCCAAACAGCTTATTCTGCCATTGATTCATCTGATGTTTAGTGGATTGTATGATTGAAGTTTCAAGACATATTGGCAATTTAAAATTTATTCATTTCACAAACCTCAGTAGCATGTGGGAGAACTATACACAATAGGGATGAGTGAGTACAGCATTATCTGTATCTGTATCTGTTTACCACATGAATTATCTGTATCTGTATCTGTACTTGGACTGGGCGGGGCCTAGCCCGGAAGTGGACAGAATTTAACCCGGAAGTGGGTCGGGTTGTCTTGAAATGGGCGGGGCTTTAACCAGTATGTTATTTTAAGCATGCAATTGATATGAGTTGATCAGAAATTGTTATATTTATTGCTGTTTAGAAAACTATTTACATGACAGCATCGAGCTTCAGATCAATGGTGTTGTGATGGTAACAAACAAACTATATACAGAACTATATTCAGAAAACAGTTTTTCTGACACTGGGTTGTGTCAGAACCCCCCCTCCCCCAAAAAAACAACAACAACAACAACACAAAAACAACAACAAATAAATAAGTGTACATCATCATATGTGCGCTTTAAATAATAAATTGCCAGGTTGCCCTTGGCAACCAAATTAGTGGCAACCTAATCATTCAATTCAATTCAATTCAATTTTATTTATAGTATCAATTCATGACAAGAGTTATCTCAAGACACTTTACAAGGACCCAACAGTTCTAGTAGTTTCCTCCAGAGCAGAACAGTGCGACAGTGGCAAGTAAAAACTCCCCTTTGGGAAGAAACCTCGGACAGACCCAGGCTCCTGGTAGGCGGTGTCTGACGACCGGTTGGGGATAGAATGAAGAGTGGCAATAACAGTCCCAAAAAAAAATAAAATAAAAAGTAGTTTGTAGTAGTTCTTTGGAGAAGTTCATGGCATAGCAGGGCACTGTGCAGCATTACAAGGCACAGCAGGACATAGCTGGGCACCGCAGATCGTGGCAGGGAAGGAAACGACCATGGCGACAGCTGCAACCATGATTTTGGAGCCTCCCTGATCCGAGGAAACATGCTGGAAGAAAAAGAACAAAAGGACTCCGGGGAATAACTCCCCAGAGCTAGGTTAGTAACAAGCATTTCTGGGACATGGATGCACACAAAATAGGAAGATAGAAAGATAGAGAGAGGAGCTCAGTGTGTCAAAGGAAGTCCCCCAGCTGTCTAAAACTATGACAGCATAACTAAGAGAGACAGGGTAAAGAGAGGAGCCTGGTCAGGCTAGAACTCTCCCCAACCGGATCGGGCTGTATGCCAAGTCTCCCTTTAGTTTTATTATATTCTTGATTATATGATAGATAAATCTGACAACTATGACGAGAAGCAGGTGGGCCAGGTTAGGCGGACGCTGCGACTCCTCACTCCCTAACAATATTCAATTCTATGCCCTAACTATAAGCTTTATCAAAGCTTAAACAAGAGAGACAGGGTAAAGAGAGGGGCCTGGTCAGGCTAAAACTCTCCCCAACCGGATCGGGCTGTATGCCAAGTCTCCCTTTAGTTTTATTATATTCTTGATTATATGATGATAAATCTGACAGCGCATACCCACTTTTTACGCCACTGGGTTGAGGTCATGACTGCTGGCAGGTCATTCCATCCTCTCCACTCCCACATTCTGGAGGTAGTCTCTGATAAACCCCACCCTGTGGGGGCAAGCGTTGTCATCTTGGAGGATAGAGTTTGATCCCAGAATGTGGAGATATGGCATTGCCACTGGCTGCAGAATCTGGCACCTGATTGTCAGCACTTTGGGGTACCGGAAGCTCAAAATCAATAGCAACAGCAAAGAAAAGCTGTTTTGCATTGACAGAGATGATTTGGCAAATTTTTCATGGGTGCAACCCACTTACTCCGCTCTGCTGCTCATTCCACAAATGTATGTTTCTTACAAATATGGCACCGACAATAATAAACCGACAATATGGCACCATTTTAAAGGGAACTAAACAGGCTTTTAAACGGTAAAAGATTTATTACCAAAAAGCATTGTTACCACAAAGAAATAATTTACCAAACACAAATAACTGTATATACAATTAGAAGTAAAGGTACTCATGTGCACAAAAATCAGGATGACCTAAATTGAGGACAACTTGTTATTGTAAGTGCAATGAAACATTAATGTCCAATAAGTCCTTTATCAAACCTTATGAATGTGTTTCCCAGGCCAAGTTAGGAATTAACTCAGGGTTGCCAACTCTCATGCATTGGCCGTGAGACACACGCATTTGAGTGGTTTCACACGCTGACATGCCACATCCCCGATGTCTCACACTGAAGTGTCAACCTGGTCGGTCAAATTTCTGAAAGATGAGTTTATCTATAGATCTACCTGTTGAGCCACTTGTGATCGACTAGTATGTGCTTTCAGAGACTCTGAGGGGGTTCAAGAACACTCCCTGTCTGTGGAAATTTCGAAATGTCGCAAACTGAGAAAAAAATTATTTCACAAGCCATCTCAGGTGCATTTCCCCGGTTTCAGGTATGTGCTCTGACCCGTCCGTCGCTTCGTGACCACTCTCTCTGTAAAGATAGAGGTGAGCAGCGCGGCTGGTAGTGTAGCAACTTCAGTTTATTTTAGTGGACTCGCTCTGCTGTGGGCAATGACGCGTTGCAACTTTGTAGTCCTCCGATGAAGAGCAGCGTACAGCCTCCTCTAAACTTTCTCAGAGACCAGAGACCCAAATGGGCCTCTTTGTCTGTGCGACGGTCTGAATGAGATACTACCATATTAGCGGAGCAATGACATGCACAGCAGAATATATTAGCAAACGGGGGTGGCTGTGGCTCAGTGGTAGAGCAGTTGCCTGCCAATTGGAAGGTTGGTGGTTCGATCACTGGCCCTGCAGTCCCATGTCGAAGTGTCCTTGGGCAAGACACTGAACCCCAAGTTGCTGAGTTGTGAGTGCGTGTGAGTGTTTATCTGATGAGCAGGTGGCACCTTGTACGGCAGCCTCGACCACAGTGTATGAATCTGTGTGAATGTTTACTGTATGATGTAAAAGCGCTTTGAGTAGTCGTTAAGACTAGAAAAGCGCTATATAAATACAGCACATTTACAATTCCAAATCTCGGACAACTGAGATGGGAGGAGTTATATTTTGAATGAAAGTTGTAAACACTTGGGCCACTATTGTGCTTCTCTAACCTCGGTGCATCTCTAAATGTAAATAATTCATTCAATGTTTCATCAAATGAACAAATAGTCTTTATTTTCCCAAAAAAGTAAATACAGTAAGTGGGGAACAGAGGATGAGGGACAAACATTACTGAGCCTTGGCACAAAGGTTAAAGGATTAGAATTTATGTAAATCAGTGGTTCTCATTCTTTAGAATTTCAGTGGTCTTCATTGATCCCTCAACATTAATTTAACTTTGGGTCCCTTGTCCCTACAATCAGGGACCCCTGGACCTGTTCACCACAGACCCAAATCTTCTCAGCTGTTGCTGACATATGCTACTGTCTCTTCATGTGGTTCATTATGTTTGGCACATTGTCTGGGTCAGTTCTTATATCATAAGAAGTTAATAATGTAAATGCTAAATGCCCTAATACCTGTTGATACTACAACAATGCAAAGGCTCTTAACCCTACAGTTTTGCACATATCATGTAAGACTTGATTTCTCTATTTTTTTGCACAAAACTCTCCAGAAAGTGCCATTTGATTTAATTTATTTTCCAAAACAAATCCTGGGGGGGCATACCCCCAGACCTCCCTAGGGAGAGCCCCCATGCCCCCACACATAACAAATCCCAATTTAAACCCTGAAGGATAATGATGCTGAAAGAGCCAAAGAAATTGCTTTGTACACGGCAAAATATAGGTTGGCCCCCCCCCCAAATCTCACTCCAAGGTTTTTGGAAAAGTTGGCAGCTCTGTTAACAAACAATGTAAAGATCAACAAGCCAAGAACACATATGTTCAAATTAGATTTATTCATAATATTTTTTTGTCTTAAATCCACCAACCGTTTTTTTTTATATTTTAACAACAATTGCAGCATCCTGAGCCTTTTTGGTAAAGTAACTAGGAAAACTCAGTTTAGAGTAATTCTATTTTCCTCAAACAAGTTTCCTTTTTATTTTTATATATATCAGGAGTATATATATATATATCTTTCTCTCTCTCCTGCAACATCTTACAACAAACATACAAAAGACATTGCAACTTTTTGTGCTATTTCTAACAAAAGCTCCCGCAAAATCAGGAATTTTGGTCCGCAATAATCTCAAAAAAAGGCTGCAAACTCCTGGAGGGAATGACAAAACCTACACACGGAGTTATGTCTCCCGTTGTATTGTTTTGACCTCTTATGGACATAATGCACACAAAAAACTTTCTTAGAACGAATGTTGGATCCTCATTTCTGGCCAATTTTGACAGCCCTACGGGTAGATGTCAGTTTTTTAGATATCGGTGTGGAAAGCAATCCTCACTCCTTTGACACAGACTGGCACTTAAAAGTCCCTAGAACTTTGGGTCATGTTGCGGCTAATGTTGTTTTAATGGTAACAACAATGACAGTTACCTGAGTAGACAACAGTACATTGTCAGCCGAGCTCAGATAAGTCTCCACAGGAGAAGATGTGATCGTTTCCTCCCAGCCCCCCCTCCCATGTGACCCCTCTTACCTGGGTTGCATCTTCAGACAGAGAGAGAGATGAAAGCGAGAGGCGATAGGAACCGTCTGAGATGACAGCACTCTTACACGCTCACAGCAGAAGTGGCATCCGACATAGTCAGCTAATGAGACCATTAACGAGCTGTCACGGTCATTAGGCAACAATTAAAGAAACCCTCTGACGGGCTATGCATATTTTCATCTTTTATGTAGTCATATTTTTTACCCATATACATGATTTTATGAATATATGAATAAATATGCTGCATACATAACTAGATAGTAGGCCTAACCAGTATATATTCCCTTTGACAGCATCGGCAGATACGCACAGTATTTCTTTAAAACAACAACAACAAGAGGAACCAGTCAGTTTCTAGCCACTCATAGTCATATTGATTTATTGACTGACAATCACACTGCAAAGCTTAGCTGGTGCGTGTGTGTGTCTGAGAGAGTGGGGCGTGTGAGCAGAATTCGACACAGCTCCTGCTCTGAGATATTGAGTGGTAGCCGAGCGCTCGCAGATAGTGTGTTTCTGATTTTCAGTTGACACTGTGACAGTCGGATTTGCTATAGCGCATTGACTGCTTGACTATCTGAAAAAAGTAAATTCTGTGTGGAAAGGTGCTGCCACTTTGCTTGGGTCCAGACCTTTGAGTTCACACACTCCACCGAGCTGACTGAAGTGTAACAAGTTGACAATTCTGTCTGATATTAGACAAGCTGCCTCTGACAGTAGGGAATTGATGCTGTTGATATGTTTTTTTGTTTGTTTTTACTTTGATTCACTTTAATACAATTCTACATATAAAACAACTTCAGTGATTTATTGGAGTTCACACCAGAGGTCCCTAAAATAATGAACAACTGGAAACTCTGAAATCAGAGTGCCGCAAATTTGTTACATATGGTTATAACTATTGTATCCAATCTTAATATATTTTGTATTATAGGCCTTCCTTGCACAATTCATTATTCTATTAATAATTCCAAAGTGATAAACCATGATTCTACCAACACTGCATTTCCACTTAAACGTTTCTTTTTCAGCCATGGGAATTATGTTCACTGTGAGCAATAGTGTTAATAAGTTTAAGGTGAGAATGCGCCTTTTTCTCTGGCCGATCTGTCTGACACTGTAGAGCCATCATAGTTTGGAAGTAAGATGTAGCTAGTATAAGATATTAAGCTATTTAAAAAATTAAAAAAACACCCAAATGAAACCCTAAAATGAGTCAAGCCACACTGCTAGTATAAAACAACGTCCCATAAAGATGATTAGTTATTGTCAATAATTTATCAGAAATTAGTCCGGTAGTCAGACTTTTTCTGATTGTCATTAATGTTAATTGCTAATTTCAATAATGCAGTTTTAGATATTTAGTTTAGAGGTTGGCATCAGCTGTTTTTGAATGCTCATTTCATTAGGTAATTGGCAGATTGTAAAGAAATTTGCTCAGCACATTCATGCTACCAAGTAAATAAACTTAATAAAATAAACTTGTTACTTTCTGCATGCCATTATAGACAATACTACTGTATTTTGTAGATTGTGTCACATCAACATTCAACATCAATTATTCCTTTCGTCAACACAGTTTCCTGATGCTAATGTTATAATTAATAACAACTGTATTAATGTATTAATGTAACTGTATTAAACTGTATGTATATTTATGTTTAACTGTGCATGTGTAGTGTATGGGTCCTATACTAATACATTCATACAAAACAGTAACCTAGATATTGCCTATGTCCTAAGATGAGGAGCCAAGGATGTTGGTATCACGTGTAGCATGTTAAAGCACCATATAGTAAGAGCCATGTGCTCATGGCCTGATTCTTTTCTCTCCAGGGACAAGGTTGTGGCTACTGCCAAAAAGAAGATAAAGTATCTAATTAAACATGACAGTTAGGAGCGATGGCCAGCCATGTCGTTTGATGTTTTGGGATTGGCTTGGACATATAGACATTGGCCAATATAGGACACTGTGATAGTGAGAGGGAGAGATGAATGGATGAATGTAGTGGGGAGAAGACTATAGCAAAATATGCCAAGACATACAGTAGACATAGCTATTTTTGAGGTTCATTCCAGCTCCCTTGGTGTTGATTCCCCTGAAGTTTCCTTTCTTTACACACACACACACACACACACACTAACACACACGCACACACAAACACCTCATACAGAAAGACACTCCTGACCTGGATGATTCCTGCAGGTACAGCACATCTTGGCTTACTCCATACTGTCTGAAATATGGAGGGAAATCTAGATTCATTAACGATCTGATGGAAAACAGTAATTATAAAGTGTACTTGTGCTTTCATGGGGGGTTTATGAACCTGTGCATGTGTGCCGCTTTACTCAGAGCCATCTCATGCACCCCCCCCCCCCCAACCCTCCCTGCGTCTTATATATTACGTCACATCACCATAGTAACCTCAGCAGTGGTGATGCATTCTGCTTCACTTGTGGGCGTGTGTGTCTGTCTGTGTGTGTGTGTATGTATGTGCTGTCTAATGAATCAAAGATTCAAGCTATTTAAGAATAACAGAGATGATTCCTTAGGAGTGTGTTGAGGGTGTTTCAAGCTATAAAGTTCAATGTATTCTACTAATGTCACACACGCACGCATGCACACATGCACACAGAGAGAGAAGCATTGGCTCAGGGGAAGAGCATACAGTAAAAGGGCAAAAGACGTCACAGCTGTATAGAAGCTTTGGCCCTGATGAGGCTTGGCAGATTTCACCCTTCAGTTATTTTAGAACATCACACACTGTAAGCAAGTGTCACTGTGCAGTTGTGCATTGTGTTTGTTTTAACATAAAATGAACATTTCATTTGCAGCTGATATTAAAGGCTCTGCTCATATACTTTTATTGTGTCTAGTTGTTTTGGTAACTGGGAAGGACTGTATATTTTGGCTGGTCTTTAAAAGGTTGTGGCCACCAGGGGGCATCGATCAAAATGGAGACAAAATGTCCCTTTTAAAGCCCATGTTGCATGTTAACCTCCACTGTTGATTATTGGGTACAAAAAGCACTCAAGATATGTATATCATTTTTAAAAATGTCTCCAAATAGTGTTAAAAGTTAGTTTTTGGTCATTTTTGGTGTTCGCGTTCGGTTTATGAAGTCAATTCGGCGATGACGTCAGACTGGGGAGTGAAGTCTCAGCCTGGCACTAGAACTACGGAGACTGACTGGGATGTGGAAGAGGAGTAAAGGCCAGCAGCCGAATAATTACGAACCTACCAGACGTGAGAGGGCAAATGAGGAATTGTCAAGATTGTGGGGAAGTCTCCTTCATTTATCTCCTTCATTTATCTCCTTTATTTTAGCAACGCAGCAGTGCATACAATGACTTTACTTTTTACTGTCAGTGAATATAGCACAGAGTGAACGTCAACGTTTTCTTTCGATCTAGTGACAGGGATCATGTCGTTAGTTCAGATAAGTACTGGTACACTTATCTAGATATAGTAATAGAAGGCATCCCCGAGTGTTATTTCTAAGTGTTTACCTCTTCCTCCGGTGAAAACGTGTCGCTGTGTTTGGCCGGTGCTTGTGTGTGGTGGCGAAGCTGCGGTGGAGAGCGGGTGCTGTAGGCGAGCGAGCCTCCGGTCGGGGAGCGAGCCTCCGGTCCGGAAGCGAGCCTCCGGTTGGGAAGCGAGCCCCGCGATCAGCTGATCTGAAGATGCCTAAATCCGTTTGTGATATTTCAGGCAGGATCATGGTCCTCCCCAACCAGCACGCACCAGTATTGTAATTGTTTATATTTCAAACATCACTGCAGGTTGATTGTGGGCAACAACGCTGTCGTGTTAGCTTACCGAAACTCTACTGCCAAAGTTGCTGGCTGGCTACGCGACGTTAGCTATATCCGCTAGCATCCGTACAGGCTAACTTTAGCCAGTTAGCTTTGTGTGTAACGTAACAAACCCCCCATCTTGTAGGAGCGAAGCTTACTATTTCATTCAATACAATTATGGTACAAAAGGTGCACTAATGCCACATGTATGATGTTGACAACATGGACGCATATATAGGCAACACCAAAGGCAGTCGTAATATTTACCTAGCAGGCTAGGCTAACGCTGTTGTGCTAACGTCCGGCGGCGTATTGTTAGCTAGCGGTCTAAACTTGTGAAAAGCCGAACAACATCCCCGTCTAAGCTGTGTTTCACTTTCCCTCCAATATTATTATAAATATAATAAAGTCACATGGACTCGGTCGAGACCATAGACTGTTAATATTAAAAGACCAGAAGCCACATTAGGCCAGACCAGTGGTAAATACAACGCAGGCTGCTCTGTTATCTCCCCAATATGACGTCATACAATGCATTGTGGGGGGGGGGGGAATGAAACACTGTAAAATTGTGCCTAATTTTCGTAATATATTCAATTTTGCGATATCCAACACCATCAAATACAATGGATAACAGTTCAAATATTTACTACCAACAAGCAAATTGCACAAATTCGTTGCAAAATTAAACCTGCAACATGGACTTTAAGTGTTTTATTAGAATAAAGGTTTATGTGTGTGTGCGTGTATGTGTGTGTGGTTCTGAAACAGAGATACAGGCATAAATCAGTAAAATATCAAATAGTCATTCCATGCCTTGCAGGTATATAATAAAACAAACACAATCAAGAGGTTAAATTATAGTTTTGTTATATGACTTAAATGTAGTGTTCTAATAAATGCATATTACTAAGCAAATACAAAACATAGAAATGCAGTCCGGGTTTCCTGCAGAAAATTAGTTATGGTGGTAGTGGTGGTAGGATGGGGTTTTCCATCTGCTACAGTAGGCTACAGTTTCTGTAGCCCAAAATAGTTCTGTTTTTCAGTCTTCATTTTGGCAAAGGTGCAGTTACTTTCTCCTACTTGTCTGCATTCTAACACACACTCACACAAACACTGGCGCATACACCAGACGCCAGCCACGTCAATTCTGTTTACTGATTGCTACCTCAGGCTATTTAATTAGCTAGTAATTGGCAATTTTTGGTAACCAGCCTTCCAAAAGAAAGCACAATGAAATGAAATTAACCGATCATTACCATTGACCGACAAGCAGAAAACGGAGTCTCAGTTCACCGCCCGGGAGGCTCTCACACACTATACATCCTGGGAACTCTCCACAGAAGGCAAAGCACTCCTACTTCTGCTACTTGGGTGGAGTGATTTCTTCGCAGCACCTGAGAAGCCCATGGTGAGGAGCAGAGAGTAACTACGTGCTAATCACTCCGCCCAAGTAGCAGTGCTTTGCCTTCTGTGGAGAATAGTTCCTAGTATGTATACGGTTAGAAGATGGCTGTGTCTCATGTGACCTTTTTATTTGTATATACTGTGACTATACAAATCAAATATACAAAAACAAAATGTAAATAGGAAAATGTTGCGGTTATTTTGTCACTTATTGGGAGCAGTAGGCTAGGCCGGTTACCTCCAGGATCTGTGGTGAGCTAATCTAGCAGTAGGTACGTCAGACAGCGTTACGACACGCACGGAGATAAGAAAGGTATGTATGGACTTATGTAACTCTGGGGGATACGGTGAATAAGCTCCCAATAAGTCAACATGTTCCTTTAACTGAAAAGTGGGAAACCCTGTGCAGTGGTACACTATACCCCTGTGCAAAGATTAATTTGCTGTACATTAACGCTCAATGTTTTTTGCCTCCAACGTCAGGCAGCTAACCCTGGCCTTAACATAACCATTGCCGCGCTGCCTGGAAGGAGACGTTGGGGGCAAGAAACATTAAACACCCACATTAACTGCAACAATACACAACATTCGGCTGAAAATATAATAATTATGAGCTGTAGAATTACACATTGTGTAAGAACAACATACAATATTTCAAATTGAGACACGTACTGTAAAGGCGCTGACACACCATTGGCCATCTGACAGTCTGGCAAGGTCAGTGACTTGAGTCTGTTCAGTGTGTTCCATGCCGTCGTCAGCCAAAGGAGCCGTCGGACTTCATTTTGGCCAATTTGACATATTGAATCCGTGGGAGGGCATTCTGACTCACTGGCCAATCTGATTGGTGGAGTGCTAACTCCGAATTGATGAGCAGGATGAGGGTGACGAACGCCTCTCAAAATCTGACAAAAAGCTTTTAAACAGATTTTTGTTGATCTGAAATGAAGACAGATTCATGGCCTACTTTCCGCTTAAATGTTTTCAGAAATGTTTCGTGAACTATTTTTCTAAAATACGAGATCATATTCCAAATGAGCCGCCATTATGGTCAGTTTTGAGAATTCCGGAGAAGCCAGTCACAGTACAGATTAGCAGAGAAGCCAGAGACAATACAGATTAGCGCCGCCTGTTGTCATAAAGGTGTATTACATCACGTGCACACGCGGAACGTACGCTCAAGTCGGCGTCGCTTCAGCGTGTTCCGAGTTTTTGACCAGCTTGGGGAGGCAGTCAGTCCAACTGCCTTTTCTGCCAACAGTCGGCCATCGGGTTGGTTTGTCAGAGTCTTAAAGCAACAATATGGAACTTTTCCCGCTTCGGTCCCCCTACAGGTTAGAAGCGGATTTCTCCCATTATGTCTATTATTATTGGATCTACAGATCCGCTACCCGATCTGGCAAACTTGCATAATGCGGTTATCAAGCAGCTAGTTTTACCTCCCTGAGGAGGTCGTCTTTCATGCAGCTTTATCTCACTTCCCTTTCCCAGACTCAAATTTCAAGAAACCTAATATGGTGTTTAGCCAGATGAGCCTGGAGTGTGTGGTGTAATGACATAAAGGCCTCCTGGGGCTCTCTTTCACCTCCCTTAGAATTGGTTGGACCGGGGCTCTGCTGGCTTACCCCTTTGGGCGATGAAGCAGATAGAATGTAGGTTCAAGTCACTTCCGCATTTGCAGCACTTTGCCGAACCTCATGCTTTGGCCATTAATATACATTCTATGCTCTGGAGGTTTGAAGTGTCCATCTCAGGGCTCACATAGCAGCGAGGCAGTAGAATCTGGGAGATGCTGCAATTCTTCCTCCCACGTCAGCCATGCCTGCAGCACATCCTCAGGCAGTGGTGGTTCATCCCAGTCTTTGTTTGTCCCACACGTGCTGCACCAGGACTTTGGGCTGCGTGGTGAAGGGGACTATAAATCCCAGGGGGTCGTACAGGTGTACTAAGACTCTGTCTATGTTGTGCATGGTGGGTGTGGGTTGGTCCAGCATACGATATTTATACCTTAAGGTGTCTGAATTGCAGAGCCAGCGAAGTCCCAGGGCGAGTTCCTGTGGTTCATTGTCTGACTCGTGGAGCCACAACTCACTGTTCTCAGATCAGGCTTCTTTGGGCAGGTGGCTAATGACCTCAGGGGGGTTACTGGCCCACTGGCATAGCTTAAATCCACCTGTAACCATCAGTGGGGTCAGATGTGTCGACCAGGTGATGTGCTTCTTCCACAAAGGGGAGGCTCTGCAGACAATTGTCCACTGACTGTTGTCAAACATGTTTCTGCAGCGCAAAAGTAGCACGGCAGGGGCTACATGTGGTACCAAATAGAAGGGCTTGCCATATGTAGATGATGGGTGGTTCCTTTGTCTTCAGGTCTCGCCACAGGAAGCGCAGCAAGGACTTGTCCTCTGAGAGCAGCCTCACCTGGTGAAACGTAGTAAAAGATAGCTGCTGACAGAAATGCTGAAGCGCAGCAGTACACCCAGTAGACTGGAACTTAAAGTGGGCCCAGTACACAGCAACTCGTTTTAAAGATGTTCTCCCTTATACACGAAGAAACACAATCATGTTCTTTCCATTATGGCTCAACATGTGATGTGGGATAAACCAGGACTCTGCTGCTTTGCTCAGCTCCTCTTCTGACACTTTAACTACATAGAAACTGTGGCATGTTCTTCACCCTCCGGACTGATTGAGTGTGTATAATCTGACCCGATTAACAGCAAGGGTGCACTCTGTTAATCATCTGGAGAGGGGTGCCTCTTAAATGCTTCTGCTTCCTCTGAAGTACCTTCATTGGGTAATTGTGCTCAGCCAGACCGAGTTGATCAGCAGTGAATGCTCTGTATATCTTGAAGGATTTCTTTGGATGGTCTACTGGGGAGATAGAGAAAGACACTGCAGTCTGAGGTCCTGCCAAATAGTACTGAGGATCGGATCTTCCCGCTCACCAGTAAGCTTAAGGCTCTGCGCTGCTGCAGGAAGAAAGATGCTTCGCTCCAACCCATCATCAAGGATGGCATATGTCTCCAAGGTGTGTTCGCCGTTACGCAGCAGCACTTTACTCCCTTTAAGACCTGGCTGCACCCAGCCCGCTTCTCCTTTAGGACTTCATTAGTTGTGCTGATGAGGCAGGCTGTATCCTCAGCTGCAGGTTTTATATTCACTTCATGCAGAGCTTGCAGATGTTTCCCCTTACACTTGTGACATGTAATCTCCACCTTTTGTTGGTCTAAATCCACGCTGTTATCTGTTCCACTGTAAGCTGTGCAAAGTTCTCACACTTATCTAAGAAGTGCATCGTGTTAGAGCAGGAAGGACATGAGGCAGTTTGGACAGCAGCCGAACCTTGAACCAAGGTTATTATAGTTTTGTATTTTTCATTTTTCATTTCATTTAGAATTTTTGTGTTCAAATTCAATTTAGTTTTAATTAGTTTTAAAAGCAGGTTTGCTAGTTTAGTTTAGTTTTTAATTTTTGAAAATGCTTAGTTTTAGGCTGAATCTAATTTCTCTGTCTTACCGCTTCCACTTGGTCTTACCCCAGCACGTAGCTCTGCCGTTTGTAAATGTGGGGGTCTGTCAGTAGAGAGAAAAACAAAAACAATCGGTGCTGCTTACACCGTGTTATCCTCCTGCTAGCACCCAACAGGCTTAAACAGGGTAAGTTATAATTGTGTTTTTAGCCTCTAAACATGTTCAAAATGTCATTAAAAGTGCCAACCCATGTGCAGTGATTCCTTCCGAGTGACCTCAGTAAATCTGATTGCAGTAGATGTTAAAGATAATTCAAGCTAATTCAGCTGTGTTTAGTTGCGGTGTTGAGACGGCAGTTAGTGTACTTAGGGACTGTCTACAATCTACAGAAAAGAAAAGAGATAAAAACAAAAATATGTACGCTATCAATTTAATGATTAAATAAGGTAGTGGCTCCAAACTTACCTCAATTATAACTTGCCTCTTGCTTGTTACTACAGCACTTACTTTTTTAAATTGCATCTCTTTTTGGTGTTTTCAGCTGAATTAGCACAACTTGTATGCATTTCTTTCACATCTACAGCAGTCAGATTCACTGTTTTCACTCAGAAGGAATCACTCCACACGGTTAGGCACTTTTAATGACATTTTGAATATGTTTAGAAGCTAAAAACACATATAAAACTTGCCCTGTTAAAGCCTGTTGGGTGCTAACTCCAGCAGGAGGATAACACGGTGTAGGCAGCACCACAACGGTGCTAAGCCCACATGCTTAATATGCATGTAGACTGTAGCTGTAACAACAATCTGAAGTGGCACTTCATGCTGCCAATTTTAATGCAAACTACACAGAAAAATCTAACCAGCGCAAACAAAAAAAAGCATGTTAACATCATACCAGCACTCGGTTTAACAATGTATAAAACAATATTGGCACAAAAGGGCGCAACAGCTGCCTAGTTACACATTTCTTGGAAACTTGCAACAGCTAAGAAGCCATTCGCCAATGCCAAGTTAATTAAACAATGTGCAATCAACATGGCTGCTGAAGTTTTAAACCAAGAGGAAAAAATCCTAAAAATAGCTGTTGAGCTGTTGAAGCAAGTGTTAGCTAACACGGCATCAGAAGAATCAAAGTTTTAGGCGAGGAGAGTTTTTCCAGTCTACTGAAGAAAACAGAAGCATTCTCACTAGCAATAGACTTGTCCTGTGACTGAACCGACATGGAACAGCTGTGTGTGTGTGCAAGATTTTTTGATAGGAAGACATTCCGTGAGGAGCTGCTATTTGATTTCTTTACCCGGGCGCACAACCGGGAAAATAATATTCAACAGTCTGACACAGTTTTTTGAAAGGAATGGCTTGGATGTGAGTAAAATGGTAATGGTAGTAAAACGGGGCTCCGTCAATGGTGGGACACCGCCAGGGCTTGGTAAGCAGGATTTCTGCCGTTAACCCAGCAGTCCTGACATTTCACTGCATTATTCACAAGTCCATTGTGTGCGCAAAACTGTGTGGAAAAATTAAAGAGACCATGGATACTTTGACACGACTATAACTTTCATGGGAGCTCTAGTCTGCAGCATCGCCTTTTTAGAGCATCGAGGAAATGTCAGCTGAACACAAGGATCTTTTGCTCCACAGTGACGTTTTCAAAAGCAAAGGCTGTGTTACCTATGTGATGAACTTGTGTCATTTTTATCCAGCCTGCAGAACCAAAAAGCCTGCAACGTTTTAAGCTTTTTAACTTACAACAAGGTGATCAGATGTTACTTTTTTGTGTCATCATGTATCATCTAAATCACCTTAACCTGCAACTACAAGGCAAGAACCACATTGTTGCTGAAATGTATGTGGCGATTGAAGCGTTCCGGTCAAAGCTGCACCTCCTTGAAAGAGACATACATGGCAGAAAGTTGCACTTTCCATGTCTGTGTGAGCATTGTGGGAAGAATAAAATGCAGGAAGATCCAGCAACAAAGGATTTTGTGTCCAGGCTGGCAGATAAGCTCCACTAAACACTCAGGTGACATCCTTCTCTTTGTAAGACAGCTGTTTTCTGTGTCAGCTGACGGCCAGTGGACTGCAGAGGCCTTCAATAGATGAGGCGGCTCTTCAGATGGAGATCTTGGAGATGATTTGCTCAAAGCTCAACACATGGACGCACTGGTGAGTGACTTTTGGATCAACGTGGTTCCTCAAGCTCATTTTAAAAACTCCTATTGCAATGCTCCTACTCATGATGTTCCCCCTGAACACACATCTGTGAATCAGCATTTTCTTCAATGAATGCTGTCAAGATCCAGGACAGGAACAGTCTCTCAGATTCACATCTTGGACAGTGCCTTAGGATCGCCACAACGGAATACAGGCCTGACATCAGAAAGGTTGCCTCTCATGTCGTTCTCACTTCTGGTGAGTGAACAAGATCCAATTATCTTTTGCTATTTGTCAATCTTCTTGTGGTATAATAATTATTATGATGAAATAACCATTTAATATTTATTGCATGTTTCCTACTTAATATGCTAAGTAAATGAAAAAACAACATTAAACTAGTTAGTCAAATTTAAAACGTAATACACAGAATTAAAAAATAATAATAATACACAAATAAAATTAATTCATTATATTGTCAATAGTATTTGTCGTTTACGTCCTGATGTTATTTGGATCACATATTTTAAAAGTTTAAAAGCTTAATGTGAAATATTCTGATAACACATTTGAACTGAAAATCTGTGTTCGTCTTTCTGTCTCTTAGAAAACACCGTATGAATGCAGATATCAAAAGCCTGGGTGTTCCAGACAAGAGTGGGCACTACGTGTGTGTGTGTGTGTGTGTGTGTGTGTGTGTGTGTGTGTGTGTGTGTGTGTGTGTGTGTGTGTGTGTGTGAATGTGTTTGCCGGACCTTTTGTTTGTCGACTGTTTGCACAGAATATGCTCCAGGGCATTTCCTAATTAAATAGTTGGTTTATTTTTTCCATGTTTCTCTTGTGTGACTCCCAACACCACTACTAATAATTATAAAATCATAATAGAAGTTATATCCGCACATAAAACTGTCGCCAAAAACAAAACAAAAAACATGTGGGCCCTTGGCTTGGCATGTCTGACCAGATTTGGCCATTTTGGAAATCTAACTGTGGAACCCTGCTATATAGTATTATATTATTGAGCTGTAGCCTACATTCACCACTTCTAACCAGAGGCAGAATATAAAGTAATTTCGGAGATTATTCCTTCACAGAGCTGTGCAATTCGAGAAAATTTCAGAGCTAAACCGGGCAGACACAACACTTTTATTCAAACTTACCCCGGGTTAATTAAGTATACTGCTTACTAATAACATCACCGTTGCCAAAATACCCCTACGAATCAAATCTCCTACTTCACCATTAACTGTCAAGTTAACGATCATACGACAGGAGACAACACAGTCTCTCTCTCTCTCTCTCGCTCTTTCTCTCTCTGCGCACACACACACACACACACACACATAGTCTGGTTCTGGTGGTTGATTAACGCATATGTGCTGATTAGCTCTCATAACGGGCTGGGTGGGTAGCACACTTCCATGAGGCTAATGTCTGATTACTCCACATTGTCATTGTGATTTTATTTTATTTTATTTATTTTTTTCATTGAAGGAATTGCACAATACAGGTTACATATGTCAAACAATACATTTCCCTTCAGTTTTTCTTTTTTAATAAACAGGAACAAAATTACCCTCACCCACCCTTCCCATACCACTCTTTGCTGTTCACACCACCGTAATATTTTTTGATTACCTTCTGAATCTGCAACTTTATCTGTTAGGTACATCAGTAAGTTAGTAGTAAGGTATACAGGCAGTAACTCCAGATTTTTGCAGCCTTTTTTGAGATTGTAGTGGCCCAAAAAAGCCTGAAAAAAAGCTTTTGTAAAACAAAATATTGTATGTTTGTTGCAATGAAGTTGCGGGAGTTGAGAAGAAAAAAAAGTTTTTTGGATAGTTGTATTGTATAGTAGTTAGGAAAATGGCTCGTGGATTTAAGATAAAGTTTTATTAAAATGTATTGAATTAGGCGAATTTGAACATATGTGTCAGTGGCTTGTTGTCTTTACATTGTTGATTTCCTATCCTGGACTGGGACACACATTTGTGTGTGTGTGTCTGTGTGTGACTGTGTGTGTGTGTGTGTGTTCACGCATGAGTCACGGAGGGGAACTGAGCTGCAGCCCCGCCCGCTGAAGAGAGCCGACAGGATTGAAACGGCAGCAGCTTTCAGCATCTTTAGAGTGAAACATCGTTACAGCTTAAATTTATGTTAAAATATATATAAGTCTGACATGTTTTGCACTGTCTTTTGCTGTATGTTTTGTTGGTAAATGTAAGATGTTTGAGTCACACACGTCTTGTCTTCATAGTAGAAACAAGGAAGTGCATTTGGCAACTTACGTGTTACGTCAACACGTTCTCATTTCCGCTTGATCAGTGGCTCTCATGCTAGAGCTGGAGGAACGAGTCCATCGGTGTCAACGGTGCAGTTACGTCTCCACGCCCTGGTAGTTATTCTGTGTGCTAATTGTATAGTTGAATAACTGTTAATGTGTTACGTTAACATACCAGACACCTTCTGTATTCAGCCTGTTCTCTGTGCTAAATGTCTATTCCTGGTTTTGGATTTTGTGAAATAAATTTCTAAATAAATGCAACATATAGTCCAGTGACACTTATATATGTTTTGTTTCCTCTTCGTGACGCATTTTTTGACTGATGCAACTTATACTCTGGAGCAACTTATAGTCCAGAAAATACGATAAATTGCAATATATTGAAGAATATATTTAAATCGCAATAATATTGTACTGTGATAATGATGTATTGCAAGGCCTCTGGTGATTCCCACCCTTCATATTTACGAAGAAGTGCACAGGTTAAAGGTACCATGTGGACTTGTTGGCCCCATGCACATGTACAAGAACACACATCCACGCGGATGACATAATGAACAGTTCTGCCTATGGTTTCACATCATCCCAATGTGTAACAGATGTCTGTAACATTCCAGGAAATGCAGAAATGTGCTGGCAAAAGCAGGGAGGAAGAAGACCTTACGAAAGTAAACATGGATGTAGTCTTGCTTTGCCAGACCTTCCATCATAACAGTGCTGTGAAGGAGCGTCTGGCTAGTCCACACACAGCATTCCAGGATAATAATAATAATAATACATTTATTTTTATAGCGTTTTTCTAAACACTCAAAGACACTTTATATTTTTGGTTTACGATCAAACAAAAGGTACGTAGATGTGACAGACAAAAAAGAAAAAGAAGACACATAGGTGCATGGATAAGCACAGGTAAAGCAAGAGAGGTGGGCAAAGAAAAATGCAGAAAAATAACTTGCCAAGTTATGGGAGAAAAATGTTCTCTGGTTTTACAAAATAGCCTTGGGAAGGAACTTGTTTGTCAATTCCGAACGGTGTGCGACCCCAGGCGTAGCGCAGCGCCTAGTTGGGTGGTACCGCTCTCCCCATAGGAAATCAATGGAACGACCGTCTATATACATTATGTAGACTGGTCATATCCTTTATCGTTAATTGTAAGGATGGTAGTGAGAGCGACAATTGTAAGTGTGTTGAGTGACGTCAGTGAGTGATTGGACGTCAGTGAGTAATTGGTTGACTCAAGGAGGGAGAGGGAGCAATTTCATAGATAAGGGTAGTGGCTGTGTGAGGGAAAAACAAGAGACAGCAAAGACAATGTAAAGTGAGTTAAAAGTTTACAAAGAAACAACAAATTTCTTAAGACACAGTGGCTTCATCTGTTGTTAGTACTGTTGGTAAAGTGAAGGGTGTTATAACGTGGAGACTGTGTCGCACAGCACACCTTTATGTTTACTTAAATTGTACACTGTACACTGGTTATGTAATCTCACAGAGTGACATCGCAGTTGTGATGTAATGAATAGTGCAGCTCTTCTTGAACATGTCAAAAGTAGATAAATAAAACCAAAATATGACTGCCAAAAAAGTAAGAGGAAAAATAATTATTTAGTAATTTTGTTGTACTGACCCTTTACAGAAAATGCCATGTTTTAGGAAAGATGGTGATACAACATTGCCTCTAATGTGAAACACGGCTCACAAAAAACAATAACAATAACAATCAACTAAAATACTTACTGAGGAGGTAACACATTTTTGTCATGGATTCACATATTTGTTACATTGCCCCTTCTAAGACTTAGTTCTGCTTCTGGGCTTAAGCATATGTTTAGCTAATAACTGTGAACACAACGTTCACAGTTATTAGCTAAACATATGCTCCCAAGCACATCCACCATAATACTGCCATACATCAGCTACAATCATCACTCCAGAGCATCCTGTTCTAGCTCACTGCCTCTCTGTTCTTCCATCTGCCTGTGACATAGCTGTTTGCATAACATTGCCAACATTTCATGTTTCTGTGTTTTGATAAATATAGCCGAGCTCATGCTATTTATAGAAGCCCTTGTTCATGAAGGCTTGTTCATGGTGGGAGAGGAGATAGGTGGAAGCTGGGGTGCTTGAGGATAGTGTCACCCAGATGACTGAGCTGGAATGATTGACCTTGCTGCCACACTTTCTTACTTACTTACACTTACTTACAGTGCTGCCGTACTAATGCTCCTGCAGGAACGTGGGGACACAAGATGCATGTCTCATCTGCCTTTGTTCTGTGGGGACAGGGGAGGTTTGGAGTATTCAAGAATGTCTATTAACTACAGAACTAAGAGCTTGTGCATTTTGGCCATTAGCCTGTTTTTGCATGAGGGGCATCCCAACATGCATCTGTCTCCAGAATAAAACGTAATAACATAACAAAATATATTAGGGATCTCTTTGAAAGTGTTATTATTTTGTTAGATAAAAGTTTTTCTAATGCAATGTGATGCATTCAGTTTTTTTCACCAAGCCAACTGCCCAGGGATAGAGCTGCCACTAATGGTTTGTCTCATGGTTTGTTTTCAGTGAATACATTCTTTATGAAGCTGTTCTAACCATTCCACCATCTCTTTCTCTTTGTTTCTGCCTTTGTTGGACTCTCTCAGGATATCATGTTTCCAGTTCTGTGGTTCACGTGGGGGAGAGGTGGGAGAGCCGTCACCTTCTACAAGAAGTCTATGACAACGAGTCAAAGCTGTACTCTGAGCCTGCAAAAAACTGCACAGAACCAGGTAAGCCTACCTGAAATGCTTGGTGAGATAAATGTAAATGAAAATATTTCACAAGAGCAGGCTGAACTTTGAGGTTTCTGAGAGACAAAGCAATTCAAAGAACCCCATGTGTGTCTTTTAAGGGGGTAAGCGAGCATCAGGAAAACGTACCTCCTATGGGGAAATTCTATGGCTAAAAATGCATTGACTGCCATCCATTTTGGCGGTACTTTAACGGTAAATAACTTTACATCTGAAGCTCTATTTATCCATTGTTTATTTCTAAAGAAACACAACACCTTGTATCTCACGTTATGGCCACGTAGCAGCTTTTTTTGTAAAAATAGGCTTACGATCGTGTCATAACCACGTGACTTTCTGTCGCACAGTTACTTACTGTATAGTCAGCAGAAGCTTGCAGGCAATTGGGGGGACGTGGAGGCAGGGAGAAGCCCATAGAGAGTCCACGAAAGCATCAGAACCACATATTGTTTTGATGGATTGGAAATACTTTGGTATGTGGCAAGTGAATTCATATGAATTAACATTTAACCACAAACATATTTATGTTGTCAAGCTCAGTTTAAGGCTGCGCAGTAAGCTTAGCCATCACCGGAAAGTGCATCTAATCCACTTCCACTGGTCTCCGTTGTCTATGGTGTATTTGCAAGAGAGGTAGAGGTATTAATTGCAGTGCAATGCGATGGGGGAGTTAAGCATTTTCTTTGGATAGAACAAACAATTGATTATGTCAAGAGAGTCTTATTATTGTATGACATAAACCTACCTATCTTTTTTGGAGTTTCAGAACTTATCAGAGCCCAAGCCCAAGATGCCATGTATTTTCTTTATTCCGTTGGGCATAATTGGGTCAGGTGTGGCTTTGCTTCCATATTGTACTTTTGGAATTGGGATGGTTATGGACTGCTAATGTGGCAGAATATTGTACAATCCTGTTAAATGTATTTGGTACACAACCAAGGCAAATCACTTTTTTGGAGTATATAATATAAAAAACTATATTTGGGTATTCCCCAGTGAAGTGTACTGGGACCATTTGTGTTGTCATTATGCTGTTGCATTGCCTACTATTCTGTGGTGTTGAATGGATTCAGCAAAGGAGTGGAGCTTGCTATATATCACTTTACAGTTCGTAGCATTGAATGTACAATGTATATAAAGAAAGTTCAACATTTTAAAGGTCCATATTTCTTCAAAGTACTCTTTTAGAGTGAGATCTGGGGCTGCAGAAAATTATTATTTTTATGGTTGAAAAATGTTTCAATTCATATTTTTATTAATCATTTAATCTTTTTAGTCTATAAAATGTGGAGACATAATGACAAATGTCAAAGTAGCTAAAACCTGTACATGTTAAAATTAATAATTAATTATTAGAACTGTTTATTATTTTATTAGTCTACTCTTTGTGTAAGCACTAGTTGGATATGGGTTTTGGGATAAGTTAAAGATTAAAATTAATATTTTTAATTTAAGATTTAAGATTAGATTTAAATTGTGTGCTGTGCTAGCAACAGAGCTGCTGCCTGCTAGCATGACTATAGACTCAAAGTCTTTTAACTTTGTGAGTCTTATCTTATGACTTCATCCTTCATGATGTAGTAGTGGTTATACAATTGGAAAGGTTACACCTTAACCTAACTGGCTGATGCAAATGAGCAAATGAGCCACCATCAGATTGTTTTAGTGTTTCTCAATAAAAATGTCCTCATTTGCATTATGCATCATCAGCATGCCAAGCTTAGTGTCGCTTGTTTAAAAAACACTTGTCTGGCTCTATTTTTGCGAATTTTCATGCACTTCCTCATTGGTCAAAATCGAAATCTGAATAACTAATTTTAGCAAATGTTAGCAGCTTGTTAGCAAAACAATAGTAAAGTGCCAACCGAGCGGAGTTTCGGAGGAACATACAGCAGTGAAAGGCAATGTTGACAGGCTTTCTTAGGGATTGTGAAGAGCAGTGTTGACTAAAAGGCTCTGGGGTTGTAACAATAAGAAGAAACGTTACGTTATATCTACCTTTACTCCTTTAATTAGGCTACAGTGACCCAGACTGTGACTGTAGTTGTCTGAAAAAGAGCAGTGTTAGCTAAATAAATCTCATCCCCTTCTTGCAGTGCGCAATTGCTCATAGTTAACTGGACAATTTTTGGCATTACATCTGCCAAATACACTTGCTCGCTGAATGTTAGGAAGAGTTGTTAGAGTCCTGTATGATAGAAATATCAGGTTTTCAAAGGAAGCACTATGTCCACTTCCCTTCACAATTACTCACACATTCACACACACACACACCAGTATTGTAGTCGAGTCATCAACTGTCAAGTCTCCAGTCCCCAGTGTTCCAGTCCAAGTCCAAGTCCGCAGTCTATGTTGAGTCTGTGTTGAATTCCAAGACTGCATACATTTCTTTACTCTGGCACCTTTAAAGGGCTAAAATACTAAAAGAGGGTCTACATTAAACAAAAATTACACCACTGTCACGATTGCAAAGGGAGTTTATTTAATGACTTTTTCTAAACAACATTTAGCGGTGCTCTTTTTAGCATTGGGTGTAAAATCTGTGTAGGCAAACTTCACAATCTGGGGCGGATCTCTCTGCATTTTCCATGTAGTAGGGAGCCCGCAAATCATGCACTACAGTTGCATAGATCAATATCAATTCCTTTGCTAGGAGAGTAGTGAAAGTAAGAGTAAGAATGCAGCGTTAAGTGAGTGACGTCAGTGAATGTGTTGTCAAGCAAGGAGAGCGAGCGAGCTGTCTGCCTGAGAAACTTATGTGTGGCTTTGATGAAACAGCAAGAGAAAAAAGAGATCCCTAAGACAATGTAAAGTGAGTAAACAGTTAACAATAAACAATAAGCTTTTTAGGACATGGTGGCTTCATCTTTTGGTAATACAGTCGATGAAGTAAGGGGCGTTACCCCCAAAAGAACATCAGCCATGGATGGAACGTCTCCTCAGCTGCTTCATGGCTGGTCTTGGAGCCTGAAACAGGAAAGGTGTAACATCTTGTATAAAATTTGTATAACCTTAGTCAGAAACTTCATCCAACGTCTGAAACCTTTATTATGAATGCTCAAGTCTGATTTTATATATCCTTGAGTTCAAGTACAAAACATCAGTCCGAGAGTCCAAGTCAAGTAAACAGTCCAGAGAATAGAGCATCGAGACAGACTCAAGTCCAGAGAAAAGAGACTTGAGTCCGAGTCCAGGACTTGAGTCCGAGTCTAGGACTTGAGTACTCCATCACTGACACACACACGCGAACACGCACGCACGCACACACTGACACACTCACACATGTTTTCTCAGGAGAGCTGGCTTCGAAAAAGCTGAACTGAAGATGAAAAATGTACAGCACTCCCTCTGGTAACGAGCAAAAGACAAGCAGAGAGAAAAAGAGAGAGAAAGTGAGGGGGAGGTTGACATTAAGATGAAAGCTGATAAAAATCACAAACTTCTCCCAGGTAGAAATCCTCTCTGTGCTCCTTTAGACTGAATGCTGCCAGCATCACTGGGTTTTTATCCCTGAGTGTCTGCTAGTCTCTTCCTCAATGTGTACCAAAAGCTCTCATGTCGAATGTTTGCTTTTTCTGGGGCTTGTGTGTGCATTTGTGTGTGTATGTGTGTGTGTGTTTGTGTGTGTGCATGTGTGTGTGCGTGCGCATGTGTTTTCCCCATGGCACGGAGTGTGTTAGTGTTTTCCATGTGGAATCCTGGGGTTTTACAAGGCTGACGTCCTGCCAAGCATTCTCTTGATCTCATTGTAAACACACCGCCCCCATCTAATGTCTGCATGCACACGTGCTCCTCCTGCCTGCAGTTTGGGCTGCACAGACATCACATTCTGCAATCTGACAGTCTGAATTTGTACGGACGAGTTATATTTAGACAGCACATAGTTTATAGCCTGTTTCTGTTTAATTACACTTTGTCTCCTGAAACACTAATGATCTTAATAGGGATTATTCCTGCTTTCTTGTACTAAGAGGGGCCTTTACAACAAGTTCCTTATACCCCTCCCCCCCTCTCTCGTTCCATTATCATCTGCTCTCTTGTCCCCCTGAAGCACTCGCTGTCTCCTGCTTTTTCTTTGTGTTTTTCTTTCCATCTATCACTCAAATTAAACCCAACTCACAATATTCTTCAACAAAACACATGATTACATAAAGTAATAAAGTAAAATATAAATGATAACAGTCAATATATCCAAAAACAATTCCATCACTTAATGTATATTGTTAATAGCATTCAGTTATACGACAAAATCAGGTCATATCATCATATCATCAATAGTTAATTGTATTTGTTTTATTTGTTTAACTTCCTTGCTAGTAGGGCTGCATGATTACGGCCAAAATGATAATCACAATTATTTTGATCAATATTGAGATAATGATTAATTATCACTATTATTTGTTGATTTTGACCAAAACAAATTTTATTGTCACATAGGCTATTTATAACTGCTTTCACCTCCATATTGTGCTACATTCCTCTTATGTTGAAATTGTATGTTGTATGCCCGTTATCTAGACAAAATATCAACGGTACCTCATTACTGTGGAAAGCCAAACAGTCCAAATACACGTGATTTCTCACACATAAACAACACGTAAACAACACGCAAACAACGTGCAAACAACTCGCAAACAACGCGCAAAATACACGTAAACAACGCATCGATTTTTCACACGTTAACAACACGTAAACTATGCGTAAACAACGCGTAAAGGACGCGTAAACAACACGTAGACAACGCGTAGACATGTTGTTTTATGTGTCCTAATGTTTTAACTATCTATTCATGTGTTTTATTGGTTTAACTGATTTTATGTAAAGCACTTTGAATTGCCTTGTTGCTGAAATGTGCTATACAAATAAAGCTGTCTTGCCTTGCCTTGCCTACAATGGTTAAATTTTTTTTAGCATTTTAGCCTTGTTAATCAAGTTACTACTGTAGCTAGCGGTAACTGCTGTGTAAGGTGTTATTAGTGTTTAGTAGCGTGACATGTGACATCTGTAGCCTCTAACGTCTATTTTGGAGCATCAGAGAGCAACGCAGACATTTAAGAGGCACTGTAATGTATGGAAAGCCAAACAGTCCAAATAAACGTGATTTCTCACACGTAAACAACACGTAAACAACACGTAAACAACGCGCAAACAACGCGCAAAATACACATAAACAACGCATCAATTTTTCACACGTTAACAACACGTAAAATACATGTAAAATACACGTAAACAACACGTAAACAACACGTAAACAACGCGTAAACGACGCGTAAACAACATGTTGTTTACGTGTTAATTTCATGTGAATTTGAGCCATTTGGTCACTTCTCCATTTTGAAGGGGTGAGCGTCCTAAGTTCCCATTGGCTGCTGAGCAGTAGGGTTAAACCATTTCTGTAAGCCTGGGGAGGGGGTCGCCTGCCAACATTCAACATGCAGAGGATCCTCTCACTTCTTTTCTTTCTCATTTCTTCTTTTTTGATTTAGCTTTTAAAAAAAAAATATTAATTTAAACTCAATGAATTTACTATTCAATTATAAACTTTTTTCATCAAGATAACATTACCGCCTTTTGCTCCACTGCTGCCTTTTTGTTTGAGTGTAGCATTTTTTATTTCTTGCACTTATTGTACAGTGGTTCCTGGTTATTTAGCTGTTGTATTTTTTTTCTGTACAAGCTTTCTTTTTATATTTGCAATTGGCTAGTGTGTATATACTTTGAGAAATAAAAGCTTTTTTTCTACAACTATTTAGCTTACTATTTAACTAACAAACAAACTATTTTGCTGCAAAAAGGATGGATGAGATGGACCTGCATGTCTACATAGGGCCGCTAATCTTAACATACACACACACACACACACAGGTCCTGAGTCAAGGCTGGATCAAGTCTTTGGGATGCAGAGATCCACAAGTAGGCTTACTTGATACAAGAATATTATTATCACGCACCTTAAAAAATAATATTTATAATAAATCTTGACTTTAGTAAAGAAAAACATAATGACAGAGCTTGTATAAAAACAACTAGTGTCTTCACTAAATAAATGTAGTCTTTTTTCATTGGGAAGAGGAAAAATTTAGATATTCACACACTTTGTGATCAATAACAGGTTTCTTCATCCTAAGATTTGGCATTCACAATTAAAGTAATCTGCTTTATTTTAGGGATTTAGTGAAGGCGGGTCATTTTCTACCCGGTGGACAAGGGTTGTGTACAACACCATGGTTAAGCTGCCTGCAACAGACTTACACCTGTTCAGTCAAGCCGTGTTTTAAAAATTGTGTGTGAGTTAATCTGATGAAGTATAATGTAGGTATCCTGAGGCTCTGGAGTATTATCTAAAAGGCCGCACACTACATTTATTTTTGCTGCATTGGTATTTAAACTGAACTACTACTTCTTCATTAAAGTTTTCTTCCTACAATGTAACGGAACATCGAAGGGTTAGATAGATAGATATTTATTGATCCAAAGAAAAATGGGAAATTACATTAATACATATACATGAATTAATAATAGGAATAAAATAAAAGAACAAATATTTGAATATATACAAGATGGGAAAAAATGTGCAACTGCTTAAATAATATGCTAAAATGTAAATAAAGCAATTGTGCAGGTTGCACTTAGTGCAGTAGTGTGGTGTCCAAAAGTCTGATCTATCACCCAGTGATGACATGTTAAAGAGTTTTATTGCCTGTGGTATGAATGATTTTCTGTAGCGGTCCGTGCGACATCGAAGCCTCTTAGAGAAGCTGCTCCTCTGGTGGACCAATGTGGGGTGGAGCGGGTGGTCAGGGCTATCCATGATAGATAACAGTTTGTTCAGTGACCTCCTCTCCACCACAGCTTCAAACGTGTCCTGTTTGCAGCCGATCACGGAGCCAGCCTTCCTGATCAGTTGGTAGAACAGACTTGTAGAAGATCTCCAACATCGTGCTGCACACACTGAAGGATCTCAGCTTCCTCAGGAAATAGTTTGCTCATCCCCTTCTTGTAAACAGCAGTGCTGTTAATCTTCCAGTTCAGCCTGGCAGTAGTCCTTAAGGCCAGATGGAGTCGACTTCTTGGGGACCAGGACAAGGCAGGACGTCTTCCACAGCAGCGGCACCTTCCGCTGGCTCAGGGTTGTGCTTTTGAGCCGTAAAATACTAATTTATATGTTTTTGTTTAGGGTTACACACAAAAACATAGAAAAATAGGGTCCAGGTAAAAAAAGACTAAAGTAGTTACCCTTTAATAAAGTCTTTCTAGCAATCTATCTACACTATACTTTTAACAAAAGATTTATTTCTCATAGTTTGTTGAGACTAGCCAATTGCAAATAAAAAAACATAAACATAAAAAACATAAATTCAATTCAATTTTATTTATAGTATCAAATCATAAGAGTTATCTCAGCACACTATACAGATAGAGCAGGTCTAGACCACACTCTATAATTTACAAGGACCCAACAATTCCAGTAATTACGCCAAGAGCAAGCATTTAGTGCAATAGTGGTGAGGAAAAAACTTCATTTAGGGAGTAACCTGGGCCAGACCCAGGCTTTTAGGTGGTGTTTGATGGTGCTGGTTGGGGGTGTGATAAACAGTGGCAATAGTAGTCACAATAAAGATAATGGCAATGACAAGAAACAGTACAATAAAAGCTTGTACAGAAAAAAAACATACAACAGCCAAATAACCAGGAACCACAGTACAATATAAAGAAAGAAGAAAAAAATGCTACAATCAATTGTGACTCCCTTGGAATGCGACTGAAAAATCTTTTAGCACAACGTAAACATCCCCCTACAACAATCTGCTGGGATTGGAGTGTTTAATGGATGGTGTTAAAGCTGGAACGTCCCCTAAAAGGCAGCAGTGGCGCAAAAGGTGATAATGTTATCTGGATGAAAATAATTTATAATTGAATAGTAAATTCATTTAATTTAAATTAATATTTTTTTTGAAAGCTAAACCAAAAAACAAGAAATGAGAAAGAAAAGAAGTGAGAGGATCCTTTGCATGTTGAATGTTGCTCAGCAGCCAATGGGAGCTTAGGACGCTCACCCATTCAAAATGGAGAAGTGACCAAATGGCTCAAATTCACATTAAATTAACACATAAACAACACGTTGTTTACGTGTTGTTTACGTGTATTTTACGTGTATTTTACGTGTTGTTAACGTGTGAAAAATTGATGCGTTGTTTACGTGTATTTTGCGCGTTGTTTACGTGTTGTTTACGTGTGACAACATACACGTGTATTTGGACTGTTTGGCTTTCCATACATTACAGTGCCTCTTAAATGTCTGCGTTGCTCTCTGATGCTCCAAAACAGACGTTAGAGGCTACAGATGTCACATGTCACGCTATTTAACACTAATAACACCTTAAGGCCTGTTCACACCCGGGACGAATTTCGCGCGCGATATTCGCCGACGTTTAACGCGTCGTAACTAAACAAAGGGCGTCAATGAGAGTGTGCACACCGACGCGAAAAACGTCACGCGTAAAAGCGTCATTTTTTAAAAAACGCCTCGGGTTCGTTTTCCCGACCAATCAAATCGGCCCTTTTGCTCACGTGTCTTGTGCTTCTGAAGTTACACTAAAACACAACTTGGCGGCGCTCAAGCACAAAACGGTCTTACCGAGCACACAAACGAAGAAGACATACGCCACCGTCATCACTGCCACAAGACGAGGAAGAGGCAAAGCACGATGTCCAAAATAAATGTTGAGCTGCTGGTCTCGTTGGTTTCGGGAACATAAAGAGCTATATCTGATTTAGAAGAAATGTTCTAAATACTTGGTCTCTTCTTCTCTGCTCTTCTTCTGAGTTGCAAGCGAGTATCAGAAGCCCAAAGTTGCGCAGCGCCACCCTATGTACGGGGGTATTTCTGTTTACATTAAGCGCCATCTAGTGACAGATAATGAATTAGCATGTTCATTCGGCTCATCGTCAGCGAAAATCGCTTGGGTGTGAACACAAAAAACGCGTCAAAAAACGCTGACGAATAACGCCCGCCGATATTCGTCCCGGTGTGTACGGGCCTTTACACAGCAGTTAGCGCTAGCTACAGTAGTAACTTGATTAACAAGGCTAAAATGCTAAAAAAAATTTAACCATTGTAGGCAAGGCAAGGCAAGGCAGCTTTATTTGTATAGCACATTTCAGCAACAAGGCAATTCAAAGTGCTTTACATAAAATCAGTTAAACCGATAAAACACATGAATAGATAGTTAAAACATTAGGACACATAAAACACAAGAATAAAAGTTACAGTGCAGCATAAGAAATTTAAAGAAATGAGCAGTCATTTAAGAAAGGCAGCATCAAAAAGAAAGGTCTTCAGCCTTGATTTAAAAGAACTGAGAGTAGCAGCGGATCTGCAGGTTTCTGGGAGTTTATTCCAGATATCAGGAGCATAGAAACTGAAAGCTGCTTCACCCTGTTTAGTTCTGACTCTGGGGACAGAAAGTAGACCTGTCCCAGATGACCTGAGCGGTCTGGGTGGTTCATAGTGGAGTAGCAGATCAGAAATGTATTTTGGACCTAAACCGTTAAGTGATTTATAAAAGTACTTTGAAATCAATTCTTTGAGACACAGGAAGCCAGTGTAAAGACTTCAGAACTGGAGTGATGTGATCCAGTCTCCTGGTCTTAGTGAGGACTCGGGCAGCAGCGTTCTGAATCAGCTGCAGCTGTCTGATTGATTTTTTAGTGAGACCTGTAAAGACACCATTACAGTAGTCAAGTCTACTGAAGATGAAGGCATGGACCAGTTTTTCCAAGTCCTGTTGACACATAAGTCCTTTAACCCTTGATATATTCTTAAGGTGATAGTAGGCTGACTTTGTAATTGTCTTAATGTGGCTGTTAAAATCCTTGGGGAACTCCGCTCGTCATATTTGTATGCTCAGATGTATAATTACCTATTGACCTATTCTGTAAGTAGGATTCAAACCAGTTTAGTACTGAGCCAGAAAGTCCTACCCAGTTTTCCAATCGGTCTAGTAATATGTCGTGGTCGACCGTGTCAAATGCAGCACTGAGATCAAGTAATGCTAAGATTGAAATTTTGCCACTATCTGTGTTAAGGTGGATGTCATTAAAGACTTTGACAAGAGCCGTCTCAGTGCTGTGGTGTGGTCGGAAACCTGACTGAAAGGTATCAAAACTGTTGTTTAGTGACAGGAAATGGCTGAGTTGTAAAAAAAAAACGCTTTTTCAATGATTTTACTTAAAAACGGAAGGTTTGATATCGGCCTATAGTTGCTCATTAGTGATGTGTCTAGATTGTCCTTTTTTAAGAGTGGCTTGATTACTGCAGTTTTCAGGGCCTGTGGAAAGATACCTGAAAGAAGAGACAAGTTCACAATCTGTAGAAGATCAGAAGCCAAACATGTTGAAACATTTTTTAAAACACCCGTTGGTAGAATATCAAGGCAACAGGAGGAGGTTTTCAGAGGTGGTTTTTCATTGTAGTGTGACTGTATTTCACTGTAGATGATTCCAACAGTGGGACGAACAGTACAACAGTCTGCCTCTAAAGCTACGAGCCAGGGCTCCACCCTAACTTTTTGCCTTGGTTTCACTGGTACGCCTAACATTTTTTTTAGGTGCACCAACACAAAATTTAGGTGCAACCAAATTTTTCCTTGGGTTGCCGTTAAAGCCACAATTTCAAGGTCACCTTTTTATCATGCTCCATATACATTCATATATATATATATATATATATAACGTAAATGATTTTAAACTAGAATAAGGTGTGGGTAAATACTTCTTTTTATTTGAAGCACAATTATACTGTATATAAAAAATGGTTTAAAGTGCTTCACTGAGCTGCAAAACTAACACATTTAAGCAAAATAGAAAGAACTACTGTTTAAAAGTGCATCCCTGAACGAGACCTGACATTTCATGGATTAAAGTCTTAAAGCTGGTCCGCCCCCTTCACATGGCCAACACCTGGAATTTGGCCTTCTTCCCTTTTGGCCTTGGTTAAACCAGCTTGCCACACTCCCTTGCATCAAATCCTCCAAACTCCGGCTAAATGTTCAGTTTTAAGTCAGCTGCCACTTTTTACAAGCTCTTTTATTAAAACAGATTAAAATAAAATTCAAAGACAGGTTGCTTTACCTGTTTGATATACAGCTGCAAAACATGTAAATTAAAATGGTGTGAGCCTAGGATTTATTAAAAAAAAAAAAATCTCTGAGAAAGCTCCTTCACTTGTTTCAACAACAATAACAGACTGATTAAACGAGATAGAGAGAGAAGATGCGATGGACTGAAGCGTACTCACAGTGACCGCGAACTCATTATGAATGGGTCCAGCACGGGTCGAATGGCAGGTCAGCGGAGTTACACACGTAAAATGCCTGTATTGTCGCTGAACTGCATTTTTATGAACTATGATATTCTGGTCATGGGTCCTATCTCTCGCCCAGGTCCAGCAGCCCCGTCTATTATACTCTATTACTCTACGAACTGAAGTTAGTTTTTTGCCGTGGCGGCCGCAATAGCAGAGTTACCAGCGGAAACACTGGTACAAATACAGGTTTTGCTCTCATGCTTAACAATATACAGCTGTGTTAATAATAATTTAAACTGTGGACAAATGTCAGAAGTGTTTACCGGCGCTGTCGCCGCTCTGTCTCCATGTTACGGGGAGCCATGTGTGAGTGTATGGCGGGGCTGTGCGGAGAGCAAGAGGAGAACACAGGCATGGCTTTACAGAAGAAATGGGTCATGTAACACATTTAAAAAAACTCTCGATCATGCAAATTTGATCGTGGGAAGCCAAAATTGTGACTGTTAAAATTTTATTAATTGTGCCCTACTTGCTAGATTAGACTCTAAACCAAATGACAATGTCTTGTAATAAAGATTAGTCCCTGTTGAATTAGAGGACAAAAAGTAAAGTTATTTCACCCTCCTGCCAAAGAAAAAGTCTAAAGTGGAGGATTAAATAAATATTTTGTCAGTGTGCAGTCTTTTCCTTTGTTATAGAGATAAGGAGTGTACTCTTGGGGAAAAAGGGAGTAGGGTTTTTGCTGGAATGGGCTGCGGGTGCCTCTGGTGGGTAATAAAAATTCACTAGTTAGCTAGTCCTATTTGTAGTGCCGTTTGCTTGACAGCCCCTCTGCAAATACGCAACAATGGGGCTTTTGACACGTGGCAGCAAATTCCCCAAAATAACATTGTTCCTTCTTCTGTTGGCTCAGGCCAGCTGGGGTCTGCGAGGCTCCGTCAAGTATGCACATCTTCAAATGATTTGTTCTGATCTGGATTCAGCTTAATATAAAATTATGTTAGTGGGAGACACATGTGCATCATGAGGTGAGATGCAAATAATATGTTAATTGTTAATTATCACCAATTGGTCAGATGAGATGTACTATATATCTTTAAATGTTTCCCTATTATTAACCTTTGTTTTTGGCCTCTTATTATCCTGGTACATACATTTCAGTCTAATATTAGTAGGGTTGGGCATTGTTTTGAGTTTAACAATTCTGATGACAATCCCGATTCTTTCTTACAATTCCGTTTCTATTAGCGATTCTTGATTCCGCTTCTTCGAGGGGTGAAGTTGAAACGGATTACATTCTTATTTCACACATAAGAGGACATTTTATTTTTTATTTAATAGTAATTCGTAATTTGTTACTTCTGGTGTCCTCGAGAGTGTCAGCTTTCTCTGTAGCTTGTCTGATACTTGTCTGTTTTTGTCCTTTTAACTTTTTCCTCTATATATCTTCTATGCTCCCTCTTCACCACCTCCACTACTTTCTATAACAACAACAATTAATGCTGCAAGCAGCGATGAACTGGCCCTCGCTTCCTTGCAGGTTGGGTGTACTGGCGGACGCTGCTCTTTGCGGTCATGCATTTTTGCGGCACTCAGACACTGCAAATCGTCATCAATGAAAATCAACTGTCTGCTGAGTTAAATGATACCTCACACAATAGTGTACAAGAAACGGGTCATTAGTTATTAAACGGGGCATGGCATGAATCAGCTTTATCAGAATCAGCTTTATTTGCCACGTATGACACATACGAGGAATTTGACTTAGGTTGAAGCAAGCCTTAAGCATATGGGGCAGGGCAAACAGTCACCAATTAAAAAATGAACTCTTTCCAAGAGTTTACCTTAAAGGGTTCACAAGGTATAAAAGGGGGCGTGGTCTGTGTATATGGGTGTGTGTAGAGTATAGGGGGTTTCACCTAAATCGGAATAACTTTTGCCAAGATACAACCGTTCCTGTTTCAACAGCCACCAACAGAAAGTTGATCCTTTTCATAGCTTTTAGTCACGAGGGTCCACCGAGTCTACATCCAAGTTTTCATGCAGATTAGACTAACGGCCCAGGATGAGTTAGACAAAGTAGGTTTCCCTTATATTGCGATGTGGCTAATTAATAAAGGAAATTCTAACAGCGCCATCTAATGGCAGATGCACCCAACATCTGGCATGGTTGCTCAAGCCTCTATGCGGAAATACTGTGTCATGTTTTGTGACAACTAGAATAAGTCTTGGCAAGATACGCAACTTCCTGTTTTGACAGCCCCCTACAGGAAGTTGGTCCTCTAAAACATGCACATTTTTAATCAAAATTCTTTTTCGTCATGAGGGTCCACCGAGTCTTAAGTGCAAATTTTTGTGCATTGTTTTAGCGTTTAGTTATTGAAGGTAAATTGGAGATATGTCCGCTATGATTAGAGCAATATGTGTAGTAAATCTGGTAAATATCGGCGCAACTTTGTCCAAGTTAAGGCCACGCATTAGGGGGCGCTATGGAGCCCACTTACAGGTATGGGCCAAATTGCTGTACAGTCTCGCACAGCTGTTTATGTGGCCGCCAATTGAAATGAGTTTTTGTATATTTTGAAGCCGTCAAAAATGTGCCCAAGTGCTAAAATCAGTTAAGCCTACATGTGAACTCAGATTAAGAATTTCCTATTATACGCATGGCTGCACAACTATGGGAAAATAAATCCACTGCAGCGCCATTTACTGTGCTCCGTGAATTGTGCATGCTATATTTGGAACTGATGATCAGATTCAAAACCAAATTTTTCAAACAATACCAATTAAAAAACGATTCCATTTTGGAACCGGTTCTCCATGCCCAATCCTTAGTATTACCCAAGTATACCCATTGTTAATACCAAGCAATTACCTGGCTATTATTTTGGTGATTGATAATGAAAAGCTAATAATGTAGTAATATCTTGCAAACTATTACCCCAGCATGTTATTAACGTATACATGAAAAATAAATTGGACAAGGCGTCTCCACTTCCTCCCACTGTACAAAAGTGAAGCCAAAATATCCCAGAAACGAGTGCCGCCATCTTGTGTGTTTGTATGTTATTTTTTTTTACAGTCTATGGCAGTGATTCCCGAAGTGGGGGTCGGGACCCACAGGGGGGTCGCGAGCCAGAGAGGGGGGGTCGCAAGTCGATTTACAGAATTAAAATAAAAATTTAAAAACGATTAGAAATAGCATATGTTAGCCATGATTTTAACACAAGATAAAACTAGTGGTTACATTTAAAATAAAACCAAGCAAATAAATAAAAAGGAACCAGCTCTTTTGATTTTCTTTGACCACTCTGACCCCTGAGGTCATTGCGACAGATTTACGTCATATTAGCGACAGAATCAGTTGTAGCAGGTCAGTGTACAGCGCCATGCTAAACATTCCAACATGTGCGCGTAGGATATTTTTAGGCTTTACGCTTAGAACATTATAACATAATTTTGTCAAAATGAAACGTTGGTTAATATCGTCCAAAGACAAAGCAGAGAAGCCACCAAAGACCCTACCGGAGGGCCCACCAGAGAGGGCAGCGGAGAGCAGAGAAGCACCACCGTCAGAAAAGCCATCGACCTCTGGTACAGGTAGAGACCGGCGTCTGCACAAGGACGTCCATCAGCAGTCGGATCAGTCTTCCTCCAAGTGTCGAAAGCATCGAGAGGAATTTATCCAGTATGGATTCACATGTGTCATTGTCAACGAAGTACAACATCCCCAATGTGTAGTGTGCACCGAGGTGCTTGCACATGAAAGCCTAAAGCCTGTAAAAATGCTTAGACACCTGAAAACCAAGCACCCATCTCTCGCTGCAAAACCAGTAGATTTTTTCCAGCGAAAGGAGCGAGAGTTGCTAGGCCAAAAGAAAGTCCTAACTAAACAAACGACAGTCCCTGCCAAAGCTCAAAAGGCATCTTATGAAGTGGCATATTGCACAGGCAAAAAAGCCACACACGAAACCCTTATCAAACCTGCTGCTATAGCTATAAGTCGGGCTATGCATGGAGATAAACTGGCCCAAGAGCTTGAATCAGTACCGCTGTCTAACGGGACTATCGCCCGACGCATCTCCGACATGGCCCAGGACATAAAGTGTCAGCTGGTTGACAGAGTGAAGAAAGGGAAATACGCTTTACAGTTAGATGAAACAACTGATGTATCAAACTCTGCCCAGCTGCTTGTATTCGTCAGATACAGTTTTGACAGAAAACTTAATGAGGACATGTTGCTTTGCACCCCGCTGGAGGGAACTTGCACAGGCGAAGACATTTTCACAAAACTCGACGATAAACTTCAAGAAGATGGACTGTCTTGGGACGAGTGCGTCGGTGTGTGTACAGACGGTGCTGGGGCGATGCTGGGAAGAAAGAAAGGACTTAAAGCTATGGTATGGACACACAAGCAAAGATATGTATGTGAAGCAAACAACTCTGCAGACGTTGTTTTTTTTCCAGCTTGTGTCTGGTATGGCTGCCACTTTATTTTTAAATTTTCCATTCCTCTAAGGTCAATTACCAACACACACATGTAAGCGCTATGTCCACTTCCCATCACTATCACGCACACACATTCAGCTATGTTTACACATTATAACAGGGGAGTGTGATGGATTAGAGATAATCGTGTTTACAATTGCCGGCTTTCTCCTCCCTGTTCATGCACCACAACAAAATACAACCTCTGCCTTATTAGTGTGTGTGTGTGTGTGTGTGTGTGTGTGTGTGTGTGTGTGTGTGTGTGGTCCTCCATGACTCATATCTATCTCATCTAATTCAATCTTGCTCCATTATAAGCAGCAGCACAGATATATTTGGATGTCTGTAGTGATGGTGGTCCAGCAGACCCTTGACTTGCTTTATCAGTTACACTTTATAGATCACATTCCTGTCTATCAAGTCTTAATTAACCATACAAAATGATTTGTTACAGTCTGATTTATACTACACTTGCACACATGGGACATCATTTAAAGGGTAATGTTCTATGGCTCGTTTCTTCTCTTCACACTGTGCTCTTAATTAATTAGTGTTAGAATAAAAAAAATGGGTTTATCATTGACATCATGGATTGTCTGGGCCGTTCAGATGTCGTGGCACACTTCAGTTTTACTTTCACTTTTGACAAGAAAAAAATGTGTTTGTCAAATTAATATTGTGCACATTCTTATTATTAATTCCTTCTTAAGGATTCTATTCACTTTATTTCATCAGGATTAGTCTTTCATTTTAAATAATATTAATGAGGACTATGGTTAACTGCTCCTCAGATCTTGCATTTCTAGGGATTTGTCCAATCTGAGTTTTCTGTTTCAGCTAAAACACCTTTGAATTTCAAAACTCCACAGTGCTGTTGTCTGGCAAGATAATTGTGATTGGTTTAAAGAAATGCCAATAAACCAAGACTCCAACCAGGATAATCCACTCAGTCAAACATTTTTGTACAATACCTTGACATATATTGGATTTGTGAGGCCAATACTGATATCAATATTAGGGGAAAAATGTGTCAACCATACATATATTAGCCAATCGTAACTAGTTTTATGTAACATATAACATAAGCAAACAATCTTGATATACTTTAGATCACTTAGATAAAAAAAAGAATTGTCAAGAATGAAAACACTAAACACAACATTTTAGAGTGTAAAAAGTAACTTGTCAGTGCCCCCTATTTGGTGTGTCTGTGCAGTTTCTTCACTAACATACTCTTTACTGTTTGGGTTTAGCTTGCGATTGGCAGTAACTACAATATTTCTTTAGCAAACATCCCTTCAATGTAATGTTACTGTACGAGATAAAAAATAGCGTGCATCTGCCTGTTTTTTTTGGTTTTACCCTGTTGTCATTGAAGGTTTTAATTTGAAATGGGACCGTTCACCACCATCACCTTATCGTGGTGGAGAGGTTTGTGTGTCCCTATGAACCTGAGGGCTGTATTGTCTGGAGCTTTGTGCTCCTGGTAGGGTCTCCCATGGCAAAGAGGTCTCAGGTGAGGGGCCAGACAAAGAATGGTTCAAAGACTCGGATGGAAGAACAAGGAAGGGATAGAGGGACCCCGCCCGGAAGAAGCCCGGGGCCCCCGTCTGGAGCCAGGCCCAGACGGTGGGCTCGTGAGCGAGCGTCTGGTGGCCGGGTTTGCCACGGAGCCCGGTCGGGCACAGCCCGAAAAAGCAACGTGGCACTTCTCCCTCCAGCCCATGGGCCCACCACCCGTGGGAGGATCCAAAGGGGTCGGGTGCGCTGCTATATGGGTGGCAGCGAAGGTCAAGGGTTTCGACAGACCAGACCCGGGCGGCAGAGGCTGGCTCTGGGGACGTGGAATGTCACCTCTCTGTGGGGGAAGGAGCCGGAACTTGTGCGGGAGGTGGAGCGCTACCAGTTAGATCTGGTGGGGCTTACCTCTACGCACAGTCTCGGTTCTGGAACCGTACTCCTGGATAGGGGTTGGACTCTGTCCTACTCCGGAGTTGCCCATGGTGTGAGGCGCCGGGCGGGTGTGGGGATACTCACAAGTCCCCGGCTGAGCGCCGCTGCGTTGGAGTTTACCCCGGTGGATGAGAGGGTCGCCTCCCTACGCCTGCGGGTGATGGGGGGGAAAACTCTGACTGTTGTTTGTGCATATGCACCAAACAAGAGTTCGGAGTATTCGGTCTTCTTGGAGACCTTGAATGGAGTCCTGTATGGGGCTCCAGTAGGGGACTCCATAGTTCTGCTGGGGGACTTCAATGCACACGTGGGCAATGATGGAGATACTTGGAGAGGCGTGATTGGGAGGAACGGCCTCCCTGATCTAAACCAGAGTGGTTGTCTGTTGTTGGACTTCTGTGCTAGTCATGGATTGTCCATCACAAACAACATGTTCGAACATAGGGATGCTCATAAGTGTACGTGGTACCAGAGCACCCTAGGCCAAAGGTCAATGATCGATTTTATAATCGTTTCATCTGATCTGAGGCCGTATGTTTTGGACACTAGGGTGAAGAGAGGGGCAGAGCTGTCAACTGATCACCATCTGGTGGTGAGTTGGGTCAGGGGGTGGGGGAAGACTCTGGACGGACCTGGTAAGCCCAAACAGGTAGTGCAGGTAAACTGGGAACGTCTGGAGGAGGCCCCTGTCCGACGGACTTTCAACTCACACCTCCGGCAGAGCTTTTCGGGCATCCCTGTGGAGGCTGGGGGCATTGAACCTGAGTGGACAATGTTCAAAGTTTCCATTGCTAAAGCTGCGGCGGCGAGCTGTGGTCTTAGGGTTTTAGGTGCCTCAAGGGGCGGTAACCTGCGAACACCCTGGTGGACACCGGTGGTCAGGGAAGCCGTCCGACTGAAGAAGGAGTCTTTCCGGGATATGTTGTCTCGGAGGACTCCGGAGGCAGTTGCAGGGTACCGATGGGCCCGAAGGGCTGCAGCCTCTGCCGTGACAGAGGCAAAGCAGCGGGTGTGGGAGAAGTTGACACGCCCTCTGTGGTAGAGGCAGAGCTGGAGGATGATGGGGGATTGTCGTCAATTTCCCTGGTGGAAGTCGCTGAGGTAGTCAAACAACTCCACAGCGGCAAAGCCCCAGGGATTGATGAGATCCGTCCAGAAATGCTGAAAGCTCTGGGTGTGGAGGGGATGTCTTGGTTGACACGCCTCTTCAACATTGCGTGGAAGTCTGGGACGGTGCCTAGGGAGTGGCAGACCGGGGTGGTGGTTCCCCTCTTCAAAAAAGGGGACCAGAGGGTGTGTGCCAATTATAGGGGTATCACACTTCTCAGCCTCCCTGGTAAATCTACTCCAAGGTGCTGGAAAGGAGGGTTCGGCCGATAGTCGAACCTCGGATTGAAGAGGAACAATGCGGATTTCGTCCTGGCCGTGGAACAACGGACCAGATCTTCACTCTCTCGCAAGGATGGAGGGGGCCTGGGAATATGCCCAACCAGTCTACATGTGTTTTGTGGATCTGGAGAAGGCGTATGACCGGGTCCCCCGGGAGAAATTGTGGGAGGTGCTGCGGGAGTATGGGGTGAGGGGGTCCCTTCTTAGGGCCATCCAATCTCTGTATGACCAAAGCGAGAGCTGTGTCCGGGTTCTCGGCAGTAAGTCGGACTCGTTCCAGGTGAGGGTTGGCCTCCGCCAGGGCTGCGCTTTGTCACCAATCCTGTTTGTAATATTTATGGACAGAATATCGAGGCGTAGTCGGGGCGGGGAGGGGTTGCCGTTTGGTGGGCTCGGGATCTCATCGCTGCTTTTTGCAGATGATGTGGTCCTGATGGCATCATTGGTCTGTGACCTTCAGCACTCACTGGATCGGTTCGCCGCCGAGTGTGAAGCGGCTGGGATGAGGATCAGCACCTCTAAATCTGAGGCCATGGTTCTCAGCAGGAAACCGATGGAGTGCTTTCTTCAGGTGGGGAGTGAGTCCTTACCCCAAGTGAAGGAGTTTAAGTACCTTGGGGTCTTGTTTGCGAGTGAGGGGACCATGGAGCGTGAGATTGGTCGGAGAATCGGAGCAGCCGGTGCGGTATTACATTCCTTGTATCGCACCGTTGTGACGAAAAGAGAGCTGAGCCAGACGGCAAAGCTTTCGATCTACCGGGCAATTTTCGTTCCTACCCTCACCTATGGTCATGAAGGCTGGGTCATGACCGAAAGAACGAGATCCAGGGTACAAGCGGCCGAAATGGGTTTCCTCAGGAGGGTGGCTGGCGTCTCCCTTAGAGATAGGGTGAGAAGCTCAGTCATCCAAGAGGAGCTCGGAGTAGAGCCGCTGCTCCTTCGCGTCGAAAGGAGCCAGTTGAGGTGGTTCGGGCATCTGGTAAGGATGCCTCCTGGGCGCCTTCCTAGGGAGGTGTTCCAGGCACGTCCAGCTGGGAGGAGGCCTCGGGGAAGAACCAGGACTAGGTGGAGAGATTATATCTCCAACCTGGCCTGGGAACGCCTCGGGATCCCCCAGTCGGAGCTGGTTGATGTGGCTCGGGAAAGGGAAGTTTGGGGTGCCTTACTGGAGCTGCTGCCCCCGCGACCCGACTCCGGATAAGCGGATGAAGATGGATGGATGGATGGACCGTTCACCAGGGGCCTGTTGCACGAAACTAGGATAAGGGATAAAGCCGGGATATTCAAGTTATCCTGGATGAATTTAGCTTTGACTCGGTTGCACGAAACCAGATTGAATTAAACCCAGCCAAATAACCATGGAGATTTTATCTTTGCGGCTAGCCTGGTCCAGAGCAGGCTAACAGCCAGGCTAAGATTAATCCTGGAGTCTCATGTGTCAAATACGCTGCCGTCTGATCCGAAATAAACGTGTTTAACAGTTATTCAGTTGTCTTCTGCATGTGTTCTGCTTTATTTTTATTAACATGCATTAGCCTACTTGTCACTATTGTTGTCGCAAGTTTGATTTAAACCATACTACAGTTGTTTAGATGGTTAGAAATGGTTGCACTGGCACCCTGATGCGGAGTGGGACTTTTCTCGGTGGGACGGTACTGTTTCGAGGCTGCCTGGCGTGCGACTGTTGCCCAGTGGCCGTTGCCCAGTGGCCGCTGCCTGCTGGCAGACCTGCGAGTCGCATCAGTGTCCACTCTCTCTGTAAAAGTAGAGATGAGCAGCGCAGCGTCCGTGGTCTTAGCTTCAAGTTTATACAGGACGCGCTCCGAAGATTAAGTGTGACGATATTAATGTAGCGATATTCCCAGATGATATAATGGCAGACTGGTCAGAGACCAATACATTTATGATTTCATTTTCTTGTTGCTTATCCTTCTCTAATAAAGGACAGTTTGTGTTTCTCCTTAATATGTAGGCCTGATGTTTTTTATTATAGCTTACATTGGTTTTATAACCTTCTCAATTAGTCTCACATCCCTGGACCAATAACGTGGCCTATATACAGTACGTCATCACACAACAATGGTCATCAACACCACAATGGTTCTTAATCTTTTTATTTTGGTGCGGTCACTTGTCAGAAGAATAAACCATGAATATTGTTTTACAAATGTCACTTACTTCTTTTCTAGTTGTTGTCCCTTTCTGATTTGTTCTGTATGAACATTAATTGTACAAAGAATAAGATATAGCTTATAGAGATTTGTGCATATGGTTGTAAAACATGTTCTCGCATTGTGAATACGGGTTTGAAATTAAGCCTAGTCATTAGGGTCCATTTCACGAGGAACATTAATTCCCTCTGCTCACTTTTAAGGCAACGGCTAAATAATAATACATTTTATTTATATAGTGCTTTACAAGGTAGGCTAGTCAAAGACACTTTACAGTAAAACCAGCACATTTATCACATAAAAACAGAAACATTAAACTAGCATATTTAAAGCAATTAAAACACAGTGTAGCCTACAACTTTGTAAAAATGTGGAGTGACTATAGTCTAAGTAGATATTTTTACACCCTCACACATTCAGTCGGGTCCGGGATGTTGGGCTTTTTCTCTCCGTTTGATAAGAGCCGTATTTCCCTTTTTGCATATTCTTCCCCTCCTTGTTACTTTCCATTAGAAGCTGCTCCTCATTGGGTGAAACATATGGCTCATGCGTCTTCTCAATTCTGCATCAGTAAATCTGTGATCGATACCGTGGTCTATTTGAGAAAGCCGTGAACGTGCACTTATCCCAGCTATCTACACCTGGCTTGACATAGCTTCACCTGTTCATCCTGGCTCGGCAAACGTGCAACCGATTAAGCCGCAATGAATGGATCACACTAAGTCAAGCTGCGCTTTTTCATTTATCCTGGATATCTTTATTCTACTTTCGTGCAACAGGCCCCTGTTCTGGTCCAGTGTCCAGATTCTACGACTCTAATTTGGTCAATCTCAAAGACTGCTCCTTTAAGTTTGTGTTTGTTTAAATGGTAGACCAGGAAATCAATAGATCAGATAAGTTACATCAAATCTTTAGGGAATGATATGCAAGAATATAACGTATGCATACGGACACAGTTCTCCTTCGAGACTATCTCACTCACCCTACCAACAGTCTTTTCAGGAACTGGTCCCGACTACCTTAAAATCCTCACTACTGCAAGCTTTCTTCCCAACCCTGGGCTTGTGTTGTTATGAGTTGGATGTAGTCCAGGCATCTTGGTTTCTCATCCCATCGTTAAAGCAAGGTCTCGCAAAATACCTGCTTCACCACTCCCGGGCCCATGAAGATGGTTTGTTTGTTATCTTCTGCCAACCCAGGAGCGGTGGAGTCAAGGTCACTCTGTACCTTACCTTTTTACTTATTAAAACATAGCTTCCTTGGCTCTCTGATCCTCCCTGATCTAAGAGTCTTTTACTAAGCTCAAATTATTTACCCAGTGTTCTGGTACTCCCTTTTAAACTTGTCATACCAGATGGCATTCTCACGGTCAGGAAAGCAGAGGCCCATGGTCAGCCATGACTCTAAGGCTTCTACACAAAATATATTTTCTACATCATATTGCCGCATCTAGTAGAACTTTTAGTGGCTTTAATTACTGTAGAGCACATTTGTTAAACTCAAGATCCACTAGCCAAATCCGGCCCCTCGCTAGTTTTGATCCGACCCGGATATCACTTTAGGTTCACAATAAATTTTTGCTTGCATGGTTGTGCGCCAAACCAAAAAGATGGAAAACTGTTTTAAAAATTGTTTTCCATTTTTTGGTTTGGCGCACAACACTCAAAGCAGAATTTAGCAAGATTTATCGACTTTGAGACTCTCTTTGAGACTTTGAGAAATTCCTACAGAAGCAGTGAGTTTTCATATTGAGGCTGTGATACAGACTTTATGTCGATCGAACTGTAAGTGAAAATATATGTTACATACGTAAAAAAAGAAATTTCAATAACATAAAAATATTTATAGTTTATGTCAATAAATGTCTGGCCCCAATTCTCTTTTTCCAGTGTGGCCCTTAGTAAATTGAGTTTGACACCTCTGCTGTAGAGACTTTCTTTCTTCCAAGAACTGGTAACGTTCGCTAACATTACTGAAAGGCAAAATTATACTTTTTAGTTTAACAGGTTAAGCAGCTCAATGAACTTCTGAAAAAATAGTTTATGTGATTCCACAGATGCATACTGGTTGTAGAATAAGACTTTTCAAACAGTAATGTTTATTTCTCCATTTGTCTTGGTGTCATGGTTTTTATTTGTTGGGTACTCTGATGAAATTAAAACTGCTCTGGACACTTCGCTCTGTAAAGGTTAGATTTTATATTTTTGGGGAAAGCTGTGGGATTTGAGCAACACCTGTCTATGAAAAGGTGTCTCAAAAAGTTCTGGTCAATTATCCATGGAATACCAACAGAGGATCAGTCCCAATGTTTCTGGTGACCTTTTCTATAGCACCACCATCGGGCCCACATTTTCCTTTTTACCTAACAAATACCAACATCCGATGACATTGCCATTAAAGTTACAGAACATATTCACCCTCTCCTGAGGATTAACCCTTTTCTATTTCGGATTCTCCATCAGCTTTTCTCATGCATTACCCTAATGTCAAAGAGTCAACGTAACGGCTTTCACTAAGTCCAATACGGCAACATCATACCACCTCCAAATAAGCTATAGCATGTTGTTTGTTGCTTTATATCCCAGTCATTGTTGTCTCCAGCTGCAGTTTTCTCAAAATTCAAATGCTTTGTTAGTTCTTTAAAGAACACATGAGAGAGCTATGCCTTGACTCACAGCACAGCGGGATAAACAGCATGTATACTGCGTGCAGCTAATTATCTACTTAATGGGACCATTTTCCCTTTTTCCATTACTGCACACTGAGGTAAAATGAGCCTTTAAGGCAGAGTGAGAGTCTTTTTGGAGACTCTTGAGACTATTTTGGCAGAATGGAGTTACTGGATCTCCAACACCATTCAATGCCTTTCAGTAATAGGGAGGTAACTTGATTGTTAAACTCTCTATGTATTGTTCACTATAGAGTAAACTTAGCGTCTGTTAAATAGGGAGTAGTCGATGAATCAATAAAGAGAGATTAAGGACACAGCCTTTGTCAATGTAGCAAAGGGACTTAGACAAAACAACAGGGGCTTTCTCAAATTATTAGGAATATTGTAATGTATTCTGAATAGTCAAATAATAAATCACAAATTCTCTGTCAAATTTTTATTTTAGTTTTTGTGTTAGCTATCATGATATTGTGCTTTGGATCAAAGTTTGGAAATATGGTCACCAACCTTTAGCTCTGCAGCCAGTGGAAAGACAAATTAAAACTCTGTTTCTTCAGTTGTTTACCTTTGACAACCACTGTTAAATTGAGCAATTCTATAATCGGTCTAAGGCTTTTTAGGCACTGACTTAATTGCCTTTAAAGTATTGAGTATCAAAAAATTACCCCGTTATTCAATACCCAATTTACAGTAAATACCTAAGCAGTAAATCTCATCAGCATCAGTGAGCCAACACAGTGTTTCCCCTACCACTGACCCGCCGAGCTTAGCTGGGGAAAAGAGCATCAATAAGATTTCTAGTTTTGGAGCAAAATCATGAACAGAATAGAATAGAGTGTAGGTGTTATGGAAGGTTGGTGAATGGCGGACCCAAAATGCAGAGGCAGAAATTGAGGATAGTTATGAGGATTTAATGAAAACCTACAACAAAAAAGAAAAGCAACCCCGGAGGGTGAAGGGAGGAACAAGAGTTAATAGGGCAAGGGAACCGAGGACAGTGGAGCCTAGGGAATGCTGCGGCAGCAGCAAAGACCGACACCTCTGGCGGCCGAACAGGCCGGCAAAGACGCAGTCGATCTGGAGGCCGAGGAGAATGGCGAAAGTGGAGAACCTCTGGAGGACGAGCAGAACGCCGAAGGCAGAATCCCTCCAGTGGCCACACAGGACATTGAGGGCTCTGAGGCGGCCGGTGGCGAAAGTAGAGCCCCTCAGGCGGCCGAGCAGGACGTCGAAGGCTCTGAGGTGGCCAGCGGTGAAGGCAAAGCCCCTCTGAAGGACATCTGCAAAGGCAAATCTCCTCTGGAGGCCATCGGCGATGACAATGCGTATCATCTGTATTTAATAACACCAAGATGGCGGCTAGTCTAAGGTCTGCTCAGTGTCTCTCTCTGGATTGATTTCATTTAAATATATTTTATAGTATTTATTTCTTCTAAGTTGTAGTTTTAAGTTGTATAAGTTATTTACATGGAAATGTTATTTTGAACTTTTAAGAAGATTGTAGACTTCTATGAGTTTAAAAATGACATTATACCTCGTGGAGCTTGGGCTAACCAGCCTGAGCCTGCGACATTCTCTTGGAGCTTGGGCTAACCATCCTGAGCCTGCTACATCCTCGTGGGGCTTGGGCTAAACAGCCTGAGCCTGCTACATCCTCTTGGAGCTTGGGCTAACCAGCTTGAGCCTGCTACATCCTCTTGGAGCTTGGGCTAACCAGCCTGAGCTTGTTACATTCTTTTGGAGCCTGGGCTAACCAGCCTGGGCCTGTGAGCGGGCCTGGCTTGCATCGTCTTTTTGGAGCTTGGGCGGGCCGGCCTGGGTCTCACCTATCATCCTGGAGGCTAGGAAAACGGGCCTGGCCTACTACACTCTTCTGGAGCCTGGCCTAACAAGCCTAAGCCAGTAACATCATTTTGGAAGCTGGACTATACTCTACAAGATAACCTGGTACTGTTACTAGTTATTTTAATATTAGTAAATTAATGACGATGGGATCTTCTTACATTTTAATTTTCTTGTCCCCGTTGGTCACTTGGAACTTGCAACCGGGCACCGATCCTAGGGTGAGTTGTTTTAATAATATGGTGGACATACAGGAAACCTACTATAGTGGCACAAAAAACTGTATTGATATGCACCAGGAACCATTACATTTTTGTTGGAACCTGGACTTCTGGATGGATTTGTATCGGGATTTGCCTAAACTGCAAAACTTCTTTGCTTTGTATAACGTCTCTCTCTATTAATGACAGGCATTACCTGGTTTCAGCATATGATAGGCCGGCTTTAAAATATGCTGTGAGGTGTAGATTGATTATTGCACTACTTCTATTTCTATCTGGAAATGTGCAGCCCAATCCTGGCCCTTGTTTGCAATGTGTCTCGACCCGTGCTGAATTTAAATCAATGCCTGGACTGAAAATTGTTCATCCAAATGTCCGCAGTTTACTAAAATGGACATGGTTAGAATTTGGATTGAATCTACAGATGCAGACATAGCGATAATTTCGGAAACATGGTTGAAGAAATCAATTACTAATGAAGATATAAATGTACATGGGTATAATGTTTTTCGCAGTGATAGGCCGAAGAAAGGTGGTGGCGTAGATATCGATGTTATGTCAAGATTTGGTGTATCAGTTGTTTTGTCTGAGTCTTTCTGTAGGCAAATGGAGTTTTTGGCTTTAAATGTTGAAATATTCAAGTCCCTTTCAATAGTTGTGGGGTGTTATAGACCTCTAACGGCCTCCAGGGAGGCTTTATCATCTTTAAAGCTTTTTTTGTCCAAATTAAACTATAGTGAACTTTTACTGGCCAGGGACTTAAATTGGGACTGGCTAAATGTTGTTTCTGATGAATTTAAATCTTTTTGTGATTCTATCAGTCTTAGCCAGTTGGTAAATGTACCTACAAGGCCTAATCTCAAAAATCCTGACAAATCTACTTTAATCAATTTTACTGCAACAAATGTCCCTCATAAATTTTTATCTATGGGTGTCTTTTGTAACAATCTGAGTGATCATTGTGTTATTGCTACTTTGAGAGGCAGTAAAATACCCAAAGTAAGTGAAGGGACGGGAAAACCCTTGGTTTTCACCAGAGTTTTCAGACATTATTCATCAGCAAAATGTGGCATGGGCTAAAGCTAGAAATGGTGATTCTGCCACTGACTGGTCCATTTTCAGACAACTAAGAAACAAATGTACCTCTCTTATTAAAAAGGCTAAATCAGAATATTATTTATCAGTTACCAGTGAAAATCTCAATAATCCACAGAAATTTTGGAAAGTCATCAAGTCTCTTACTGTGAATAAAAGTAATGAAGCCCTCCCAAAATTTGTTTTAAAAAACTCTCCGGTCTACAACAGAGTTGATGTCTTAAATAGCTTTAATGAGCATTTTGTATCAGTTGGTTCTCTGTCTGAGTCGACAGGAGTAGTCGCTGTCACCCCATGTACATACTCCCTAGTGTTTTCTGGAGAGCCTTTTAACTTTGTTTCTTTTATGGTGCAGCAGGTGCATGGAGCTCTTAAAGCGTTAGATCACAGAAAACCACCTGGACCAGATTTAATAGAGCCTTATTTTGAAAAAGGCGGATGATTTCGTTGCTGAGCCCCTTACAATTCTTTTTAATTTGTCAGTTCAAAACAACGAAATACCATCAGTTTGGGAAGTCAGCTTTTGTTACTCCCTTGTTTAAAGAAGGTGATCCAGCAGTTTTAACTAACTATTGGCCTATATCTAATTTATGTGTTTTGTCAAAAATGTTAGAATCCCTAGTTTCAGACCAAATAAAAGAGTTTTTATACTCGAATGAACTTCTTTCTAAACTGCAATCAGACTTCAGGAAAAAGCACAGCACCATCACTGCTGTTACAAAAGTAATAAATGACATACTTGTCGCCCTTGATAGAAAGCAATTCTGTGCATCACTTTTTCTTGATTTGTTGAAAGCATTTGACACAGTGGACCATGCTGTTTTAAAGCATAGGCTTCTTTGTCTGGGACTGTCTAATTGTGCAGTTTCCTGGTTCATGAATTATCTGAGTGACATGACTAGTGAAGGTACACAAGGTGGTGCCACAAGGTTCATTATTGGGTCCTCTCTTGTTTATTATGTATATAAATGACCTGGGCCTAAATGTCTCGGAAGCTAATATGCATTTCTGTGCTGATGACACGATGATTTATTGTTTTGGATCGTCCCCAGCTAAAACGGTTGAGTCTCTGCAGAAAGCTTTTGATGTGGTTCAACACACGCTTATGCAGCTTAAACTGGTTCTCAATGCGGATAAGACTAAATTGATTTTGTTTAGTAACACTAAGAAGGTTTCTCAAGTTCCTCCTTCTGTGTTCACTTTGACTGGAAATGTCATAGAGGTGGTTCATTCTTATAAGTACCTTGGCATTTGGCTAGATGATGCCCTCTCTTGTAAGCCTCATATAGACAACCTTGTGAAGAAAGTTAAACTCAAATTGTCCTTTTTTTCGAAATAAATTTAGTTTTTCTTTTAAAGCAAAAAAGAAGCTAGTCACTGCAACATTTTTATCTGTCTTAGATTATGGTGACACGGTGTATAGGACCGCTTCAGCACAATGTCTGCATAAGATTGACAATGTGTACCATGCGTCTCTGAGATTTATTACAAATTGTAAAAATCTAACCCATCCATCCATCCATCTTCATCCGTTTATCCGGAGTCGGGTCGCGGGGGCAGCAGCTCCAGCAGGGGACCCCAAACTTCCCTTTCCCGAGCCACATCAACCAGCTCCAACTGGGGGATCCCGAGGCGTTCCCAGGCCAGGTTGGAGATATAATCTCTCCACCTCCAAGTCTCCAACTTGTCCAAAATGCAGTGGCTCGCCTGTTAACGAGCACGAAAAAACGAGACCACATAACTCTGATTCTTTATTCTCTTCATTGGCTCCCGGTACACTTTAGAATTGAGTATAAAATTTTATTGTTTGTTTTTAAAGCTCTTAATGGCCTTGCCCCATCTTACATTTCAGACATGCTGACCATTCGTAATTATGGTAGGACGTTGAGGTCATCTAATCAACTTATGTTGGAAGTGCCCAGGTCAAGACTGAAACACTGGGGTGACCGCGCTTTTGCGGTTTCTGGACCTAAGTTCTGGAATAAGATACCCAGTGAGATGCGTATCGTTACTGACCTGGGCCTTTTTAAATCAAGACTTAAAACGCATCTCTTTAAAGTGGCGTTCGGTACCTAGTAATGTGATGGCACATATTATATTATATTATATATTATATTAAATATTTATATTTATATTTATATTGATTTTACTTTTTCTCATTCGTTATTGTATTTTTGTTAGTGGTGTGTTGTTGTTTTTAAATTCTGTGGTTTTTATCTGTTGTGAAGCACTTTGGTTCACCTATCGGTTGATGTAAGGTGCTATATAAATAAAATACATTTACATTTATTTACATTCACTTAGTCCTGGGTCTTCCCCGAGGCCTCCTCCCAGCTGGACGCGCCTGGAACCCCTCCCTAGGGAGGCGCCCAGGAGGCATCCTTACCACATGCCCAAACCACCTCAACTGGCTCCTTTTGACGCGAAGGTGCAGCGGCTCTACTCCGAGCTCCTCTCGGATGACTGAGCTTCTCACCCTATCTCTAAGGGAGACGCCAGCCACCCTCCTGAGGAAACCCATTTCGGCCGCTTGTACCCTGGATCTTGTTCTTTCGGTCATGACCCAGGTCAACCGATCCAGTGAGTGCTGAAGGTCACAGACCGATGACGCCATCAGGACCACATCATCTGCAAAAAGCAGCGATGAGATCCCGAGCCCACCGAACTGCAACCCTTCATCGCCCTGACTACGCCTCAATATCTTGTCCATAAATATTACAAACAGGATTGGTGACAAAGCGCAGCCCTGGCGGAGGCCAACCCTCACCTGGAACGAGTCCGACTTACTGCCGAGAACCCGGACACAGCTCTCGCTTTGGTCATACAGAGATTGGATGGCCCTGAGAAGGGACCCCCTCCCCCCATACTCCCGCAGCACCTCCCACAATTTCTCCCGGGGGACCCGGTCATACGCCTTCTCCAGATCCACAAAACACATGCAGACTGGTTGGGCATACTCCCAGGCCTTCAGCATTCAGCATTTCTGGACGGATCTCATCAATCCCTGGGGCTTTGCCACTGTGGAGTTGTTTGACTACCTCAGCGACTTCCACCAGGGAAATTGACGACAATCCCCCATCATCCTCCAGCTCTGCCCCTACCACAGAGGGCGTGCCAGCTGGATTTAGGAGTTCCTCAAAGTGCTCCTTCCACCGCTGTATTACCTCCCCAGTTGAGGTCAACAAGTATCTCCATCATTGCCCACGTTTGCGTTGAAGTCCCCCAGCAGAACTATGGAGTCCCCTACTGGAGCCCCATACAGGACTCCATTCAAGGTCTCCAAGAAGGCCGAATACTCCGAACTCTTGTTTGGTGCATATGCACAAACAACAGTCAGAGTTTTCCCCCCCATCACCCGCAGGCGTAGGGAGGCGACCCTCTCGTCCACCGGGGTAAACTCCAACGCAGCAGCGCTCAGCCGGGGGCTTGTGAGTATCCCCACACCCGCCCGGCGCCTCACACCCTGGGCAACTCCGGAGTAGGACAGAGTCCAACCCCTATCCAGGAGTACGGTTCCAGAACCGAGACTGTGTGTAGAGGTAAGCCACACCAGATCTAACTGGTAGCGCTCCACCTCCCGCACAAGTTCCGGCTCCTTCCCCCACAGAGAGGTGACGTCCCACGTCCCCAGAGCCAGCCTCTGCCGCCCGACGTCTGGGCCTGGCTCCAGACGGGGGCCCCGGGCCTCCTCCAGGCAGGGTCACTCCCTCTCTACCTCGCTTTTTCATAGGGTCTTTGAACCATTCTTTGTCTGGCCCCTCACTTGAGACCACTTTGCCATGGGAGACCCTACCGGGAGCACACAGCTCCAGACAACACAGCCCTCAGGTTCACAGGGACACACAAACCTCTCCACCACGATAAGGTGATGGTTCCCGGAAAAAAAATCTAACCCATCATTGTGGGCGCGGTGGCGGCTGTGGTTCAGCGGTAGAGCGGTTGCCTGCCAATTGGAAGGTTGGTGGTTCAATCCCTGGCCATGTGTGTGCATGTTTATCTGATGAGCAGGTGGCACCTTGTACGGCAGCCTCGGCCACAGTGTATGAATGTGTGTGAATGGTGAATGTATCCTGTATGATGTAAAAGCGCTTTGAGTATTCGTTAAGACTAGAAAGGCGCTATATAAATACAGTACATTTACATTGTGAATTGTATTCCAGAGTGGGATGGCCATCGGTGTCAAACAGGAGATCAGGGCATTGGCATATTTTTATCTATAAGGCCATGCTAGGTCTGTTGCCATCCTACATCAGTAGTTTAATCACATGGAGAAGTGTTGGTTCCCATTCATTGCGATCAGATGATCACTTGCTGCTCTTTGTTCCATTTGCCTGTACAAATCTGGGAAAAAGGGCTTTTGTCTACTCTGCTCCTGCTGCATGGAACTCTTTGCAAAAAAACTTGAAATTATCTGAACTTATTTCCTTAAATGCTTTTAAATCCAGATTGAGAGAACCTGAAATGACCTGTTTACATTGTAATTATCTGTGTTGTATAACTTTTATAAATGTAATTGATTGTGTTTTTGCCTGCCTCTTGGGCAGGACTCCCTTGAAAAAGAGGTTTTTACCCTCAACGGGACTTTCCTGGTTAAATAGAGGTTAATAAAAAAATATATAATAAAAATAAATAATCTGCAGGTCAGCGGCAAAGGCGATACCCTTGTGGAGGCCGAGCAGGCAAAGGGTCAGCTGGGCTGAAGACAGGCGAAGGGTCAGCTTGACTGGAAACAGACAATTTATCGGGCTTGGATGAACACCACCCCTTAGCAGATTGATGAGCTGGAGTGCAAACCAAGCGTGTAACCCAGTTAGGAATAGAGTCCTCTAACCAGGGCTTTTCACCATAACAAGTGCTAACAACAGAATTGCCTCCTTCTGGCTATCACTGTCAGTTTCCTTCCACATCGTTTTAAGCTCGATAAGATCACAAAGTCAGTCACAAAGCTCATCTGCCATAGACTGTGTAGGTTCCAAATTCCCAGGTGTGTAAGGAAGCAGCAAACAGTTGATAGGAAAAAATCTAAAATCTGGGCATTGGTTGGGCTGAAAATGGCTCGGTTGGTATTTTATTGGCCCTAATCTACCCTGTAAATTTGGCCCTATTTGGAACAAGAGCTTTTCTTCCAAATATAGAATGCTCATGAATATTTAGATGAGCTGCATGCTGATTGGTTGAGCAAACCACATACACATAAATTGGAGACAATACAGCAAGTCTCATATTTCAGACAATTCACTTCTGATACTTTTTGAGAAATCAACTCAAGTCATGTAAACTCAACTCATGTAAAGCTCAAATATGGGACGTTTTTCAAAAATGTATGACTAATTGCAAATTTGGTAAGATGTGTCGGACTTCAGGAGCTCCACACAGTCTGATGAGACAGCGACAGCCCGCTGCGCTCCATACCCAGGGCAAAGTCACTGTTTCTGGGTTACTGGACTACCAGGGCTCGGGGATGCGCGGAGCTGGCCAGCTGCTGGCTGCCAGAATAACTATAGTACATTTACAGTTTGAATTTTGTCACGGCACAAATATCATACCCTAAGGTCTTACAAAGCTAACAAGGTCTGATTTCAATTTAATGCATTCTTGTGAATTTGAGGGATCTCATTAGTTTCTTTACTGTACAATGTCCGATTAATCCAATGGGAAAAGATTGCGGCTAGCTAGCTACACTTTCAGCATAACTATAGTATATTTACAGTTTGAATTTTGTCACGGTACTTTTAATACAAAGCCTAGCTAATACTCTTGTCAGATTTCAATTTAATGCATTTTTGTGAATTTTAGAGGTCTCGTTCGGAGGAGGCTAGCTAACTGTCATTGTTAGAGCTCCATCCAGCTTACCGCAGGCACTATCAATGAAACTTGCAGACAAGAGGCGTTTATTTCCCCGATCGTTTGTTTAAATAACTTAACGCACATATCCATTATAAGATTAACTGGAACCTGTGGTAAGAGATTGTGTTCGTAACAAGCTTGCTGACCACTCTCACTCACACCCCGGCCATTTAGCAGGAAGAGGGGAGGGAGAACAGCGAGCGTCAGGCCCTCGAGCTCCATCAGGACAGCGGCGTTTGGTAGTCCAGTAACCCAGAAACGGTGACTTTGCGTGGGTATAAAGCACCGCGCGCTGTCTGCCATGACAGTGGACCTAAACTACAACACACAGTTGGACAAAATTTGCAATTAGCCATCAAATGTCATAAAAAATGCCAACATATCTGACCTCTAGATAGTTTATTTTTTGCATAAAAAAAGTCTCAGAAGTGAATTTCACTTCTGAGACTTTTTTATGCAGTAATGAAATAGCAGACGAACAATGTAAAAAATTCCTGAGATCTGCGCAATCTAGATTAAGAAGACTAGCTGATCTCAGGTCAGTGGTGTTGCCTATGCAAATGTTGGGGCGTGACAAAGACTAGAGACCAGAGCCAAATAAGGAGGAGCCACATAGTTGTTTAATAGTTGTCTATTAGCTTTGTTGAGATCTGCCCGTTTTCAGAGGCAGTTTCAAATTGTGAGATTTTCAGGACAAAGGTGTCAGTGGGTTTTTGAGGTTGTATGTATTTACCCTCCAAACTGTCATTTTTTAACTATAACAAGGTAAAATCGGTTTTACATTCTATCACCCCTTTTAGGTTTATTTTTTGGGGCATTTTAGGCCTTTTAGACAGCTGAAGAAAGAAAAAGGGAGAGAGAGAGGGGGAATGACATGCAGCAAGTCAGAGTGGAACCCGGGCCCGCTGCTTCAAGGACTAAACCTCTATATATGGGTGTCCGCTCTACCAACTGAGCTATCCGGGCTCCCTAAAAAGAATTCTGAAGACACAGCTACAGCTCAATTTTCTGAAGAAAGAAACCTGGGCAATTAGATTCATTTAGACATGATAGCCTTTCCCTGATGCAGGCAAGATGTTGTGTGGCCTGTGTTGCTTTGAAGGACAGGAGAACCAACAGGTTGGGAAGCCCTGGGGATCCAGCCCTTAAAATAGTCTGTGTGTGAAGGCAGGAGAGGGGGGTGAAGCCAGCTCCATGTTGGGAATGAAGCTTGTGTGCTGATGTGGGGATGATTATGTTCACCCCCTTGTGAGTGTGTTTGTATGTGTGTGTGTGATTAAATGAGTGTGTTTACCAAGCCATCTGCCACTCCAAGAAAGCTCACTAGGCATGTCAGAGACTGCATGTTAGCTGTGTTTGTGTGTGTGTGTTTTAGGGATGGAGGATGGAGGATGGGGGGGGCCGTGGTGATCTCTGTTACTTAATTTCCTGTTAAAGAATCCCACCAGCGAAAAATAATCCCAAATCTTGGACAGCAATGGAAAAGATTATCAAGGAGAGCAAAATTGGCCATTTTTGCCAAACAACTAACGTTACTTACACAATGACAATAATCTTTCAGTACATCAAAAAAAAACATTTTCTTAAACATAAATTAAATGTAAAAGCCATTACAAAAGAAACAAAATGATAATATAGTATCCTTGGAACACTAACACTGCTTTTATTAAGTTAAAATCTCTGTCAATCCACTGTGCCGTGAAGGCTAAGCATACTCACACAAGCCTAGTAGCTCATGAATTTGTGGCCACAAAGTAGGTTTTGGGTAGAGAGAAACTCCCATCATCTTGATAATAATCCCTCTAGCTTTGGCGCTTGAGATTGTTGTCACTTTCAAAAATGCTGCGATTATCAAGGACTGAGTCTTGCTGGTGGCGTTTTATGTTGCTGACCTTTCTCCGACATGGTGTAATACTTTGTACAGTGTAATCTTCTTTAAATGTGTATCAGAATGTTGCTAAGTATAACAGACCGTTGCCATGGCGGACCATTTTTAAATCAATAAAATCGTTTAGGTAACTGTATCTGAACTTTGATTTGAATAACTCTGAACTGCCAAACTCAAACTTTCCAGTTTCCGAAGAGGTGATAATAATTAGGTCAATTAAATATAAATAGTTGTGTAATAAGCAATGTAATAAGAGGGATAATGTAGAGGGAGCCTGTACATTATCCCTTACATACTTGTTGTTTCTCTGTCGTTGTTTTTCACACACAGTGCTTAACTAACCGGGACAAGTAAAACAGCACGTCGGATAGGGCTGCACAATTAATCAAATTTTAATCACAATCACTATTTTAGCTTCCCACGCTCAAATTTGCATAATCGAGCGATATTTAAAATGCGTCAAGCCGTTCATAGAAGGCTCCAGGTTTTTTTGCAAAGCCCATCTACCGCTCCGTAAGTCACTGTCTGATCATGTGCCAGTCAGAGTTGTTCCCTGCATCGCACAACTTAGTTTGAAGATGTAGACATTCACAGAGTAAAGTGAGGAAAATTCCACAACAGATAGCACGGGTATTTGTTGATCCCAAGGTTTACCAGTTTACTAGTAAACCTTTGTCCCGTCTGTGTTGTTTTTCAGACAACAGCAGTGACCAGTGCTAGTCGGTTCTAGCTAGTGTCTGTTAGCTCACAGGGCTCTAGGGTGCTAGTTAGTGTCTGTTAGCTCACAGGGCTCTAGGGTGCTAGTTAGTGTCTGTTAGCTCACAGGGCTCTAGGGTGCGACTAACATTTTTCCCCTAGGTGGCACCAGCCACGCCCCCATTCACTCAATTACGGTTCCCAGTTTCCGCTGGTAACCGCTGGTATTTCGGTGGCCATGGCAAAAAACACAGAAGAAGTTATTGAATGCAACTAACTTCAGTTTGTAGAGTAATAGCTTTCACAGAGATACATTTAAAAAAAAATTATATATATCCTAGGCTATTTATTTCAGATAATTTAAAAATTAAATTAAAAAATTTAAAATGTGTTTCAGCTGTATGTATGTACAACATACAACTTCAACATAAGAGGAATGTAGCACAAGATGGATGTGAAAGCAGTTATAAATAGCCTATGTGACTATAAAATTTGTTTTGGTTAAAATCAACAAATAATCGTGATCTCAATATTGATCAAAATAATCTTGATTATCGTTTTGGCTATAATCGTGCAGCCCTAACGTTGGACAAGTAAATATAACAACCCACTTGCCCATTTGGGCATTGTCACTGCCCGATGCGAGTCAAGTACAGATTTCAGATTCAAACGGTTTACGGCATAACGCGTCATACCCGATGAGCGTCAAGTTCTGGTCGAGTGCAGATAAGAGTTGCACATGCTCAAATTTAAACGGTTTACAGCATGTGTCATACTGACTAATAAACATTTCTCATTACGAACAATAACAGAAGATGGAAATCATTTCAAAAACTTGCTTAACATTAGCTCAAAACGCCATTCAGGTGACAGCCTTTGTTGTGTTTGAATGCTAACTTGTAGCAAGCAGTAAACTTGGTTAAGTAGGTCCGTATATAATGTATTGACATTACAGAAATCTCTTGTGGGTATCTTGCAGGCTACTTGTAGCAAAGTGACGCATGCACAACTCACATCTGCACTCAACTCGCATTGGGCAGCGACAGGCATCATCTTATCATAAATGATGTTATCATTTTCTTTCCCCCGAGAACCCATGTTGAATGATTAGATTTGAATGTACTGTTGGCCAATCCAAAATTGAGTCGGGGCTTGATGCTTTTGACGTTATATATTTTTTTCAACATTTGAGTTTTTTTGTTGACAATTTTTTTTTTCAACATTTTATATATATATATATATATATATATATATATATATATATATATATATATATATATATATATATACTGTATATTGATATATAATACAAAAGGAAGGTCATTTCTCTTACTTTAGGGGTCTCTAGACACACCAGGGCCACGTTTATGTTAAAGACCATAAGATAGGGTAATACATTTTACTATTCTATCAGCAGCTTCACATACACCTACAGTACCAAAGAATGAAAATTAGCTTGTGAGTTGATTGTATGTATGTTCATTGTATGTATATCATTGTTATCTGCGGTGGCTAGTGGTCAGTGTCCGCAGCCAGTTTGACTGATGATTGACAGTAGTGATGAATGTCCAGAGGCTGGTTGGATGCTATATTTAGAAAATCTTTCACAGTTATTTTGCCGTTAGCAGGTTCCCGATTACATTTTGCCAAATATGCTTTTTTTACTTTTCGCTTTGACACCTTGTCGGTAAACTCTCCTTTTTACGTGACTCTTGCCACTCTGTGCTGCTGCTGCATGGAGCAGGCACTTCAGTTTATTAGATTAGATTAGATTAAATTAGATAATACTATTTATCCCACAATGGGTAAATTCCCATAGTACAGCAGCAGTTTTCTACAGTAATAAGTAATAAGTGTATAAGTACAACACGGCCACGACTCAAATGATGTACCACTTAAACAAAGTGCATCCTACCCTGGACCCTTAATGTTGATGGCTGTACATCCCGCTCTCAGTCTCAGCCTAGCATCAAGGCGGCGTTAGCACGAAGGAGCTGCGATGCCCAACGAGCAGTGAAAATTACCCAAGGGATCTGCAAGCTCATTGAGATAGATATGCTGCCCTTAAGTATTGTTGAGGGCAAAGGTTTTTGAGAACTGATAAATTTATTGTAACCAGCATATCACATTCTGTCATGACGTACCATCACTAGACTGGTAGAAACTCACTACAAAGAACGGAAGCAGGAGCTGTTAAAAAACTGAACACAGCTGAGAGAGTTGCTCTAACTACAGACTGCTGGACGAGATTCCGTCTTCCAGCTGCACCACGGCATGTCCCAGAAGTGTGGGTGAATCGGCCCAGGTCTATTTTCAAGTGAGCCGCGGGGGTTCGGACAGCCAGGCAAGAAGTGAAACAGAGAGCCGTCAATATACCAGTGTAATATCAACTTATGCAATAAACACATCTCAAAAGAGATTTTTTTTGTTAGTTGAAAGAGAATTAGTAGAAAACTGCACTTTAAAATTCTTGTTTTTAGGGGTCCCTTTTATATTGAATTCAATGTTCAATTTCTTCAATAAAAGAATTATTATTATTGCCTTTCATTTTTTTTTATTCAATAAGCAATGTGTTTTTATGCGATATTCAAAAATGTTATCACATATTACAAATTTTACTCATATCACGCAGCCCTACCATCGACCTCTCAGTCCGACAATGCATGGTCTGTGCAAAATGCATTTTAGGGTGGTTGAGTATGTCCAAGAAGTTCACATCGTATACTCAGAAGTTGTTGCTCATCTAGTATACATCCAAGCGTTTATTGCATGCAAAAAATCTACATTCAATGCAGTTGGAACGCACTAGGCCTACATGCTGAATTTTACATTTACAAATTCCATACAGACGTTTCAGATGTCCTCACAGCTCCCACACATCTGCTGCCAGCACAAACAAACACCAAGGAGAGAGCAGTAACCCTAACCTGGCTGAAGTCACTACAACAGTGGCTATAGCTCTGTGTGTGTGCGTGTGTGTGTGTGTGTGCGCGCCCGCAAGCATAATGGAGTCAGGCAAATCTGCATATGTTTTCGCTGGTGGGAATAGACTCTCGTCCCCCCACGCCATGGCAACCAGTGAGCTGTGTGACCTGCCAGTGGATTTTGTGTGTGTCTGTCTACTGTGCACGGTGTGTGTTTTACAAAAGGGAAGAAGTAGCTAAAGACAAACCATGTCCAATGCATATTTCAATACTGCAGCTTTTTCCGTCTCCTTGTGCATGTCAGCTTTATACCTGGCTGCATCTCTCTCTCTCTCTCTCTCTCTCTCTCTCTCTCTCTCTCTCTCTCTCTCTCTCTCTCTCTCTCTCTCTCTCTCTCTCTCTCTCTCTCTCTCTCTCTCTCTCTCTCTCTCTCTCTCTCTCTCTCTCTCTCTCTCTCTCTCTCTCTCTCTCTCTCTCTCTCTCTCTCTCTCTCTCTCTCTCTCTCTCTCTCTCTCTCTCCCTCCCTCCAGTTGGTAGCCAGTAGTATACGTGCCAACTGTTGGCATACCAGAGATCTTGCAGCAGTTCTTGGCTGTCTCTCGTGCCTCGGCGTGCTGCTCTGCATTCCTCAACTCCACAGGGGATGTTTACATTTCAAAACTCTCCCAGCGGAAACCAAAGAGCAGGAGCTGACAGACCCGAGTCAGAGGGTTCAGGAGGACAGAGACAGGGACATGGACACTGGAAGACACAATAGAATAGAGATGTTTCGTCATGGAGATTTGCTTCTGATCTCATTACCTCCTCCCAGTACTAGAATCCTAGACTCAGACTTAAGTCCAACTCAAGTCGCTATTCTCTGGACTTGTTAGATGACTTGGACTTGCACACTCACAACAGATTCTCACTCACGTGGCGTCCAAATGTGACACGTGGTCAGGTGCCTTTGGTGTCACTTTTTGACGCTCTGGTTTGAGACTCTTGGCATCACTTTTTGGCGCCCTGGGTTGGGACACACTAACATGACACTGACATGCGGCACATGAATGAGACAGTTAAGTTTAGGAAAAGATTGTGGGTGGGGTTACAAAACTGACGTTTCAGTGGCATGCGGAACCAGAACGGGACACCACCCCGTCTCCTGGGTGAAAGTTCTTTGTTGTCCGACCCATTTACCCCAACCGACATCCTTACGTGGAGTCTTTTATGCTACTCGCCACCGTTGTCACTGTTAATGTTATGTCATCTTACAGCTCCGTGGTCAAGCTGTTGCTATGCCAGGTGCATTCCATTCAGACCCTAGGGTGGATTTTTGTATGGGTATCTGACGCTAAGAGCCACTGACCAAGCATTAGACACACGCACACCAACACTACACAAGCATACATACAAGTAGTAATTTGTCTAACAACAACTAATATCTCATGGAAATAAATGGAGCCAATGGTGTCAACTGCAAATATTGATCAAAAAGGTAAAAAGTGCATCAATTACTATACCTGTGGAACGGCATCTCAGGGGCTTAAAGCTTGGGCTTAGCCTCTACAAATATGTCACCAAGTCACATAGTTTCACAAGGACATGCAGATGAACTGCTAGTTAAACGCTGCGTCATTTATTGGTGGGACCAGGGTTTAAGGGTGTAGATTTGGGAAAAATTCCCAGATTAGGTTGGGATATCAATTTCCAATAGGCCTATTTAGCTAAAGCAATGGGATGTAAACTAGATCAGACATCTTTTTCACCAAGATCCTTTCTGAGAGGAAAAAAGAAAATTTGAAAAGTTATTTTTTTTAGATTGTCATATAGATGTCTGATAAATAGAATATGGTATGGATCTGTGTATATCAATGTTACAACAGCTCGCTCCTGTTAGGTTCAAAGACTCGAGTGGTAAAATTACACACGGACACGGAGTTGCCTTTACTGACTTTGCAAAGGGGAAAAGTGCCGAAAAAGTATTCAGCAGTCTTTTTCCGCCCTTTCATCCCCTGCTCGGCCGTTTTATTAAGTGGGTGTACACAGAAAATTGATTTACATAATGGGTGTAGTGTACTATAATTGTTTAACATAAATGTGGGCTAAAACATCATTGTTATAAATAAAAGTGGGTTAGTACATCATATTATCTGCTATACTATTGGTTAAAGAGAAACTGGGTGTGCTAAACAAGTTTTAAGGAAAACACAGTTCACTGAAGTTTTAATAAAGAAACAATAGCTCTTTCACACAGTCACAGCTGCAAATTAACCTTATCTTACCCTACTGGTCAGACACAGGCTCTCCTCTGTCTCAGTGTTCTTTTTCATTTTTCAAGGTTTCAAAATATTCACATGATAACTTTTAAACAATAATACTTGTTCAGTAGTCATACAATATAACTTTGTTCAGTCTCCACAGTTCCTCCTCTCCTCTACAAATTGGCTTATTTTCCATCTACACTCAAATTTTTTTTCATACTAAATCACTAAGCTTCTCTAGGATGCTGTTGCGGTTAGAGGCCAGAAATAGAGGATTATAAATATGACATAACCGACTCAGCTACACACACACACACACACACACATAAACACACGCACACGCACACCCCTGTATCTATCTCTATACTCTTGACAATCTTGTAAAAACTTATCCTAACTGTAACCCTCACCCATAGACCCATAGACATGAGGCTACTTTTTTCTTTTCTTTTCTTTTTGAGCTCTATTTCCCTTCTGAAAAAAGGAGACAGCATGATTTTCTGTCAAATGAAAAGGCAATGTGAAGATTAAACATTAGACATCATGGCTATTCCTAAACAGTTCTCCTGCCGTGTTTCTGTGTACATGTACAGTACTTCAGAGACATTGCATCTGGGTCTGACAACAAAATAAACTACTTTAAAAATAAATACTGGATATAAAAACTGAACATTTTTGAAAATTATCTAAAACTAAAATAAATTGAAATAGAACAGCAAAAAATACAATAAAAACTAATTGAAAATCAAAAACTATTTTAACCCACACAGCAACATTTCCCTGCAGCAAGAGAAGCAGGGTTATCATGTAGTGAGGACAGCTTAAAATATACATCAGCTGGGAAACACAGCCGCTGATAATGCTACAGATCAGCCAGAGTACCGTGGTACAACACACACACACACACACACACAAACACACACACGCAGACCGTCTACAGAGTGATGTCATGATTTCCAGCAGAGATTACATGTAAAGCAAAATCATGTTAGTCCGGAAAACAAAAGGAACAATAAAGTAACACAGTGTGTGTGTGTGTGTGTGTGTGTGTGTGTGTGTGTGTGTGTGTGTATGTATGATGGGATTAATATCAGGCCCATCTGTTTATATAGACACTGATGGCGTATAAGCTATATAAGAGAAGCACAGGCTGGTGTGTGGGGTGTGCGTTTTCTTTACGGTGCGCTACAGACGATAATGGTATAAAGAGGATAGTGTATTTCATGTCAAAAGGGCACATGCTAAAGAGAGGGCACATGTAATCTCCCTATTGGTCTGGAGGAGGTTTGTGCTGTTGATTTCATGGTATTAACTTTTGTGTGGAGCATCAAGAGAGGCATAGTACTGTAGGACATACAGCGGCAGATGCCAGAAGGTTGGAGAAGCGATTGAAAACTTTTTTTTATCTAAATGATTTCTAAGATTTTGAAATAAAGGTTATATATAATATTTAAAGTGACGTTTTTGAAATTTGTACCTTTCTGTCTAAGTAATAATAAAAAACACTGGCCATTTTTCTACAAAAAATGTGTATAATCAGAATCTATTCGTAAATGCAATGTGTTTCCAAATTATGGCTTTCATGTCTCATCATTTTTCAGACACATAATTATGGGATTGTTTTCTCTCGAGATGATTAGTTGTAATTATAAAGTGCAGAAGTAATAACAAATTGTAAGCATATTTTAATGTTTTTATTTTGGTAAATGCTTGGTAAGATGCTATAATCACACAGCCTGGTTCCAGAAAGCTGAATCACAGCCAATATTCCGTTTGTTACTCAAATACAGTGGGATTGAAAGTTTGGGCACCTCAGGTACATTTTTTTATTAATGTGCATAAGCCAAGAAAAGATGGACAAATCTCCAAAAGGCATCAAATGACAGAATAGACATTCGACTAATATGTCACAAAAAGTGAAATTTTATTTCCATCATTTACACTTCCAAAATAACAGAAAACGAAAAAATGGCATCTGCGTTTGGACACCCTGCAGAGTTAATACCTTGTGCTGCCCCCTTTGGAAAGCTGAGACCTGACAGTGTCATGGATTGTTCTCAATCATCGTCTGGAAAGACCAAGTAATGTCAATCTTAAGGCTTTAAATGACCAAACTCATCTGACATTGCCCCAACAATCAGCACCATGGCTTCTTCTAAGCAGTTGTCTAGAAAAGTGAAAATAGTTGACGATCACAAAGCAGGAGAAGGCTGTAAGAAGATAGCAAAGCGTTTTCAGATACCAATATCCTCTGTTCGGAATGTAATTAAGAAATGGCAGTCATCAGGAACAGTGGAAGTTAAAGCAAGATCTGGAAGACCAAGAACAATATCAGACAGAACAGCTCGGAGGATTGTGAGAAAAGCAAGTCCAAACCCACGTTTGACCCATCCAGAAAGACCTGGCAGACACTGGAGTTGTGGTACACCATTCCTCTATAAAGAGATACTCGTACAAATATGGTTTTCATGGAAGAGTCATCAGAAGAAAACCTCTTCTACGTCTTCATCACAAAAATCAGCGTTTGAAGTTTGACCAAAGGTACGTTTGGAGAACAAAGGGCACAGAATTTAATGAAAAGAACCTCAGTCGAACTGTTAAGCATGGGGGTGGATCAATCATGTTTTGGGGTTGTATTGCTGCCAGTGGCACAGAGAACATTTAACGAGTAGAAGGAAAAATGGATTCAATAAAATTTCAGCAAATTTTGGATGCTAACTTGATCTGTTAAAAAGCTGAAGTTAAAGAGAGGATGGCTTCTACAAATGGATAATGATCCTAAACACACCACAAAATCCACGGTGGATTACATTAAGAGGCGTAAACTGAAGGTTTTGTCATGGCCTTCACAATCTCTTGACTTCAACATAATTGAAAATCTATGGATAGACCTTAAAAGAGCAGTGCGTGACAGACAGCCCAGAAATCTCAAGAACTGGAAGACTTTTGGAAGGAAGAATGGGCGAAGATACTCAAACAAGAGTTGAAAGACTCTTGGCTGGCTACAAGAAGCGTTTAATGGTGTTAACTTTGCAGGGAGCCCAAACTTTTGCAGACGCCATTTTTTTGTTTTCTGTTATTTTGAAAGTGTAAATGATGGAAATAAAATCTAGCCAGCCGGCCAGTCATGGTCTCTCAGGTCTCTCAGACCGGTCTTGTAAATAATAGACTTTTATATCATCGTTGACGGATCGTTGGTTTATATCACAACACATGTCTATCATAAGATCAACAGGAACCTGTTTTTTTCTTTTTGGAGTTAAACTCCACAAACACCTGCTGGCCGACACACACACACACACACACACACACACACACACACACACACACACACACACAAAGACATTAGATTTAGTATTTAGTTCATACTTTTTTTGGTGTATTTGTTTTCTGATTTTAACGCTATAAGACTGTTGCCGTGCTTGTGTTACTCCCTTACGCAAGCACGGCAACACGGCCACTAACTACAGAAAAACTTCACTGTTGTTACATGAAATGTTCTTTTGCCTGTTACCGTGCTTGCGTCACTCCCTTACCCCTCCTACCTGTAACTACAGGAAACCTTCACTGTTGTTGCATGAAATGTTCTTTGGGTTTAGCCAACATCATCAGTTTCTATCATCTAATGATGAGGCTAAGCAACCCTGGTAGCGTAACTGCAGGCAGATTTTTCCCATCAGTCAGCTCTCCCTGCCTTTGCACCCCTCTAGTTTCAGACCCTCCCACCAGCCTTTGGGCCCCACCTCCTCTTTCACATTGTCAAGTGTCAAGTCAAAATGACAAGCCAAACATTAAATCAAAATTGAAAAGTTGAATCTTAAAATGTCAAATGGCAATTTCCAAATACAAAATTAAAAATTATAAAGTGCAAAGACTACAATAAAAATAATTTATTTTTTTTCTATTTGAGATTTTAATTTTAATAGACCAGCAACTCTTTCCACCATGTGACATCTGTTTACAATGTTTGGTGTGTTCAACAAAGTGCAGTTGTGCTAACCGCACCAAATGAAAAATGCAAAATGTTGCAATTTCACCCCCAAATCGCAGAGTCTACCAATGTATAGGTGTGATAGCACCCTACGAAGACTAAAGATGCAATAATTGAGTCAGAATTTAACAAATCAGGCTATCAGGCCAACTTGGAACTGGATTAAACTATCAGACTTCAACTCTAAAGTGTGCCTGTTGGTACATTTGATTAGAAGTAGAACCTTCTATATCTGGAGTTGCAAGTATTGTGAGTGAAGCTTATTCCTGTGTGTCATAGCACTTCCAAAATTATACACAAGAGTCATCTCTTGTGTCGCTTCTCTAATACCCTGAATCTGTCGTTTAAATTGTTATCCCACAGGTGCAGGTGCACCTAGGGTTGGGTATCAAAAATATTCTGTGCCGATACTGATACCAATACCAATACCGTGACTTCGATACCGGTTCCTAAAGAATACTTTTTTCAATACCAATTTTATGAAACAAATCTTTTATTTTGTTTTCAGCTCCTACTACAGGAGCCCGTCTCTGTGCGTAACAGAGTTTTTCTTGCCTGCCTCAATGACGTGTAACACTAAACAGCCAATAACAAACATTATTAGATCTTGGTAGAAGCATGCTGCATGCTTATTGGCTCATTGAAATTGAATTCGGTACCCAGCCCCAGGAGCACTTGGCTTTAAAGGCATAACATTCTGATTGGTTGAATTTTTTACACCTATTTTATACAACCCCTTTGCCCTTTGTACCTTACTTTGTTCCCAGATAATGTGGAAAGCAAAAGTGGAGTTGGACATGCCCTACATGCACTTACACCATGCAAGTTCAGACAACACAAAGAGAGCGGAAGGCGACAGACAACCGGTGGCATCTCCATGGTTACCTGCCGTTGACTCGCAAAGCGTTGTCTGCCTGTCTATTCACATGAAGTGCGCAGTGAGACCACGCCCAAAGGACAACAATTAATGAGAGCTAGGCAGCGCTGATCAAATATGAATCCAAATTATGTTACTGCATTGTCTATTTCTCGCTTCAAATGTTTTCAAAAACATATTTTAGTGTGCTGTTTAGCTGTAAAATAAAAACGTTTGTGATCAAGTTGAGCCAAAACCAAGCACTGCTAACTGGATTACCAGCCGAGAAAACTACGGTGTAGTCTTATTTTCAAATCTCCAGTAAGCTGTTAACACTGACTTAATGTAGGGCCCTATGAAGTCTGTTTTATAACATTTTTTTAAATTCTTAATTTTGCTATTATGTCCATTATTTGGCAGTGATACCAACTATTGGGCTCTACATTAATGCAGTCATAAAACTGTGTGAGTTGTGTGGAACTGATGGTCTTAGTTAGCTTTGTCTTAACTCATTTGACAATGGCTTGCATGTAACGGAGGTTCATTAATATAAAATAGCACTGTAGCTTTAAGTGTCTGCAGCCTCAGGCCACAATTGACTGACATTCGGTATCGGTGATGTCGGTGCATTTTATCATTAGGCCTTCAGTGACATCACCAGGTTAAACTCTGTTTTTATATATATACTGTATATATAGAAAACCAGAGTTTAACAAAGTTGCATTCAACAAAAATCATTCAAGAATATATTGTAATATTAGAATATCTAAACTTTAAAACTATATCTAGCTTCATATATCCATATCGATATAATATTGATATTGTGTATTGCCCAGCCCTAGCAGGAGGTATGATTGGGGGTGTGGTGACTGGGCCCAGCAGGGGTCCCAGACAGGGGAGCAGGGCTGACAAGACCAAGGTAAATTATAGGATGGGATGCAGCCCTGCATGCTCCACTCACTGCTCATCACACAGACAAACAGGGAGAGAGAAGAAGATTGACTGCAGGCTAGGCAGCGGTTGAGGCTGTGACAAAAATCTGCATTTACTGTGATGATGATACAGTGAGGAAAATAAATATTTGAACACCCTGCTTTTTTTGCAAGTTCTCCCACTTAGAAATAATGGAGGGGTCTGAAGTGGTCATCGTAGGTGCATGCCCACTGTGAGAGACATCATCAAAAAAAAATCCAGAAATCACAATGTATGATTTTTTAACTATTTATGTGTATGATACAGCTGCAAATAAGTATTTGAAGTACCCTTTGTTTTCAATTCCAGAGGTCAAACGTTTCCTGTAGTTTTTCACCAGGTTTGCACACACTGCAGAAGGGATTTTGGCCCACTCCTCCACACAGATCTTCTCTAGATCAGTCAGGTTTCTGGGCTGTCGTTGAGAAACACGGAGTTTGAGCTCCCTCCAAAGATTCTCTATTAAGTTTAGGTCTGGAGACTGGCTAGGCCACACCAGAACCTTGATATGCTTCTTACAGAGCCACTCCTTGGTTATCCTGGCTGTGTGCTTTGGGTCATTGTCATGTTGGAAAACCCAGCCTCAACCCATCTTCAATGCTCTAACTGAGGGAAGGAGGTTGTTCCCCAAAATCTTGCAATACATGGCCCCGGTCATCCTCTCCTTAATACAGTGCAGTCGCCCTGTCCCATGTGCAGAAAAACACCCCCAAAGCATGATGCCCCCCCCCCCCATGCTTCACAGTAGGGATAGTGTTCATGGGATGGTACTCATCATTCTTCTTCCTCCAAATACGGTTAGTGGAATTATGACCAAAAGTTCTATTTTGGTCTCATCTGACCACATGACTTTCTCCCATGACTCCTCTGGATCACCCAAATGGTCATTAGCAAACTTAAGACGGGCCTTGACATGTGGTGGTGTAAGCAGGGGAACCTTCCGTTCCATGCATGATTTCAAACCATGACGTCTTAGTGTATTACCAACAGTAACCTTGGAAACGCTGGTCCCAGCTCTTTTCAGGTCATTGACCAGCTCCTCCCGTGTAGTTTTGGGTTGATTTCTCAACTTTCTTAGGATCATTGAGACCCCACGAGGTAAGATCTTGCATGGAGCCCCAGTCCGAGGGAGATTGACAGTCATGTTTAGCTTCTTCCATTTTCTAATGATTGCTCCAACAGTGGACCTTTTTTCACCAAGCTGCTTGGCAATTTCCACGTAGCCCTTTCCAGCCTTGTGGAGGTGTATATTTTTGTCTTTAGTGTCTTTGGATGCTCTTTGGTCTTGGCCATGTTAGTAGTTGGATTCTCACTGATTGTATGGGGTGGACAGGTGTCTTTATGCAGCTAACAACCTCAAACAGGTACATCTAATTTAGGATAATAAATGGAGTGGAGGTGGACATTTTGAAGGCAGACTAACAGGTCTTTGAGGGTCATAATTCTAGCTGATAGACAGGTGTTTAAATACTTATTTCCAGCTGTATCATACAAATAAATAGTTAAAAAATCATACATTGTGATTTCTGGATTGTTTTTTTTAGATTATGTCTCTCACAGTGGACACGCACCTACAATGACAATTTCAGACCCCTCCATGATTTCTAAGTGGGAGAACTTGCAAAATAGCAGGGTGTTCAAATACTTATTTTTCTCACTGTAGGTGGGCAGCAAAATCCTTGGGCACATGCTGTATGAATGACACTACTGTAGGATGGAAAAAATAAGGCATAAGAGCCAAAAAATCTACAGTGATACCTACACAACATAGGGGAAATATAATGGACACATAACATACTCCATCATCCTCAGGTGAGAAACATTATACTGATTGTACGATGCTGTATAATAAGAATCTCAGGTCAGTGCGGGTCATAATCTGATTTCTTGCTGCCCACGTCTGCTGCCTCACTGATTAAATGCCAGCATTACCATGTAACCTTTAGCTGGGAAGTAGCACACACACACACACACAGACACACACACACAGTGTTTAGTTTTCTCCATCTGCAACAAAAAGCTCAAAAAGCAGGCCTCCATACCTCATCATACACAGATACAGTGCAGCTACTCCCTCACCCAAGCAGCATTCACGGAGATGAGGCGCTAATCTGGTTTTCTGTGTAAATTGGCTTTCTTCTTCTTTTTCTCCAACAATTAGCAGCAGACTGCTTAAGTTGAGTACTACTTAAGGAAACTGGTGTTTTAACCCAAACTACAATATTTTTTCTAATCTTAACTTTGAGGCAAGACGGTTACCTTTTTTTGGCTAAACTTAACTGCAACAGCCGCTGAAATGAGCCACCCATCTCGGTGCTCTGTATTTGGACTTACGGTCAGTTATTGTCGACTAAATTAAACTGTAAAGAACTCAACTGTCATGTGACCGGTCCTCAGGTGACCGGCGTGTAAGTCGTCATTATTTCTTTGGATATCATACTAATTGTTGTGCATAAGTTTCCATACACTATGATACAAACCCATTAATGAGAATGTGCCTATTAAAGACATGTTGGTATCTACAGTGAGGAAAATAAGAATTTGAACACCTTGCTATTTTGCAAGTTCTCCCACTTAGAAATCATGGAGGGGTCTGAAATTGTCAGACTGGTGCATGTCCACTGTGAGAGACATAATCTAAAAAACAAAAAAATCCTGAAATCACAATGTATGATTTTTTAACTATTTATTTGTATGATACAGCTGCAAATAAGTATGTGAACACCTGTTTATCAGCTACAATTCTGACCATCAAAGACCTGTTAGTCTTCCTTGAAAATGTCCACCTCCACTCCATTTATCATCCTAAATTAGATGCACCTGTTTGAGGTCGTTAGCTGCATAAAGACACCTGTCCACCCCATACAATCAGTAAGAATCCAACTACTAACATGGCCAGGACCAAAGAGCTGTCCAAAGACAATAGAGACAAAATTGTACACCTCCACAAGGCTGGAAAGGGCTACAGGGACATGTCCAAGCAGCTTGGTGAAAAAAGGTCCACTGTTGGAGCAATCATTAGAAAATGGAAGAAGCTAAACATGACTGTCAATCTCCCTCGGACTGGGGCTCCATGCAAGATCTCACCTCGTGGGGTCTCAATGATCCTAAGAAAGGTGAGAAATCAGCCCAGAACTACACGGGAGGAGCTGGTCAATGACCTGAAAAGAGAGAGCTTGTTAAAAGCCTGTCCCAGTGGTGAACTTGTCATTGAGGAAGGAGAGTGATTGATTCAATTCAATTCAATTTTATTTATAGTATCAATTCATAACAAGTTATCTTAAGACACTTTACAGATAGAGTAGGTCTAGACCACACTCCAGAATTTACAAGGACCCAACAGTTCTAGTAGTTTCTTCCAGAGCAAGCAACAGTGCGACAGTGGCGAGGAAAAACTTCCTTTTAGGCAGAAACCTTGGACAGACCCAGGCTCTTGGTAGGCGGTGTCTGACAGGCCGGTTGGGGTTAGAATGAAGAGTGGCAATAACAGTCACAAAAAATAGTAGTTTGTAGTAGTTCTTTGTAGTAGTTCATGGCATAGCAGGGCACTGTGCGGCATTACAAGGCACAGCAGGACGTGGCAGGGTACAGCAGAGCGTAGCAGGATGTAGCAGGGCACAGCATAACGTGTAGTGGGACCATGGCGACAGCTGCAACCATGATTTTGGAGCCTCCCTGATCCAAGGAAACATGCTTGGGGAAAAAGAACACAAGGACTCCGGGGAATAACTCCCCAGAGCTAGGATAGTAACAAGCATTTCTGGGACATGGATGCACATAAATGGAAAGATAGAAAGATAGAAGAGAGAGGAGCTCAGTGTGTCAAAGGAAGTCCCCCAGCTGTCTACTATTACAGCATAACTAGGAGAGACAGGGCAAAGAGAGGAGCCTGGTCAGGCTAGAACTCTCCCCAACCGGATTGGGCTGTATCACCCTGCCTCCTTCTAGCTTTATTATATTATTGATTATATGATAGATAGATCTGACAACTATGACGAGCAGCAGGTGGGCCGGGTTAGGCGGACACTGACTCCTCACGCACCTAACAATATTCAATTCTATGCCCTAACTATAAGCCTTATCAAAGCATAACTAAGAGAGACAGGGTAAAGAGAGGAGCCTGGTCAGGCTAGAACTCTCCCCAACCGGATCGGGCTGTATGCCCTGCCTCCCTCTAATTTTATTATATTATTGATTATATAATAATCCTTTAATGGCAAATAAATGTTCCAATCTCTGTAATAAGATATAATGGTCAATGGTATCAAATGCAGCACTAAGATCTAATAACACCAGTACAGAGATAAGTCCTTTGTCTGATGCAATTAGAAGGTCATTAGTAATTTTCACAAGTGCTGTCTCTGTACTATGATTAACTCTAAATCCTGACTGAAAATCCTCAAATAAGCTGTTGCTATGCAGAAAGTCACATAGCTATTTGGCGACTGCTTTCTCAAGAATCTTAGAGAGAAATGGAAGATTGGATATAGTTCTATAGTTGGCTAAAACATCTGGATCAAGGTTGGGCTTTTTCAGAAGAGGTTTAATTACAGCTACTTTAAAAGTACTGTGGTACATAGCCTGTTAATAAAGACAGATTGGTTATATGTAGTAGAGAAGTGTTGACTAAGGGTAAAACTTCTTTAAGTAGCCTAGTCGGGATGGGGTCTAAGAGGCAGGTTGATGGTTTAGCTGAAGAAATAATTGAATTAAATTGATAAAGATCAAGTGAAGCAAAGCAGTCTAAACATATATCTGGTTTTACAGCTGTTTCTAAGGTTCCTGAGTTTAGAGATAAGTCAGTGCCAGTTAAAGGCAGGTCTTGGTGAATTTTGCTTCTAATAGTTATAATTTTATCATTGAAGAATCTCATGAAGTTGTTACTACTAAGAACTATGGGAACACTTGGCTCAGTAGAGCTGTGACCTTCCGTCCTAGTACTCTCCCCAACCGGATCTGGCTGTATGCCAAGTCTCCCTTTAGTTTTATTATATTCTTGATTATATGATAGATAGATCTGACAACTATGACAAGAAGTAGGTGGGCTATACATGTCATAGCTGGTTAGGGGTTCAGAGAAAACTACGATATCCGATATTGACTTTGCGTATGGACACACTGATTCAACATTAATCTTGGTGACCTCCGTTTGGCGTAACCGGGAGTCATTAACGCCAATGTGAATAACAATCTTACTGTATTTACGTTTATCCTTAGCCAGCAGTTTCAAATAAGACTCAATGTCGCCCGCTCTAGCCCCCGTGATGCACTCAACTATGGCTGCTGGCTTCGCTAACTTCACGTTTCTCAAAATGGAGCTGCCGGTAACCAGAGTTGGTTTCTCAGCGGGTGTATCGCTATGTTAGAAACGCTAACAGGCTGGTGGTGGTCCGTGGCCTTTGAAAGCTTACGACTATTTTTGCCACGGACAGTAACCCAGGAACCTTTTCCTGGCTGCTCAGGAGTTGCCGGATAAATAAACTACACTTGTTACACATGCCATTGTCGCTAAAGGATGCAGAGGAGTAACTGAACATCTCACACATCGAGCAAGAGAAAGTAGGAGAGGGAGACGACATGGCTAACTGCTAAGCTAAAGTTGCTAGCAGTTAAGCCAAAGTACAGTCGCGTTAGCTACCAAGCGTTTAAAAACAACTGTTATTTAACCAAAGTCGCTGAAAAATGAAAAGACCAATGAGTGCTTAGGTCAGAACTACTATAAGAATAAGTGTTTAGCGGACAGTTAGCCGGTTAATCTAACAAACTGAACTGGTATTTAGTGAGCAGCAACACTCTACCAACACGCTACCAACACACAAGCACCGGAAACGGAAATGAGTCAGGTACGCTTACCGTAGTCAGGTACCTGTGATACATTATTAAACAGACAATAATTGATTGGGGCACTGTCAAAACCAGAGTCTGGATATGATATGGTTTTTTGCTGGGTTCAGCTGATAAATGATGCGAAGAAGAAACATAGACTAAAGGCCAGTTGAAGACAGTAATGTGTTGTCTCTCTCGTTTGTTGCCTTTTCCCCGTTGAAATGAACAGTGAGAAACTAATTAGTTTCATCTGCTCTGAGGCCGTATGTTTTGGACACTCAGGTGAAGAGAGGGGCGGAGCTGTCAACTGATCACCATCTGGTGGTGAGTTGGGTCAGGGGATGGGGGAGGACTCTGGACAGACCTGGTAAGCCCAAACGGGTAGTGCGGGTAAATTGGGAACGTCTGGAGGAGGCCCCTGTCCGACTTTCAACTCACACCTCCAGCGGAGCTTTTTGGGCATCGCTGTGGAGGCTGGGGGCATTTAACCTGAGTGGACAATATTCAACGTTTCCATTGCTGAAGCTGCTGCGGCGGCGAGCTGTGGTCTTAGGGTCTTAGGTGCCTCAAGGGGCGATAACCCACCAACACCCTGTGGACACCGGTGGTCAGGGAAGCCGCCTGACTGAAGAAGGAGTCTTTCCGGGATATGTTGTCCCGGAGGACTCCGGAGGCAGTTGCAAGGTACCGACGGGCCCGAAGGGCTGCAGCCTCTGCCGTGACAGAGGCAAAGCAGCGGGTGTGGAAGAAGTTCGGAGAAGACATGGAGAAGGACTTTCGGTCGGCACCAAGGTGCTTCTGGAAAACCGTTCGCCACCTCAGGAGGGGGAAGCAAGGAATCATCCAAGCTGTATACAGTAAGGATGGGACGTTGTTGACCTCAACTGAGGAGGTAATAGGGCGGTGGAAGGAGCACTTTGAGGAACTCCTAAATCCAGCTGACATGCCCTCTGTGGTAGAGGCAGAGCGGGAGGATGATGGGGATTTTCGTCAATTACCCTAGTGGAGGTAGTGAGGTACTGAGGTAGTTAAAAAAACTCCACAGTGGCAAAGCCCCAGGGATTGATGAGATCTGTCCAGAAATGCTGAAAGCTCTGGGTGTGTAGGGGATGTCTTCGTTGACATGCCTCTTTAACATTGCATGGAAGTCCGGGACAGTGCCTAAGGAGTGGCAGACTGGGGTGGTGGTTCCCCTTTTCAAAAAGGGGGACCAGAGGGTGTGTGCCAACTACAGGGGTATCACACTTCTCAGCCTCCCTGGTAAAGTCTACTCCAAGGTACTGGAAAGGAGGGTTCGGCCAATAGTCGAACCTTGGATTGATGAAGAACAATGCGGATTCCGTCCTGGTCGTGGAACAACGGATAAGATCTTTACTCTCGCAAGGATCTTGGAGGGGGCCTCGGAGTATGCCCAACCTGTCTACATGTGTTTTGTGGATCTGGAGAAGGCGTATGACCGGGTCCCCCTGGAGACACTGTGGGAGGTGCTGCGGGAGTATGGGGTGAGGGGGTCTCTTCTCAGGGCCATCCAATCTCTGTATGACCAAAGCAAGAGCTGTGTCCGGGGTTCTCGGCAGTAAGTCGGACTCGTTCCAGGTGAGGGTTGGCCTCCGCCAGGGCTGCGCTTTTTCACCAATCCTGTTTGTAATATTTATGGACAGGATATCGAGGCGTAGTCGGGGTGGGGAGGGGTTGCAGTTCGGTGGGCTTGGGATCTCATCGCATTTTTGCAGATGATGTGGTCCTGATGGCATCATCGGCCTGTGACCTTGAGCACTCACTGGATCGGTTCGCATCTTAGTGAGAAGCGGCTGGGATGAGGATCAGCACCTCTAAATCTGAGGCCATGGTTCTCACCAGGAAACCGATGGAGTGAGTCCATAAGCCATGCTATGGTCATGAAGGCTGGGTCATGACCGAAAAGAACGAGATCCAGGGTACAAGCGGCCGAAATGGGTTTCCTCAGGAGGGTGGCTGGCGTCTCCCTTAGAGATAGGGTGAGAAGCTCAGTCATCCAAGAGGAGCCAGTTGAGGTGGTTCGGGCATCTGGCGAGGATGCCTCCTGGGCACCTCCCTAGGGAGGTGTTCCAGGCACGTCCAGCTGGGAGGAGGCCTCGGGGGAAGACCCAGGACTAGGTGGAGGGATTATATCTCCAACCTGGCCTGGGAACGCCTCGGGATCCCCCAGTCGGAGCTGGTTGATGTGGCTCGGTAAAGGGAAGTCTGGGGTCCCCTGCTGGAGCTGCTGCCCCTGCTACCCAATACCGGATAAGCGGATGAAGATGGGTGGATGAAACTAATTAGAAGACAATTCCATTTGATCACAACTTATTTTTTTTTTTAAGTAGTAATTGCAAAGAATGTGGCAAATCTATAGAGGAAAAGTATAAGGAAGCAAAGAAAGACACTATTAGATTAAGCAATGTACAAATCATTCAACAAGCAGCCACACCTTTCACATTATAAAAAAAAGACTAGAGCAGCTTTAAAGGGATACCTTGTCAATTTCAATCCAGATCTCTATCATATTTGTGTGGGCGTCGTGTTTAGATGAACAGTGTTTTGCTTCCCTCCATGGCGACAGTCCACAGAGCATGCTGCTCCATGCTCTGTGGTGTGCTGAAATCTCAGCAGACCTCTGTGACGCATATTGACAACTGCTGCAATGCTCCCCTGGAAGCTCTGTGCGCTGCAGCCATGGATGGCAGCCTCACACTGTTCCTCTGCAAACACTGCCCACACTGCCATGTGAGCTGTAAACCAGCAAAATATCTCTTTACGTTTTCCAAAACGTTCTAAATTGCCCAATTGAACCCTGCCTTTTTGATGTACTTTGCAAACCATTGTCTGAAGATTGTTGTTTGTAAAAAAAACTCCACTCTATGATGGCAAGTTGACTTTTTTGTGAATTGTTAAACTTATCCAAGCACTACAGCATAGAGCAGAAATTGGCAGGGCAGTACTGAGGTTAGTTGCCCACCTAATGTAGCTCAATGGTGGGTAAGTATGAACCCTCACTAAGCCACATGTGGTGCTAATTGTGTCCTAAGGCTGCAGACACTTACATCACTACCAAACTGTGACTCTTAAACTTAAGCCCTTGCCTCATTGTGAAAAAAGTACCAGCCTAGTTATGACAATTCCAGCTCTGAAACTAAAAGTAAGACGCTAGTCCAGCTTTAGCAGCATGTTGAGTGTGAGTTATCATCAAAACTAAAAACAACTGATTTCTTAAGCAAAATGAAAATCCTCCTTACAAATAATCGCATAATCACACAAGCTGAAGTGTGTGCACTTCATCTGAATATGGTGACAGTGGGCTGGGGTGCAAAACACATGCCAGCCACCCCCTCCTACAACACAAAACCACATTTTGTGTGCCTACACATCATGACAGTGCGCACACAGTCTAGTGACCAGCAACAACAGACACTTCAGAACCATGGGCATTGAACAGCCCTCACGGCATTTTGAAACCCATCACCACAAACAAGCAATATTATTAATTAATAATATTATTAGATTGGCACAGCAGCCTATTAAAGATATAAGTATGTTACAGTTTATTTGGGAAAACGTGAGAATTACGTAAATGTGAATAAGTAGATAATAAGTAAATTTGCAGATTGATCGGTAATTCTGCATGGCAGACGCTTCGCAGCAAAGTGGTCTTAGCAGCTGAGCAGACAGAGCAGAGAGGGCGACTTGCCAGTACGCTTACTTGTTGCTCTCTCTAATATAACCAATATAAGCTGCTGTGTTTAGGCTACAAAACGTGCATGCAGGCTGAAATTCAACTGTGCGGTTTTGTCGGGATTAAGCCACAGTATAAGCAGAAGGAAACTCTGCTAGCTGCTAGGCTAACGTGCAATGGTAAACACATATATATTGGTACACGCACATAGCAGGGCTTGCAAACATACTGTAACTCACTGAAAAGCCAAAATACTTCCACACCGGCAGCTTCAGTGAAAGAGGAGGGGCCATCCTATTTTTTGTCTGGCTGTAATGTTAACTCGTATGTTTTTTTCCGCTTGGCAAAACGTGAAATGGGGGCATGCAAGGTGAGGTGGGCGGCCACAATCCTGCTGGTCTGCTCGCATTCATGCACATTCATCATGCCTAGTTTAATAACTAGTGAATGTTAAAAATATGTTAGAAACGCCACGTTTTAAACAAGGACCCTTTAAGTGTTCAGGCTGGTAAGTTGATGTACCAACAAAAAAAATTATCCATTGAAAAAATAAATTGGTCGATTTTGATTTAAAAATCTAGATACCCTTGCTGTTTTCCCAAATAAACCATAATGTTTCAAACATGTTTTTTTTAATAACTTACCCTTTGACAATGGCATTATTTGAAACCAAGTTCAATTAAATGGAATTGCTGGAGTTCAATTGCCTTTTAAAAGCCTTGGTTCTTTGCACCAAATTAGGCTTTGGTGAAGGTCTTTCTTTGATTTACTTAATCTTTTCATTAAAAGTTCTTCTTTGGGCGCCCTCTTAGCTCACCTGGTTGAGCGTGCACCCCATGTACCAAGGCTCAGTCCTTACCGCAGTCCGGAGTTTGATTCCAACCTGCAGCCCTTCCATTCCAACCGTGCTGCATGTCACCCCCCTTCCCTTGTTTCTGTCCTATCAATTAAATGCAAAACAGCCTCAAAAATAATCTTAACGCTAATGCATAGTTTCTGTCTCCCCCATAAGGAATTTTAAGTAACCCCCGGCCCCCAACTCCTCCTCCACACAGTTGCTAGTAGCCAAGGAGACACGTAGAATTAAAAAAACATGATGGACTCTTCAGAAGAGGTCATTCACTCGAGTTTTTGTGCGCAAAAGTCACCGGACACCACAATCTTCTGAACACAGTCATACTGAGAAATACAGAAAGAGTTGTGTGTGGTTGACCTTAATTAGTTTTTTATCAACTCATTTGGCAATGGCTTAAATGTAACAGACATCCATTAATATAAAAAAGTTACACAATAAAGCTTAAAAAAAGAGAAGTTATTCTTAAACATGTTAAAGTTGCAACAATGTCCCCTCATCAGCGGTTACATAACCGTGTGTGGCTTCCTTTGAGAACCAATAGGCTATCTAGCTAGTTTGTCGGCTGTGCTCATGGATCTAAAGGCAGTGCTAGCCTGTGATATAAAGTTAGTGATAAAACCTGCCCATTTAGAGTGAAGATAGGATTGGTCAATTTGAAATTAGTCTTTTATTGAAAATCAATAATTAATTAGCCTAGTAACGGAAACACTGGCGAGATTGATGCCGCTCCGTCTGGCTTGTTTATTTTCAGTAATTTTACTTTTTACTTTTAGTACATACTTTTTTTTATTTTTTATTTTCATACTCCGTTTAATAGCAAAGTTCAATAGTTATATATAGCTTAATATTTTATCATCTCTCCGCCATATTTTATTTCATATGGGGTTGGAGTCTGACATGATGCCTGACCTGTGTCTTTGACCGGAGGATGCAAGTTAAGTTTACCGCAGCCTAAGTGTCCAACCAACTAGGACTACGTAATAATATAGAATAGAATGCCTTTTATTGTCATTATACACAACAAGATTAAAAGCAATTCATTTTCCAGTGCCAACATGTACGTAAAAGAGATGTAACAACATGGAATAAAATAAGTAGTGCAAAAAGAAAAAAGCGGGTCTCGCACTGCTCTATCGCGAGAACTGGACGTTTACACCCCTACCCGCTCACTGAGATCCTCCTCAACAGGCCTACTGCATGTCCCTAGACTACATCAGACACTGTGACTCAATTACTGACTTTAAAAACCAAATTATAACATATCTCTTCAAGATGGCTTATGGACTCACTTTATTTTTATTTTTATTTTAATGAGATGACTATAATTTAAATGTCTTTTTTTATTTGTGAAGTGACCTTGTCATGAAAGGCATTTTAAATAAAATGTATTATTATTATTATTATTTATTATTATTGCTCAGCCTTCTGTAACTTTATAGCTGAACCACCAATCACAGAAAGCACATTATCTTCTTCCCAACAACTCCAGAGGCAGCCAAATTCTGATAGGTCGACAATTCATTTAACCCTTCACAATTTAGGTTCATTTCCTCAAAAAATGCTATTTGTAAATGCTGATTGTCATATTATTAAATGATCAAATAAAATTACATCTGATCTGACAAAAATGATATTTAATAATATAATTATTTAGAATATCTTAGGCCCTCTGACGGTCCACCACTGACTTAAAGGGACGGTTTTGTAGAGGACAGAGCAGAGGGCTGCTCAACATGGACAGTCAATTTGATCTCCCCATTTTCCTTGCTTTGCAAAACTTACATTCTGCACTTTGCTGCAGACATTAAGAGCCATCATAAAGACATGTTTATTTGATTCCATTTGACACTGATGTTAGTTTGCGATTTACAGGAAAATGTTGTAAAGACAGTTCTCTTCTTCGTGCCTCTCTTCGTGCTTGCTCTTCATTTTCTTTAATTTCTACACTTTACATGTCTAATGTCCGATGTGTTAGGTAATACCACCCACTTATTTGTAAGCACTTGTGGCAGAAAATAACTGCAACCACATGCTGCCGTTTGCGTGTGTACGTGTAGCTGCCTGGTTCCTTATGCACTAAATTGTTAACCACTAGCAGGCGTAAGGCCACAGGGTCGAGCATTTTACACTTACGTCATATTTCTCCCTCATACCTGGTGTGTATGTACATTGCGTGCTGACTGTGTCTAAAAATGCTCAGTTTAGAGAATGCGTAATGTTCATGAGGTTAAGACAGTTTGCATTAAACACTGAACCTAAATGAATGGCAGCGGGTGCTTAGGTCCCAATGCATTAAAATTCCATCTTTATGAGAAAAGACAGCTGCAGCAAGACTGGCATACTTATTGGAGAGCCATGGTATGTGTGTGTGTGTGTGCCTCGCAGCCCCCAATATAATAATATTAATAACCAGAGGTGGATAGTAACGAGTTACATTTACTCCGTTACATTTACTTGAGTAAGTTTTTGAAAAAATTGTACTTCTAGGAGTAGTTTTAAATCACTATACTTTTACTTTTACTTGAGTAGATTAGTGAAGAAGAAACTGTACTCTTACTCCGCTACATCAGGCTACAATGAGCTCGTTACTTTTCTTTTTACCTCTTTGGTATTCTACCATTGTTTTTACCCCAGCGTACGTCTCATTTTAATGTTTTATTTTGACAGAGAGAGAGAGACTTCCGCTGAAGGCTCTACCACGTGACTGTGTTTAACCAATCACACGTCGTTGTGCAGTCACGTGACCATACTCGATCTCAGCGGCGGGACCATAAACTGTATATGTCTATGGGCGGGACAGGTTAGCTTTACCATAGACATAATAAAGAGTAGACGCCGCATCGACCGCTACTGCCTATTGGCGCTGACGAGATTTGGGGCCGCCATCTTGGACCGGTCACCCGCTTCACTCAGTGTAATGTGTTTGGCAGGTGCAATGAGCTGTCAGAGCGTTTAATTAATCAATCTCACTGAATACCCAACTGATTTTCATGGTTTTTTTTTGCTACAAAGGTCATACATGTAGCTATGATACAGGACACATGATTAGGCGTATTTTAATATTCATAGTGTGCTTAACAGTAATAGAATATTCTGATATGATATAAATTCACCAGACGTCCGAGATCAAAACTGGAAACATAATCCCCGAAAAGGGAGAGCAACGGGGACATTTCCAGTTTGACTATAAATCTGATTGAAAAACCTAATGTGTCTTTAAAAAAAAAAAAAAGAACAAGGACAGAGGTAGTTTTTTCTTCTGTATTTAGTCAGGGGACAAAAACGGGGACTGTCCCTAAATCCGAGGACATCTGGTCACCCTAGACCAGACATCCTCGGTGTATCTATCATTTGTAAATGATAGGTATTTGCAAAATACCCCTACATCACATATATGATGTAGGCTATAATAGGTATAAATACCTATTATAGAAAAATAATTTGCACACACATTATAAATATGATAGGGAAGAAGAAACAGATAGTGACCGTAAAGTCAGATATTTAAGTACAAGAAACAATATGATTATATTATTAGAGTCTACTTGAAGCTTTTTTATATTTGTCTCTCTCTTTGTCACACACGCACACACACGCAAGCACACACACACACACACACAGTACTACCACGTTGTTCTGCATCAATTGCCTCCCAGACCTTGACATTTAGCAGACCCACACACACACACACTAGGGTTGCACAACATTGACAAAATGTGATATTGCAACATCGATATGAATTCGATATTTTTAAACATATATAAAATTACAAAATAGATTCATAACAAATTAAACAAGTTTTCTTACAACACAAGGTTTATTTTAACTGAAAGTTATATTGGACTGGTCCAACATGAATAACTAAGGACCATGTCTACAGAACAGGACGGGTTCTACTGGTTGGACAGTATAAAATATATAAATAAAGTTATAATATAAATAACTAAGGACCATGTCTACAGAACAGGACGGGTTCTACTGGTTGGACAGTATAAAATATATAAATAAAGTTATAATATAAATAACTAAGGACCATGTCTACAGAACAGGACGGGTTCTACTGGTTGGACAGTATAAAATACATAAATAAAGTTATAATATAAATAACTAAGGACCATGTCTACAGAACAGGACGGGTTCTACTGGTTGGACAGTATAAAATACATAAATAAAGTTAACAGGACAGCTCAACAAAATAAACTAAATATTGCATACTTATTGCGACTTTCGATATATTTGATAAATGACCAGCTGTCTCAGCTGAAGAAGAAACTGTACTCTTACTCCGCTACATCAGGCTACAATGAGCTCATTACTTTTCTTTTTACCTCTTTGGTATTCTACCATTGTTTTTACCCCAGCGTACGTCTCATTTTAATGTTTTATTTTGACAGAGAGAGAGAGACTTCCGCTGAAGGCTCTACCACGTGACTGTGTTTAACCAATCACACGTCGTTGTGCAGTCACGTGACCATACTCGATCTCAGCGGCGGGACCATAAACTGTATATGTCTATGGGCGGGACAGGTTAGCTTTACCATAGACATAATAAAGAGTAGACGCCGCATCGACCGCTACTGCCTATTGGCGCTGACGAGATTTGGGGCCGCCATCTTGGACCGGTCACCCGCTTCACTCAGTGTAATGTGTTTGGCAGGTGCAATGAGCTGTCAGAGCGTTTAATTAATCAATCTCACTGAATACCCAACTGATTTTCATGGTTTTTTTTGCTACAAAGGTCATACATGTAGCTATGATACAGGACACATGATTAGGCGTATTTTAATATTCATAGTGTGCTTAACAGTAATAGAATATTCTGATATGATATAAATTCACCAGACGTCCGAGATCAAAACTGGAAACATAATCCCCGAAAAGGGAGAGCAACGGGGACATTTCCAGTTTGACTATAAATCTGATTGAAAACCTAATGTGTCTTTAAAAAAAAAAAAAGAACAAGGACAGAGGTAGTTTTTTCTTCTGTATTTAGTCAGGGGACAAAAACGGGGGACTGTCCCCTAAATCCGAGGACATCTGGTCACCCTAGACCAGACATCCTCGGTGTATCTATCATTTGTAAATGATAGGTATTTGCAAAATACCCCTACATCACATATATGATGTAGGCTATAATAGGTATAAATACCTATTATAGAAAAATAATTTGCACACACATTATAAATATGATAGGGAAGAAGAAACAGATAGTGACCGTAAAGTCAGATATTTAAGTACAAGAAACAATATGATTATATTATTAGAGTCTACTTGAAGCTTTTTATATTTGTCTCTCTCTTGTCACACACGCACACACACGCAAGCACACACACACACACACGCACAGTACTACCACGTTGTTCTGCATCAATTGCCTCCCAGACCTTGACATTTAGCAGACCCACACACACACACACTAGGGTTGCACAACATTGACAAAATGTGATATTGCAACATCGATATGAATTCCGATATTTTTAAACATATATAAAATTACAAAATAGATTCATAACAAATTAAACAAGTTTTCTTACAACACAAGGTTTATTTTAACTGAAAGTTATATTGGACTGGTCCAACATGAATAACTAAGGACCATGTCTACAGAACAGGACGGGTTCTACTGGTTGGACAGTATAAAATATATAAATAAAGTTATAATATAAATAACTAAGGACCATGTCTACAGAACAGGACGGGTTCTACTGGTTGGACAGTATAAAATATATAAATAAAGTTATAATATAAATAACTAAGGACCATGTCTACAGAACAGGACGGGTTCTACTGGTTGGACAGTATAAAATACATAAATAAAGTTATAATATAAATAACTAAGGACCATGTCTACAGAACAGGACGGGTTCTACTGGTTGGACAGTATAAAATACATAAATAAAGTTAACAGGACAGCTCAACAAAATAAACTAAATATTGCATACTTATTGCGACTTTCGATATATTTGATAAATGACCAGCTGTCTCAGCTCTACATAAGTATTTGGACAGATACACCTCTTTTATGTTGTGTTGACTCTGTACTCAAGCACATTGCTATTGAAAAGGCTATATAATTATATATATATCTCTATCTATCTATCTATCTTATAAGAGTAACGTGCAAGTCTTATCAAACAAATCCCAACTAAACCAGAGACAATCCCAATGTAATAACAACACAAGCATACATTAGTGCTGCTTTTGGAACTTAACTTATGTAGCAAATTTCAAAACACAGATAGGCCTACAAAATGCTTCACAGAACCCAAAGTGAAAGAGATAAGATTAAAAAAAATCCGCCGATCTGAGCAGGAATATGCTGCACAGTACTCTGGCATCTTGTATCTTCTGCTGCCAAGTAACGAGTATGACCGGTCCAAGATGGCGGCTGGATTTCTCGCGCTCAGCAGCCAATGCGGCGTCTACTCTTTATTATGTCTATGAGCTTTACAGTCGTAGCAAAACAAGAATGTCAGAATTAACCGTCGCCAAGGCAACGCAGACCCCCCCCCACTCGGCCTCATAGTGAAAGCATGGTTACCTTTTAGGAAAAGTGCGAAGCAGCAGCTACATTGTGCGGCTTCTTCTGTGTCGACCAAAACAAACGGACATGTGAGCATTCAAAAACTCAACATCTAACCTGAGGAAAGCGGTAGTTTTAGTTTTTGCTGTGGAGAGGTGGATGTTTGTCTTTTAGGTTACATACAGTATGTTTTACACATGCAGTATCCATCCAAATTTGATGTGACAAGTCTCTCAATTAAGCTATTTTGTAATTAATAAATTAATTTTAATTTATTTTATTGATTGGATGAACTATAATTTGCCTAAAGATGATTATTTTATATTTTTGTCTGTCTGGTTGATGCTTGTGTTAAGAAATAAATCAGACGTTACTCAACAGTTACTCACTACTTGAGTAGTTTTTTCATCAAGCACTTTTTTACTCTTACTCAAGTAATTATTTGGATGACTACTTTTACTTTTACTTGAGTCATATTATTCTGAAGTAACAGTACTTTTACTTGAGTACAATTTTTGGCTACTCTACCCACCTCTGTTAATAACAGTAATTTCACATGTTTTCCCAGTAACTGTAACAAATTACAGTAACTTCTATTTTGTAATTAAATTATACTGTTACATGTAACTAGTTACTTCCCAACACTGTTATAACATTTTCCTGTGGTGTGACAAACTCAGAACACATTTTTGTGTTTGTTTTACCAGGGCTTTAACTCCCTCTTTCACTGACACAATGAATAACACAGTAAATATGTATTATTTTGAAATCTGGGAGCTGACAGCCCCATGTGATGCGTTTGTCCAATCAGGTGCTGCTATCGCAGTTCTAAGCAGGAGGAGCTTGTTTTCTTTTCTTGTCAATGGTCAGCAGTGTTGCCAAGTCCGCTTATTATAAGCGACTTTGGGCTTGTTTTTCTGTAAAGTTGCTTACAAATAATGATAGTCGCGGGTCGCGTTTATTTTGGGCTTGTTACTAAAGTGTAGTTGCTTATTTGGGCTTGTTCCCAGCTCCATAATAAGTTGTCAAGCAGGTATTTTCTGTTATTTAAACATAGGAGTTTGTCTTGCCCGTTCCCTCGGCCCCTCCCCTTTCCCCATACACACTGGAGACAGCAGTTTTTTTCCCGCCCACTTCCTGCTTCTAATTCGCTCTGACCCAGATGGCAACGATTACTTGCCAATCAGAGGCTGAGCAGGGCAGTCTGTTGTTTTCTGGTTAGGAAAATTCGCGAGTAGCAACTGATGGTGACTGGACTGTAGGAGAGTTTTTGGAGGAATAAATGCCCGGGATAAAGTGGGTGAAATACAGGAAGAAATATAACAAAGACTGGGAGAAAGAGAAAAGAGTAAAAGAATGGATTCAACCCGTTGTGGGGAACAACTCAAAATCACTGTGAAAAAGTATCTATATTTGATATCCCATCAGTTTTCTAATGTAAAATAATGTTAAAAGGTGGTTTACCTCCCTCTTGTTGTCATTGTCCTGAAGCTCAGGGGGGGAGAAAAATAACTAAACTCTACCGTGTGTACCGTTTACCAATCTGTCCACATGGATGGAAATTGACAATCTGTATCCTCACTTTACAATCCGTCCCCACTGATTGTAAAACCATGCTCACAGGTTATTTATTTTTCTCTTCCAGGATCTTAGGGGGCTCCGTAGAAAAAGTTGCTTGTTTTGGGCTTGTTTTCACAGGCCTGGTTGCTTATTTGTTTTGCGAGATCTGGCAACACTGGTGGTCAGTGAAGAGAAACTGACTCTCTGAAATTCACAACTACAGTGTTTGAATAGTAGCTTCTATTTAGGAAACATCACTACCATATCGCTGCCACGAGACAGTTTTAAAACACTATGAGGGTTAAAAAAAACTAAATACAAGCACTGAACTGCCCGGTTGTTGACACAGCTGACTGTTTCTTACAACAACAAAGCACATTCCCTTCGTCTCTTTTCTTTCTCTCTTTCTCCTGAAATGAAGCTGCCTTCAAGTGCGGTTGGCAATGTCGAGATTTACAGTATAAACGATTTGACGAAAAACAGTAACTGTGAAATATAAAGTCTACTTCTCATACATTAAGGGTTTAAAGAACACAACAGGACATCACACAAATGAGTCATTCAAGTAATATTCCCACGAACAAGAACAAGAACAGAGAAGGTCATTACAACACACACGGAGGGAGTGTGACTTCCTTCTCTGCTTAGGAAGCCATCACTCCACTTGTTTACTGTTATATTAATGTTCTGAATGTTGAGTACAGCCCCTTTTTAAAAGCAAGATTAAAAAGATAAGTTTCTTGAAGGAGTGCTTTTGAGTATTTGACCTGGCTGCAGTAATACAGACATCAACAGTCTGTCCCATCCTTTTTTTACTCTGCGCTCTGTTCATCCTATTCAATGTAAAGCCGTTCATAGAGGCTGCACACTGCACTTAAACCAACAAATACCAGATTATACATTTTCAGAAACAGCTTTAATGCAGCAGCTACTGTAAATCATATTGATTTTTTTCTTTTCTTTCTGTAAATCCGGGAGATTATGAAACTCTTTTGTTTCATCCACTGTTTGACATCCACTGTTTCACAGAATATTTAACAAGATTAGTGCAGTATGAGAGGGGGACTTCAGTGCAGCGCTGTTGCTAACCTGCTCCAACCACCATCACCACATGAGTTTATTTAATCCTAAACCATGATGGATGCTCATAGATGACATAGATTGTTCTTAACATGAAGAAGAAGCATTTTGACATTTACTTTTTAAGCACTTAGCAGAGGCTTTTACCCAGAGTGGCAGCAGGCAACAGTCACATAAATCCTTTCACACATGACATTCACACATGACATGTAACCAAAACTACAAGTGCAATGCTGAAAGAATAAAGTTTGTATAATGTTTTTAGATAGACTCATGATACTTACTTATACATATCACTGTAAAACTTTTCACATCAAATGAACAGTAATATACTGGCAGCAGTGTCGCCAGTAAACTACTGTTTATTTACAGTATACACACTGTTTTTAAAAATGTTAAGGTATTTTACTGTACATAGACAGTTTCTTATTGTATTATTTGAATTTACAGTAATATACTGGCTGCAGTGTAATTCCCGCCTTTTCCTTTATTTTCCCAAAATGCATTGGTATTGACAGTAAATACCTGTAATCTGTAACATTCTCAGATAGTGCTTTAATATTATTTTTCCAGTATACAATATGATCCTGTATAACATTAAAACATATACTATGAAAATGAATGAATGAATGAATACTATGAAAGTTTAGCTGTAAATTTACATCAAACGTTTACAGTGTATGTATACTTTTTAACCCTTGTGCATCATTAGGGACATTTGTGTTTTGGGATTTGAATTCTTTGGATTATTTTGGCTCTGTATACATATTACATTATTATTGGTAAAGGGGCTTTCACACGGCCAATATATTGATAATATATCGATACCAATACATCATGCTGGATATCGTCCTAAATTTTGGATATCGTAATATGCCATAAGTGTTGTCTTTTTCTGGTTTTAAAGGCTATATACAGTAAAGTGATGTCATTTTCTGAACTTACCAGACTGTTCTAGTTGTTCTATTTATTGTCATTACCCACATCCACGTTATTGGTAATTATTCATCAAAACTCTTATTGCATAAATATTTGTGAAAGCACCAACAGTCAACTCTACAATATCGGCGCAATATGGATATCGATGTTGATGTATTTGGTAAAAAATATTGTGATATTTGATGTTCTTTATATTGCCCAGCTCTAACGTGCGGTAACTCACTGCCTCCAGTCATTTTAATTAGAGGGATGCAAAAGATGGGAACTCGTTTCGATCACGGTGGTAGGAGTATGAAGCGGTTGCCGCCCACGTGAGATTGAACAGATTTTGCAGTATGAAATCAGTTTAAGGAGGTGAGTTTTTCCTCGAATTTTGGAAGTTATGTTCAGTTCCTATAATAAGTGAAAAATAAATTGTATATCCAAAATACAGACCCTCAGACCTTTAAGGACAGGATCCCAGGGGGCCTAACGGCAACTGCAGTAAGAACTGCTTTTAATAACGCTTTGCTTTTTTGGGAAACAGTCTTGCAGATAGGCAGTTGTCAGGGCGGTTGTGAGGGTGGTCGTCATGGTGGTTTTCAGGACGGTTGCCGTGCAGCTGTGAAAAACAAACTCAGACTCTCAGACCCTTGAGGACAAGGACAAGTTAGTTAAAATATTTAATTTGCTATTTAGGCAAAATGGCATAAACGCCATCCCAATTAGAAATTGTCATGCATTTTAATCCTGAGTAAATGGAAATACTGTATATAGTATATGATACATAATATATGATTTGCTGTTGGCAATTGGTGGTCACTGCAGTTGGTTGGGGTTGGTTAGGTCTAGGCTTGATGAGTGAGGTTGGGGTTAGTGTAAAATATCAGATGCAGAGTAGGGCGCGACGTGCTTTCACCATCCTAGGGGACAAAATGATTGCTTCCAGCAGGGCTTGCCATTAACTTTTTGAGACACTTGTCCTTTGGACAAGTACATTTACATTTCACTTGTCCATGCACAAAAGTCACTTGTCTGGGTAAAGATTTCTCATTTTATAAATGTACTTTGTGTTTTGCTAATGCAGACTTCAATCAAACCGCTAAAAGCATCCAACACTATCAACATTAATACAAATTTTATAATTAAAACAAATCCCAAGAATAGGTTTCCCTTCAACAAGAAAATAGGGTCTCAAGACTCCATAATACAAAGTAATTCAAAGTAATACTTTTCACACCGGTGTGCAGCGTGTATCTAAAATAATTTTGTATGCATTTTTTGTACTAACAATGCTTACAGGAGCCCCAGATCAGAGGTAAATCGGCGTTGGCTCAGCGCTTACAAATCAGCGCTTGCAAATCAGCGCTTACAAGTCAGCGCCCAAGACGTGCTATGTGTGAACTGTTTAAAGATGCGAGGTGAGAGGCTCACTGGTGCATCGCAGACACATGACAGATATCTACAGTAGCAGGCTACATATCTGGAGCTGTCGGGGAGTCAAAAAGCCAATAAGAGCACAAGACACTGGTTGAGGGGAAACCTGGTGGAGGGGTTGCCTGTAACAATAAGAACTTTACTGTATGTGTTGTATTTGCAACATGGACCTAAGTTGTTGTTACATAAGGAGGAAGAAGGCTATAAATGGTAAAGATGTGTGGAACGGGTGTGCCAATGACAAAACCCCCTAATACTTATTTCCTTTTTCTTCTTTGTTTTTGTTGTGGCAAGATTTTTTGCGCTTGTTTCTGACATGGACATCCATTTTTTAAACAGAATCCTGTCTTGCACATGGCATTACGTCATTTCCTGTGGCATTTTCATGTGTAGTTTGGAGACCAGACACACTCATTGGGGATTCCTCTTAGTGAAATACCTGCTTGGTACACGTTTGACCATAACAGACATAGAATAAAAAAAGGCTGGCTTTACAATGGCATCATGTGAGATTCTTAATTTTGTCCGTTGTTTCCCTTCCTGTCACTCCCCCCTGCCTCTCTCTCTGTGCTGCTGTCAGTTCCTATGAGCAAACAGGCCTGTGTTGTGTTTGGGCCACACAGGGCAGCCTGAAGCTGAAGCCGCCTGACTCACAAGCTCTCGGCTGTTGAGAGAGAGAATGTCACTGCACATTGGGTTGTCTTCACGTTACACAAGCCAATGCACAAACGCACACAGCAAAAAAACATCCAACGAGGAAGTACACACACACACACACACACATACTCACAGCACACAGACAGTACACACGCACACACACACGCACACACTGAGCTATTTTTAGCCTGGCCACTCGTATGCAAACTCAAATGCAAAATGCACATGATGGCTGTGAATGACTATGTGGCATATTTTGGCATGTTGTGATTAGCTAATGCTATCGGGACAGTGATTGATTTGTGCTGTCACCTCTCTCGAGTCGAGGATAGGGGGAAAGAGTGGCTTAAAACTGATATCTCATGAAGGACTGCTTCACACTGAGCATGTGTGGATCACTAGAGCACAGTAGTACCATCCACCCTGAACTCAAAGGGTAACGTCCAGTTTTAAGCTTCAGTTGGCAGCGGTGAAACAAGATACAATGTTAGTTTACATTCCCAAAAGTGCTTGTTTTGCCACTGACATGCTCAGATTATTATTCTTAGTGTCTGACAACATTATGGAAAGGATCTCTACAGAGGTCAACCTTTCTGTTAAGGGTTTAAATTTACCAATTCACATATCTTTTATTTGAATGGAGTCTGGTGGGTTTAGGGATAGAGCTTTTTCTGGTTAAACAGAAAGGATTTTACTGTTTAACAAAATAACAAACAAAAAAAGCTGACAGTTACAGCGTTCTCGCTCAATACTGAACCAATATTAAAGATTTTTGTTCACATTAGTCATTCAGACACCAATGCATGGGGGAAAAGGGTCCAGTTTGGAAAAAAATTAAATGACCCTTTAAGTAACAATTATTGCACCTGTATCCCTTAAATGCAGTTTTGGCTCACCCTCAAAAAGAGCTGTGTTGTGATTTAATAGCAGTAAAAACACCAGTATCTGTCTGAGACACCACTCACAAGCTGTGTCTTTGGATGACAGCTCAAACAGAATAGTCTAATTTAAAGCCTAACTCTTGCCAAAATGCAACCTAGGGTGTTTTTGTGAATGTACTTGAGCCAAACATTAGTTTAAAAGCATAATTAGGACAGAAAGGCTACTTTTAAGATTTACCGTGTTTTTGTTTTTTGGTCAAATGGCCTTTTGAATGGGAGTGCTATGATAGCATCAAATATTGCTATTTTTAAAACAAAGAAGGCTCGACGCAACATGAAACTTTGCTCGAAGCAGTGCTGTTGAGTCCGAGTCAAGTCTTGTGTATTCGAGTCCAAGTCCGAGTCACCAAAGAAGAGTCGAGTCAAATTGAGTCACCATTACCTGAGTTTGAGTCTGAGTTGAGTCTCATTTCCCCAGTGTTTGAGTCCAAGTCGAGTTGTCAAGGTAGTTGAATTCCAAGACTGCCTACATATCTCTACTCTGGCACTTTTAAAGAGCTAATTTAAAATCCCTTCCCTGTGTGTCCTCCCTCAAGGAGAGACAACTGTTAGTCTCTAATTTTTTTCTCCAAGGACAAGCCATGGAGAAAAAATTAATTAAGCCAATTTGTTTAAATTTAAATGTTTGTCACACTGTTGTTGATGTATACATTGTGAAAACTGTTCTTGTCACTTGGTTATTCTCTGCAGGGGGAATAATTAAATCTCACCGAAGTCCAAACCTTGACTAAGTTGTGCAAAGTCTCACTTCCAAACAATTCCTCTCTCGCTGTACAGAAACTTCCACAACACAAACTTCATGATCTGGGGCGTAGGGAGCCTACAAATCATGCACTACAGTTGCATAGATCAATATCAATTCCTTTGTTAGGAGAGTAGAAAAAGTAAGAGCGAGAATACAGCGTTAAGTGAGTGACGTCAGTGAGTGTGTTGTAAAACAAGGAGATAGTAGCGCTGTCCGACTGAGAAGCATATTGATATTTGAATATTTGTCTTATCTGTCACACAATTTCTGAATTAAATATTAACATTAAAAATGGTGTCACACCGGTGGACAATATTTGGGACTACCACACAAAAAAGTTAATAAAATACAAAATAAATAAGGAATTATAAAGGGACACATTCAGTTTTTATTTATTCACATATTAAGCAATATAATTATATGTCATTTGACATAAATTTTATAAATATATTTTTTTCCACTTTGGATTTGAGTTCACGTCAACCACCCTGTGGCTTTGAGGAAAAATGAGAAAATCCCTAAGACGATGTAAAGTGAGTAAACAGTTAACAATAAACAAGAAGCTTCTCAAGACGTGGTGGCTTCATCTTTTGTTAATATTGTTGGTGAAGTAAGGGGTGTTACCCCCCCAAAGATCATCAGTTGTGGATGGAACGTCTCCTCAGCTGCTTCCCGGCCGGTCTTGGAGCCCGAAACAGGAAAAGTGTAATGTCTTGTATAAAATTTTTATAACCTATTTAGTCAGAAACTTTATCCAACGTCAGAATGCTCATTTATATATCCTCAAGTACAAGTACAAGTCATCAGTCTGCGAGTCCAAGTCAAGTCACAAGTCCAGGACTTAAGTACTCCAGCACTGGCTTGAAGTATCACCAGGGGCTCTACACATGAACTTGCCCTAGCACTCCCATTCAAAAGGCCATTTGACTGAAAAACGAGAATACGGTAAATCTTAAAAGTGGCATTTCAGACCTAATTACAGTGCCTTGCGAAAGTATTCGGCCCCCTTGAACTTTTCAACCTTTTGACACATTTCAGGCTTCAAACATAAAGATATAAAATTTTTATTTTTTGTGAAGAATCACCAACAAGTGGGACACAATTGTGAAGTGGAATGAAATCTATTGGATATTTTAAACTTTTTTAGCAAATAAAACACTGAAAAGTGGTGCGTGCAAAATTATTCAGCCCCTTTACTTTCAGTGCAGCAAACTCACTCCAGAAGTTCAGCGAGGATCTCTGAATGATCCAATGTTGTCCTAAATGACTGATGGTGATAAATAGAATCCACCTGTGTGTGATCAAGTCTCTGTATAAATGCACCTGCTCTGTGATAGTCTCAGGGTTATGTTGAAAGCGCAGAGAGCATCATGAAGACCAAGGAACACACCAGGCAGGTCCGTAATACTGTTGTGGAGAAGTTTAAAGCCGGATTTGGATACAAAAAGATTTCCCAAGCTTTAAACATCCCAAGGAGCACTGTGCAAGCGATCATTTTGAAATGGAAGGAGTATCAGACCACTGCAAATCTACCAAGACCTGGCCGTCCCTCTAAACTTTCAGCTCAGACAAGGAGAAGACTGATCAGAGATGCAGCCAAGAGGCCCATGATCACTCTGGATGAACTGCAGAGAACTACAGCTGAGGTGGGAGAGTCTGTCCATAGGACAACAAACAGTCGTACACTGCACAAATCTGGCCTTTATGGAAGAGTGGCAAGAAGAAAGCCATTTCTCAAAGATATCCATAAAAAGTCTCGTCTAAAGTTTGCCACAAGCCACCTGGGAGACACACCAAACATGTGGAAGAAGGTGCTCTGGTCAGATGAAACCAAAATCAAACTTTTTGGCCACAATGCAAAACGATATGTTTGGCGTAAAAAGCAACACAGCTCATCACCCTCAACACACCATCCCCACTGTCAAACATGGTGGTGGCAGCATCATGGTTTGGGCCTGCTTTTCTTCAGCAGGGACAGGGAAGATGGTTAAAATTGAGGGGAAGATGGATGCAGCCAAATACAGGACCATTCTGGATGAAAACCTGTTGGAGTCTGCAAAAGACCTGAAACTGGGACGGAGATTTATCTTCCAACAAGACAATGATCCCAAACATACAGCAAAATCTACAAAGGAATGGTTCACAAATAAACGTATCCAGGTGTTAGAATGGTCAAGTCAAAGTCCAGACTTGAATCCAATCGAATTTGTGGAAAGAGCTGAAAACTGCTGTTCACAAACGCTCTCCATCCAACCTCACTGAGCTCCAGCTGTTTTGCAAGGAAGAATGGGCAAGAATGTCAGTCTCTCGATGTGCAAAACTGATAGAGACATACCCCTGTAATCGCAGCAAAACTTGCAGAATAATTTTGCACGCACCCTTTTAGTTTTTTTATTTGCTAAAAAAGCAGCACCAAAGGTGGCTCAAAAAATAAAAATGTTATATCTTTATATTTGAAACCTGAAATGTGTCAAAAGGTTGAAAAGGGGCCGAAATAATTTTGCACGCACCCCCGATATTTTTCAGTTTTTTATTTGCTAAAAAAGTTTATAATATCCAATAGATTTCGTTCCACTTCAAAACCATTGTGTCCCACTTGTTCCAAAATGATTCTTCGGAACATAAAAAAATTTAGAAAAATGTTATATCTTTATATTTGAAACCTGAAATGTGTCAAAAGGTTGAAAAGTTCAAGGGGGCCGAATACTTTCGCAAGGCACTGTATGTGTTTAAACAAAAGTTTGACTCAGGTATATTCACAAAAAGACCTGTGTTATGCAGGGTTTCCACTGGGCTTTAAAAAGTCTTAAATTTGCTGAAGTATAATCATATATTTCATAATTTTAAACAGGTCTTAATGTCTCTATCTCTAATGCTCCTGCACTTGACAATGTTCTTTTTTAATTCTGTGGTGTTGTAGTTCTGTCTCTAGTCCAATTATAATTTGCTGTATTACTTATATTGCAGCCAATCTAGACACCAGTCCTATAATGCCAATGAGGTAATTGGTGAATTGTTTCAGACAATGTTTTCACACTCTGACATCTTTTGAGATGTTGAGATATAGTTCTTAAATTGTATTCATAATGGTCTTAAAATTGTTATAAGTCTTAAATTGGCCTTGGTGAAACCTGCAGAAACCCTGCGAACTCCCATTTACCAGCTCTCTTGTATCTACTTTCCACATGAGTCCCTCAGGAGATCTTCCATTCTCTCACCTGCAGTTGAAATGAAATGTTTCATATTTTGTTTCCTTTTAGTTTTATTCAGCATATATACATATGTGTATGTATATTTTTTTTCTCTCTGCAGCAATCCATGAGTTTCCCAGGGATTACTTCACCAACCAGGAGCGTGTTGATGGAGCAGTGGGTCTACATGTCCTTTGTGTGAGTGTTACCTGCAGAACTCTATACACTGTACACACTTAGAAAAGGATGCCAATGCTCAAAGATACCCTATGTAGACACCCCCCCACACACACACACACACACACTCTTTTAGTGTGTTATATAGTTGTTTTGTGTATGTAAGAAATGTATAAAGTACAAAAAAACACATTTCATACAGCTTTCTCTCCCACAGACAACACTTTTTCTCAGCCGCCTGAAATGCCTTGCCAACATTTCTGTTCAAAATTCTTCAATTAATGATGTCACTGATTGAGAATGCCAACCCAGTTTTGGGTAAAAATGTGATACTGAAAAGGAGTATAATAGGGGGTCTTTAATAGAGTTGCTGCATTTCTGAAGCTCTTGCTTTCTTTATTTGTGTTCAAATCAATTATAACATTGTACGATGAAAACAGCCTATGTGAAGGAAATCACAAAGCTAAGATTGCCAAAGAAAGTTTGGCGTTATGTATTGTATGTTCCTCATTCCTGAGCGAGTAACTGTATGTTTCGAGCACAGAGAACTATATTTTGCAAGCACATTTCATTTAACTTCCCGCACATTTCCCAACATATCAAACCTTTGCTTTAAATAGGATAACATGATCATGCCGCTGCCATCTACTATCATGGAATGGGAGGGCAACCCAGAAGAAGTGGCCTTGGATATCAGACACAAACTAAGTTAGCTTAGCATTAGTCAAGGAAATGGTGATTTGAGAGCTTGAGGCTCTATGTGGGCTGTGAGATAGACAAGGTTTTGTTCCATCTACTTCAATAAAACACACTTGACTTTATTTTTCCTAATATCTCCTGAGCTCGCTATAAAGTAAAGTAGCTAAATAAGCTACTGTACGTTATCTGAGGAATAAGGTGGATAAACCACTGCTTCTGGGAAGCTAGCTGTTTATGAAGGGTCTTTGACAAACTGAAAGTGTTAAAAATGTATTTGAGTATTATAGTATATACTTGGTTTTTGTCAAGACTCAGTTTATGTTTAACTAACATCAGGTGAATGATGGTAGAACACACAGGAAAGCCACCACCAAGCCATGGAGTACAAATGTTTTTTCAGCAACATATCTGCCAGTGTATTGTCCCTGTCACTACCCAATGTGAGTGGAGTGCAGATGTGAGTCGCGCATCACTTTGCAACAAGTGCAGATGTGAGTATCACGTGCGTCACTTTGCGACGAGTATCCTACAATATGGTAACGAGAGACTTCTGTAATGTCAATACAGTAAAAATGGACCTACATAACAAAGTCTATTCACTACAATTTAGCAATCAAACAAAACAAAGGCTGACATTTGAATGGTGTTTTGAGCTAATGTTAGCAATCATAGATAGCTAAAATGTTGATGAAATGATATCCATCTTCTGTTATTGTTTGTAATGAGAAGTTTATTTTATGGATTTCACAAATTCCAGTATGATGCGTTGTGCCGTAAACCGTTTAAATCTGAGCATGCGCGACTCACATCTGCACTTGACTCACGTCTGTTAGTGACAGTCCCGTTATCAGTGTATGTGTGTGCGTGTGCGGTTGTCTGCTACACTCTATGCCTTAATGCTGTGCACTGCCCTGGGAGTTTTTCCTCGCCACTGCCGCTTGCTCTGCAGGGAACTACTAGAACTGTTGGGTCCTTGTAAATAATGTGGTCTATTGTGGTCTAGACCTACTCTCTCTGTAAAGTGTCTCGAGATAACTCTTGTTATGAATTGATACTATAAATAAAATTGAATTGAATTGCAGACGGTCTACATGTTCCTGGCCCTGGCCTTGGTGTGTGACGACTACTTTGTCCCATCTCTGGAGAAGATATGTGAGGTAAGAGAGCACCGCCTCCACTGAGCCTCCATCACTTCACAACAACTCCCTTTGGGAGGCGCTGGGATGTATTTCTGTGAAAAATAGTTGTTTCTTTATTTATTCTTTCTTTGTTTCTGTCTTGCTTAATTTTTTCTTTGTTTATATGTACTTTTTTCCTTTTATGTATTTATTTATTCTTTCTTTTCTTTTTATGTTCTTACTTTTTCCCTTTCTGTCTTTGTTTCTTTATTCTTTATTTATTCTTTCATTTTTTCCTTTCCTTCATTCTTTCTCGTATCCTCTCTCCACCAGCGTCTCCAGCTGAGTGAGGATGTTGCCGGAGCAACCTTTATGGCAGCAGGCAGTTCAGCTCCTGAACTGTTCACCTCTGTCATAGGTGAGAAACACACACACACACACACACATTTTGTGTAATAAGACTGGATTAATATAAGTTTATCTTGTCATAATTAACTTTAGCTGTACAGACTGTAGACATCTTTGCTAATGTTTTGTGCATTTCATGATTTTAGGTTACCATTACTCTCATAATACTTTTGTTATAATAATTTCTATTTTCTATTTATTGCTGGTATATTTACATATACAGATATTTGTATTTTATCGCAATCTATAGCTATGTTTTCCGCACATTTCTCTAGAGATTGAGAAACGTCAGGAAAAAGTACTATTTTATGTGACAGAATGTCACAATATATCACAATAGAATGTCTGACACTCTTTTAATTATTCACTGGATTAATCACTGGAAAGTTTGAGTGGCCGGACCCCAAAGAAAATGTCATTAACCATTTCAGAATAAAGTCCATGTGAACATAGATTAAAAAATGAAATAAAGGCATAAATATATAGAGGTGTCCATTAAAAATTGTTTTTGTTAATGCAAAATCAATTATTAAACCATTAGCGGGGCTAATATAGCATTGTGGATCAAGTGACTTTTTGACTACAATAACACCACAGAACCAACATTGATCAACATCACCAAATACACACAACCAAAAGATGTGAACTAATAGCTTAAGATTCGATTAGATAGTTTATTGATCCCAAATTGGGAAATTTCAGTGCTGCAGCAGCAAAATGTCAGACACACATCACACATACAGAATATACAAGAAATAATAAATGAAGGAAAGAATGTACAAACATATATACAAGTTGAGAATAAAAATGTACAGCTACTTCAATAGTATTGTGATAATTTGTGTTTGCAATCTGCTGTACAGGAGTTTTCATCACGAAAGGTGACGTCGGGGTCGGCACCATAGTGGGCTCGGCCGTCTTCAACATCCTCTGCATTATTGGAGTGTGTGGGATATTCGCCCTAGAGGTACAGTGCAAGACACACGCACACACGTTTACCTGTTTCTCTCTCTGACTTTCCATGTTTCCCTCCCAACATTCATTACTAAGCATTTTAAAAACTGCACTGTTTAGTATGCATCCATGAGCCGAATGACGTTAAAGAATATTTCATTTTGAATTTTCTGCAGTACGCCTAAGATCAGGGGTGGGCAATTCATTTTTACCGGGGGCCGCATGAGCAACCCAAGCATTGCTGGAGGGCCACATCGACAATATTTCAATTAAATTTTGCTCAATATTTTTTATATACCGTAAGATAAATAATAATAATAATTTTATTTAACTTAACGAAACTTGTCCTGACGGCTGCATCTCTGGGGGTGTGAAGTTTGGTAAAAAGTCCTTGTTGGGTTTGCAGTTTTACCATCAACGCATCAGCCTCCCTTGCGTGCTCTTCATCAGACAGATTCCGGTATTTATCCTCGTGCTTTGTCGTGTAGGGGCAATTCAAATTATAATCTTTAAACACAGCAACCTTTGTACACAATTAAGCACACGGCTTTACCTTTAATTTCTGTAAAATACTTGGCAGTCCATGTCTTGTTAAACACGGCATTCGTCATCAACTTTTCTTTTTTTAGCGGACATCTCGGGGGTAACCGGGCATCATCTGTCGATGTGCACCTTCACTCACAGGTTACGCACGGACATACGTCCATAAATAACACTTTTCAAAATAAAAGCAGCACAGTTGTATTGCACGCACAACATAGATGTTTTTTAAAATGTATTTTGTAATTTGTGTTTGCCGCTGTTCACCTTCACTCACAATCACGCACATGCATACGTCCACACGGAAGTAATACAAATAACGTTTTTCAAAACAAAAGCAGCACTGTTGTATTGCACACTCGACATAGATATTTTTTAAATTTATTTTGTAATTTATGATTGCAATCATAAATTACAAAATAAATTTAAAAAAAATTTGAATTGCCATCAAGTTTGCCTGTTCATTCATTCCTATTAATATAACTTTTGTATGTGTGTGTATGGATACAATACATACATACACACAGATGCTATGGGTGTTAGTTTTTTTAAAGGTTAGGGGAATCTAATCTTTTCTTAACGTTCTGGGAACGTTCGTTTATGGTTACAGCGAACATTCCCCTAACGTTCTATAAAGGTTGCAACGTTAAGGGAACATTCCCCTAACGTTCTATAAAGGTTGCAACGTTAAGGGAACATTCCCCTAACGTTCTCTAAAGGTTGCAACGTTAGGGGAACGTCCCCGTAACGTTTACTAAAGGTTGCAATGTTCTCGGAACGTTCGCCAAACGTTTGCTAAAGGTTGTAACTTTTAGAGCACGTTAGGGGAACGTCCCGAGAACGTTCGCTGTAACCAAAAACGAACGTTCCCAGAACGTTAGGAAAACCTTCCAATTAACCAACAGACAACCGAAATACAACCAAAACAAACCTTCAGGGAACGTTCCCACAACCAAAAACGAACGTTCCCAGAACGTTCTGGGAACCAAAAATAATTAAACACTGGATAGAAACTCCACTCTCTCTCTCTTTCTTTCATTTTATAACAGCGTTTATTTTGCAGCAAAAGTGTGTGTCAGAAAACCATATCTGTCCCGTTCACTGCTGTAATCCCAGGAGGAAAAGAGAAACATAGTTGAAATATTTTATCTATTTAGATTACATGTTATGTAAGGCCAAAACACACACACACATACACACAGAGCATGGTTTATCTTGTTAGTAGTGCAGAGCAGTGAGTACCTTGTGGAATGTGTTACTTAACAGGACAAAAAAATGCAGTTGCATCATCTCATTCCTACTGTCTGTCTGTCTGTCTGTCTCTCACACAGGCAATTCGTCTCTCCCGCTGGCCTCTGCTCCGAGACTCTACGTACTACACTCTGTCTATCTCTGCTCTTATAGTGGTAAGGAACATCTTAATATTACCCAAACACAGTCATATTAAAGCTACGGTGTGTCACTAATTTATGTTAATTAACATCTAACTAGAACTGTTGATTTATTTAATGAAAGAGGAGAGACAAACCAAGGCCTTACTTGAATGCTTTGCTTCCTCATACAAAAATTGTATTGATTTCAATTCATTCATTCATTCAAGTCATTGCCAAATGAGTTGATATAAAGCTAATTACAGTTTTTTTCGATTGCCAGACAACAGTGGGCACAACTGGAGTCACAAATTTGCTAAACTCTAACCACAGTCTGCACAGCAGCAGTGCATGTCAAGTTTGTTTTTCATTGCTTGAACACAGTTTTTAAAACTCTACACACTTATTCCATGGCTTTTACAACAACCTGCACAACACTTTGGATCAATAGCACTTTGTTCAAATGCTAACACACTGCTGTCAAAACGGTTAACCACACATTCAAAACAGAATGGATTTCAGTCTGGTGCCTATCAAACACTGCTGATTGCAATTTTAGTTGAAAGCCTAAGCGGGTGGCTTGTTTTAGACTTTTTAGTGAACATTACTGTCAAAAAAGAATTTGGAAATAAGGAAACACCATATAGGAATAGAACAGTGACATAAATTGTACCATTTATAGAGAAAGAGTCAGAGGTAAAAGAACAAAGATACCAATATGTCCAGTTAGATGTCTGACGTGACATACACAGTCATGAAAAATGTGAAAACACTTCCTTTACTACAGTAAAACCACTTACTGTTTTTCACAAAGTAATGGAGGTGGAAGCTATGGGAACACCACAGTCATTTGTATTTGGAGATAATGTAGGTTCATGGCAAGAGAAGACATCCAATGTGTTGATAAAAACTTGTAAAACGTCTGAGCTACTAAGTACCTTTAGTTATTCAGGAATTTACATATTCAGTAATTTTGTAAATAACTCCGGATAAAATAAAAATACTGTATATTTACAGTATATACATTATATATATATTTATTGTAGGTGAGCGAACTGAGGATTTTGATTCATTCTTGTTTAAGTAAAAACTGGTATAAAAGAAAAAAGAAAAGAATATAATTTCACTCTTTTCTTATAGCAAATATTGATAAGTGTAAAGTCACTTAAATTCTTGAAACTGTAAAGATGAAAAGTCTGTATGTTCTGTATTGGTGTTTGATGCTAGTGTTTTGACTCTCAGTGTGTTCTAAGGGTTTTAGTTATCTTAAAGAGGATTGTTCAGTGTTTGGCTGCTGTTTTGAGACGTGTTAAGAGTTGTGTTGCTTGGAATGAGTTTTGCAGGTGATGTTGGTAAAGCAGACTGTAGTTAGAGTTTTGCACATGTGGCTTCAGTTGTGACCATTGTTGTTTATCAATAAAAGAAAAACTGTAACCCTATCAGCTCCACAAAAATCTCTCTGAAGTTCTCAGTATGGCTATTTTTACAAAATGGTGTAGTCCGGCGACATTCGCGCGCAGCCGCTTGAGTGATGCATTTACGTCACTGCTGAGAAAGGACAACAGCAGCTTTGGAAAGGAAGAGGAGTGCTGCAACAGGTGAAGGCATGGCTGAAAACCCAAAGAACCGGCTACAAAATATAATAGCAGAAGAATTAAAATGACCGAAGAAAGTGACGGATGACCGCATTTCTGTTAAAATTTAAATTACAAGATAATTCCTTAGTGTTGTTGTCATTACTTAGAGAAGAATTCATCATTGGACAACAATGGTTTCTAGCTTTAACATTGCAATTACAAAGATTCATGCAAGTGTTTTTTATTTTTTATTATTATTATTTTAATTAATTATTAATCCCACAAGGGGAAACTACACTTTACACACATTACACACACGCCCAGGTCCTATACATGCACTAATGGAGAGATGTCAGAGTGAGGGGGCTGCCCATAGAAAGGCGCCCCGAGCAGTTCGGGGTTCGGTGCCTTGCTCAAGAGCACCTTGGCAGTGCCCAGGAGGTGAACTGGCACCTCCCCAGCTACCAGTCCACCACCATACTTTGGTCCGTACAGGGACTTGAACCAGCAACCGTCCGGTTCCCAGCCCAACTCCCTACGGACTGAGCTACTGCTACTGTTTTGCGGGGGAGAATTCTGAATATATTTTTCACTTAACAACCGGTTGGACTGATGTGACTGTCCACGTGTAATTATGCTTTTGTGTTAACGTGGGATTTTGACAGCTGTGTGAATTACATATTCAAATCTAGGATTTACACTTCTCTGTCATTTTCCTATTTTCTATTTTACAGTTCATCTATGACGAAAAAGTGGTTTGGTAAGTCTAATTTTTAAATTGAGTGTTGATTGTTTAAACTAATCACAAGAATGAACAACATGCCTCGGATTGTAATTCACAGAATAATTCACATGCTAAATTCATTGTGCGTTCCAGGTGGGAAGCTCTCACGTTAATTCTGATGTATTTCGTCTACATTTTGATCATGAAGTAAGTACTATAATTGAAGAATAATTAAATTTCAACACCTTATGTTTTTTTCTTAAAGAATACTCATTGACAAAATAAGGGCACTTTAAAACAGCGGCCACAATCCGTTGATTACCGTCAACCGTCAAAGCATATCAGTGTAATGTTCTTCATTTTCACCAGTCAGAATGCTCTCCAAGAGCCATATTTCTGTGTTAGGTCAGTGCCTATTCATTTTCATATTTATATATATTGAAAATTAACACATACAGACAATTACAAACAATAACACTGAGACATGGAACGCGTCCCAGAGCCAAAACAAAACAAAACAGAGTAAAGCTGGGAGGGAGGGAGACAAAACAACACAAATTGTCTAGGGTCCTTTCCGGCGCTCCATGGATGTGCGCCGTTGACAGTTCCACATACATCCAAGAAGGAAAGGGTCCATGCACGGATAGACATGTCATGAGGTGGCAAAACATTAAAAGTAACGGGTATAGTGCCATTAATCAAGGTGGAAACTTTGGATGCAATATTGTTCCAGAACTGACCAACAGGAGAGCACTCCCAGAACATGTGAAGATATGTACCTTGAGCTTTAATTGGGAAGAAAGTACATAAAGGGCTGTTCATTATTTTCATATGGTGCATTTTCATGGGGGTGAGCTATAACCTATGAATGAAATTGTAGTGAGTCTGCTGATGGTCTGGATTGCGTGATACTTCTGGAATGTTAGACCATACATCATGCCAGTCGAGATTGGTACCCAGGCCTGGGCAATCACGGGCTTGGATACCATACCACAGTTTTTAGGCTGCACAGTAAATAATAAAGGCCTCTGCCTGGGAACACCGTATGCCTTGAGTGCCGACCTTAACTGAAGGTAAAAGAAAAAAGAGGAACGTGGTAGACTGAATGTGTTTTGTTAGGGGAACAAGCCAACCTCGCTAAAAATGTCTTTTAGGCAATGAACTCCCCTTTGTTCCCATAGTGTGGCTGTTATTGGCCTCCAACCAATCAGGAATGCCGTATTATTGAATAATGGGGAAAAAGTTTGCAGTTACAAGCTGGCAGTATGTTTCAGCTAATCTCCCAGTTTTTATATGATGAGAGATAATGGGTCCAAAGCGTAGCTGGCACTGTTTATTTGAAACATTGGCAAAAAGAATGTCATGGAGTGACCAAGGCTCTGTCATAGCAATCTCTAAGGTACACCAACCAACAGATGTATCTGGATTAAACCAGTTGAGGAGGGGTGAGATTGGATTATCCAATTTATACCATGGCAAAAATTGAACTTTTGGTAACTATTTCTTTTTTGGAAACAATGTGTAGGCACGCTCTGAGTAAACATGTGTATGAGTATTCCACTAGAATGCATGATGATGACTCTATGTCAGAGTGCTATGTCCCAATATTGTCTGGGGTTTTCACACCTATATTTTGTTTATTTTTGGTACAAATCAGTTGATGAGTTTGGAAACTTGGAGTGATTTCCCCTGCACACCTGGAAAAATCCAAGCGTACATGCCCAAAGAACCGCACCAAGGGGTAAAACCAACTGTAGTGTGATTCAACCCAACTAAATAAGGCAGGTGTGAAACCCCCTAGGAGATGAGGACTAACAATTAAACAAACCCTGCAGAGAGGGTGAAGTAAAGTAATTTATTGTTAAACCAAGAAACACCACAAACAACAGAAAGCGTTCTCTATAAATAACGAAGATTAATATTAATCAGTAAAAGTAAACTAAAGAGCAAAGTTTTTATTAAATTAACAAATGACATTCTAATAAACACTACAGTGATTCACAGCACAGCTGTGTTAGAGCAACACACACAACTTCCACTCAGCTGTCCGGCACACTGGCCGCCGCTGAATAAGTGGCCCCGGCAAGGCCACTTATTGATTCTTCCTGATGATCACAGCTGAGCAACTTCAGCTCGCAGGTGTGACGTCACCGGCAGTGGCGCACACCTGGAGAGGATCAACAAACAAAACCCAGACACTAAACACGACAGCACATTTAATAACACAGATCCTTTCTGTTTGCTGAAGTTAATGCACACCGTGCAGCCAATCTGAATTGAGTATTCTCTGTGGCCTGGGAATAACAAGTGTGACAATTTAATGTAAAAAAATAAACTACATAAAGTATAAAATGCAGACAAACAATGGGGCATGATAAATCAGTTGTCAATCAAACAAAACTGGTAAATAACTGCAAAGTGTTTTGTGATCTAAAAATCTTAAATCACGGGGCAGTTTCACAGATGCTGTACATAAATGTTCAGATAATTAAATAAATGTGTCTGTTTCAGGATGAACTCCCATATTGTTCGTTTCCTGGAGAGGCGGAAGAAGAACCCGTCTAGTTTAAGGAACGGAGCGGCCAATAACGCTGACCTAGACGATGGCTGTGATGCTACTGCTGTTCTACTGAAGAAGGGTACACTTTAGATTTTACAAGGATTCAACAGTTGGGCGCATATAAGTACTGGGCAGATGGATAAACTGTTGTTTAACCAGGCAGTAGTTTCAATACAAGACACTAGTTTCTGTTTGTTTACCACTTCAACAAAAGAAATACATGTTTAGTAGTGAGCTTTGCAGATATTGTTCAATGTATTCTATAATTTGGGGCAGAGCCGCCAGGCTAGCTGTTTCCCTCTGCTTCCATTTGTTATGCTAAGCTAAGCTAAATGCCTCCCTGCTGCGTTTTTATGGATCCCACGTAACTTCTAGGAAAGACCCACCCTATAAAACAAGCCGATTGGTTGGGATTAGGCATTGACCTTGAGTGGTTAAAGTTAGGAACTCCGATTGGTCAGGGGACCTGAACAAATCGGGTTCCGTTACCTTGCGTAAGCGTAGACGCATGGCCAAAAGTAGCGTGTGAATGCTATTGAAGAGCAGGTTTTGTCTAGAAGTTGCGTGGATTCCATAACACCTCCCTGCTTCATCTCCATATATGGTACTGAAGAAAGGGAAAAGTGTATTATCCAAAGTGTTGACAACAAGATCATCCACAACACACACACACGCACACACACAAACACACACACACACACACACACACACACCTTCCTCGATTTATAGTAAGAAAGATAGATAGTTAGATACCTTCAAATCAGCCCACTCAATCAGAATCACAAAATTTTGATCCCCTTTTGACTATTGATCCCCTAAGGGAAATTGCTTAGTTTCAGTTGCTCACAGTCAAATTTAAGGTAAAATAAGAGTAAGAAAATAACAAGTCAATAAGTGTACAGTAACATGAAGTAACAAAGCTACAGTAACAAATAAAAACGTTATGTGTGTGTGTGTGTGTGTGTGTGTGTGTGTGTCTGTTCTGCAGCAAACCACCACAGGAAGCCGTCGGTGCTAATGGTGGACGAGCTGCTGTCGGCATACCCCCACCAGCTGTCCTTCTCCGAGGCGGGCATGAGAATCATGATCACCAGCCACTTCTCCCCGAGAACCCGCCTCACCATGGCTTCTCGCATGCTCATCACCGAGGTCAGGATGCACACAGACGCACCACAGCTGCACTTTTGATCCAAATAAAGAGAGACAAAACAAATTGCTGCCATTTCCAGTTTGAAGCAGACTGCAGTGTGTTTTGCCTTGGAGGGAAAAGTGTTTCAGACAGCCTCTTTAACAAGGTAATCTGGTGGAGGACCATCTCAAGGACCAGTGAAGACATGAGGTAGACATCTGGTTATCTCATTCCACCTCCTATCTGCAGCATACATATGCAGGGATCAAATTTTTTTTTTTGTGATCAGTTTTTATTTTTTTTTATTTTGGAAAAGTAAACAGCAACAAACAATTACAAACTATACACTGAGACAGAGAACGCGTCCCAGGGCCAGAAAGAAAAATAAATAAATAAAATAGAACACATAGGGAGGAAAGGGAAGGGAGGGAGACAAAAACAACACACGCAGAAACAGACACAACCAAACGCATACACAAACAGAAATATACACAGACAGATACAAGACAAGGAACCAAACACGGCAACAGCCCCGACTTCACAGCCCCAGTCCAGAGTCTTTCCCTGCGCTCCATTAATGGAAAGCTCTATTACACCACATGGTCCATGTGTGGATAGACAGGTCGTGGGGTGGTTTTCAACGTGTCGCAATCATCTTCTTTGCAGCTGTAGGTCCAGCAAATATAGCATGTTTCTAAGTTCCAGAGAGTTGGATTGCGTGACACTTGTGGAATACTAGACCCAACATCATGCCAGTTGAGATTGCTACTCAGGCCTGGGCAATTGCGTGGCTAGATCCTCTCAAGAGTAAGGGCGGAGCGGCCATATATCACTAAGAACTGATAAAGCCTAGATACCATCCCACAGTTTTTAGGGTGCACAATAAATAACTTCCGGATAGGATGGATGGGCAAAGGCCTCTGCCAAGGGACGCCATACGCCTTGAGTGCTGATCTTAATTGAAGGTAAAAGAAAAAGAGGAACGTGGTAGATTGAATGTGTTCTGCATGTCAGGAAAGGGCAATAAGCCAACCTAAATGTCTGTCTCTAAATGTCTTTCAGATAATTTACGCCAGCAGGAGGGGAGAGAGGTAGCATAGAGCTCACTAAATTAATCTTGGGTAAAACATTCCTTTTAACCCCTGAGATACAGGCTTGAATAGACATGGGGAGACCCATTCACTTTTCCATATCTTTTAAGATGTTGTTCAGAGCAGCATAATAGTTATGTTTAATAATCTGGTTTAAGCAGGGGAAGACCTCAATGCCCAAATATTTAAACTGCTTAACAATGGGGATGTTAGCAGGGATGATTGAACTGAGTCATTTCAATGTAGTGCAAACTTTGACCAGTTCATTTTAAAGCCAGATAAGCTTCTATACTCCTTCCTCTAAGAAAACCAAAACATCGTCTGCAAACAATGAGAGATGATGCTGTGTATTTCGAATGCATATCGGTGACACCATAATCAATTGGCGAATGGCTTGAGCCAGCGGCTCCAGAGAAATGACAAGTAGTGCTGGACTTAAGGGGCAGCTTTGGCGGGATGATCTAGAAACTGGAAATAAAGAGGAGGAGGAGGTGCATCTAGTTAAGACTCGAGCTGTGGGATTAGAATTCAAAGCTTTAATCATACCAATGAAAGTTTTACCAAAGCCCATCACTTCTAAGATTGACCATAAAAATGGCCACTTAAGTCTGTCAAAAGCTTTCGTTGCATCAAGCAAAAGAAGTAACATTGGGGTCTTACTGTCCTCTGCTGCATCAACAGTGTGGAAAAAGTCTAATATTGTCTGCTGCTGGTCTCGTTTTTATGAATCCTGTTTGGTCGGGGTTCACTAATCATGCCATATGAGACTCCAAACAACGAGCTAGGGGCTTTGAAAAGATTTTTATGTCAGCGTTAAGCAGGCTCAGAGGCTACAACACTCTGTAGGATCCTTGTCCTTTTTCAAGAGTAAGGAAATCAAGGCTATGTTAACATCCCTTGAAAGTTTGCCCTTCTCAATAGAGAAGTTAATCATGTCAAGAAGGAATGGGCCCAGTGGTTCCCAAAAAGTTGCATACAATTCTGGGGGGAATCCCATCAAGGCCCAGTGATTTTCCTTTTTGGATATTCCGCATTACCATCTTAGTTCCTCTAAAGTGATCAGCTTGTCTAAGTTATCTGACTTCTCCGGTGATAACTGAGGCAAGTCAAGCTGATTCAACCAGCTGTCATAGTGGGAATTATCCAAAGTAACCTCTGGTATATACAGATTGGAATACAATGTCTGAAAGGATTTATTTATTTCAACAAGGTCAGTTCTAATATTACCATCTTAATAGCATACCAGATTGCTATTACATACAAATGCAGTATGTTTGTATAGCATACTGATAGATTTGTATTTTTTTTAGATTGACCTACATTTGTGCATGTCCTTTGCTGGTGGTTTTTATATAAGCCGTCTTATATAACACCAACAAGCCGTTTCTACCACACCCTCACATTTTTGTATTTCTTCAATGTAATTTGTAGTTTTTATGTTCAGTGAAACACTTCAACTAAACTAAAACTAAGTGTTTGTGTGTGTGTGTGTGTGTGTGTGTGTGCATGTGTGTGCATGTGTGTGTCTGTGTGTGATATACAGAGGCAGCGTCTAATCAACACCCGGACTTTGACCAACGGTGACTCGGATGTTCCAGTGAAAGTAGGAAGTAGGCGGGGCATAGAAAATGGGCTGTCCAAGGCTGAAAGGGGTGTCAGTGTGCGCCGCGACGACCAAGAGGCGGGCAATGAGACGGAGACTGAGGACAATGAGAACAACGAGAACGATGAAGAGGAAGAAGAGGATGGAGAGGGACCCTTGGTACCCTTCCAGTGCCCAGGTACCTGCTGGAGATTAGATTAGATTAGATTCAACTTTATTGTCATTACACAGGTACAGGTACAAGGCAACGAGGTCTAACCAGAAGTGCAATAGCAGTAAGTGCAGGATATACAATGGTTCCATAAGTGCAGGACATGGATAAGTAGTGAATAAATATAGAAATTAATACTATTAAAACAGAATTTTACAGATAGATTTGTCCTATGAATATAATATATAGATAACAAGTATTGTGAGCAAGATTTACAGCTGGATATGTACTGAATATAATATACAGTTGGATATTACTATAAATAGAATTTTTACAGATATGTACAATGAACATAATATACTGATGGTTTACAGGTGAATATGTACTATGAATATATATACAGACGGCTATTATTATAAACAGATTTTTTACAGATATATATGTAATAAGTTAGTCTAAAATGAGCAGTATAACAATGGATTTAAAGATAGTACAAATAAAGTTTGGGCAGTATGGAGGACCAGGTCTACCATATTTAAAAATAAATACAGAAATAAATAAATGCTCAAATAAATAAGCATATAATTAATTGCCCCAAAAAATACAATAAACAAATAAATGTAGGTAAAATTAAATAATGAGACATAAATGTATATATCTCTTTTAATTAGCTTCTTTATTTATTCACCTTTGTAATAATTACCTTATTTATTTATTGTCCGTTATAATCTTCAACTTTATTTATTAATTACTTATTTTTTAAATGTATTTATTTCTGTGTGTGTTTAAATTTTTTTGTCTGTTTTATTCTTCCGTTGCATTTTATACCCTATTTATTTTCACCCCTGGTATTTATTTCTGCCTGTCAATTTTACATTTCTTCATGCATTCCTGCCTCATTATGCAAATGAGGAGGGGCTGGTCTTAAGGGGTCAACTTCTGCCCATTGGTTGGTTAGCATTTTACTGCATCGGTCGAATCTACATGCCACCGGCTACAGTCACAACAAAGATGGCTACTTACGATGAAGTTGTCAGTGAGCTGAGGCATTTAGCAACTGTTTTTGAAAACAATGCTAACGTTATAAGTATTGACTTTATAATTTTTCGTTTAGACGCTCTGACAGAACGTGTGTTTCAGTTAGCATCACACATGGACACACAGATTCGCAACAAATTTATATAACATTACTACAATAACATTGTACAGCGGGAAAATTGTGTTTTAAAAGAAATTACGATGATCCGTGTCGCGCTGGTTTCGAACCCTCTTCGGCAAAAAACAAAAGCATACGAGCCCACTGCACAGTCCACTACACCATCACATCATTCACAGTCCTGCTGAAAAAAATATTTGTTTTCTCTCAGTATAACAGGAAAAACCATTTAACAGCGCAAACCGAAACAACTTGTTACCTTGATTTAAGCTTAATTTCATAATTAAATCGAACACTATAACCTCCTGCTACACCTCTGCACTATCCATGTGCAATGACTCGTCATAAATGATACCAGGCAGCACACGGTTTGTGAAACAATCGGTCTAAAACAACTGGTTACCCTGGGCTGAAAACGCGTGATCCCGAGGCTCTCAGCTACAACAACAAGTTTCTTGGATTTCTGGGAAGAAGCAATATTTCTATTGACGTGGCTCAAATGCCTAAATCTACGTTTCCAATTGCCTACAACCTTATGTTTACGTTATGTTGTTGAACACATTCTGTCTTATGAGTGCTCCCGACCATTAAACCATTTTACACATGCATTCAAGAAGATTCCCAGAAATCCAAGAAACTTGTTGTTGTAGCTGCCTGGTGTCATTTATGACGAGTCATTGCACATGGATAGTGCAGAGGTGTAGCAGGAGGTTATAGTGTACGATTTAATTATGAAATTAAGCTTAAATCAAGGTAACAAGTTGTTTCGATTTGCTGTGTTAAATTGTGATTCTTGTTCTACTGAGTGAAACGAAAGTTGTTTTTCATTAAATACGTGAATGATGTGACAGTGTAGCGGACAGTGCAGTTGACTCGCGTGCTCTTATTTTTTGCCGAAGAGGGTTCGAAACCAGCGCGACACGGATCATCGTAATTTCTTTTAAAAACACAATTGTTGCTGTACACTGTTATTGTAGTGTCGTGCTCAGATATTCTGAGTGCATATCTGGATGCGTAGGTGACATAAATAGCCTATACTACAACACCAACAATTCAAAAGGTTGGCCACAAACTATTAACATTTCTTAAACAGAACTTTGTATTGTAGGGGTTTCAAATGTGTATCTTCCGTCTTACACATAACGTTGTAGGCTATTGTAGGCTATTAGAAACGTAGATATAGGCCTTTGAGGCATGTCAATAGACATTGCTTCTTCTCATAAATCCAAGAACTTGTTGTTGTAGCTGATTGCGAGCCTCGGAATCACGCGTTTCCAGCCCAAGGTAACCAGTTGTTTTAGACAGATTGTTTCACCAACCGTGTGCTGCCTGGTGTCATTTATGACGAGTCCTTGCACATGGATAGTGCAGAGGTGTAGCAGGAGGTTATAGTGCACGATTTAATTATGAAATTAAGCTTAAATCAAGGTAACAAGTTGTTTCGGTTTGCGCTGTTAAATTGTTATTCCTGTTATACTGAGAGAAAACAAATATTTTTTTCAGCAGGACTGTGAATGATGTGATGGTGTAGTGGACAGTGCAGTGGGCTCGTACGCTTTTGTTTTTTGCCGAAGAGGGTTCAAAACCAGCGCGACACGGATCATCATAATTTCTTTTAAAACACAATTTTCCCGCTGTACAATGTTATTGTAGTGTCGTGCTCAGATATTCTGTTAAATTCAGTATAGTTTATATTGAGGTGCGACATGCAACGGCCAGTAAACTGTATATGAATTTGTTGCGAATCTGTCGACGTGGGTAACCGTTGAGGTTTACACGGCATCTGGACATGCTCGGAAACCAGTAGGTGGAAAAACCAGAAGGCACATAACACCGGTGTAACACCAAAGTCTGTGACCATCTTATTTTGTGACTGTAGGGGGCGCTGTTGTCACTGGCACAAGGGGTCACATATTCTGACAGCTGTTGTCAGAATATGTGACCCTACTGTAACTTTGCAGAATTCACCTGTCACAACAACCAAACCATTACAGGTGACTTGTTTTATCTTCATGTGTATAGACAAGAAACAATAATCACGCTGGTCAACATCTGGTCTTAGGCACAAAGGGTCACATATTCTGACAACAGCTGTCAAAATATGTCATTCTTTGCCATCCAACGATGAACTGTTGTTTCGCTGATTCCAAAAAGCCTTGCAATGGCACCAACAGGCAAACCCGCATGTAAAGGTCCTTCCACGGCGTCCACAGGCAGCATATAAGCAGGGCGACCAGCTATCCCAGGTGTGTGAATAACGTTAGCGACCGAGTTAAGAAGATAGGCCGCTTCCTCCAGATTCTGAAAAACTACATTGTCGACATCTGTGTCCAGAACTTTTTGATTTATAAAGCAGGTTGCGTTGCTATATGAATACTGTCAAAGTATCAAAATGACAATACACAGAGAAGTGGCTTAAAGGGACATATGCTAAAACGAAGCGTGTTAGACAGAAGTATACAGGTATTTTCAGACAGACAGTATGGGAACTGTATGAGAACTGTATGAACCTGAAAATGGGCATAATATGGGATATTTAAAGAAATAATTCAATGTTTTTGGAAATTTGTTTTCTTTCCTGGAGTGACTCAAGGAAGTTGCACACAGTCACTGCAAGATAGGTAGAAGGTAGCAGCAAATTACCACCACCTACATGTCTATTAGGGCTGTTGGGAACGAATTACGAAAGTTGAATATAACTCAAATAGTAAAAAAAATCAATACTATTTGAATGCTGAAATTACTATTCAAATGTGATTTTATTTTTTTATAAATAGGTTTGCCAATCTCCCTCTTCCCACGTCACGTTTGATGAACAATAACTTACGGTATACTCTAAAATCGACATCCACTGAGCCAAAATGCTTACAGATGTGCTCAAATTTGTTGGTACCCTTACAGCTCATTGAAATAATGCTTCATTCCTCCTGAAAAGTGATGAAATTAAAAGCTATTTTATCATGTATACTTGCATGCCTTTGGTATGTCATAGAATAAAGTAAAGAAGCTGTGAAAAGAGATGAATTATTGCTTATTCTACAAAGATATTCTAAAATGGCCTGGACACATTTGTTGGTACCCCTTGGAAAAGATAATAAATAATTGGATTATAGTGATATTTCAAACTAATTAGTTTCTTTAATTAGTATCACACATGTCTCCAATCTTGTAATCAGTCATTCAGCCTATTTAAATGGAGAAAAGTAGTCACTGTGCTGTTTGGTATCATTGTGTGCACCACACTGAACATGGACCAGAGAAAGCAAAGGAGAGAGTTGTCTGAGGAGATCAGAAAGAAAATAATAGACAAGCATGGTAAAGGTAAAGGCTACAAGACCATCTCCAAGCAGCTTGATGTTCCTGTGACAACAGTTGCAAATATTATTAAGAAGTTTAAGGTCCATGGAACTGTAGCCAACCTCCCTGGGCGTGGCCGCAAGAGGAAAATCGACCCCAGATTGAACAGAAGGATAGTGCGAATGGTAGAAAAAGAACCAAGGATAACTGCCAAAGAGATACAAGCTGAACTCCAAGGTGAAGGTACGTCAGTTTCTGATCGCACCATCCGTCGCTTTTTGAGCGAAAGTGGGCTCCATGGAAGAAGACCCAGGAGGACTCCACTTTTGAAAGAAAAACATAAAAAAGCCAGACTGGAATTTGCTAAAATGCATATTGACAAGCCACAATCCTTCTGGGAGAATGTCCTTTGGACAGATGAGTCAAAACTGGAGCTTTTTGGCAAGTCACATCAGCTCTATGTTCACAGACGAAAAAATGAAGCTTTCAAAGAAAAGAACACCATACCTACAGTGAAACATGGAGGAGGCTCGGTTATGTTTTGGGGCTGCTTTGCTGCGCCTGGCACAGGGTGCCTTGAATCTGTGCAGGGCACAATGAAATCTCAAGACTATCAAGGCATTCTGGAGCGAAACGTACTGCCCAGTGTCAGAAAGCTCTGTCTCAGTTGCAGGTCATGGGTCCTCCAACAGGATAATGACCCAAAACACACAGCTAAAAGCACCCAAGAATGGATAGGAACAAAACATTGGACTATTCTGAAGTGGCCTTCTATGAGTCCTGATTTGAATCCTATCGAACATCTATGGAAAGACCTGAAACTTGCAGTCTGGAGAAGGCACCCATCAAACCTGAGACAGCTGGAGCAGTTTGCTCAGGAAGAGTGGGCCAAACTACCTGTTAACAGGTGCAGAAGTCTCATTGAGAGCTACAGAAAACGTTTGATTGCAGTGATTGCCTCTAAAGGTTGTGCAACAAAATATTAGGTTAGCGGTCCCATCATTTTTGTCCATGCCATTTTCATTTGTTTTCTTATTTACAATATTATGTTGAATAAGAAATCAAAAGCAAAGTCTGATTTCTATTAAATATGGAATAAATAATGGTGGATGCCAATTACTTTTGTCCGTTTCAAGTTATTTCAGAGAAAATTGTGCATTCTTCGTTTTTTGTGGAGGGGTACCAACAAATTTGAGCACGTCTGTATGTTATCAATAGTTGGCTGCGTTGCGAGTAATAGGAGCTTAGCTGGGAGCTTAATGGAGACAGCTAAAATTATGTTAGCTGGCTTACAGCTGTCAGAGTTAGTTTCAACTTCATATATTACCTTCAAACAGCTGTGTTGTCAGTAACGTGACAATCTGCAAGAAACAGGTTGCTTTAAATCAATAAATTACAGGGCTCAACATAAAAAAAATATAGTTTTTTTTACACATTTATGCCTGTTGAACAGGTAGGTGGGTATTGACTTTTCAATCATGGAAGTTTTATTGTGTAGCGGTAATTCATCTACACAAGCGGCAGTAAATAATCCTCAGTATTGTTTACAGTCATTTACATGGCTCTGTGCGATCAACTAGCTCAACATACTGTTTTACTGACCTCGGGTCATTGTTTATGTCGAGCCTTGCACTAAAATAGCACTGTGACAGCACTGTTTGGCTTAGTCATAATGTCGTTAGCATCGTGGCTAACACTATTGTTAGTGTTACTTAGCTTATGACAAATCATTTCAGCTGTGCTTACTAACATGATGTCATTGTGCTAACCGAGGAACGTTAGCCTTTACAACAGAGCTGCTTCAATACACTTGTTAGATAATGTTTCATTACATAGTTCTCTGTTGATTCGTGTTTGTGTCAGAAACTGCATGGCCTATTACTCGCTTAAAATGTTTTCAGAAACACGTTTTGGTGAACTATTTTACCACTCCGTTCCGAGGAACTTTTTTGACCAACTTGGGGAGACTGATCAGTCCAACTGCTTTTTCTGCCAAGGGTCGGCCGTCTGGTTGGCGTGTCAGGGGCTTTAAACACCTGCACTGCTGATCACACAGAACACTCACAACACAGACAGACACACAGGGAGAAGCTTTTAGCTAGAAGGTAGAGGGGGCAGGAGAAGAGGGTGTGAGAGCAAACAAGATATATATGTTTTAGAAGTGGTGGCATGCATATTGTTGAACGTCCGGCTAGCTGTTTTGTCCTACCGCTAAGCTACCATGTCCCAACTACAACGCCATACTAAACACACAGACGTGATTCATAAAATAAGCAAGAATAAGATGAAAAACTGAAAATAATAACAAAAAGTTGATTTAATGTTGATTTGCTATGTGTTTGCTATTTGCAGTATATTTCAGAGTGTTTGCTGGTGTAAGCAATTATTGTTGATCATCTGCAAGTGTAATTCGTATCCAGTCGAGTGTGTGGATCAAATTGTCTTTTTTATGTCTTTATTCCAATTGGAAATTGAGTTAAATTGATTAGAAACAGTCTAGCAAATTAAGTAGTTTATTAGTTTTTATCCTTTTTTAAATTAACTTGTTAACATATTAATCTTACTACTGCATTCTTTTCTTCATATGAAAGTGCTGTATATACAGCATACAGCATCCATACATTGTTCACCTGTGTCTCACTTTGCAAAAACACACATCCTGTATGAGCGATACTAACAAAGAAATGCAAACGTCTCTACATTTCAAAGCTATGGACAGAAATAAACTTGCATGAATATTTTTTTTCTTAAACTAGAATAGGACAGCAAACTGTTCTTATGGGTGGATATCAGTTTAAATCTTGGAGAACTTAGTGTCATGGCACAACCACAACCCTGGGGAAATCTTATTTATTCTCGTTACGTCTAGGGATTGCAGATATTGGTTTTGCTTGGCCTACTATAGTCATACCTAGCACCTTTCTACTCTTCTCTTTGGTCAAGCTCCATCTTTGTTCAGGTGTCAGACAGCGTCAACACCAAGTTGACAGTTTATTTGTAGGCATTTGAAGACACGGACATAACATCAACACAACTTGTTGGAGAAAATATCACAACAAATCAGCCAATAGAAACCAAGAGGTGGATTATGACATGACATAGTATAAAAGGGCATAATAATCTGTCTTTTTCCCCTGCCTCCATGCATCTGAGCCATGACACTGTGTCTCCTATCTTGTGTGTTTGCAGCGGGTATGTTTAACAAGCTGAAGTGGCTGGTGGCCTGGCCTCTGTGTCTGCTGCTCTACGTCACCGTCCCCAACTGCGCCAAGCCTCGCTGGGAGAACTACTTCATGTTATCCTTCTTCAGCTCCACCCTGTGGATCGCAGCCTTCTCCTACATCATGGTCTGGATGGTAAGAGACTGGGAAGAAAAGAGGGGAAGGCAAACTGGCAGAGATGGGGATAAAAACATACATTCTCCGTGATATGCCGTTCTGCAATAGCCTGTGTGATTTTATACATTAACATTTGTTTAAAATCGTTTAATGTTGCTGCGGAGTAAGGTCTGTCTTCTCCACAGATACATAGGAGAGACAAAAACACTCTGGGTTGTTTGCATTTTTTTAAACCAATCACAATTGTTTTGGGCGGCGCTAAGCTCCAGACGCAACGACGAGGCCTCTGCACAATACTCTCGTGAAGGAACTTGTTTTGGTGGAAAATTTGCACCCAGCAAACGATAACGCCACATACAATATTAAATTAACTGTTAACACAATACAGTAATGTGAGCTATTTAAATTATCTGGATACATGGTTAAACATAATTTCTGCTTACTAGTGTATCGCCTTTGTCCACAACAATCCCACCAATTGGTTTTAAAATACATAGCTGAAATAAAGCAGCTGAATGGTGTAGATCCAAGCTCCTAATACATGTCCAGTGTTTTGCCTAGGTTTGTGGAAGATTTAGGTGCACGTATTTGGCAGGACGTTGGAAAAGTTCAAAATAACAATTTAAAAAAGGTTAAAGACTAAACTTGCTAACAGACCCAAAACCTTAGGGAAACGCTGCACGTCTAAACCATCCAAAACTTCGCACATGGCAGGTGTACTGCTGTGGACAGACAGAAGTGTAGTTGTGAGAGTGAAGTAGTGACTGCAGCTGTGGCTCAAGAGGTAGAGCATTAGAGGTTGAGCACTGAACCTCAGGTTGCTCCTGTTGAGGAGGCTAGCACCTTGCAAGGCAGCTGCGCCACCATCAATTTATGTGGATGGATGAATGAGAGGCAAATTGTAAAGCTAAGAAAGAAAAAGAGCTATATAAATGCAGTATATTTATCACTGGATGAGTGGTTCTCGCTTTGAACAGACAGGCTACTGTTGGAGCTAAATCCTGCTCCATTCTCAGGGTTCATTCAATTAGTAGTCAAAATCTCAGATGTTGAAATGTGAATCCATTTATTACATAGGATATCCTAGAGACAAAGTTACCTGGATCAAGCTGTCGCAGCTCTCCCCTTCCTTTGTCTCACTCTTTGGCTCTCAGACCCCCAGTATTATCTCACAAAGGGTGGGGTCTTGTGCTTATTCCTTATCTTTTAGTTGGGATGTGACTGAGGGTTTATGACCCTCAGAGACTTGGAAAGCAACAGAGCAGTTGGGCCATAAAGGGTGACTGAAACCAGAGACAGGATGTCTCTAACATCATCAATTCAGCTTATGACACATTTGTAGAGCTGGGTTATAACAAAATGTACCAGAACATCTTATATTATAAAACAGAAGTATTGCAAAACCACTTAATGCAACAAACAACAAACTATATATTTATAACAACAAACTTAATGCATGACCCACATGTCTTCATTTATGTTGAAATAATGCTTTTACCTTTTGGCTTGAATGTATAATGCAAATCACCCACAATGTTTAAGCACATATAAAATTTTAAATCCCAACACTACCCAACAACGCTGCAAGCAGCAATACTCGGAACCAAGCAATCGCCCCCCGTTCCAAACAGACATTGCTCTAAGCGGGCACTGCACTGGTTCTAGCAATTTAAGGTTCAGTATCTTGCAACATGTAGACTGCAGAGGCAAGGGAATCAACCACCAACCTTCTGATTGGTAGACAACAACTCTACCTACTGAGCTACAGAAATAGTAAAGCTAGCTTTTGGCCTCAGCTAGGACACAAACACCAGCCTCCTGGGTGCAGGTCCTATAGTTTAAAGAGAAATGTGCAGGTTGAACACCCCTATATAGCACAGTGTATATTAATGATAAGAAACTAGATTTTCAAAACTGGAGGAATATATAATTGCCGTAAACGATATTTTGAGATAAAATTGTGATAAATCACTGACCGGAAGTGACGTCACGCAAGGGTGTCTGGTCAAGTTCGTGCTCGAAATACAATGGACGTGGATGAAGAAACTGAGCTCTCCTATGATGGCCTACAGGCCTATAATTTTGGGCCTCCTAGGTGAGATAGAGGCCAGAGGTAGATTAGGGGGAAGATCAGGGGGAGGAACAATGGGCACAAGAGAGAAGTAGAGTTGTGGTGTCAACAAAACCAGTGGCGAATAGGGCAAGTGACTTGGTGAGTTACTGTAGCACAGTGGCTAACGCTGGTTCATCTAGGCTAGCTAGTAACTTAGTGTAATGCGATAAATCTGCTTTAGCAAACATACTTTTAACCTTGTTCTTCCGCCAAAATACAAGCAGTAATGGTCTGTCTCTGTCTCTTTTTGTCTGTGCGTCAGGTAACAGTCATAGGCTTCACACTTGGTATTCCTGATGTCATCATGGGCATCACCTTCCTGGCAGCCGGCACCAGCGTCCCTGATTGCATGGCCAGCCTGATAGTGGCACGACAAGGTAATCACACACACACACACACACACACACACAACACGACAACAGGTTACCAAGCTGTCATTTAACACAAACACACGCCTAAGGCCCGATGGATGTCAAACAATAGAGTGTGTGTGTGTGTGCGCCGCATAGGCACGTCATCTTTTTCTGCTGTCTCTCTTCCGTCCCTGTGGTGAGACTGTAAAAGAATGTGGGGGTGGTGAGGGACGACAGCCCAACAGGGTCCCTTCCACCATCCTTTCATCTGGGTTTATTATTGCTCCTGTCATCAAATATTTAAACGTCTCTTTCTGACTGCTCGCTGGGAGACACACACTCGCCACCGCAGTTTAGCCGTCCCTCTTTTGCTTTGTAGCCGCTGTCGCTTCACCACTCCGTTGTTTCTGTAGGACGTCAGTCAGACAGATAGCTCCACTGATCTTGCCCATATCCACCTACCTCTGTTCCAACGTATCGCACAAAAACACACACAAACACCCCCAGCGTCACTTCCTGTCTCCTTGTTGCCCACTCACTCACCTTTCCTTTCATGCTGTCTTTCTTCTCCTGTCCTGTTCCGTCTGTTTCTCCTGCTTTCTTTGTCCAGGAATGGGCGACATGGCGGTGTCCAACTCCATCGGCAGTAACGTGTTTGACATCTTGGTGGGACTTGGTCTCCCTTGGGCCCTACAGACGCTGGCTATCAACTATGGCTCAGATGTAAGTAGCACACTCCTCAATTAGAAATCAGAAAAACTAGCTAAACACTAAAGTTCTGTGATGGTCACACCCCTGCTAATGAGTCAAACATACTTGGTTATACAGTAGCTCAGCAATAGAAACTCACAGTGCGTTCTATTTGTACTCGGAGGTCTGAGGTCAAAGTCGGAAACACGCCCCCCCCCCACACTGAACTCAGATTCCTGAGTTGGCAATCAACAGTAGTGAAAGCTGTAGTAACATACAGTTTATTAGCACTTCTGTCTTATTTGTATCTCACAAAATCAGCTGTACACACAGCCCTGTCCATTGTCTATCTGTAGACATGTTGTCATGCTGTTTGTATGCACAAAAAACAGCGTCATACGTTTGACTGGTATTGCTAACAATGGCTAACCTGGCTAGGGCCAAGCCCACAATGAAAAATCTGACTTGTAAATGGAAAGCAATGAACTCGGTAATTTTGGTAGATGACTAATTTGTTGATTTTTTTTTCGATTAGTCAATTAGTCAACAATTACTTTTCTCAAGACACTCACAAAAACACTATTTGTTTTTACAAGATAAGATTTTTACACTTAGCAGCTTATATGGATTTGTTTTTTCAAAGAAGCGGTCTCCTCTCTTTGCGTCTCTAATGTAACCTCTCTCGCCCAAGTGAGGGAGCGGTACCAAAGCATGTGGTAAATGTCCATTCTGTGACGTGACCAAATCCTACAGCACTGCTGAGGTCTATCAGCACAGCTCCGCCTGGCAGTGCAGGCAAGTGGGGTTAAGACCGTAAACAAAGAGAGGAGGCGTAACGTTAGGCTAAGGCTAAACCCTAACCTCGGACTGTTGAGCAACTGAGTTGTACATCGGAATGGGAAAGAATTCCACCTGCAAAGCTTCAACAATGAGTGTCCTCAGTTCCCAAATGCTTATTGAGTGTTGTTAAAAGGAAAGGTGATGTACGTAACACAGTGGTAAACAGGCCCCTGTCCCAGCTTTTTTGGAATGTGGTGCAGGCATCAAATTCAAAATGAGTGAATCCATCCATCCATCCATCTTCATCCGCTTATCCGGTATCGGGTCGCGGGGGCAGCAGCTCCAGCAGGGGACCCCAAACTTCCCTTTCCCGAGCCACATTAACAAGCTCCGACTGGGGGATCCCGAGGCATTCCCAGGCCAGGTAGGAGATATAATATCTCCGCCTAGTCCTCGGTCCTCCCCGAGGCCTCCTCCCAGCTGGAAGTGCCTGGAACACCTCCCTAGGGAGGACCCCAGGAGGCATCCTCACCAGATGCCCAAACCACCTCAACTGGCTCCTTTTGACGCGAAGGAGCAGCGGCTCTACTCCGAGCTCCTCACGGATGACTGAGCTTCTCACCCTATCTCTAAGGGAGACGCCAGCCACCTTCCCGAGGAAACCCATTTCGGCTGCTTGTACCCTGGATCTCGTTCTTTCGGTCATAAACTAAATTTGACTAAATGAGTGAATATTTGAAAAAAACAGTACATTTTATCAGTTTGAACATTAAATATCTTTTCTTTCTTGTGTATTCAGTTGAATATAGGTTGAAAAGGATTTGTAAATCATTGTATTCTGTTTTTATTTACGCTTTACACAACGTTCTAACTTCATTGGAATTGGTCACGGCCTTGAGTTCCCTCGCAATAAGTTTTGAAATGAAAAGATAATGTGCGAAGTCAGAGGTGTTGCATGTGGCGTTGTACCAACACTACATTGTCAGAGAACTGCACCTTGTCTCTGCTTTACAGAGCTTCTTTTTATGTGGGCATGCATTGATTTTGCAACAATTTTAATTTACAAAATGTTAAATCATTTAAATTCCTGCTCTGTAGAGCGGAGAAGAAATATATTTATTAAGATCATTCCAAAAGTTATTTTTATTCTTTTTCTACTTATTTGTCTTCAAAGTGATGTACTACTGTAGTACTAATGTCCCACACATGATCTTGTTGCAGATCAAACTAAACAGTAAAGGACTGATCTTCTCTGTGGGGCTCCTGCTGGCGTCTGTGTTTATGACTGTGAGTATATACAGCATGTCTTATCAGTAGGGATGGAACAATACACTCACTTCTCACAATTTATCTAACAAAAAGAGCTGCGGACAAATGACTGAAAAATATTACTTCATTGATATAAACAGCAAAATAACAGATGCGTCCTCTTATCAGAAGTAACACTGATGAAATTGTATTAAATGCAATTTCAGTTGCTGTTTTAATAAGTGCAGATAACAAATTAAATGAAAAATTTAAAACAAAGTTCACATTCAAATAACTAAATAAAGAAACTGAGAAGATGTAGTGACGTCTGAAGTCAAACAAGTGAAATCAAAAGTAAAATAACGCCCTCTGCAGTTTAAAATTGCAACATTCTGATTAATTTTTTTTATCTCAACGGTTGTAATATTTAAACATTTATCGATTAATAACAGATTCATGATGCATGGTTACATCCCTACTTCCTCTTACAGATACAGGTCTCAATCTGTCTATTGATCTGTTTACCTGCCTGTTTCTCCACCCACATCCCTGTCCGTCTCTCTCTCTGTCTGTCCGCCTCACTGTCCGTCTGTCTGTCTATCTGTGTATCTTTCTCTGTCTGTCTGTCTGTCTGTCCATCTGCCTGTCGTATCTCTGTCCGTCCATCTCTCTGTCTGTATCTCTGTCTATCCGTCTGTCTTGTCTTTTTGTCTGTCTCTGTCTGTCGCTCTGGCTGTCTCCCTGTCTATCCGTCTGTCTGTCTCCCTGTCCGTCGGTCTGTCTGTCCAGGTCCTGGGAGTTCACCTAAACAAGTGGACTTTGGACAAGCGCCTGGGTTTCATGTGTCTCCTCCTCTACTCCGTCTTCCTGTGTTTCTCCTGCCTCATCGAGTACAACATCTTCACCTTTGTCAACCTGCCAACCTGCCGGGAAGAATGAGACACACGGACACACACAGGGACACACACACACACACACACACACACACACACACTCACATCAAAAATGGTGTTTGCAAGGAATTCCAAGTAAAGAGAAGTATTAAATTGAGGGTGGTGTCCGACCATAGAACGAGAACTTGAAAGTATCAATCTGAATAATTATTTGCAAACATGGTTTAACACCGGTCTGATTCACACCCACTGATTTCTGCTTTTATCCTCGTCTATGAGAAGATGTCCCAATCTGCTACTCTTTTTCTGATGCCTGTCTTTCTGCTCGGTGCAATATGGAGCTGCTCAGATGTTTGCTCACGATTAATCAGAGGGCAGGATTAAGTTCAGGAGCAGAGATAGAAATGACTGACTTGTTACAAACCGTCACACAGGACAGCATTGAGGACAGCATTCACAACAACAAAAACTCTCTGTCCAACTACTGCTTGCTTCTGACGTGAGGACCTTTTCTTTTGAAAATTCCCCCGTATTTAGGTGTGAAAGAAGTCATGTTTTCTAGCTGCTAACCTTTCCTGAGAGGAAAGGCAGGTCTTTTAGATCTACTAGTTGAGAGTAATAACTATAAAAGCAATGATGTAAATGGGTGGGAGGTTGTAGGTTAGCTCTGTGATACAAATAATGTTGTTGAAACCTTACAACCAGGGTACGATTTGGAAAAAAAAAAAAGCAGGGGAAGAGGGGGTTTGAGTAAACAAAACATAACACGCAGGAATTAAATCCCCCCCTTTCAATACCATGGATGCCACTAGGCCAGCCATGCCAAAACACTTAAATATGCACTGCAATATCCAATGGAAAATAATCTCATGTTTATTGACCATGACAAAGTGGTGTCAACATAAAACAGCGCTTTCAAGCCAAAGGGCGAAATTTACTTTGCCGTGAAAACAAAATAATTTCACCCAGGAAACGTTTGTTTGTGTGTTTTAATCCAATCCAAGATTTTTTTTCTAAACATAACTAGTTGTTTGGGTGCCTAAAGTTAACTCATCGCGGCATGACGCTCACTTTTTTTGAGGAGCCACATCTGGCGGTGCCTGTAACCGGCCTCCAGACACCTATTGGCAGCTAAACACCTGCTGCTGGAAGCCGGCGGCCTGGAGCTTTGTAGCAGCTAAATACAATCAGCAGCTGCCGCTCAGATTGTGTTCTGATTACAGCGCTTTACTTTAGTTTAAAATCTATTAATAATAATCTAATCTATTTTAAGTATATAATACATGGTCTATTGGTGACTTAGTATTGATCACTCTGAGCCCCCCCTTAGTCATACATTTTTGTCCATTTTGTGAGGCAGGGATCCCACCCCCACTAACACCACCCCTCCAGCAAATCGTACCCTGATTACAAACAAACATTACATTTATTTCATTAGCACAATTCTTCAGGCAAAAGTAAGATCTGTTACGCAGATGAGCACATTTTTCAAACGCCATTATAATTAGATTCCCATCATATAGGCATACTTAAGTGTTTTTGTTTAGACCATTTTAAGACATACAGCTACACAACTTGGGGTAAAAAGAAAATAAAGTTCATAAAACCAGGGCATTATCCACTCACCTTTTTATAAATTAAATTCAATAGCATCACAACTGTAGCTTCTATGTTTTGTACTGGAAATTAATTAGCTTTATGGAAAGTTCTTTTCTTGTCTTTCTGTAAATAGTAGACCTTTGTAAATACCCCCCAGATGTCATATTTATTATTTATTCATGTCATACGCACATTTCTCCTCTGGAGGTCACAAAACACCCGGGCAGGATTTTATTTTTATGGACCCCGGGTTGAGGAAATCTACACCTAAGATCTTTTTCAGAAGACCACTCGTGTCCAAACAATCACAATTTCCTCTGAAGGTATTGTTGATTTCATTAATGAACTTGATTGTTGGTGTGTGTGTGTGTGTGTGTGTGTGTGTGTGTGTGTACGTGTGTGTGTGTGTACGTGTGTGTGTGTGTACGTGTGTGTGTGTGTGTGTTAAAAGAATTCAAACTTGCACTGAAGAGCTTATACTAGCTTCACAGGGAGACTGTGAGTGTTTCTCCTCCCAATGCGTGCTGATTATAAGGATCGCTTCCTTGTAAAATGAAGCAGGTCTATATGAAATTATAATGTTAGGGTTTTAGGAAGCAAATGTTATGTTTTGGGGTATTGTTGTGGAAAGGTCTCATAGTGTGTGCTGCCACCTAGGGGACAGAAAATAATGAGCTGCTGCTTTTTTCTCATCCAAATAGAATAATAACAGTGGTGGCACTTAAAAAAACTGGGGTTGGACGAGGTATTTCCTCTGTGTTGGATGGATTTTATGTCCTAACAAAGAAATTAAGATTTTAATGAAGTGGTAGTGTCGTAGGAGTAGAGTAAAGATGCAATATGAAGCATCAGACTTTTATCCCAGCTTTATCCCAAAATGTTAAGGTCTGGGGGTTTGACTTCTTTTTTTTATCCAGGAGTTGTTTGTATTTTGTAATACCTAATGTCTAGATTTGTCCAGATATGGTAGGTTTGTGGTAAATTGAGATAGGTATTCCTACTAGTTTTTAGAGCATGTACAACGTGGTTTGTGAATCCCTACGGGGGAATTTTTATTCCGCTACAGGAGTCAAGGCACACCGCCAGTGAAGTCACACTATTCCTCAAAGACTTCCACCACAGAAATGACAAACACTTAAGACAATTGCGAAAATACACAACTAAGCCTGATTTTTTACAGGGACACTTTTAATTTATTGATCAGAAATGTAAAATATAAAATCTATTTTTTATTTTGAATGTACAAATAATTGTTTTTTTTTGTTTATATATTGTATATCGACCATATTTAATTATTTCAGAGACACAGGTAGAGTACTCTGTGCTATGACCGGAAAACAGGGTTTAAATGTGTTTTGAATCTTGTGTAATGCAATAACTATGAGGTTACGGATGTGTAAATATGCTGCTTTAAAGATCAAAGAGGAATTTATAATAGATTTTAACATGATGTATTCATATTGTCGATAATGTCTGTCAAAATGTGGCACTGTTATATCATTATTTATGGAACTATGTATCAATCACTATACAAACAATCAAAACAGGACTGTTGTTAACAAACGGAGCCCTACAACTCTCAACATCAGGAAAAAATGGGCTTCCATAAATTCTCTGAAAGAACTGCTGATATATTAATGAATGGAAAACTAGACAGAGATCCATTAAATCCAAGTAACTATTCCTTAATTTTAAGGTTTACATGTTTGCGAATTCATCTGACCTGCTGTGCACTGCCTTAAAGACTCTTTTGGTTAGGAGCAAATATTAATTGAAAGTTTACAAACTGAGCTCTGTCTTCAATTTAACTAGAATTGTTCCAAATTACATAGTTAAAGGACCTTCTTGAGAATTTACACTGACATATCATTTCATTTAATGAAATTGTTAGGAAGCTATTGGACCAATGAAATAAAGTGTGTCTCTTTTAAATCCCAACATGCTGATGACTGTTGGTACTTTGGAAATCACTGTTCAAAGTTTGGTTTCAAAACATCAACAGTTGGTGATTTGAATGACATTAAGAAGTGCACGTGTATTGTAGCATTCCTGGCTTAAACCAATGGAGACACATCGCGTCATACTTCATACTGAAATACACGCCCACCAGGGGGAACAACTTTCCGTTTACTTGTATTGCCGGAAGCAGTGGTGGTTCTACATTCAGTTACACCCAGGGCAAGACCCCCCCCCCCAAAAAAAAAAACACACAAAATTTAAGAATTTTGCACAATTACTATATTATAGTGTATTTGTATTTATTTTAAGTTCTGATAACTTACTGTCATAGTTTGTGCAGAATTGTGTTGGATTTTATTTTATTTTATATTGGAGGAGGAGATTGTGCACCTTAAAAAGTGTGTTTCCTGTAATTGCAATAGTTAAATAACTGGATTCTCTTAAGTGTGATTTTCAAATCTTCTAATGAATTTCACTTATGTTGTTTTAATAAAAATATATACAATCATATATATAATTACAATCATATATATATAATTTACCAAGACCAGAGATAATAATGTAAAATATTAAGAATAATATACAAATAAAATATAGAACAAATATTGTAAATAGCAAAAATCCTTCTTTATACAAATGTGAAAACACACTAAAGAGAGTGTAATTATTACACTATTGCACTAAGAACAGAAAACACAAACTAAAACTAAAACCTGACCTTTCTGGCCTTACTTAATGCAAAATCATCAATGATGATATTGTATGAAATTTGCTCCTCTATTGAGTGATTGATACTAGCGAAAAGGCCCGTTATCAACTCGATAATAAAGCCGTAAAGTCGGCTATCTTTCAACTCAGGATAGGATTGGAGATGACAAGTCTAACTGACATATAACCATGATCAGTTTCGTGGGTGCTCAGTATTAGCGGAGCACCCAGGGTATTGGTGCCTACGCCCAGCAATCCGTTCGGCCCAGAGGTGAACTGTCCCCCGCTCTCTCCTCCCTGTTCCCCTTCTCACACAGCGTCTCTGTTCACGGTACCTTCTCAGCAAGCAGGGGCGCCAATTTGCCAATTCCCCACATGGTGAAATGATAGATAATACAGTAGAAAACCGCTTTGAGTGTTTGTGCCGCCTCCCGTGTTTAATGAAAAAATGCTAACCCGGGTGACTGTCTGCTACGCCTGTGCCAAAAAACGCTACTGGCAGGACGGTTCCTCCTTGTTAATTTTATCTGCTAGCAAACAACATTAAAAATGCCTAAAAGCTGCTGTTTGGTGATATTCACTACCATGGCTAAATAACCCATGACTTAAGTTTTTATAAAACTGAGCTCTTATGAAGGCAAAAGTGGATACAGACGTGAGGAATCAGCAGGAAGAATAAAAATCCTGACCTAAAAGTTATGTGCTTTTAGCAAGCATTTTGTTATCAATTCAAATATCCAAATGTCAGTTTTAGCCCATGACTTAAGTTTTTAATGCATTTTGTTATCAAGTCAAATATCCAAAGTTTCAGCCTAAAAGTGGATACAAGAGGAATGCATTTTGTTATCAAGTCAAAATCCAAATGGGTTTCAGCCTAACTATGTCTCTAAGGGCCTTTTGTTATCAAGTCAAATATGTATCCAAATGTCAGTTTCAGCCTAACTATACGTCTCTAAGTTAGCTAAAGATTTTGTTATCAAGTCAAATATCCAAATGTCAGTTTTAGCCTAACTATACGTCTCTAAGTTAGCTAATGCATTTTGTTATCAAGTCAAATATCCAAATGTCAGTTTCAGCCTTCTGATTAACTGTAGGCACTTTTTTTTTTTTTTTTCTAACAGCAGCTTTTAGGATTTTTTCTGTTGCTTGCTAACATAAAACAGGAGGCACCTTCGCGCAATACAAGTAAATGGCGAGCAGAGAGTTGTTTTCCCTCTTCAGTGGGGGTGGGACTTACATGCGCTCTGTCTCTATAACTGTTGTTAGAGCATGTTAGACTAGCCACATGCTCCCTACTTCTCATGTTTGGTAGGGTAGACTCAGATACAAATATTTACTCTAGCCTATAGTATACATTATGCTGGCATTACTGGCTACAAGGCATTAATCTTCCTTTAATGTTCTAACACAATCTTTATAACCCAGGGCGTTGTTTTCAGTTTATCATACTTACAAAATATCAGCAAAATATCTGTATCATGCACTTTACCATTTAACAATTGATGCTACAGATTATTTGGTTCAATACATTCTGTGCTGCTATTCACTATGTGTACCTAATACCTAAACATAGGGTACCATGTCTTTGAAACTAACCAAACTTCAAACAAAGGCACTCACATTTTAAATAGAGGCCTCTTGTCAAGGAGATTTCTAAATAATTGGTGATATTCACATGGGTGATATTGCTGATGTACATATGTGTATAAATAGGTGTAAATGTATTTATTATATTTTTTTTGTCTCAATCTGTATATCTGTCGAATATATTTTCATAGATCCTAGGTCTCCCTTGTACCCCCTTTGATGTGTTTGAGACCTCCAAAGCTATTGTCCTTTGTTTACTCGCATGGAAGATTTCAATATAATAAATTATTTATGATCAATCGTAATGTAATTTGGGATGAGAGTCCAATGAGTTTTTAGACGGCACTGGATTTAGTTTGAACTGGATATCCTTTATGACTGCATGCTGTTGTTAGTATAGGATATAAGAGATGGAGAGTGTTTGCAGACGACACGTTTCTTGATGTATCCAAGCTTTACCTCTTTATACACAAGAAACTTTTCAACAGAATGGTTTACTTTGTGTCTAGATGTTTCAAATGTTATTTTAGACATAATTTTGCTACCTGAGCATTAATAAAGTTGTATTTGCTTAAGGTAACACAAGCATTGTCCTTTATTAAGTTTTTATTGAACCTAAACTCATGCAGAAATGTACCTGACAGGGGCTGACAAAGGGCGTTACATTTAGCGCAGTGAATACATTGTTTTATTAAAGTATCATCAGTCAATCAGACTTTATTTATACAGCACTTTTCATGCATGAGCCTAAGATCAAATACATGACGTGAGAAGGGGTACATGTGATGACATCCTTCATCACATGAAGGATGTCATCACATGTAACTCATCCTCTAACTGATGAGTTAGAGTCATCCTCTAACTCATCAGTTAGAGGATGAGTGAAGTAGTATGGGATCTTCCATTTCAAGACTGATGTGCCACTTTCCAATGCACCTGCATCTAAGAATAGTTGAGTGTATGAATTTTTTCTTTGTAAAATCAAATACAAACACAAAATCAGGCATGCAATTCCATTTAAAACATTTATTAAGTGCAAAATAATATGCATATCATTAAATGACATAATAAACAGGAAGATGCAAATGACATTTTGACACCATTAAGAACATTCTAGACATACAACAGCCATCTGTGGGCGCCTGGATAGCTCAGTTGGTAGTTGCCCATATAGAGAGGTTTACTCCAAGTTACAGTGGGCACTGGTTCGACTCCGACCTGCGGCCCTTTGCTACATGTCATCCCCTCTCTCTCTCCCTTCACTTCTTCAGTTGTCCTGTCATTAAATGCCCCAAAAAAATCATCTTTTTTGAAGAAGAAGAACAGCCATCTGTGAAACATCCCCACACGTAGACATAAATACTCACTTTGCTTTATCAAAGAAAGTTAGATGCCAATAACGTGACAGACCAAGTCAATTGAAAAATCTGAACACTTGGCCCCCAGAGATGTACACGGTGAGCTATGTACAGGTTAGATTAATGCTACAATACTCTACTGCCTCCGAAGGCTCTCAGGTTTCCTCTCTACTAACTACCTCTCACAACACTGTAAAACAGGAATGAACAGAGTGTTACAGTTCAATACACTCAGTAAATAAAAAGAATATAATTAGATTTCCCAACTACCGAAACCCTTAGATTCACAAGAAACTTTCAAGTATTTTTTGACTGACCGTACCAAACTCAATACTGATGTAAACTATATTGCAGAGTGAGCCCATCTCAGTAACATTCTCTCTCCTGCCCACGGTATACAGCTCAACAGTGAGGTTCCAGAAGTAAAACCTCCATACATTTTCTCCGTAAGGATTTTGATTATTAACAAACATGTCTAAACCATCCATTGTAGACTAACCATGAGCTCCAAGGTTGTGAAAAGAAGGTTTCTGCTTCTGTAGAAGCCACAAGTCCGTATGAAATTAACCTTGTTAAAGAAAAATTGCATTAATGTCATAGTTAACTCGCAATTATTTGCACATTTTTACCTATTATAATGTCCATTGATTTATTTTTGTCCCACTATTTTTTTCTCATGTTAATGTTAATCCAACATGGAAAAGTGGATTGGCTTGCTTTGTGCAAATGTTTTTTTATTGAAAACAACATTGGCATATAGCCTACTGTAGTGTTCCATTTCACACGTAATATATAAGCAAATAATCTCTCACACTGTCCAACAATAAAAGGGTGAAAAAAAATACTTTGATGAGGGAGAGAGAGAATTGGCATCAGCTGTGTGCTTGGCCATCAAGTGGTATTTCAGATTGGACGTGCTGCGATGATTGCTCAGCTCACAACAACAAAACACACAGATCACTTTGGTCTTGTCAATGGAACCATTTGGCAACTTTTAAAAAATAAACTTTCCATTCAGAATCTTATTAGCGCCCATTTTGGGCTCAAAACGTAACGTTACTACTCTTTGGCCAGCTCGCAGGCCCTAAACAAGTGTGTGCGGCGTGCCTGTTGTTTTGTTTCCGGTATAGCTAGGTAATGTTACTAGCTGTTGCAACAGCATGTGAAAAAACAACGTTTACTAGGCCAAAAATAACGTTAATCTTGCAATAAAATAATTAAATGTTAAAATGGGTTTGCATTCATTATTAATTAATTATTTAATTAATTAATTAGACGGGTTTAACAGACAGCACTACTTGTAGCTAGTTGGCTTGGTTCCAACACCCTGTACATAAGTAGTTCCTAAAAATGTCATTGGAGATATTGAACTGGGAAAAATACTTCTGTAACCAAGCCCTCAAAAATGTGTGTTTGTGTGTGTGTGTGTGTGTGTGGGGGGGGGTCACTGTTGAGCTTTATACACGCAAATGCACACACATACCTTTGTCTTTCCAAGTATCTACAAAAACCATAGAGCATGTGTCACTGTGAACGACCTCAGACCAGCTTTGAAGTCCACACCTTTTTCATAACTGACCATATCTTTTTTTTTTCACCAGGATAAAAACCTTTAACATTTGTCAGTAGTAAGAATTGCCAATATTGTTACGTGGCAGCCACAGTTGTTCCTCTGTCACATATTGTCAATCTGAATGGAAAAAAATGCTCTTTAACAAGCAATATATAAGGTATGATACACTATCTTTCATATCACCAGGATAATCACTAAATACATAAATCAATGTTATTTTTTTTAAACACCAGCAGAACTGCCTGTTTCTAGCATTACACTTAAACACAGACTACATGCAAGAAGAATATTTTACATATTACATTAAATGTTAATCCTTAAGATTATCAAATAAAAATGCCATTATATATTATACCTTTTCATTGATCATGTTGGGATCTACCTGCCAAAATGCAACTTTATGAACGTCCAAAGCAGAAAGGAAACAGTGGCTGTGGCGAATCAACCACTGGCTAATTAACCGTGGCCCAGTAGCCACAGTATAGTTTTGACAAAGAAACACACACACACAAAAAAAAAAAAAAAAAAAATTCGGATTATCTTCAGATGTCCAGTTAAAACAGAAAAAGAGTTTGGCTCGATATTCTAACAAGTTTCTTTAGAAAAAGGTAATATATTGTATCTCTTATCTCTTTTTTCCTTGGCACCACACTCTTGGCACCATTTTTTTTTTTTTACATTTGCATTGTGGGTAACGTAGGCACCGGGTTTTGAGGATGGATGTGTGCAATATCTAATTAATATATGATCCGTGGTTGTGTTGCATTGATTTTGATTCTTTTTCAAAAGTTGTCCATGGTGAGTGAGCACTGTGCTCTTTTAATGCCCGCTAGTTTGCTGAGGTTGTATCTGTTTTTCTTTTAATGAGGAGTAGAAATTTCCTACAGAACTCTAAGAAAATATTTGAATAAACATACAATGTGTGTTTGACACCCCCAAAAGCCACTTACTGTATGTAAATACAATTCAAGTCAATACAGACACATATACAGAAACGTTTTCCACGTTTCCTAAAGGTTGTAGCTATTCAGTTGAGTTCCTCTTCTTATTTTGGTGGATTTTGTTGCAGTACAGTGTATTGCGTTGCAGTAATGTGTGTTGCTTGCCACCTGAGGCCATCACTGTTCTGTTTAAGATGGGACTCTTGCTATGTGCACCAGCCACCACAGGGTGTCACCACACCCATCAAAACATAGAAACAATCTGGAGGATTAACAGTTTCAAAACACAAACAACATAATAACAGTTTACCAGCAACTGTTAAGTAAATCAAAGTTACACATCCAATCACCTAAATAAACCATCTGTTGTATATTTAAAAGGATTGACCAAATAATAGTCAAATAATGTATCGCAGCTCTGATTTCCCTCTATTTACTCTAAAGGTAAGAACAAGAACAACGGACCCTGGATAACACTATTGCGTCAGTGGTCACGTATCACAGAAGCAAACCCAGAAGCTTAGACACGTTATGGTGGATGGACCACGAAACAACTCCCATAGGAATGAACGGGACTTGGCCATTAAAGCTGCATCCAGGTCTTATAATACATCCATTACATCCTGTTACAGTCATAGCGATATAGAGCTGCTGTTGATGTGGCTTGGCGGCAGACTGAGGCTCAGAGTGGGGCTGAGGCCTGAGCTGAGAGTGGGCTGGGGGGAGAGGAGGCGGACATAGCTATGCTGAGCTGATTCAGGTTGGCGTGGGGGTCCGCGGCCACAGTGAGGCTGTTGAGGTTGGGTGTAAGATTAAGGGACTCTGTCGGCGAAGTGTCGCTGTTGGCCACGCGGCGGAAGACAAAGTGGAAGGGAGTGGCCTGCGAACGGCTGAGGAGCTCTGCTTTGATCTTCTGAGGGTGGGTGTCTGGCGCCAGCTGCTGGCTGTTGCCCTCCATCAGCAAGAACAAGCCGTAGTTCTCAGGGTCCAACACTTTAAACTTCTGGGCGCACAGGCGGCACACCTCCTCCACTGAGGCGTATGGGCGGACCTGTATGGTCTTGGCAGTACAGCCGCTGTCCAACTCCTGCAGCGCCACCCGTAGGTAGTTCTGAGGGACAGACAGAAAAAAATTCAATCAGCCAAACACTGGAGATCTGAACATGCTGAGTCAGAGACTGCCCTTCTAGTTATAAATATAATTGTTGTAATCTGTTTTTAGTTCTTATTGTAACAAAACGAAAAAGTCAAGGTAAAACATATCAAAGGCAATGCAAAAAAAAAAACTAAACCACAGCTTTTTCGCGTTAAGTGATTTCAGTCTACTGTAGGTTATGCTAAGAAGGCTTTTAGATTTCCTTCTAGAGTTGAAGTACATGGTAAAATCAACTTTCTGGAAGAACTAGTAGGACTAGGGTTGGGTGTCGTTTCAATTTTATCGATTCAGATTCTGCTTATCGATTCCGGTTCTTATTTAATCGTGATTTAATAATAAATAATCACGTGACCTTTTAGGTCACGTGGTTATTTCACAGAAAAAAACATAATAATTATAAAAACTTCTACACAATTAATGTTATTCATATTCACAATTCACTTTTTTGAGTATAAGGAACCATCATCATTTTATACAGTTTAATTTTGCGGTTACCTATGAGTAAAAAAATAATCAGTTAATAATTCACATAATGCACAATAATCCCCCCCATGAAGTAGTAGCGTTTAATCCGTCAAATCAAGGAGGCCACGGAGGATTCAAAAAAAAAAATATGATGGACTCTTCAGAAAAGGTAATTATTTTGTAAGTTTTACATCCATTTTGTCTCTAAAGCTGAACGCTGCGGTTTCCTTTCTGTCAGTAACGTAAAATGCATCACTCAAGCTTTTGTGGGGAAAACACAGCCATACTGAAAAATGCAAATAGAGTTGTGTGGAGCTGTTAGGCCTAATTAGCTTTGTATTAACTCATTTGGCTTCTTGAACTTAATGCATGTTCATTAATGTAAAATAGCCACACACTTTAGCATTTATGATCCCTTTGGAATCTGAATTTTAGAACCTGTTTTAATTTGGAACCGGTTCTTGATGTCCAACCCTACTCATGGCTGCTTAATGTGAGAGCAATCCTTACCTTTAAAGTGAGCCTAAAAAAAAAAAAAAAAAAAATCAACTCTGGAGCTAACAAGCAATTACTATAAAAATGCCAAAACCAGGTGCTTTGTAACTTTAAGAATGAGCTACGTCAACATCCCTATTGGGTAAGAAGAGGATGGAAGGCGAAGATGTCTACCTGGAAGTCATCAATGGACGGGGCAGAGCGCTGGGTGGTGCGTCGGCGGTGCCACTGGTGGAGGGTGTTCCTGGTTTCAGAGCTCAGCACTTTGGCTGCCTGCTCCTCCTGGAAGTTTCGAATCAGGGACATGGCTCCATATGCGCTGGTCAGGTAGTAGCCACCTGAACACACACAGGCACAGGGGTATAAATATGAACATAGACGGTCAAAAGCAAAATGTTCTTTTTCTGTAAGGCTCTTAAGTTTTACCAAACAGACCTTCTCCGTGGAGCAGAGAGGGGTCCAGCAGCTCCATCATGTAAAGGATCTCGTTGTCCAACTGGGGCATGTCACACTGGGCCAACACATAGGTCAGCATGGGCAGGAAGTCATCAGCACCGTACAGACGACCTGAGAGGCAGACGGACCACATTGTGAAATCCTGTACTTTCTATGTCATCAAAAGGTTTGACAAAATTTAACAGCCGTAATTCCTTTTTTTTTTATGCTCAATTAGCACGCAATTAGTCTATATCCACGATGTTCCACTTCCGGGATTGATCTGTTGCCGCCAAACATTTTGCCGTATGTCCCTCTTTTCGGCCAGATGTCCGTTGCCTTACGCATTATTCATGTTGGAATTTTAAACTCCTGGATTTATGAGGACCATGGTTTGGACAGCTTGCTGTCTGAATTATCTGTCCAATCGTATCCAATCGTATCTTTTAGCTTTAACTAAAACAACTTTTAAAACGTACACGTTACACCAAAACGTCCCTTTCCCAAGGCTATTTTGCAGAGGCACCGGGCTCCATTCGGCATTTAGCACCGCCCAAGATGATTGTGATTGGTTTAAAGAAATGATGAAAATATGTGATTCATTTGCAATTAATCACGAGTCAAGTGGGAAAATGTAATCAATTGACAGCCCTAATTAATTGATTTGAGGATCAATGTGTTTCTCATATTGCAGAACATTGGTGCAGTACTCCGATGTTCACCTGAGTTGTCCTCCATGATGGTGTAGATGAGCTTGCAGACTCTCAGCAGCATGGTGACCTTCTTCTCAGGGGAGTACAGCTTACTCATGGTGTGGAACTTGTGCTTGATCTTCTCTATGGCCACGGGGTCTGGCGGCAGTGCGTCGGCCACGCCCATTTCCTGTGGCTGCCGGGACTTGGCCAACGCCAGGTTCTCCTTTAGCTCCTGCCACTCACCGCTGCGCACCTGGAACTCCTGCAGGGCAGTGCTCACCACCGGTTTCAGGCTCTTCAGGACGCACTTGTGCATGGCTTTCTCCAGGACTTGGTCTGGGGAAAAGAGAAAAAAAACAGTTGAACATCACCTCCTCAATTTTATATAAATTACTAGACATGGTTTTCATTGACAAATTCATATATATATAATATATATATATATATAAATCAACAAGTAACATAATTAGGCATTACATAAAATAAAATTTTAATCCTACTGATGATGTTTTTATGTTGGATTGCATCACTTAAGTGTCACAAATAATTTTATTGTATTCCAATGCAATGAAAACAAAGGCTTTCTAAATTCTGAACTACAGGATGGCTAAAAACAGAAAACAGCGTCATAATAGAGTCCATAGATCACTCTGACTGGTAAACATTGCCTTGTAGTCCCACCACTGAAGACATGCACACTAGGCTCATTTGTCACCCTAGTTTGTCTTTGTTTGTTTGTGTCTGTACTTAGTAGCCTATGTGTCTTATCTGTCCATTGTCAGTCTATTTAGAGGCTATTTAATTTCAAAGCAAACACGTCAAGGTTAACATCCCCATTCCTTATCAGTCTCGTCCAGGCCCCAAAGGCTATCTAGACACTGCCAAGGCCAGGGCTCTCATTTATAAACATGGCGTATGCACACCATCACACTGTCTGCTACAGAGCCCAGGAGGAGGAGATAACCCAACTCTATGGAATACATAGAGTGAGCGAGAGAAAAACTCTACTCAATACTTGGTGGCTTTACATTTTAATTCTTATTTCATCAAGGTTATTAAAACATCCTTCTTTCATTCAAATTTTTTAACTTAAAAAGATGCTGAAATACTCAATCATGCTTTTACTATGAGCCAATTAGACTGAATACCCTTTTTACTGGATTACTTAAAAAAGTCTAGAAGAAACTACAGCTAGTTCCGAATCCAGTCTTAACTAAAACAAGAAAAATGGATCACACCCCCCCCTACTGCTTAAGACACTGCATTGACTACCTGTATCTTTAAGAACTGGTTAAAGTTATTCTACTTTAAAAAGCTTTAAATGACCTCGCTCCTCCATACATCAGTGATTTTCTTTTTTTATGTTCCAACAATATCACCAACGTCCTCTGCTGTGACTTTTTAAATGTTCCTTATGTGTCCCATAAAATACCGGGAAAAGTGCAATCTGACTTTACACCCCTCAACTGTGGAACTCACTGCCCCCTGGTATTAGATTGGTAAGCTTTTCAATGTGTTTTTTTTTGGCATTTTAGGCCTTTATTCTAGGACAGCTTAGGCATGAAAACGGTGAGAGAGGGTGAATGACATGCAGCAAAGGGCAGCAGGTCGGATGTATTATCATCTGTGTTTTAATTGTGTCCTGTTAAGGACTCTGTTAAGGGCTGCATGCTTGTATGAAAGGTGCTATATGAATACAGTTGAGTTGTTGCTGGAGCAGAAGTATCCAGATTTCAGGGTGCGGCCAACACCATGTCAACATCAGCATTTACAAGCTCAGTGTGTGCAGTATGACTATTACAAACCATGAAATCATAACGCAGACAGGATGGATACAGAAAGGGAGGCAAAACCACAGCACTGTTGAATAAGGACCGTGTGTGTGTTTTGCTGACTTTCCTCCAGAAAGGGGTGAAGTCAGCAGCTTTTTATTGGCTGAGCACATCTGCAGACACAGATTTTACTTGCCACCACAGCCTGATGGCATTCCCAAAAATACCTGTCTGTCAGGTGTTTAATTTCACCTCCCTCACTGGTCTTACTGGAAAAATGTCTCCATATCCGCATTACTGCTGCTGATACCTTTGCTGGAACTGATAGAACATTCTTACTTCCTCATTCTACAACTAGATACCGATAATCTTGGTGAGGCCTGGCATGTTTAACTGGCATCATCAGTCAGCAAGGTCAGCATAATTAGTGTTAGTTTGGTTCTGTGACACGGAGTGTAAGACTGAGAGGATTTGTTGATCTTTGACAGATAGTTTTAGTATTTCAGGATGAGACTTTCTGACTTTGAGGTATTTTGGATAAAAAAAAGACAACCTGTCTTATTGGAAACAACCACTTTCCTACCATGTTATGTTTCCGGTGACATCTCGAAAGTATGATTGAAACTTCCTGTGGCTAAAAATTGCTGAACAAACTTTCTGAATTATACTCCACTTTCACATCAAGTCAATTTTATTTTATTTTTTTTATTTACTTTTTCACATATACACATCACACTTCGATCAAATGTACATTAGATATTGTATCAAGCAACCTCATATCTAAAAGCACACATAAATAAGTGTATGCCTATACCCACATCATCTAAATGTGTCTGTTGTGCATCTATACATCAGAAATGTTAACTCTTGCTATTTTTTCTTTTTTCCTTCTCTCTCCTCTAAACACGTCAAGTCAATTTTATCTATACAATCCAATATCACGCATCATATATTTGCCGCAGAGAGCTTTACAGCATACAGAACCCTCTGTTTGCGGCACCTTTCACAGCGAGAGAGTACAACTATGTTATGGAACAAGCTTTGAAATTGTAATACAGGAAACAGGTATTCCCCGACACAACCTGCAACAGGAACAAGGCCTACCTCAGTGGTAGAGCGGTTACCTGCCAACTGTAAGGTTGGTGGTTCAATCCCTGGCCTTGCAGTCCCATGTCAAAGCCTCCTTAGGCAAGACACTGAACCCGGAGTTGCCCCCGATGCTGTGCCATTGGAGCGTAAATGCGTGTGAGTGTTTATCTGATGAGCAGGTGGCACCTTGTACAGCAGCCTCGGCCACAGTGTATGTGTGTGAATGGTGAATGGTTCCTATATGATGTAAAAGCGCTTTGAGTAGTTGTTAAGACTAGAAAAGCGCTATATAAATACAGCACATTTAATCAAATGTTTTAACTATCACACTTCCCCTTCTTCGGAAGAGTAATGTGAGAAATAAGAATTAGAAGAAAGACACAAGGGCTTCAAGACAAAAAAGCTTTTCCACAAATTTCTTGTGTCATTGTTTTGGTAGACAATAGTACTAGAGCTGCAAATAATTGTGTGTTTTACAGGCTTTTACAGGTGTTTTTTAAAGGTCCAATGTGTAGGAATTTCCCCCATCTAGTGTTGAGATCATATATCACAATCAACTCTTTTGCACCACGCAGTTCCAAGTACAAGTTACAGCTACGGTAGCCTTCACGCTTCAAAAAGCCGGTCTTTTGCTCTTTTCAATCTCCTTTTTCTTTTCTGGGTGAAGAAGAAGAATCCTGTTCCTGAAATTTGGATTTTGAATACGTTTTTTTTTTTAAAGTGTCATTTCATAGCCCATCTACCGCTCCGTAAACCACTGTCTGATCATGTGCCAGTCAGAGTAGTTCCCTGCACCCAGTGCAGCTTAGTTTCTAGGTGTAAACAGTCACAGAGGACAGAGTAACGGGAGGAAAACTCAACAGATAGCAGTCGGTTATACGTCGGTCTCAAGGTTTACCAGTTTACCAGTAAACACAACATTTTGTCGTGTCTGTTTTTCAGACAACAGCAGTGACCAGTGCTAGTCGGTGCTAGTAGCGTCTGTTAGCTGTTAGCTCCTCTAGGATGCACCGGTGCTAATTTCCTCGAATCCGCTGCAATGCTGTTTATATGGATATGGTTTAATTTTGCGTTACATGACTCATTTCGTCTGTAAAGCCCTGCCTGTGTTGGATCTCTTCTCTACTCTCTCGTCTTACTCTACGCGCCCGGCCACACAGCGGCCGCCGGTCCACACTTCTGACATTTGTCTACAGTTTTAATTTTTTATTAACACAACTGTTTATTGTTAAGTATGAGGGGCAAACCTGTATTTGTACCAGTGTTTCCGCGGGTAACTCTGCTATCGCGGCCACCACGGCGAAGAACACAGAAGAAGTTATTGAATGCAACTAACTTCAGTTGGTAGAGTAACAGCGTGTGAGACGGAGCTACTGGACTTGGGCAAATATCATAGTTCATAAAAATGCAGCGCAGTGACGATACAGACATTTCATACATATGACGTGTGTATTCGCCATTCGACCCGTGCTGGACCCATTCATAATGATCAGCCGTCGCTCTGTGAGTAGCATCCATCACACTCCCTCTCGCAGTTATAAATAGCCTATGTGACGATAACGTTTGTTTTAGTTAAAATCAACAAATAATCGTGAGAATAATTGTGATCAAACTTTTGATCAAAATAATCGTAATTATCATTTTGGCCATAATCGTGCAGCCCTAAGATTAGCAGTACCTGTGAGTTTATCATGTGACAGCAAAAACGCAAAACGCGGAGCAGTATGTCCTGTATGTCCCTTACCGGCTAACGTATTTGAAGATGGTGCATGAATATGGAGCATCTACCCCAGTTCATGCAAATGGAAATGTTTTTTTTTCTCACATTTCAAGCCAATAAGAATACTTGGAATTGATGCCGGTGGTCAATATTCATGAAAAGGTTGTGAACGGGCAACACCGATTTTGATTAAACACGTTACACACATTTAGTTTCACTGTGGCCATGAGTTTTCCCCACTTTACGGGTGCAGCCAACAGGGTCTGAAATTAACACTCGGCAGATGGCAAATACGGGACAAATTTTTCCGAGGGCTATCTGCTACATGGCGAGTAAATGTTTGTACCAAAACAGTTCTGTTTTTCAGTCTTCATTTTGTCAAAGCTGCAACTAATTTCTTCTGTTCCTCTGCTGTCTGCACATCGTTTTTTCTTGGCTGGTGAGTAAAAGAAAGTTGATTTCGGAGAGTGCAGTGGTCTGGCTGTGTAGCCAGAGTCATGCTCTGGCTACACAGTGAATCCATGCACCTCGCTTACATGACACTGTGACTTCCCCAGATAAACCGCTTGGTGCCAGTCACAGTCTCCTTTGTGTTGTATCACAGAAATAACTTATAGGCAACACAGAGGAGTCAGTCTGCAACTATCAGACACCAACAGAGCCGCTTGATATGAACATCCTCTCAGCAAACATCCTCTCCATTATCTTCTAGCCTTTAAGTAAACATCTTGTCCTTCATAACTCCTCAACGTAAAGTCAACTAGGGCGGCAAAATTAATAGCAATTTTATCAAAATCGCATTATGAACTAGTGCAATGTTCAAATCATGGGGATTTACCATTGTAGTGGTGCAGAAATCCCAGAAAAGTCAAGTTTTAAGAAAAAAATCTTTCTTTGGTACAGATCCTCGCAAAAATCACACCATGATCCTTTTAACATATTTTTCAATGAAAATGAGAATTAAGATGCAAAAATTAACATTCCCTCCGATATCATTACTCATATCGCAATTGCAATATCAGTCAAAACAAACGCAATTAGATATGTTCCTCAAATCGTGCAGCCATAATTCATTAATTAATTAAAGGGGTAGTCTTCACAGACCTTTTACTCTTTTCAGCTTGTCCCTTTTTGCCACCCTCTTAACACTGCTGCATACATGTGGCATGTATTTATTACATTTTTGTTGTTGTAGTTTTTTGATTCTTTGCCAGGGTGGAATGACCTTTAATACTCATTCTTCAAATTATTTAAAGAAAATCCTTTGTGCTATAGTTTTCACTCCAAACAACATTTTGGGGCAAAACTTTAGGCAAATAGAATCCCAGTAAACACACACAAAAGCACCCCTACACACAGATTAGCAACGCCATGCAGGAAATGAAACTATGTATCGCTGTAGTAAAAATAGCCTGGTATAATCAGGAGCAAAGTGTCTATCTGTCTTGTCACTTAACCAAGGAGCTAAATCCTGCTTTGGTAATATACTTACATCTTAAAAATATTTTTTTGTACTTTGTAACTATCCTCGGGTCAAACAAACCAGTAGTGACCAGCGTGTAGAGATAAAGGGTGTAACAATGGTGGTTATCAACTTTATTTTGTTAACCCAGAGTTTCTCCTTTGGGCTCTTGCGTGTTTACATAAAAGCTGTGCTAGCAAACTGTATGCACCGGTTTCCACTTTGCACGGTAAAAAACAAACAAATGTGCCAAATGTCCCCTTTTATGGGAATGCGCAGCACAAACCGCTTCATGACGTAGAGTTGTCTCAGGCTATCTGCCAGAGGAGTGCCTCGCTGTGGGCGATGAGTGGAATACAAGGAACTCTATTCTCTCTTCTCTTCGCCCCCCCGAACATCCTGAACCCAAACACACGCATGTTTGGGATGCTGAGTGAGCTACTAGACGGGAACAACAACAGCAGCATCTTCCATATTTGAAACTCTAGTTTGTGCTCCCTTACTTTCTCTTTTCCCTTATAAATTGTCTTAATTTAGCTAAAGTTGCATTCATTTTTCTGGTATTTAAGGCATTAAAAGTTACCATACTGTGTGTAAAAAAATGTTCCAATCCCCACCCCTCACTCCAGAAACTAAGAAAAAATACAAAGAGTGTCAGTAAACAACAGAGTGTGACAGAAAGCAGAGAGGGCTTTCCTTAAATATTCCTCACTCTGATTGGAGAGTTAGTTTAAACTGGAGTTGGAGTAAAAAAAAAAAAAAAAAAAAAAAAGAGAGTGGACGACTTGGCACACAGTCACCCAAATGCATCTGGGCAAATCCAGCTGGCCTTTGAGTTTAACAGAAAACACTCTCTGAAGCAGTCACAACAAAATGTTGTGCAACTATTCCAAGAACTAAAACCGCAGCAGTTCTCATTGTGTCATTCCTGTGGAAAATAGATCATTCAGAAAACAGAAGGGGCAACCACGATAGACAACATAAAAACATACAAACTAGCACTATAATTATGCACATGCCAATCAAAACTAAAACAATTTTTTTATTTAGGGAGTTTTATGCCTTAAAATGTTTTAGGTTTGATTGGCATCTGCAAAATTATAGTGCTAGGAATGACACAATGGGAACTTCTGCGGTTTTAGTTCTTGGCCTTTCCAAGAATTTTCAGTCTGAAGCCCAGGCTACAATAACATTGATGATATCATTGATGTCATCAGTTGTTTTTTTTCCAACTTCCGAGCCACAGAAGACCTTATACAACTGCTTTCACAGGATGAGTAGATATACGAGGAAACTGAACTTCCTGTGTTCCTGGTTGAAGTGCCCCTTTAACAAAATATTGTTCTTTGAAAGGGAAACAAAATGTTATTGGTGGCAATGTCACAAATAACATTTTCAAATAAGTAAAAACATAATTCTTACAATTAAAATGTAGCAAAAAAACTAACATTGTAAAAAGTAAAATGTCAACATTCAAGATTAGTATTCATGTTGTGTGATGACTAATAAAAGACTGCAGTTTTTGCCCCAGTTCATGACTCTATAATTATAGCCCTGTGGCGAACACTTTGAACGGGGCCAGTAGAAACAGGTTGGTTCACCAGCTCCCTTCCTCCTGAGATAAAACCCTCTTTGTGCTCTCTGTTTACATGTCTGTCCAAGGTCTAATAAGGCCACTGAATCTTCGCCTAAATGATTCAGACCGCTCTTCCGGCAGGTGTGTGTGTGTGTGTGTCTGGTCCCCCTTTCATGTTGCTCTTATGATATTGTACGATGCAATAAAAGGATGGATATAATAAAGGGCAACCAGATGGAAATGTTAAAACTGGACTATAGGAGCTTTGTACTCCGTTTGAAAAGTTAAGATTGATTTGACTACATGTTTGCCTGTCCTTACTTACTCTTTTTCAAAAGAATACTGACTTACCAGGATACATGACAACTAGGGGTGTGCAAAAAAAAATTGATTCACATTCTTTAATCGATTCAATTTCTACTGATCGATTCATAGAATTCCAAAAATCTATTCATTTTTTTCTTTTTGTTTTGTGATAGCGTGTATACTATCCCATGAGAAAAGTAATTACATTTACATACTGTGAATCATTTTTGAATCAAAACTCGATTTTGAATTGAATCTTGAGCCTAAAAATTGATATTGAATTGATACTGAACTGTGCACCCCTTATGACAACAATTAACAAAAAAATAGCCTGATGGCCACCAGGGATGTATGCATAAACCCATGTGCATCCAGCTGCAAACGCGGACGATTTCCAATGTCCTCACTGCTAGTGAAACTGCTGTGTTTGCATTAAACATGCTTTCTGTGACACAGTGTTTCTTATTTTGTAATATTTTGTGTATAATGTAATTATTCACACTTCCTAAAAGTAATCACTAAAATATTTGCAAACACATACGTAAATGACTCTCACCACCCTCCGTGTTGAGGTGAGTCTGAGGTCATAAATGCTTAAAAAGGTAGACATGTTGCAATCAACCAGCCACAGCATTTCAGCAGTGATCTAAAATGTATTTATTGTAATTGTGCCAGTTTTAGCCAGTTGTCTTATTTTCAACTGTAGTCCTAGTTACCTAGAATGCATGTCTTTATGTTGGGAGGAACACCCGGAAGAAAACACACAAAACACAGGGAGAACATGGAAACTCCACACAGAAAGGCCATGCCTGGGCCAAGGATCTGCAGTGCCTAGTAGCTGTGAGGCAACAGTGCTAACCACTGAGCCACCGTGCCACCCTAACAGTAGACCTTTTAGTCACATGACATGCGAACACCCACATTTACTGTTATTAAGGCAACATAAGCCAACATTGTTCTAGAGAGGCAACAGTTACATTTGCAGTGCAAAAGCTATTGCTGCCAAAACTAGTGAAATAACAAGGATGATAAAACAGAGCTAAGAGTAAAAGATGTTGGAACTATTTCATTTGGTACTCACCAATCTGTTCTTCTGGAATGAGGCTCTCGAGTGGTGGCTCCAGCTCGGAGCTCTGTCGCAGGTAGCTCTTCATCTGAGTAATGAACTGGCGGAGAGTCTGCAGGAGCTCCAGTCCGGAGGCGTAGCTCTGCCAGGCCTGGGTGCCCGCACCCTCGCTCATGTAGCTCAGGTAGTCCTGCACCAGGCAGCCAAAGTACGAGCCTTTATCCCGGGACAGCTCCAGCACCCTGCGAATCGCCCTCTTCTCAGGCGTCAGCAGCGAGTTGAAAACACCGCTCATCTTGCGCAGCTGCCCTCGCAGGGCCTTCTGCAGCACCAGTGCGCTGGCACTAGGGCGCCGCTTTGTGCGGTGGCCCGGCGGCACCATGGTCAGGTCCTGGTCTTGGTCCTGGTCGCTCTCAAGACTGACACCATAGTCGGGCTCCTCTTCCTCATCGTCTTCCTCGTCATCGTCGTCCTCCATGCTGCAGTAAGGCAGGTGGGACGGTGGCAGTGAGAGGGGGAGGTGGGTGTTAAAGTCTGCCACCGTGGGGGGACTGGGGTCATGCAGAGGGGGAAGGAAGAAGGCAGAGGACTGAGAGAAATCCAGAGAGTCTGAGGAATCTGTGGAAAGGCTCATGTCGCTCAGCCGCTGGCCGCCGCCACTGCATTCTTCGCCTGTTTCTTCTTCCTCTTCTCCTGTCTCATCTGCCTGCTTGCTTGGTGTCATCAGCGAAGGGTTTGGAGGACTACTGGAGTCCTGGGTGGAGGTTCTGATGGCATTACATCGAGACAGTCTGGCCCTAATGAGGGCCTTCTCTATAGTTTGGTCCTCCAGTGCCAGGTGGCACTGGGCATCTTCCTGGCTGGATGATGGGGAGGCCTTGGCCCGGCGTGGAGAGGAAGAGAGAGATGAAAGAGAGATGGGCAGGGAGGGCCGGGGGATAGATATGGGGGAGCTGATGCTAAATCTCTTGGGAGGGGAGGACGAGGGGCTGATGCTTAGCGATGAGCCCAGACGAGAAAGGAGGCTGCTGCCCCTCTCCTTCTCCTCTACCTTCTCCTTGGGTATGTTGATCCAGGCAATCTTCTCTGGCATACTGCGCTGTCGGGGAGGAGGGGCTGAGCGTTGCAGCACAATGCGAGGCGGGGGTGGACGTGGAGGTGGGGACCGTGTCACGCACTCTGCAGCGCTTAGCTTCTGGATGCTGCTGATGCTGGTTTGGCTGTCAACGTCCGGTAACTCTGTGTTTCTGTCGAGGTTTCTTTGAGCAAACTGGCTGCTGTCACTTTGCTCTAAACTACAGACCGGATGACTGCAAGGGTGTTGATTGTCTGTGTTTTTGGTTTCTAGGTTGTTGCTGACAGTTTCCTCACTCAGGCCTTGCTTTGCTGTACCAGAGGGATTTGAAGTGGTGCTGTGGTCACCATCTGGTTGGTGAACCTTTATGAAGAGGGGGTTAATGAAGCAAAGTGCTCCGTTAGACTGGCAACACTCAAGCTCTGATGGGGTGCGGGTTAGAAGCCGAGGGCGCCCTGGACTAGTGGCTGAGGAGACTGGTCTCTGGGCAGGGGGAGGTGGTCTGTCGGGAGCAGCTATTCCCGACAAGAAGACAGAGTCCTTCCTCCCGTGGCAACACTGAGCATCCCAGAAGCCTGTGTGAGACAGTGTGAGAAATATGCTACCTATATTATTTTTTTCCTCTCAAAACCTGGTGCCTAAATCACCCACAATAATAATAATAATAATAATAATGATAATAATAAATTAGCTGTATAGCACTTTTAAAAACAGCTTACAAAGTGCTTTAACAGAAGAAACAAAAGCATAAACAAAACAAATATTCACAGCACATTAATACACAACATAAAATGGAGCAGTTCTAATGGATAGAAAAAAAAATCTTAAGTGGCGATTAATCGATAAAAAAGGCAAAAGTATAAAAAGGGATACAAAAACCTGTGGTTACAAGCCTCGACCTTGGAACGATTAAAAGGGCAGCGCTCGTATGGGACAAGCATCTCCGAGATATAGTCAGGGGCCAGACCCTGACAAGCCTTAAAAGTGATAAGTAAAATCTATTCTCAATCAAACAGGGAGCCAGTGAAAGTGAAGCTAGGATTGGAGGAATGTGATGTAGTCAGTTAAAACCAGTGATCCAATGCAACTAAACTGCCTAAGGTTTGGGTATCTTATACTAGTAGCTGCTAATGTAGCCTAGAGCCTCCGGGCTGCAGCAGAGATGAAGTGTGTTCAACCCCAACCAACACTAACCTAAGAGCCATCACCTGAGGACATTTATCAGACGCCACACAGTTCCCTCTGGAGACATAAAGGCTTCATACACCTTTTTTACATATGCAGTAGACCTGTAAACAGACTTTGATGTGTAAAAGTGGTGAAGTTCCATTATAACAAACACCCATTCCAGTTATTTTCAGTAGATTGTGGAACACTTTTGAAAGCATTAAAGGTTCAGTAGGTAACTTTTGTAAAAATGTATTTTTTACATATTTGTTAAAACTGTCACTATGTCCTGACAGTAGAATATGAGGCAGATAATCTGTGAAAAAATCAAGCTCCTATGGCTCCTCCCTGTGCTCCTACTGCCATTTGGCAGAAATACACCGCTCCCGATCAAAACAGCCAATCAGAGCCAGGAGGACTGTCTTAGCAGTGTCAATCACTCTCGTGTACGCGCTGCTCATAACCCTCCCCCCTCCCCCCCGCACAGCGCGTACCGTGTCCAAGCTCAAGATTGCCTGTGTGCTGTATCTGTGCTAATCGCGGAGAAACAACTTTTCAGGAAAACTGCCATTTTCTGGAGTGACACCTGCTCAGAAAACAAAGACGGCAAACAGAAGAAGACCGATGACGAAAAGCGAGCTAAAAAGAAAGAATTAAACCGAGCCAAAATAAAACGAGGGTCACCATCGGAGCGGCTTGTCAGCGGTGGAGGGAGCTACGCCTCCTGAAAGGATTCAACACGGATTCAGAGCTAGCCACATTTCTGCTTGACATGTAAGTATCGCTGCTTGATTTGTTTCATTTATTAATAACTAGCTACACAACTAAGCTAGCGATGGTTACAGTATCGCTGGTGATAGCGCAAATCTCATTTTACTCTGTAGCTTCTCTAGCTAAGTCTAACAGTTAGCTTGTTAGCTTGTAGCACGGCAGGAATGTTGTAGCTAACTCCTTCACCCTCAGTATAAGCCATATTGTTTCGATCCCTACATTTAGTAAGCCTAAATGTGTTTTTGTCAATCACAATTAAATGCAGCTATGGTGAAACTACTTTAATTGTGCGCTGTCCCTGCCCGTTTCTTCCCCCTCAGGATTGTAAATCAAATGTCTAACACAAATTCTTTATGCTCCTCCAACAGGTCAGACATCGCCCCAGACACAGAGGAACGTGAAGGAATCGTCTTTCAGTCCAAATCAAGATGTTCAGTATTTCCTTGTGTGTACTTTGCAAAAAAAGCTGATTTATTTTACCCATATGCAAAATAAAACCTAAGCCATATTTCTAAGATGTTGTTATTCCTTGGCTTAGTGAGCTTCCTCAGTGATTCATCATTCCTACTGAAAGTTTAGTGTTTTTAAATTGATCCAAAATGTAATTCAGTAATTAACTGTGTAAAGTGCTGCTTTTGTTCTCACAAATAAGCGATTACATAAACATTTTTAATCCCTTTTTTATTGAAAAATATTAACAAAACTTTTAATAGAAATATTTTAAATAAGCATTTTTTTACATTTTTAAACCCTCCTCAGAATAAAAAATGGTGGCCCTTTACTAGAGCGGAATTTTTCTTTCGACCCGGTCCGACAGAAACAGGCATTAAATAGAAATCGCATTTGTTTCTCATACTAATGACACATGTACATTTGTTTTTAAATAAGCTTTTATTTTTTCGGAAATGTCAACAGAGCATCAATTTTCAATAGTTTTAAAAGCACTTTTTAGCACATCTTCCACAGCTGCCACAAACCCGTCTTTCGTTGTCACAGCACACAGGAAATGGAAAGGGTAATATTTGACATTTATTTTAAGCTGTTTTAAATTCAAAATGTTCAATGCCTTGTGGAAAGCCCATTGGAACCCGAGCATCCTTTCTAAAAATCTGTCGAACCCGGCCCGACCTGCCGGGTCCGTCGGGTCCCGCCGGGCTATCCATCCTCTATTGCTTACTAGGCGCTTCACGGCAGGCTCGAGGAGCTGTGGAGGGGGGGCTGCAGCGCAGCAGAGAGCAAGGGGGAGGAGCCTGTAAGGTGTGCTTGTTCAAATTTTTAGGCTAAGTCCACGTTTCCTCAAAACTACCTACTGCAGCCTTTAATTTCCATCACTATTGCCAAAACAGTTAAAAGTAATCAAATAGTATCACTCTTGTTGCTCCACTGAACACACTAACTCATTTATGATGGCATCGCCTAGAAATGTCAATTACAGGAAAAAAAAAAACTGGCTGAGTTGCAAATTTCTCTCTTACTTACTGCTGTTCCAGGCTGGGACAAAGCAATAGCAAATGCCACAAAAATGTCTCCTTCGTATTGTGGTGGCCCCTGCTTATTCTGCTTGTGTGTTTAGTGCTGCATCAGTTACTGTGTTTACCTATGTTGTTTTCAAGGTGCCAGAGGAGCAATGAAATCAATTGTCAGCTGTTTGTCTCCTGCTGTTCTTTTGGTAGCTGACAGTTGTTTAGACTTAAATCAAACTGTGCTATACTACAGTGAACGGCAGCAAAACATATGGACTAAAAAATGCTTAACTTAAAGGTTCTGTACTAAAAATTCAGAAAATTAATATAGCAGCATATGTAAAGGTATAGTGGAGTAATGGCATCGTGATCAGATAAATTAAGTCACACTTCCTCTGTGTGTGCTGTAAACCGAGCTTCTCTGTTCTTTGTTTTGATAGCTGGTCCAGCTGCGCTGTTAGTGCCACAAAATGACCGTGTTTCATAGTTTGGGGAATAGTCTGTGAGAGCCGTGTGGAGGCAATCCCAGCCCACTTGTTTTCTTCAGTATTCTGAATATAGCCCCTTTAACTTATACCAACTTCAACTTATCCACTCCCAGTGACTCAATACAAGACCTGCAATTACAACCAATCTCATAAAAACTCTAAATGCTACTCCATGCAAAGTTTCCTGTCAGGGAGTGTATTTTTTCCTAGCAAACTACTGTAACACAACAATTTGTTGAACCTTTAGAGTCTGAGCCGTACCAGACAGAGCAAAACAAGACACACACCAGTGGGAACAATACGGCATGAGGAATACTTGTACCAGACACAGAGCAGCCCCTTCACACAACTACAGAGCAGAAAGGAGAGGGCAACAATACTCACTGTGATCCCAAAGCTCAGTGACACTCAGACGAACTGTCGGTCGCACACTCAGTCTAACGTCTCTACAGTTCTGACGGTGTTGCAGTGGACACGCTGTTGTGTCTGCACAGGCTGAAGCTTCTCTGGCTCACTCATGCTCAATCTCTGTTATGACTCAGTCCTGGTAATGTGTGTGTGGGCGGGCTGTTAGCACAGCATTCCCGCCTCCCTTCCTTGCTTTCTGTTGGAGTTTGTGGTCAGTCTCGCTCTCTCATTCTCTGTTGTTCTTTCTCTGACACACAGAGACACGTTTTTCCCCCATTTCCCTCCTACTCTCCTCATGTTTACTCTCCTTTTCGTATCTTCTCCTTTTGTTCTAAGGCTGTGCAATGAATTGAAGTTTGATTGTGATTTTGATTTCAGCTCCTAATGATCACAAAAACAGAGTAATCGAGAAAAACGATTATTTTGCACATTAGGTTTTCCAAATTAATTCTTATTTTATTTTGTGTTCTGAATGGGCAATTCAAATATTCAAGGTGAAAAAAATTAGGGAATATTTCCCAATTCAAGGTGTTTTCACTGTTGATTTGTTTAACTGTTTCACTGTTTTTTAAGTTCAATGTATGCAACATTTTTCCAAAAGTCAATAAGTAATTGTGCTGAATAACAGTGATTTTAATATTGACCAAAATAACTATGATCATGACTTTTTCCATAATTTTTCCATAATCGAGCAGCCCTACTTTATTGTGTTACAAGCTCTGATTGTATCAAATATTAGTGCTGCTATGTCATCAGATACAGTTTTGATAATTCTACTTGTTCTTGAAAATTACTCACCAATTCTCGTGGAATTATTTTGATTACTCAGTTATATTTACAGGCGTGTTCACGCAAGTATATTCGAGGCGCTGCTGCACAGTGTGCGCACACACACACACACACACACACACACACACACACACACACACACACACACACACACACACACACACACACACACACACACACACACACACACACACACACACACACACACACACACACACACACACACACACACACACACACACACACACACACACACACACACACACACACAGGAATGTAGTTTGGTGTGGTGATATGAGAACCGGGAAAGTCAACGTTAGGTCAAGGGCAACATGTATAGACAGAAGTATAAACTGGATCCAGAAATAGACAGAGATAACTTAGCTGGGAATCTTTCAAAAAACTAATTACTGACAGGGCTTATGTAAAATGTACACAACACAAGCAGACATAAACTTATGAAAGTGAGCAGTAGATTAGACTTTGATTACTATGCTGCATGTTACCAATGTTAATTAGTATACACTAACTAATTAATTAAATGTATTGAATATATGTAATAATACTGTTACAATGGTGGATTATCTTTGTAAATGTCTGTGCAAATAGTTAAATAGTTAAAAATAAAACAGGAGCCTCCGACGTCCAGTAGGTAAAGCAAACCTGCAGCAGAGCAAATTAAAGTAAAAAGCTTGGATCCCTTCCTTCTTTTAAAGGCATTCATTTACTGTAGCTGCAGAGGGAAATATTATTATTGTAGCCAGGCCATTTCAGGAACAAACCTGTTTCTTTAACCATCAAACGTACAATTATAGCCAACTCCAAACTGTAGAGTGACAGGAAAGATCAGAACATGAAATATTGGATTAAGAAGCAATGACAATTTGCTAAATATGAGATGACTTACATGCAGATTGGTGATACCAGAAAGAAAACCATAAATCAGAGATGCTCACAAGTCTCTGAGCTAAAAGGCCAAGCCAAGTGTCATGACTTTTATTAGAGTCCACGTTTTGCATTCAGCACTTCTTCTGTTTGGACCTTGTTGTATGACATTTTCAAAGCCAAAGCTTCTGATGAATGGCACAGTAGCAGGTTGTCCTCTGTCACTATGTCACTATGTGTACAAATCTCAAACTTCAGTCCCTATCTCTGCTATAAATACAGAAAACTAACTGGGCATTCATTCTGCAAACAACACATCAACAAGTCACTAGAAGATAATGTATTTAATTAATTAAATAAATTCCTTCCACTAAACAAATACAAAAGAGGAAAGAAGCTGGGGTGAAGGTTCGTTGTTGACCTTGGAAACAGTAGTTTTACAAATAATCTCAAGGTCCATTTACGGCTTCTTTTAACTGCATCTAGCAGGCATCCCAAAGACAACTTCATTCTGGCTATTTGAAGTTTCCCAGTTCATTTTTGAAAGACTACAGGAAAAAAGGTTTTAAGAAACATAATCTAGTCTTGATTATGTTACTTAGTTAATGCTACATTACTGATATAGCTTTAGAAAGGAAATGCCAGAGTAGCAAAAATGAAAACCCAAATGTTCAGTCAAAATACGTACAGCAATACACGGAGTTTGCGTGTTGTTGTATGGTTGCATTGTTTCAAAAATGGGTGGAATAATTACATCTGGCATGACCAGATATTTTATAGATATATTAAATAAAACAGAACAACTAAATGGTGGTATGTAATACGTCTGATTTCATGTACTGCTTTAGTAAAAAAAAAAAGGAAACAGCACAGAGTCCTGACTATAATAACTATATTTTTTTGTGCTGGATCAATGAGCTGGAAAGGAGGAATTGATCCACTATTATAAAAGTACACCCCAGGACTAAAAGTTAACCCCCTCCTGGTTGCAGCCAAGATAAAGTTTGTTAAACCCTCTGCTAAAGCACCAATTTCAATGGAGCATCTTAAAAAAGCTGTACAAAAACAACCTAGCCAAATCAGGTTTTCTAATCTGGACATCTTGGCGTGCCAACTTTGCCTAAATGACATGTATATACAATTTTATATACTTATAATATCCTGTGTCATTGGATTACGGCAAAATACGGATCTTTTTTCTTAAAGTGTTAACCTTTTATGGTGTGATTGCGCTTTGTTTCTGTGTTTGGAGAGGCATCTCAACAGACTGTAGGTCGAACACTGATTGTTCACGGTTACATTTTAGTTGAATTTAAGTGTCGGGTAGGCATTCTACCACCATCTGTCTATTGCGTTCCAAGACAGCTGTCCTGCGATTGGATTTCATAAGGGAGAATTGTTAAAGCGTAACTTTCACCAAAATGTACGCTAGGGTATTTTTGTGAATGTACCGGAGTAAAACTTTTGTTTAAAAGCATAATTAGGACGGAAGCGGCACTTTCAACATTGGCCATATTTTAGTTTTCGGTCCAATTGGCTTTTGAATGGGAGAGCTAGGGGCACTACTATGATCGCATCAAAATCCCTATTTTTAAAACACAAAGAAGTCTCGACACAACATGAAACTTTGCTCAAAGTATCACCAGGGGCTCTCCACATGAACTCAAGCTAGCATTGAGAACATTCTTTGTGTATGCAGAGTTTTCTAAAAAGAAAGGTTTTAAATAACTTACTTTAGCAGTTGTTTTTTTCACAGCCATCTTGCCAGTCAAAAAGTATTGATCTCCAAATGCGAAAGAACGGACTCCATAGAAGGAAATGTCATTCTTATATGAGGCTCCTTTTTCAACTACAAGGTCAGTATTTTTTTCACTAACAAAAAAAACAACAACAAATTATCCATGCATTTATATGGATCTAAGCTTTAGGAGCTTTCCATCTTTACTCTCCTCCTTGTTACGTTCCATCCGGAAACAGTGTTGGCGACCTACACTGACTAAATATATGTTTATTAATAATTGAGTGATTGCACAAACACATCATTTTCTAACAACATGGACAAAGATTAGTGTCTCTTGTGTCCCAACCAACACCTGCAGACGCCTGCCAGGGTCTGTCCAAGGTTTCTGCCTAAAAGTACGTTTTTCACCACCACTGTTGCACTAAATGCTTGCTTTTGGGGGAATAGTTGGAGTTATTGGGTCTAAATTAAAGCATGTGGTCTAGACCTCTATCTGTAAAGTGTTATTTTTTGACACTATATATAAAATGATATTGAATTGAAAGAAATTTTATTAAATGTGGATCAGTCACATATGGTACTTGATCCTGTAAATAAGGTCAGTATCAACAGTACACCACCAAAGCACAAATGAAAACTGCAATGGTAAGGGCTGTCAAAATCAAGTTGAAATACCTAATATTTTAGTTTAATTCAGGTTTAATAAATTATGACAAACTGACAATGAACCTGGGACTGGTTAATATACCAGTGTAGAAATAGTGGTTTCTGAGAATATCAGAAAAATGGGTTGGGGAACATGTGTGTGTGTGTGGGGCTTCATAGTGCCCAACAGGTCAGTTTTGCCTAACAAACAAACTACCTCCTAAACCAAACTCCCATTACAGGTGGAAAGTCATATCACAGAACGTAAACAATATGACACTGTGAAGACGTTCAGGGCCAAAAGTACTCTGTTCTCATCTTTCCCAGGCATTAGGGTTGCACGTATGTAGCTACGTAACAGCGTTTAGATCAAAGATCCACTGCCACTCAAGTACCTTAATAGACACAAAAGCTGCCATTGTGTCACATCACTGAACAAGAACCCTTTTGTGAATGAAGGAGAGAGAGACAGTGAGAGAGAGAGCGCGAGTGAGTGAGTGACATAACTGTATTGTGTTGTGTAATGTAATTATTTTGTAAGTGTGTTGTGTAGCAATCAGTACAGTATAGAATGTGACACCATGTATTTAATATGTGATACATATATGAATTAGAGAGAGAGAGAAAGAGAGAGAGAGAGACAGACAGAGAGAGAGAGAGAAGAGAGAAGAATACAAGAGAGGGAAAGAAATAGAAAAACAATGTATGACTGTAGATCATTTGAGACTATTTGAGACTACAAAAGAGTCTGATCAAATCATTGTGTGTCATCCTGAACTCTTTCAGAAACTGTCCGGCCGAGGAACACTGGAAGTCTGGCCGAGTCAGCCGAGAGTACATATGACAGCTCAGAGCTGAATCACAGAACACGAGCCTGAATGCACAAAAAGGTCACTCTGAGTGGGTTATAAAAAGAGCAGTGGCATGGAAAATAAATCTACAACACCTACACACTTTTAAACCATTATTTTTGACTTAACTAAGTGCAAAAGTACATAGTATAAATTAGGGAGAGGCAGGTAGTCAAAATAATGCCTGCTCTTTAAAGAAATATATAAAGGAAATGGTTTTGTGATAACAACATGGTCTTCATTACAGTAAAAATGTCTTCACCCTTTTTTGAGATGAAGGTGTCAGATTATATGAATGAAAATGTCCAGCGTTTTTAGGTGATGGCTGTAAGAAGGCCAAGGATTTCAGCAGCTGGGAGAAAAAAAAAAAAAAAAGCTCCAGAAGCTCCCAGATCTCGCCCTAGTCCATGCCCAGCTGAGCAGCACTGATCTGGCCCTGGAAGAGGCTTTTGTCCCTCGGGGTGAGTCATTTAGCAAAGGCATGCCATTTAATCTTTCAAGCAAGGGGGAACGTGGTTGGCCAGGGCTTTACGAGTGAAACGCCTCAGGAAAGAAAAAAGGACAAAAAATAAACAATTTTTACAACAGATGTGGAATGGAGTACAACACTTTTCTGAATCAGCTTCCTAGCTGATTCAGAAAAGTGTTGTACTGTCTGTAATGTGTCTGTAGCTGACAGAGCTACACAAAACAGTTTGGCTGCAAACAACTGATGCAATGCTACCAATAATTGATTCAAATTGGCTGGTGTCTCTGTTGACGCAATAAGGAAGATTTATAACAAACACAACTCATAACATGACACACTGATACTACACCACTCCACACTATCTTTACATAGTTTACACAGTAATCCTTTCTGCAAGGTCCTCTCTAGTGATTTTAACATGTCTCCTTATCCTACAACTCTATATTTTCACTACTTAATGATTATGGGACCACCTAATGTATATTTACATGCCTACATCCAACATTACACATACTATGTTATCATACTAGACTATTCATTTTTTTTACGTGTTAACAGCTTCATTTGCAAATTTTCACACAAATCAATCACTTTGTCCATAAAGCATGATTCATATTTTTGTATCTATTGTGTTTTATCTAAATCATGATACTTTTTGCTGCAATCAAAAAACTACTTTTTGCTGCAATCAAAAAACTACTTTTTGCTGCAATCAAAAAACTTCATCTTCATTTCCCCACCTTCAGCCTACAATCAGTTCACAGATTCCTCCAATTGCGTCCCAAATCTTGTTCCCCAAATATATCTTCAAATTTGAGAACAAACCTGCTCCAAGTTTAGCAACCTCCTCAAGATCAGCAGACGTTCTAGCTGAAGAGATGGCTTCTGGAAGCTTCAGAGTAAAGGGCAGCACATCCCTAAGAAAAAGAGAAAAGATGGAGTGTAAGGGAGAAAGACCTGGTCAACAGAGAAAAGGAAAGAGGATGGGACTGATAGCATATTTCAAAACATGTGTGAGTCACTGTTTTGAAAAAGAGGAGCATGGTGTAGCCTGGGTGTGTGGTGTATGTTGGCCCAGACAGCCGGAGGTTAATATATGCCCGCTGCTCTCCTCCTTCTGGGTCTTTTACAAACTTACAAAGTTCTCAGTCAAGCAAACCCAAGTCCCTACAGCTTAACATTTTACCTACTGATTTGTGAAGGTATGATAATTACAGTGTACGTGCAATTAAGGGAAGTCAATGTTTGTCTTGTACCAGTGCACCAGGATAAAAACAATCATTATCAGGAGCTGATGTTAACTATTAAAGCTCATACCTGTAAACTTTGTAACAGAGCATTGGTTGTTAAGATTCCAATGATCTGGCACTGCCTGTCAACAAAGCAAAAATTTAAATTAACCCTAACCCTAATTACATAACAATGAGTAGCTGCTTTGCTCTGGCACCAGTGGCGCTATGTGCAATGAAATAGTAATGCGCAAGTGACTTATTTCTATTTTAACTAGGTATCTAAAAATGCTTCTGTGCTTCCCCGTTAAGATAAAAGATGACAACACTCTTGATACCTCCTTCTTGGCCTTTGTTTTAATTTGTAGCTTTTCTGTGTTGTATTAGAACCAGACATACTCTTTTCTACCCACAAAAACAACAAACATTTTAGAGTTATACTGTAAAACGTAGATTTTAATATTCTGTATGTGAACATACAATGTGTGTGTATTTTGGGGTGCACGATTATGGCAACATAGTATATTTTATTTCATTCATCAATATACATACATTATGTGTTTTGAATAATTTTACTAAGTACCCTAATATACAAAAAAAAAAACAGTATGTGGTAAAAACATTATATACTAAACAAAAACAGCCCATCACCCCATAGCTGCATTTTAAAATGTTGACTTTTTCATCTTTCTGTCCAAAACAGGGCAAATATCTGTATAGGAATAGATGTTCCACAGACTTAAGAATCAATGTTGGGTCATTGTGGGCCCCAATCTCTGACATAGTCAGACGACTAGATAATGGTGTGTGCAATGTATGTGCAATAGGGCTGCAATTATTCGCAATTTTATGGAAAATTGCATTATGGACTAGTGCAATATCCAAATTGCATGGGGGGCGTGCAATATTTCTTAAAGTCAAAATGTGTGTCAAAATACATACATTTTGAATTAAAGGGGTGGCTCAGGGTGGGGTTTTAATCAGTGGAGACAGTTTAACACTTTTTATCCAGTCCTTCCAGTTGCAAAGTTTGCTGGTGCTAGGCAACAGTCTTACCCTCTCCACAGTACACAAAAGGCAAAGAAATTATTAATTAACGCCAGACTATTGATGTAAATGTCTGTGATAGAATAATGTTAGAAATAAAACTACCCTTGCATCTCAATGATTGCATTACATTTCGAGGGACTAGCTTTGCAGCATCGGTGGAATTTTACTTTGCTCCTGTTAGTAGTACAAACATTTTCTGCACTGGCACCACCAGTCCCCCAATGTTCTGCACCGGTTCTCTACGGCATCTCCATCGGGTGCTGTCTCTACGGACGCTCTCTCTCTTTCTGCCCTTTTAGCATCCATCTCTATTAGTTCTTCATCTGTGTATTCCGACTCATACAGGTACGGTAACACTTTAATCATTTCATTTTAATATTTTTTCAATGAAAACGATTGACAATCAAAAAGTGACCATTCCCTCCAATATTGTGAATCTGTTCTGTCCTCAGATTTATTAAGAATTATTTTTATTCAAAAATGTTTAATATAAGTTAATTTGATGTGGCCCGCAGCATGTTTACATTTCAGTAACTTGTAATAGTAGTAGAAGAAGTAGGCTAGAGGAAACATGGTGAATCTCCGAGTTGGACCATTGATTTTTCCCACGCCCACGACAGCATTAGCTGTAAGTTTAGTACTTCTGTCATTACTTAACCTGCAGACTTCGTGTAGCTGTAGAGTCAGTGAACCTTGTTGATTCATTCGTCATTGAATTCATGTTATCTGTGGTGTTTGTATGCTAGCAATGCTATTCTGATGTTAATGCTAGTGCCATGTATGTAAATTTACATTGTATGCTATTAACGCTATTCTGATGTGATGTGTGAATGGGCATTGTTGTATCACATGTTGTATATGAATAGTTAAAGATAGCTTAGTAGGCTATAGCTACTTGCCGTACAAGAGAATAAGTTTCTGTCTTTTTCTTTCTGTTTAGTTTTTACTCGTCAATTTCACCTGCCTGAAGTCAATAAATAAAAGATGCAAAGAAGGCACGATCATCGTCCTGGTTTGTAAATTCGAGTTTGGCTTGCTGTTAAACTGTGTCAACGTACTGGAAGTGCATAACACATAGGGAGAACAGTACAACATCGCAATCACAATTTCGGTCCAAATAATCGCAATTAGATCATTTCCTCATATCATGCAGCCCCAATGTGCATGAAACATACTGTATAGGTGAACATGGATCACATCAGTGAGCATGAGTATTTCGGACAGAGGAACTCACCTGCTGATGCAGCAGAAAGCCACCAGACGGAAAAGGTCTGCAAAGCTCAGGCCTGATCCCACCAAAGAGAAAGCTGTAGGAGCACAGAACAACAAGACGATGAACACAGGAAACCATCAGAGGAAAATCATTAAAAACAAAAAGGTAAGTCAAAACAGCTCCATAAGTAAATGGACTGTTCTTATATAGTGCTTTTCTAGTCTTAATGACTACTCAAAGCGCTTTTACATAGTACAGGAACCATTCACACACATTCACACACTGTGGCCGAGGCTGCCGTACAAAGTGCCACCTGCTCATCAGGTAAACACTCACATTTACACACCGAAGGCACAGGATCAAGGGGTTCAGTGTCTTGCCCAAGGACAGAGCCAGGGATTGAACCAACAACCTTCGGATTGGCAGGCGACCGGTCTACCACTGAGCCACAGTCGTCCCAATTTACTATTTCATTTAGTAGTTAAACTGTAAAGACCACCGAACCATACAAGATTTTTTTTAAATTAATTTCATCAAAGAAATCTTGTGATTTTGGACATAAACTTTAACTCTTAGGATATAAAACCCTGCAGATTCCACATGCATAATGTTTGAACTTATTTTACTGGCAAAGGGCAAATAGGATATAGCTGAGAAACAAGCACAACAACCAGAGCAAATTGACAGAATGACAGAGGTGCTAACCACTTTCTCCATGTGGACTCAAATTGTTGCTTAATGCATTTGTAAGAGATTATGTGTGCACAGAACAGTTGGGAGGAGGAAACGTATGTAACTTGTCAGTAATTCAATAGTGAAAACATTTTTTGATTTGGGCACACAGTTCCAAATGTTTACAGTCATACCTACTGGCACTGTGCTCAGTGTTTTCTGAGAATGGACAGAGATAACAGGTTGTGAGTTGTAAGATAAGGAGTGTGGAATTGTATCAGTCAATAAAATGGAATTTTTTGCAGGTATGTCTCTACATTACATTTAAATACAAAGGTTGATTCAAATGGTTGAATAGGGAGAAGGATGCAGAGACAGTGAGAGAAGAATACAAGTTTACACTTTGGAGTGAATGACAAGTGGATTAAAGCCAAACATACTGTATGTCTAGATGGGAGCAGGTCCACAACTTAGAACTCTCTTTATCTGAAATCTCCACTGAGCTCTGATTATCACACTATAGTTCAAATATTGTCATCTATAATTGAAAGATTTATAATTATTTTTATCTGGCAACATCCAGTCAAAGAACTACTAATAAAAACCCTGGCAGCACATGTGACGTAATAGGAACGGTTGGAGCGGTTTTAGACCTAAAAAGGTGTAAACCAAGGTTTACAATTCTGCTACATTGTATACAATTGATCCGGTCAGTTTTGGTTTCCCATTGCAAGCACATTAAAGAGCACTACATGATATACTTTTATTCTACAGCTATCACAATGGGAGCTGCATCTGGTTCATAGACTGACGCGCACCTGTCAATTCTGCGACAGCCTTCTATTGCGGCTTGAATGAACAGATAAAAATGATTGATGATTTGTGGCCGCAATAGTCCATGTTCACGATGTTCCACCTCCGGGGTTGTTCCAGTGCTGCCTGAAATTTCACCGGATGTCGGACATTCTCAACTCCGAGGACTATTTATGAGCACTTTGATTAACTGTTCCTCAGATCTCTGCAGGGTAAACCCAGACAGCTAGCTAGACTATCTGTCCAATCTGAGTTTTCTGTTGCACAACTAAAACTACTTTTGAATGTAAACATGTTCCTTCAAAATAAATCCCTTCCCAAGGCTATTTTGCAGCGGCACCATGTCCCCTGTCTTCCTCCAATTGTGATTGGTTTAAAGAAATGCCAATAACCCAGAGCACGATTTTCTCCCATCCCAAAATGCTATGTGGGCTAGCCCGACCCTCCTCCGCAGTGCTGTGGAGGGAAGTCTGGCAATGCAAGACTATGGCCGCTATAATAATATTGTTATGAACAAATCTCCTGTAGTAATCACTTGTTTCCCTTCTCTCTTCTCAGAAAATAATTGAAAAGACTCAAAGTTGTCAGGCCAAATGTAATTTGCGACACTATTCAAATGATCTATAGTGCATGGTCTAAAGTGCAAGGCGCAAGTACATTTAAAGCATGTCCAAGTTCACTTTTGCTTTGTTCTCTTCAGGTGATAAGAGAGACGTCACAGACTCTTCAGTCTACACTTTTTACCAGTCATCAGCAAGAAAAAAAAAAAAAAAGGGAAAGGGCCATAAAGGCTGTAGTGGGCGGTGATTCACACACACAGCGCATACTCTCACTAGGTAAGCATTGGGAAATTCCAGTCTGGTGCCAAAGTGTCAGCACACACAGGTACAGAAAGAATAAACTACACATTCAGAGCAGTGAGCTGTCTATTCAAAGCTTCAGGAAAATCCCCGTTTTTCAGGTAATTGAAAATAGAACAGAACAAAGAAGAAAAGAACAGTGGATTTAGTGATTTACTAATTTAGATGGAGGTGATGGACGAGGAAGAAGTCTGTAGAAAAGGGAAGATCCCTGGTCACTAAACATCTCATGGATTGATATACAGTATACTGAAGCCTTTGACACATTAGATTGAGCTAACCCTCTAACTCTGAAACAAGGAGACTCAAGAGGAATTACTGTACAGACAACATAAGGTTAATACAATAAAAACCAAGGGTACCAATACCATTGCTTGAAACTGTATGTTATTTATTGGTTATGATGCTTTTGCAAAGTAATTACATTCTGGGTGGTTTGACTGTACTAGAAGTTGAGTTACTTTCAGCCAATCTTTGTTGCGACAATGCATGCCCGTGTTAGTCAGGCTGTCCATATTTGCTGTCAGTTTCACCAAACAGGACCTTCATCATTTTGATAAAATTGATTTTTTGACAAAATAGTTCTATTTCGGTGACAACCTCTTCCTTTCATTCCTTTTTCTAATAGTTTGCGTTGCTCGAGGAGGACTTAGAAACCCGATTGGCAACTTCATCAGTGGTGGAATGTAACTAAGTACATTTACTCAAGTATTGTATTTAAGTACAAATTTAAGGTACTTATACTTTACTTGAGTTTATTCTTTTCTACTCCACTACATTTCAGAGAGAAATATTGTACTTTTTACTCCACTACATTCATCTAAAACAAGTTACTTTACAAATTAAGATTTTTGCACAAACACATGCAGTTCATAAAATACAATGTTTTATATAATTCAAACTACCAAACAAAATAACAGCCTACAAGTCCAGCTGAAATGATTAGCTGATTAAACACTTAGCAGATTGACAGAACTGGTTTGATTGTTTCCAGGAATGGGGCTGAGACACAGGTGCACCTTAGGGCAGGGACAGTTAATCACTAAGGCGGGAAAATATACAGGACATGACAGTAAAAAAAACAAGGATCGGAATACTTCTTTTACCCCTGAGCTTCATGCTCATTAAATGTACACACACACACACACACACACACACACACACACACACACACACACACACACACACACACACACACACACACACACACACACACACACACACACACACACACACACACACACACACACACACACACACACACACACACACACACACACACACACACACACACACACACACACACACACACACACACACACACACACACACACACACACACACACACACACACACACACACACACACACACACACACACACACACACACACACACACACACACACACACACACACACACACACACACACACAATCTTACTGTACTGGCTCTCCTTGACAGGGAAGTCTTTGACAGGAACTGCAGATTCCTTGTCCATGCGTAGAGATATTACTTTCTTCTGCAGGCTAGTTGACTTCCTCACCACGAATGTCTGCAGGCCAGGGGAGGAGAAAGCCAATCAAAAACATATACTGAACTGTAACATTCTTCATGAAGTTATGCTGACTCAAGTGTACTTTTGAGAGATTAACGTCATAGTGGTTTTGTCTGTGCACTTCCCTGCATGTTAAAGAGGACAGGCCTCAGTTGGTAAAAGGTTATGTCATGTACGTTCCATGCACCTATCATTTCTCATTTATCAATAAGAAAAAATTCTCCTGGTTGTACGGTACTAAACAACACACGGATGCAAAAAGCTCTTGGGCCCCGTTCTGACCTTGTTTTATAATCTGATCTGAGTGATGGGATCACAAGTGGACAGCTCTAATGTAGTTACGTGTATTCCCACTTGGCAGTAGATTGTGTCTCCACATGTGTCTAGAGTGACCACTTGTGATCCAATCACTCAGATCGGATTTTACTACCAGGTGAAAACGGGGTGTTTAATTCAATTTGGTCACCAATAGAAAAAGGGAAGACACTAGTGCTTACTTTTTTTTGTGTCAAATGTTTTTATTTAAAGAGCCAAACAAATGTGCAAAACATTGGTCCAGACAACAACATACAGAAAAGTACACTACACACACACAGAAAAAGGCACAGTGCACCTTTTCCACAATCCTTCCTTGCGATCAAATGTCTCACTCTAAAACAAAAGATAAGATAGATAAGATTCAACTTTTATTGTCATTACACATGTACAGGTACAATGCAACGAAATACAGTTTTAGAGAGTCTCCGAGCCGCAGCTATTTAAAGCGCCGCCAGGGATTGTATGAATGTGTGTGAATAGTGAATGGTTCCTGTACTATGTAAAAGTGCTTTGAGTAGTCGTCGAGACTAGAAAAGCACTATATAAGAACAGTCCATTTATATTTATATGGAAATATGTTTCAGCCAATCTCCAAGTTTTGATAAGATGAAAGATAATGGGGCCAAATGGTAGCTGGCACTGTTTGTTGGAGATATTGGCAAAAAGAACATCATGGAGTGACCAAGGTTCTGTCATAGCATTTTCTAGGGTCACTAGGGCTTACTTAAGGCAAACTTGCACCAGAATAAAGGATGTACTAAAATGCCTTAATCAGTTTAGGGAGTATAAAAGAAAAATATATCACAAACGCCAACTGGTTTCAACCACACAGGGTCTTCTACAGGGCAAGACTGGAAAGAGGAGTCAGTCATGATTGCTTTAGTCTATATCCACGACGTTCCCCTTCCAGGATTTTTCCGGTGCCACTGGAAATTCCGCTGAATGTCATTCTTTTCGACCAGATGTCCATAACCGTCCGCTTTGTTTGTGTGATTTTAAAGATCCCATGGCAAAAACATTTCACTCTATGAGGTTATTTAACATTAATAGGAGTTCCTCCAGCCTACCTATGGTCCCCCAGTGGCTAGAAATGGTGATAGGTGTAAACCGAGCCCTGTTTATCCGGCTCTGCCTTTGAGAAAATGAAAGCTCAGATGAGCCGATCTGGGATTGTGCCCCTTATGAGGTCATAAGGAGCAAGGTTAAAATAAATAGTAACCTTGACCTTGGGGTTACCTCCCCTTTCTCTGCTTTGCCTGCCCAGAGAATTTGGCCCACCCATGAGAGAGAGACATCATGGCTTTCAAACGAGCAAAGTGGTCAAGGTCACAGACCCCTCATCCACAATAGCATTTAAAGCTTCAGGCACAGAAATGGCACATCCTAGGACAGCTCATTGTGGGTCTGGCTCTAGTGGCTGTAATTCTGCACCAAGGCTGAATTTTGGGAAACAGGCTTCAGATATAGTATTAGGGGACCACTAAGGTCTATATAAAAGCATCCAAAAAGCACCATGTCATGGGACCTTTAAACTCTGGTGAATTAATGACGACTATGGTTAACCGCTCCTCAGATCTCTGCAGGGTAAATCCAGACAGCTAGCTAGACTATCTGTCCAATCTGAGTTTTCTGTTGCATGACTAAAACAACTTTTGAACATACACATGTTCTACCAAAAAAAGTTCCTTCCCGGGGCTATTTTGCAGTGGCACGGGGGCTCTGTCCGGTGCTTAGTACCGCCCAAGGTTTAAAGAAATGCCAATAAACCAGAGCACGTTTTTCTCCCAACCCAGAATGCTGAGTGGACTAGGACTTCGCCGCAGGGCTGTAGGAAGATCTGGCAATGAGAGACTATGATTGCTTATATAGACAACTAAGGGCCAGTAGGCTACATTAAACAAGCATATCACATAATACACATTCCACGGGTGGGCTATTTGGAAAAGAAAAATGAATAGTCACAGTAATAAGTATGAATGAAGCGGTTGGCACAAATTAAAAGGAACTGGCTGGATTCCATTTCACTGTAATTGTATTTTAGATGATTTCATGTGACACCGATTGTGACTGACCGTTAATTGATTGATTGCAAGCAGCAAACAAACCCCCTGAAATCTGTTTACATTACAAAGTGGCAGGAGATTTTCAGAGTGAGAAAAAGAAATGACAATTAAGACGTAGATGGATCAAAGGCAACCTTCAGGGCTGGGCAATATATTGATAATATATAAATATATGAGATAAGATATTATGGAAATTGTAATATGATAGAAGTGTTTTAAAACTGGTTTTAAACGCTGCATTACGCCCAGCTCTACCTTCATGTATAAAAGGAAAACAGCGGATTTTGTTCATGAGCATTCCCAAACAAAGGAAGGCATATTATGCCTAAAAAAGGGTGCTAAACATTGGATTGTATACTGTATAGGGCTGAGCAATATGGAGAAAATTAGATATTGCAATATTCTTAATATCCTAAGATGTCCTTATTCCTCAATGTTGATATTTTGGCGATATTATAGGGTTGACAATTGGTGCATTAACAAAATATCTTCACAATAAGATATAAGATAAATATTCTTCAGTTATGTAGATACAATGACAAAGTAGGTGGGGTAATAATAATAGAATAGTCTGGTAACAGAAAATTACTTTACTGTAATGCAGCCTTTAAAACCAGGAAAAGACAACAGTTGAGCCATTTACGATATTAGGACAATATCTAGTCTCATATCCCGATATCAATATAATATCAATCTATTGCCCAGCCCTAATACTATACATAATAAACTCTCTACATTTTTTGTTTAGGTGATCAACCTGTGCATCCGTCATCACTACAGCCCTACCCATCATATGCGGTTCTGTTCTCTTCTATTCACAAACACAAATGCATACTTATCCACTCAAATGAACCTATGCATTGGGTGACTCGTAGGGGTAGGGAAAAAAAACAACAATACATCATAGTATTGTGAGACTGTACCAATACATGTATATTAATATCGGCCTTTTATAATAGAAATTGCACATGAGAATTTAACGTTTTGGTACTAGAATAATAAAATCAACCGCTTTTAAAAACAGATGTTTACAAAGTTTTCCTTGGGGGGACATAATTTGAAGTTTAAGAAAAAGGTCATCAATAATATCATATTGTGACATAAGTATCATGAGAATATCATCTCATGGGGCCTCTGGTGATTCCCACCCCTACAGACTCTGCAGTTATTTTCAAGACTGCACTTTATCTCATACTTTGCTAAGTACATAAAACATTTACACTTTTGTTGGACTGTGTTAAAGATGAGTTAATTGGTGGCAATGATTTTGGAGGCTGTAGTAACACCGAGGAGGTGTTGAAATGATTGTTTTAACAGTGTGGATACAAGGAGTCCCAGTGGCTGCTGTTCCCTTACCCCAGTGGGTTGGCTCTGTAGTATATGTATGGCATCCTGGTGGCTGAGGCCCAGCTGGAGCCACACAGCATGCGTCTGCACCAGTCTGTCCAGAACACTGAGCCGCCGATGCAGGGAATCGTAGCCCGAATCTCTGGCTCTGGCCAACCCAGCTCCCATCCCGGCACAGGGGGAAGCCTGCAGGAAGAGACCTCCCACCTCTTCCCTAGTCTGATAACAAGATCAAACAAATATGAAACATATGCTACAAAAACTGTGTCTTAGAAAATAATTTACCAGAAATGTACACTAAGATTCCAGCAAAGATATGCACAAGAAAATATGCAATATGCAATAATATTGTTAAATATTGTGATAACCATATTACTTGCAATAAATAAACAGTTAAAGTGAACTCAGTTTGGCATTTCTTTCAGTATTCTGCTGAAAATAAACAAAGTGCTTGTTGAATTTAAAATAAAGGATTCTAAATCATTCAACAATCTTATATTGAACAAATTGAACAAGCATTTATGGTTTTAATTGATAGGACAGCTTATATATATGAAAGGGAAGAGAAAGGGGGAAGACATGCGGCAGTGGATATTGCGATTATGATTATAAAGAAAAATAAATTGAAAAGAAAAAAAAAGGCATTTTGTGCATCCCTAATGGTCATGGTCTGAATTATATATGATATATATATGTTGAATCTTCTTTTCAAATTTTTATTGTATTATCATTAGTGGATTTTTGGGATTATGATTATAAAGCACACAAAAAAATTGAAAACACACACACAAAAAAAAAGGCATTTTGTGCATCCCTAATGGGCATGGTCTGAATTCAACTTGACATTATTCGCATATGAATCTTCTTTTCAAGGATTTTATTGTATTATCATTAGAAGATTTTCTGGGATCTATGTAAGATGCAAGACTTACGGAACAAAGCACACACACACACACACACACACACACACACACACACACACACACACACACACACACAGTCAGCTCACCCAAGGAGTGTATCTGTATTGTGGTCTCCTTCTGCAGGCTCAGTCTTCTTCCCCATTTCCTTTTTCAAGGTGCCAATTTCCCACGCAAATGAGTCGATCAGCTAAACAAAGAAACACACAAAACAACACATTAATTTTAAAAAAAGTATAGACATGCGCACACACATACACACACAAAGACACACTTCTATTTTTTAGAGCATTTTTAGGAAATCTGCTTTTAAAAAGTGATGGGAACAAATGACTATTTCAAAAAGTAGTGGTGACCTGTCCCCAGCTCCCCCGGTGTAAATGACACATAAACTCATGCATGAATCGTGCATACACACAGATTTGATTCTAAATTGTGTTTAAGAACAATTTAAAACCATTTTTGGCATTAAAAACTTGCCTCCCACTTGTTCTTAGGTAAGATCAAAATTCAAGAGTGCATTAAATACGTAAGCCAATAGAGCTCAACAGTCCTCCTCCTCCGTTCAGGAAGTAAATTTCCCATTCATTTCTCCCACTGACGTCTGGAAAAATGTGTATATAAAAGAGTTTTAGACCATGACTTAGACTCACCCGTAACTCATAAGCATACAACATATTTTGAGTGAAAAAACAAACAGAAAATTAAAAAAAGTCAAAAGGTATAAGACTGTGTACATATTTTCATTATCAAGCGAAGGAACTAGCTCAGATAGCAAGCCCACCTTGAATAAATATTGATTTTCTATCTGAATTATCTTTATGGTTGATATTGAAATTAACGCAAATTAAATGTTGAATCACCATTACCAACCTGACGTTATTAATGTTAATGACAGCAACATTGAAACAACATTGATCTTTAGTTATCTTTATGATTGATTAAGCATTGATATTTGGTTTACCGGGCGATATTGCCAATGTGTTGAAAAGTCATTGATTTAAAGTTGACCGGAAACGACCTGTTGTTGAAAAGCCATCAACATATAGTTGACCGGGAAATATGATTGAAAATGCCTCAATACATAGTTGACCGGGATGGTAGACCAACGTACTGCGCGGACACTACAGGTCATTTCTGGACCAGACCCATACTACGATCAGGTAAGGTTGCTTATGTAATTTTTGATATGAATGAATTGTACCAAATCAAATACTGTTACTCATTGACATGATGGTTAGTGTAGTAACCCACTTAGTGCTGCAGTCATTAAAATAGATTAAGTTAAACCAATGTAAAAATCTGCCAACAATGTAACTGCGTGCTGATGGCTATAGTGGTTTGATTCCAACAGGTTACAATCAGTAAGCAAAACCTGAGTCCAGTTTATTTTTGTGATAGTTAGCTCAAAATATATGTCTGTACCATTATACATTAGGGGAGGATGTATGTCGTGAAATATATAACACACACACACACAAAGTTTATATCCTTCAAAAGGCAGAAGTCTTACTGCTAATGTTAAACTAAAATGTACTTTTGATAATTGTTTTCTATTTTAGATACCTTGACTCAAAGACTAAGTAGCCATAAGGCAAATGCCTATTAAGTTTCTCAAGCTGTGCAGAAGTGGATGCGCTACGCCCCAGACCGGCCGGGAGAAGATGGACGACCGACCCTGCAGCAGTTATAGCGCATTAAAAAGAAAAAAAATTAAAAATTACAATAAAAGAATGATTGTTTTATTTTTTTGTTTATGCGTGGAGTGTCATTTGTGCTAGAAAGTCTAGCCTAAAAGGATGATTGGCATAGTTTCTATATTTTGCTCATAGCCCACCCTGGCTGTTGATAAAGCAGAATTATAATAGCCTAATAATGTTTTAATATATAAATGTATACCTTTTTAAATTAAACCTGTGGTAGGCCTGTGCTAAAATACCATTTAAGTTTCGTTGAGATATGCTGGGATTTCAACATTGTTTCAATATCCATTGTAAACGAAATACCATTGAAATCCTGTTGATCTCTAGGTATGATTTAAATGTTTCAAAGATAATAGAGAGTGCAACATGATGAAGAATCAACATCAGAGTTCAACGTTGATTCAATGATTTTATCGTTAACAGCGGGATGTTGATTTAACCTCTTTCAATGACTATTTCATCCCAAAAACCACCGTGTACCCCTGAATAAAGGAAGCCAAAGTTTGTTTAGCTAACAGCTAATCTGGCTAACCGCGAGCGGAGACAGCATCTAATAACTTTAAAAGACCCTCAAAATAAAACCTGTAAATAACGTTAAAATATATAACAGCTGTTACGTCAGCTGTAGCCTGCTTTTCCCAGTGTTTGGTTTCAGATAACATTATTTTAGACCTCATCAAACTGTAGCAGTTAGCCGAATTACTGTAGCTATAAGCTAACATTAGTTTAGCTTTTTTAATTGACATTGCAGAAGTCTCTTGTTAGCATCTTGTATGCTACTTGTCGCAAAGTGACACATGCGCAACTCACAGCTTCACTCGTCTCAAAGTGATGCATGCACAACTCAAATCTGCACTCCACTTACATTGGGGGCTGACAGGCAGAAGCGTGCAACAGATCGTGATTTGCAAATCCCCGTAAAACAGGATTATTATCTTGCGTATGCGCACGAACTGGGTACTGACAGTTCCGGATTGTGGGAAATAAAGTACTTATCCAAGACATTGTGAATAAAAGACATTTATCTCAAAACACGGTTGGTGTCCGATGAACTTTTGGCATCTACTGTATATGGACATATACAATCTCTTAGTAATGTTGTAGCTGGTTTTAAGTCTACCATCGACGGGTACAATTTTCTGGCTTATAAAATAAAATATTGTCATTTGCAATGTATTTTTACTACCGGAACCCACTGTTGAGCTATACGTGCAGGAGTCAAGTTGCATTTGGGGATGTGAAATATTCATAAGAATGACAGCAATGCTAACACTCTGGCCTGATTCAACACCTAACTACATAAGTTTCATTTTTTTAAATGTAGTTATCAGACTTCCCCTTCTTGGTTTTTCTTTTCTCTTACTTCTAAATGATACACATATATCACAGGAAGTGATAGCTCAACAAGAAAGAAAAAAATCCATTCAATTTTTAGGAAAGCTGTAAGCAATAATTTCCATCGAACTAAAATTGAGCCTAATTCTTTTCAGTGTTACACTGCTGTCATTTGTTTCGTTTCCCAATTATCTGTCTAGTTGGGCAATGCTCCTGTTGAGTAACATCACATCAGCTATTTTAACATAGAGGAAACAATTAGCTTAGCTGTTCCAAAGGAAATTACAAATGTTGACTCATTGGATTTGCCAAAGGCACATTTGAGGATCACAACCTTAAATTTAACTATAAAGCAATGAATAGTTAAAGCAGTTTTGTGTGTGTGTGTGTTCTGTAAGTTATATCATGATACAATTTCTTAGAATAGAAACATAATTCAATATTTTGTTCACAGATTAATTTTTTAGAAGATCACAATAAATCTTTAGCTTTACCACAGGCCAAGCTATCTCCCCGTTCCAAAAAGGCAGGTTTTGAACCGGCACTGCCCTAGTACTGAAAATACATTCTGAATTAAGTTCCTGACACCAACCTGCATTGTGCAGGACCTTAATCAGATGAAGTACAAATTTTGCTTTGTTAGTATGCTGGGAAATATTTGGAATACTATTTCAGAAACATGTTTGAAAAGTGTTTAAGATCAATGCCTGCAAGCAATGAAAACCAGGAGTGCAAACTATGGGGAAAGGAAACTGTGGCCACATTTGGCGAGGACTGCCGCTGACACAAGTGGCACTGCATGAAATTCCACCAGGTCTGTGCCCACTGCATGCAATAAAACCACCTTTAACTCACAAAATCATTTTTCAGGCATCATGAGGAAAGTATGTTTCCAAAGGAAACATACTTTCGTCTGTGGCGTCTGTGGCTCAGCGGTAGAGCGGTTGCCTGCCAATTGGAAGGTTGGTGGTTCAATCCCTGGCCCTGTGGTCCCATGTCGAAGTGTCCTTGGGCATCGGAGTGTGAATGTGTTTGCATGTTTATCTGATGAGCAGGTGGCACCTTGTACGGCAGCCTGGCCACAGTGTGATGTAATGATGTAAAAGCGCTTTGAGTAGTCGTTAAGACTAGAAAAGCGCTATATAAATACAGCACATTTACATTTGCGTTGGAACTGGCCCAATGCCAGAAAGAGCAAAATAAATATTAAAAAAATGGGCTGGAAAACTGCACTCACTGTTATACTGTTATACTAAACCTCCAAGTGATGCATTTTTGCGTCAAACTTGGAGTTTTGTCTGCTGGTCTGTGAATTAGGGAAATCTGGCACTGGTAAGATGGAGGGAAGTTTAATATAGTTCATTTGCACATATACCAACATTATTATAATTCAAATATAGTTGAATGTCAGCAAACTATCCCATTAATAGCTCCATTTCTACCCCACCTTTATTTTACTTTCTTGTTTCGGCTAGCTTGATGTGAGGTGTGGTTAAGATTTAAGGCCGTGTGTGTTTAAGGCAGGCCTGTAATTATCAAGGCTGCAGAATAACTGTGACAAAGCCTTTACCCTCAGGCTGGCAAGGATCAGTCTTTGAACTGTCTGTCGGATAGTTGAGCACACTAAGCAGCTTCCTCTGAGCGAGTGAACTACAGATATAGAGTACAAGGTGATATTGTGCTTTGATTGTTTCCTTAAGCAACTCAGGGGAAACTGAGCTTGAAAAGCAAACAAACCACAGAGCTGTCCTCTACTCCTCTTTAATCTTCTCCGGGATTTAGCCTGGAACAGGACCCACATTACCCTACATTGTAAACAAAATTGTCAAGGATCTTAAGGTAAACTTCAGTTGTTAAGGGTGGGGGAGAGGGAAATCAAAAATTGTATGCGATTGGTGTGATTCTTTTCCCCCAAATCAATATTTAGGGCCCGGGTGCAGACAGTGACAAAGGCCCTATTCAAACTGAAGGAATTAATATTCTTCAACGCAAAGAATCACCTTTTTGGGGACCTTATACTCAAAAAAACTCACCAAAAATTTTACATTTTAAAAGGATTTGTAAATAAGCGTGAAGAAATGCCCCGCAAGCGCCCCCAACAAAACTTAAATAGTTGACCCCCTGCAGTACGTTTAATGTAGACTCACAAAATCTGGTATGCATATGTATCATGTCAAGACGTACAAAAAAGCTCACGGCGGAATACCCTAAACCAATAGACAGTTAAAGAAATAGATCAAATGATCCCATTGCTCTGGACGGAGACCAGCGAAAGATATTGGAAGCTGTTTTTTGGTGAGCGCTGAGCTTTACTGCACAGCCTCCAACTGAGCTTGATGACGTAGATGTGCAAGCTGTCTTTAAGTTGAATGTCTTCTGGTAGCTGTGCAAGAGAAATCTCAATCATTCCCAATCAGCAGAGACGGAGAGCGTAGGTATAGGTTAGGAGATAACATAGGCACAGGCTAATTATTGATAGATAACATGCTAGTTAACATTAGTAATTAAACCTAAACAGCTAATGTAAGTCCAAACTGTCTGCGAGCTTCTCCTGACAATACAGTGATTTGTTGACTATGCAACAGCAAGTTGCGTGGTTATGACACAATCATTAGCCTATTTTTACATAAACATCTGCTACAGAGCCATAACGTGAGCTACAAGGTAAGAGTTGAGTAGTAGAGTACACTGTCCATTCTGCTTGAAATGTCCCACAATCAACAAGAGTCCAGGCCTGAGGACATCTAAAGGCCAATATTGACTTTTTGGTCATAGTGCCCCCTGCTGGCAAAAGGAAATCAGCCTTATTATGACAAACATCATCCGATTTACACATGTATGTATTTATGTGTGGTCTACATGTGATACTGAGTCGCCTCCTTTACATTAGTCACGCCCACTTACTCAGGACATGCCCCATTTCAAAGCGTTTAAGGTAGAGTTTTGTGTGACGTATCATTCAACTGAGCAGAGGGTAGTTTTCATTGTTCATGGTTTGGGCCACCCACTATGATTTAGCCACGCCCACTTTCACAGCCAATAACCTGACAGAGTCTTGTGTGAGTGCCATGCAAATCCATGGTTGCAAGGAGCGACGAGGTGCGAGAGCTCATCTAACACTGCTTGCAGCTTTAATTTTTATTTATTTTTTTAACAATGATTCACCTAAATACTTTAATACTGTTACTTTAATGGCGACTGCATCATATCTGTTTCCAGCAAAACAGAACAAAAGCATTAAATGCCATCCATGTTATGTACTTGTTAAGCAATATAAATACAAATTGCATATCTATTGCATAATAAATCAAATTGGCACCCATGTATTTTGAAAATAAACAAATAATTGTATTATTATTATTTTTATTATTATTATTATTATTTTGAAATAATCAAAATTGGGACAAAAGCATATAGTCCCAGCCCTAATTGCTAACACCTACTGCCTTTACAGATCTGTGTGCAGAAAGGATTTTGGGCCACAGACAAATATTTGAGTGTCACGTACCTTGAAGAAACTGCCTTTCCTCTCCTGCTTGCAGGGTTGACTGATGGTACAGGTGGACATCTTGTCTGTAGAGCCTTCTCTGTCCATCTCTGAGAAGTGGAAATAAGACAAAAAACGATAATCAAAACAACACAAGATCCTCATCTGCAAGGCAATCGCTATGACTTGTCCACCAATCATTAGGTTGTTTATTTTATAAAAATGGTTTTGTCAACTGCTTGTTTCCAAAGACACAAATGTGATTTGAACCTCAACTTTTAAGCCTATGGACAAGAAAAAAATGTAAATTTGCAAAAAAAGCATGTGAGATTTTTTAGTATGTCCAAAACTTTAGTATGTAACTAGTAGTACGTGAATTGCATACCATTTCTGATGAAATATTACAGTATGCAAACACTGGATACTGCGCCGGCATAAGTATCCCACAAAGCAATGCGATAGTAACGACAACATTCATAACAGACAGACAGAAACCAAGCAGCTCTGTTACACAAATACCACTCTAATTTACATTTCTACATATGTGAAATCTGTGTTTATGTCACCTGTGACTGTTGGTCTACTAGTTATTCACATCTTTCAGTAATTTAAGCATTATCTGGCAATGATGTCTGCAGAGATATCATGGTTATGCGTCTTTAAATAGCAGGAAGTGACGTTGAAAGTTACAGCTTAGTGTGTCCAAAAAGATAAACCCTTTTTATTTACAGAAAAGTATGTGTGTGAATGAAACATTAAGCTGTAAAATTTGACTAATTTAGCGGCCAGTCGGCTGGCTGGCTGGCTACTTAGCTAGCTAGCTGCTGGAATATTGGAATATTCAAAGCCCATTTTTTGTTACTTGATTTTATTTTTTATTTTTTTTATTGTTTTACTGTTTAGTTACTTGAGTACATGTAATGACGTAAATGTAACTTGTTACTACCATAGTAGTCCATATTAATGGACAAAGCATCCGGTTTGGCAAAGTGCTACAAATGCAGGTGCAGTTGCAAAAGGAGGTTGGTTTCTGTAGTCTATGAGAAAGTGACCCACTTCTCACTTGATTTATTACCTCAGTAAACATTTTAGTGAGTTTATGGTCTCAATCACTAGTTTGAAGTCTTCTGCAACACAGAATGATGCTCATTTTTTTAATTACGGTTTCGTTGATTTTGAAATCGACGATCGCTAATTCTACAGGCAATGGTTACTACCCACCTCTGTTTAAAAGCCATATACTAGTTGCACTGAACATAGACTGATGAGACCCAGTGGTAGAGGACAGCAAGGCTTTCTTTGTACATGAAAACTAACTGGTACTGGTCAATGGTACGCTTCATTTACGGCAGCTAATGTACTTGTACATTATTTGGGAAAAACCCGATAGTTGCATTTTTTTTGTATTATTTATTTTTGTATCTAACTATTCTCCAACTGTATTCATCATTTTAAAACCAGAACACAACGAAAGGTTGATTATGACTCATTTTTCACTCCTGCCACCTAAAAAGGGGCAAACATTGCCTGATGTTACCATTTTAAAATGTACATAACAATGGCAGGGTAGAAATCGGGCGTAGACTGTATTACTAATCTTAAAAACCTATTTTCAGAGTATGAATGGCGTAGTCTCCCCAGTAAACTGAAGTTATTTTAAACCCTAAAATATTCAGGTCTGGACCACCAGTAGCCAGCCCCTCGCTCCCTGGTACTGGCTAAAAAACACATTTGGTGGCCCAATCACACACTAAAATACATGTGCAGTGTGTTGCTATGAAGGCTTCTAGTTTTTGGGCTAAAAAAAAAAAAAAAACATTTGTCCAAAAATATGTCCATGTTTTTTATTAAAGCAGAAGGGGGAAGAGGTTATTTCCTGGAAAGCAACAGAAGCCAAAGAGTGACAGAAGGCATGGAACCTTGCTGTTGTTTATCTTCTGTCTCTCTCACTCCACATTTCCTCCTCACACCTCTCATCTCTTTTGGGCCAACACCTCTGGTCAAACCAAAGCAGCAGAGTGGACTTTTGGATATGTTTTGATTGGACGTGCATGTGTTTTCATGTGGGTGACTGCAAGCTTGCGTGTAATTCACAGTGCTTGCCTGGCAAACTGAAAGGCCCCTGGGGTTGTCAGTTGAGAAGAAACAAACACTGGGCTGCCAGCTGTTCTGATAAGCATTGCCAGACTTTCCTCGAAAGAGGGTCTGGAGAGTCCACACAGCATTCCGAGATGGGAGAAAAACATGCTGTGGTTTATTGACATTTCTTAAAAATCTGTCACAAATGTCTTGGGCGGTGCTAAACACCAGACAAAGCAGGGATACGTTTAAGTTCAAAGGTTGTTTTAGTCGTGCAACAGAAAACTCAGATTGGACAGATAGTCTAGCTAGCTGTCTGGATTTACCCTGCAGAGATCTGAGGAGCAGTTAACAATGGTCCTTATGAATCCACCAGAGTTAAAAGCCAACACAAAGAAAGCAGAAGGTAACAGGCAAAGGATGGACATCCGGCAGAACATTAGGCATCTGAAGAATCCGGAAATGAAAGGTCGTCGATATTGACTACACCAGATAGCCCCGAGTCGTGACAGGACAGTGTCTGTTAACTAAACTGCTGAAGTCAGTTGAACAGGTAAAGTGAAGACAACGTTGTCGATACAACTGTGTTTTTCATCAGATAATGATTGATATATCAGATAAAATCTTATGTGGAATCAGTTTGACTAAAATTACAAAGTTGTTGGTTTTGGTGAAACTAGATTAACTAAAATGTGTAATACAGTATTTGATAATATGGGGGCCCCAGGTAAACAGTGCTTGCTTTAAGCTTAACCCTTTCTCTAACTGGAAATGTTATTGGCAGTGATAGAAGAAGTAGGCCTACTCAAAATATTTTTTTCCTGAAGTAAAACTATTATTACTGCACAATACAGGTCCTGCATTCAAATGTTTCCTTCAAGTGACGAGTGAACGGGAGGCATTATCAACACAATGTACTTACCTTTACTTAACTTTTGTTCAAGGAGGAGCTTTCAACTGCCGGATAGTTAAATGAATTATAATGCATCATATTTGAACTTTTTAACTAATTTTGTGAAGTTGTGAGTAAAATCTGAATGTGCAACGTAACCAGTACCATTTCTCTGTCATGTAAATGTACAATGTTTTCCTCTGAAGTAAAAGTACAAAGTGAGTCAGTAGTATACAGTGGGATGTTTTGGGGGCCTTGATAAAGTATTTAAGGGTACAATGGTTCAGGAGAAAGCTGTAAGCAGCGATTCAAGAGGACAAACAGTCAGTCCGTCCCAAACGGGACTGACCTAGTTTTACTAAAGGAAAAGGGAAAATCTTACATTTTAAAATGTATTGTTTTTTTTTAACTTTCATTTGTCCGTATACACAAGGATTAAACTGTATGCACTATGTGACAATTAGTCATGTGTATGTTTAAACTTTACAAAGCTGGTGGATCTCTACAAATACTAACAGAACACAAAATGGGGAAATGGGAAAATGAATCATGCCTGTGTGTCACTTGTCTTCTTCACAGTAAAACAGCGACCAGTTAAACAAGCGCAATATCTATAGTGTTTAAGGATTTTTCCAGGAGTTTTTTGTTCATTCCACTGTGAAAGCAAACCTTTTTGCTTACTGAATATCTAAAGTAACATGAAAAATGTTGAGCAATTCTGACTTCTATTGTTTGTAAAAAGCTAACACAAAGCAAAAGGGATGTCAACAAATGAGCCACTTCAAAATAAAAGAAAAACCTGTGCTTTCATATTCTTGGAATGTAAGTGACAAGTGAGTAAGTGTGTTTAGAAAAACCAGCTAGGCAATTCCTGATTTTACAACCATGGTTAGGCAAGAGGATGTGAGATGAGTTATATCCTCTAACTTAAAAAAAGTTAATTTTACAACTCAGGCCTATGGCAGAAACCACACGTGTCACATGTATTGAAGGCAGGGCCCTGGTATTAGCTGCTACTGGATAATCCTTGCACTACACGGTCATAAAGCCCATATTTTGCGTGTTAGTCCACTATGTTAAGGCTGAGAGCATCAGCAAAAACCTAAAAAATAAATAAATGATTAACTCCCTTTTAAAAAACCCTGAATAATTTCATAATAAGTCAATAAAGTGAGCAAACACCTCAGTCTTTTACTTTTAAATTGCGCATGGCCTTATGATTATTTATTACAAGTGGTCACCCAAAGAAGGTCAGTGTTTCGTAATTCATAGCAATGCTAAGCTGTAGCTGAATTATTTTCAGCCCAGGATTTCAATCCATCAACCAAACTAATAAATACATTGCAAGGGGAATTTTCCTAGTCGGAAACTAATTTTTCTGATTATTCCGACACCACATGAATCTCCCAACATTACAAAAGTGAAAAATAATGTATGTATTTGCCCCGTGATTCAGATCCGCTCCAACATTTCATGAGTTCTTCCTTAGCCCCTTTCACCAAGTTTCATTAAAAAATTGTGCCAGTAGTTTTTATATAATCCTGCTAACAGACAGAAAAATAAAACGGACAAACCAAACCTAAAACATAACATCCTTGGAGGATGCAGGTCCCCAGGAAGTGCAGTAGGCTTTGAAGCCAATTTGACGTAGCGGTTTAAAAGTGCAATTACAACTTCTGTGTCAGTCACATGATGCTATGGGGCCCAAAAACACTTTTTCCTATGGATTTGCATAGTGAAAGAGACATGTAAATCAGTGGATAAATCTTTATCAAGCATTACAACTAGGGCTGCACAATTAATCAAATTTTAATCACGATCACGGCTTCCCACGATCATATTTGCGTGATTGAGCGATATTTAAAAATGCGTCATTCCGTTCATAGAATGCTTTGGTTTTTTTAATTAATAATTTTATATGCGTTACATGACCCATTTCTTCTGTAAAGCTGTGCCTGTGTTTGGATTGCTCCTCTTACTCTTAGTTTTGCAATTCAGTGAAGCACTTTAAACCTTTTATTTCTTTAAAATATTTCTATTTTACATACAGATTAATTATGCTTCAAATAAAAAAGTATTTAGTCACACCTTATTCTTGTTTAAATTCATTTATGTAATATATATATATGAATGTATATGGAGCATGATAAAACGGTGACCTTGAATTTGTGGCGTTAACGGCGACCCAAGGAAAAATTTGGTTGCACCTAAATTTTGTGTTGGTGCACTTAAATAAAAAAGTTAGGCGCACCAGTGCAACCAAGGCAAAAAGTTAGTGTGGAGCCGTGGCTCATAGCTTTAGAGGCAGACTGTTGTACGTCCCACTGTTGGAATCATCTACAGTGAAATACAGTCACACTACAATGGTTAAGTTGTTGCTGCCTCTGACGTCTGTTTTGAAGCATCAGAGAGCAACGCAGACATTTAAGAGGCATCGTAATGAGGTACCGAAATCCCCGTTGATATTTGTCCAGTATATAACGGGCATACAACACACAACTTCAACATAAGAAGAATGTAGCACAATATGGAGGTGAAAGCAGTTATAAATAGCCTATGTGACAATAAAATTTGTTTTGGTTAAAATCAATAAATAATCGTGATAATTAATCGTGATCACAATATTGATCAAAATAATAGTTATCATTTTGGCCATAATCATGCATCGCTAGTTACAACATCCCCAAAATGACTTGTTTCACTATCAAAATTTGATTAATTTTGCCAGATAACAAATGTAAAATCTAGAAGAGCTGCAAGATTAAATCACTTTATCCTCACTCAAGTAAGCGGCGCACTAAACTGAAAAGTAGCCGGCCCGGCTGGCAGAGGTCTTGAGCGCGCCTGCTCCATAGGCCCCATAATGCAGAAGCAGCGTCGGTCATCTGGGTCATTTTATAAGCTGAAGTTGGACTTTTCTGGCTTCATGTGCCACTGAACAACTCAAATAGGAAAGAGTGTGGCTCCGCCTCGAAAGCTGTATGCAGGTCCATGGGCGGAGGTATAGAAACTGACAAACAAAAATGTAACTCCACCTGAGCAAAGAGAGTGAGTTTGACATTCAAAAGGAACTTTGTCAGACAACAAACCAAGCTGCTGAACCAATGGACGCTTGAATTCCTAAACTATGACTCCGGTTTGAGGTAGACAACACAGCACTAAGCACATTAGCAGATTTCTGAGGAGATTGAAAATCCAGGGTACAGGCCTGTACCATGAAATACTTTGGCTTTACCTATGACAAAAAGTTAGGGAGATAATATGATGTGCAAGGTTTTGGATAATAGTTGAGGTTACAGTCCGAGAACCCTGCAAATACCTGGCAGCAAGGTTTGAACAGCAGTCTAATTGCCATGCACACAATAGATAAAACACCAAACTGTGAGCTGGAAACTTTCAGGGGCAAAAGAAAGCCAAGTCTCAGGTTACCAGCCACAAAACACCACTGCAGACAATTTGATTTCTAGGCTGTACTGAAATCACACTGCTCACATATCCACAGATGCTCCATGGAAGTTTTGGGGATAAGCATTTGTTTTCTTGATGTAGTCTCTTAAATCAAATCTCTCATTCTATTTCGAACCACGTTCTTCTCAGATTCAGTCTCAGATTCAACAGGTTGGGATCGACAGCGACAATAAGCTAACTGCAATCCATGCCCAGATAGCATCTCTAACTGCAAGCCTTGGCTCTATCAGTTCTGATGTGAACAACCTAAAAAACACAGTTGAAAGCAACTCAAGCATTCTTAACTGCCAAGGCCACGCTTTTCAAGAGCTGGAGGTGAAGCTAGCAGACATGGAGGACAAAAACCGAAGATGCAACATCTGCATTGTTGGGCTGAAAGAAAGGCTAGAAGGTGCTAATGCTATCCAGTATCTCTCACGCTCGCTGCCTAATTGGCTCCCGAAATTCCCATCAAAATTATGACAGCCCACTGAATTTACAGTGATAGCCCAAAGAAGAATACCACGACTAATCACACATTGATTTTCAACATGATTCGCTACACAACCAGGCAGATTCTACAAGCTGCGCGGAAATGTCCGCTTATCATCGAGGGCCAAAAATTTGCTTCTCCCCGGATCACAGCTGCTAAACGGTAAAAAGACGCCAGGCTTTCTATCAAACCATGGATTCAGCACGAGTCAATGGTCTGGATTTCTTCCTGCTTTATCCAACAACGCTGAAGATCAGGGAAAGCCTGCATTATCCTCCGCCGGGGATGCTGAGGACTATGTGAACCAAGCTGCACCCCATCCTCCTGTGGCAGCAGAGAGAGCCAACGCTTTGGATTCTAGCATGGAGGGCGCCGTAGATGAGAATTGAGTGATTCAGATGCGTAACTATTGGTAAGCAGGGTACGCGGTTGCTTACGAGCCCGGACCGCATCACTGGAAGACATTGTTTGATAGCCGGGGCCCACTTCATGAATGTGTTTCCCAGCGCAGGATAGGAAATTATGCCTTTATGCTGGATTATGAAGGCAGGCCCCCCTACTGACAACGCAATGTCCACATGTAGGTTACCATGCATATGACAGGATAGGATCATAGAGACACAGCAATTCCTGTTTTTCACCTTTTTATGAGGCAAAAAAACTGGCTGGTAAAAAGTGACAGTGGGAGGTGTCAAAAACGTTAACTTTAGGCCCTGCCAGCTACGCTTCAGCCGCATTCTCTCTCATCTTATCAAAACATGGAGATTGGTTGAAACATATTATCGTGTAGCTTGTAACTGGCATACACTTTACCCATTGTTCAACAACACAGCATTCCTGATTGGCGGGGGACCTATAACAGCTCCCCAGTGGGAACACAGGGGGGGTCATTATCTAAAAGACATTGTTAATGAGGTTGGCTCGTCAAAACGCATTCAGTCTACCACGTTCCTCTATTCTTCTTTTACCTTCAATTAAGATCAGCACTCAAGGCATACGGTGTCCCCTGGTAGAGATCTTTGCCCATCCATCCTAGAAACAACATTTTGGATCATTTTGGTGCTTATTTCTTGGAGCTTAATCAGAACAGGTGAACGTGCTTGAAATGTAACAGTTTTGTAACTTTGTTTGGGAATAGAAGGTGCAGAAAGACAACAATTCCACACTCTGACACTCACAGAGACAGACAGAGACACAGAAGACCCATTTGGCAGAACACAGTTAAGTTTGATAGCACCTACAATTATTACACTCGTGTCCAGCAGACACCTAATATTTACACCTACACCTAATATTTATGTGTAGGATCATTGTCATTGGAAGTAAGTTATTTTTTATGTTCTTCACAGAAAATGTGCCAAGACCAATGAGTTTGAGTAAGGAGAAAAAATAAATAGCGTAATTTTTGTTTTAGTAAACACTGAAAATGGGTCCCACAGACCCGAACACCTTACAAGGGTTAAATCAAGCAAAGCAACACATTTTTATATGAAATGTTATGCGTATGCCTTCGCTTTTCATCTGTGCTGGTTAATCACTGACGACTGCAACAGGTGGTGATTACTGGTACAACACGTCCCGCGAGTTTCTTCACACATAATGCTGCCTTGTTGTTGACGGTGCAACAATCATTAATAACCCTATGGCTGCGAGTTTTGCTTTCCCAAGAAACGGAGCTAACATTGAGTTTGGAAGTTAGCTACTGACGACAAAAACACGAAACCACCAGAGCAGAATGTCAACACAAAGGGAAACTTTAACGGTAACGTTACTTGCCTATCACGGTTTGAGTGGTATTCCAGTCTGGAAAAAGAAAACTCCGCTGCTCCGAAGAGTTGCTGCTGGACATGTAATTGACATTATAGTTCCATGTCGAGTGCCTTCGGTGGTTGTAGGTTGTGATAATTAATACTTAATTAAGTATTTGTAACTTTCAGGTGAGAAAAACAAGTAAACAGAATTTGTGCTGTATCTGTGCGGCTGCCTCCATGGTCCTAAACTCTTCTGAGAACCTGGCTGGCTGCGTTGTTCTCTTTGTGTAAAATAAACCACAAGTAGAAAGGACTTCCGTTTATCCGTTTCAAAATAAAGTACTAATTTTTAGCCTAATAAATTCAAAAAAATTAATCCCATCTAAACTAACCTACCCTATAAACCAAACGATTTAGTACATTTTGGATAATATCTTAAGCTACTATCCGAAATGTACTTAAAATTGTAATTACTTCCTACCTGTTCTTACCAATATTCACACTTCAAAGTATTGTTAGTTACTTATGTATGACTGAAACAATAATTTCTAAATAGATAAAGAAATAACGTGGTATGGGTAAAAGGGATTATTATTGGTTATGTATAAAAAAATTATCAATTACAACTTAACAAAATAACTCAACAACTGATCAAATTATTCTTCAAATAAGGCCATAATAATCTGTGCAATTCAGTAAAATTTCATACAGTGCAATATTTAATATTTAGCCATTTAATTTCATTATTGTGCAATATTTATTTGTTTATTATTTAGTACTTAACCATTTCATTTCATTACAGTGCAATATTTATTTATTTGTTAATACTTAACTACTTTTCACACAATGTGTATACAAAGCTATTGTTGCTCTCAGGACTGTGCACCAGGTCCCCCCCCCTTTTTTTTTTTCTCTGCACTACCTATACTTTATATTTTTATATTTTATATTTTTATATTTCGTGTCAACACTGTAAAGGGGTTGCTTCAATTTTATTGCACAGGTACTGCACTTGTGTATAATGACAATAAAGGCATTCTATTCTATTCTAATGGAAATAAGCAACAAACCTAACGTTAAAAAATAAATTTTGAATCACTTAAATGGAAGGATAAGGTTTTTATTTATGAGTTGGTGATACCACTGCTAAATATAAAAACATGTCACAGATACACGTTTGACCACCTACACATGTTACTATTTTAATCAGATTTTTGTCATGTTTCCATGCAGCTCAGTATACTCCCTTCATGTACTGTAGGTCTTATTTTAAAAGCTAGCATTGTTATCAGAAATGGAAAGAGGAACCGAAAGAATACAAAAAAATCATACTTTGCAGAAATTGCACTTCTGTCAAAGAAAAAATACAAGTGTATAAAACCCTACAATAACATTTAACACAGCTCCTCCACCTTGGGTGGAGTTGCTAAGTTTCAACAGAGTGGGATTGGATTTAGCTTGATCTCTGTCATACTTTTCCAAGATATGACATTATACACTTTAAAGTCAGTTTCAACTATAGTAGTATTTAGTATACTGCAGTTATTATAAACTATATTATTATTACATTATCTTATATCAACTACATTTATTGATTTTATGCTTTTGTCAATAGCAACATACAAACGATGTACAACCCAAGCTATTCAATTCAGGTGTCCATGTTATGACAATGTGACAGTGAGCCAGCACCCTGTGCCTGATTGGCTCAGATTGTTTTTTATGAAAGCATGGCAGGATAACCATAACTTCTCCATCTGTTCCATAATGTTTCCAGACACTGTTTCTGACCACAAGTGACTTGGGTGTGTGTCAGGGGTGGATTTTGTGGTTTGGGGGCCCCAGCCAAACAGCGTCTTGCTTAACTTTTCACCCTTTCTCTAACTGGGAATGTTGATATTGGCAGTGGTAGAAGTAGTCCTCAAAAAATGTTACTGAAATTAAATTTCTGATACTGCTAAATACAGGACCTGCATTCAAATGTTTACTTCAAGTGAAGAGTAAAAGAGAAGAATTATCAGCACAATGTACCTAAATTTACTTAATGTATGTTCAAAGTGGCATTTTCAACTAATATAATGATGGATAGTTCAATGAATAATAATGCATCATAATCTAAATGTGATATTTTGTGGGTGAAATCTAAATCTGCAACGTAACTAGTAACGTTTCTCTGTCAAGTAAATGTAGTTGTACAATGTTTTCCTTGGATGTAGTGTATAAGTACACAGTATATTTAGTCCGTTGACTATGTGTTGAGGATGTCAGAAACGTTGATAAAAGGGGTTGGTGATGTAGTGTAATGGATGCTGATGTTGTTGAAGATGGCCGTTGATTACATTGTGTCAACTTTGTAGGCTGATATGCATATATTCCCACCCTATGTAGGTTACTTAATTCAAAAGTTGGGGTGGCAGTAGCTCAGTCCATAGGGAGTTGGGCTGGGAACCAGAGGTTCAAGTCCCTGTACGGGCCAAAGTACGGAGTGTGAATTGGTAGCTGGAGAGATGCCACTTCACATCCTGGGTACTGCCAGGTGCCCTTGACCCCTGTGTGTAGTGATTACTAACAAACAGAGTGTAAATTGTAATTTTCCCTCTGGGGATCAATAAACAGTATGAAATTAAAATTATAAATAAAAAAATACTTTGACACTGCTATCCATGCAACTTGTAGAGGAATGTATTTGTCCTCGTTGTTGTGTTGCTTTCAAGTTGGACTGTGTGTAGAACGTGTATATATTTATGTGTCTTGTATGTGTTTATACTTGCTGCACACCTAATCACCCTAAGGGGACACAAATAAAGTTGAGGGTAAGTCAGAAGTATATAATTAGGTTGCATATTAGGTGCTTTGGTTCTGGAAAACCACAGGCAGAGCAATCGGCCAGTTCCGAACAGGCACCAACCTATTGCATTAAATGGATAGATTATAGACCCAGGATATAAACTGCCATCTCTCCAGCTGCCAGTCCACATTTTGTATTTTGTCCTTACAGGAGCATGGTGAACAAGCGACCCGCCAGTTCCCAAGCAAAGTCCCCACAGACGGAGCTCCTGCCACCCAATGCTGCCCCCGCAAAACAGAGAGAACATGTTATAATTGCTATAACAAACATGTAAATGATTATAGCATTAGATTTCTTTGAAGCTTTTACATTTTTTCAACCTATACATTTAAAAATAAAATTACACATGCAAGCTAGTTCTAAGTAATAATTGTGTAATTAATTAGGAGATGGAACCAAAGCCTTAAAAAAAAAAAAGCAAATTCTATTAGATGTTACTGTTTCATTTTAAAGGTAGAATATGAATTGTTATCCTAAAAAAAACAATGCATAGACTGACACAAAAACTCCCTCACCACTTATGACTCACTAGGAGAGTGTGGTGGTGTCTGTATCTGCAGAGACACTGCCCTCTTCCTGTATTTCTTATTAGCCCCCCAATGACTGACTGACTGACTGACAGACAGACAGACAGACAGACACACACACACACACACACACACACACACACACACACACCTTCCCCGCTTCATTTAATCTCTAGCTCGCTCGACCACCACTGCTCTCTCTCTGATTGGTACCTACTACATATTTCCATTTCATTTAGGACAGGATATGACAGGGATAACAGAAAAAAACTTTTTTACTTTAAGACAAATGTATAAACAGTGAACACCCACTGTACAAACGTCCATATACCCTAAGTAGAATTACAACACTGCATTAGGCGTTAAGAAGGGAGAAAATATTGTTGGTGTACAAGGAGTGAAACAATGTTTAAACATACAGAAAAAAAAAAATCATACAGTGAAAGGTTTCATTCAAAGACACTATACATCCATTTATAACATTTTAACAGTTGAGACTGATGTGCACTGACCGATATTTTTTAAAAGAAAGATGCATTCCCAACAAAAGTTATTTTTAGTGAAGTTCTGTAAGACGCATCATTGCCATTTTTCTTCTCTAAAACAGCTCATTGAAATGAAGAACATGTCTCCTCATTCACGTCTTTAAAAGGATATTTGCACTTTTAGCAGGAAGAGGAAAAATACAAAAGTGTTCAGTATGCAGGTGTCTTTAAGAGATAATAATATTGCTATCATAACAGCAATAATTTCATGCACGTGTGTTTTTTTACATATCTTGTCTCAGAATAGAAACCCTCCTGTTTGAGTGAGATAAATGTCAGTGGGTGCAGCTCTGGTTAAAACTCCCCCGACTCTGGAAACTCCACAGGAGCTTTGTAGCAGCGTCGGCCGGTCCCTCCCTGTCTGAACGGAGCAAACCGCAGCCATTTCTTCACCACGTCAGCGTACTGGTGATGTGTGGCCTCCTTACCCACTGGTGTTCGTTTCAGAGCGCCTAAAAGAGAACAAGCTAGGGATTATCCTTAGAACTGCTCACCGTTCTTTTTTTATCATCCTTAATAACACTTTCTTTTATACATGTTTTCTATTTGATACTGATTAAGAAGCTGCAATCCAAACCACTTATTTAATAACAAAACAACTCTAATCAGTTAGAATGAGCCAAACAATATGATACGTTAAAATCTGAAAGAAAGTCTCATTTACGCATGACTCAAAGTGTCATAGTGTTGCAAGTGGAACTTCTTCCAGTCGCTGACACAAGAGGTTAATCAAACAGTGTAGAGCACGTGTTAAAATTAGGACCCGGGTACCAAATCTGGCAGCTCACAAATTGTATTCATCCCCCATATCAATTTAGGTCCACAATAAATTGGAAACTGTTTAGCAAAGTGCAGAATTTGCTGACTTTGAGACTCAGAAATTCCGACAGAACCAGAGAGTTTTTATATTCAGGCTGTGAAACAGGTTGCTGTGTTGTCAGCTTGATTTGCTAAATTCTATGATGGCTAAGGAACTTTGTTGCTGACTTTTTTAGGGTTTTATGGTGGCCAAACTGTAGTCTATAGTCTTTGCCTTCCACTTCCGAGACTGGTCCGATGTTGCAGGAAATTCTGCCGGATGCATGTATTTTCCGTTTCCTTACGCTTTCTTTGTGTTGGAATTTTAAATTCAGTGGATTTCTGAGGACCATGGTTACCTGGTCCTCTGATCTCTGCAGGGTAAATCCAGACAGCTAGCTAGACCATCTGTCCAATCTGAGTTTTGTCTACGCAAATATTTTGCAGCGGCTCTCTGCAGAGTTTAGCGCCGTCCCATGACAATTCTGATTGGTTTACAGAAATGCCATTAAACTTGAGCACGTTTTCCTCCCATCCCCGTATTCTATGTGGAGTAGCCAGACTCTCTTTCAGAGCGCTTTGGAGGAGGGTCTGGCAAAGCGAGACTAGCCAAACAAATAAATAAAAGCATGTCAATAAACTAAACATGTCTGGCCCTTGATGTGATTTTCATTTTTCAGTGTGGCTCTAAGTGAAATAGAGTTTGACACCTCTGGTGTAGAGGTTTCAAACTGTGAGGCGCGCCTCCCCAGGGGGCCATGGGAGAGTTGCAAGGGGACACGGAAGGCAAATATACTGCATAAGGTGTTGGCCTTTTATTTAGTTCTGTTTGCCTTTTATGTTGTTGTTATTATTATTACATTTTGTGCTTTTATATTGTTGCCTTCCATTTTAACAGTGTATTTTTTGGTAATGTTGCACTGTACAGCACCCTGTAAATGGGCTGGTACGATCCGTCTGTGGTGAGTTTACATGTCAGGCTTGGTAGTGAACAATACGGAAACATGTTGCAGATCCGGTGGTTTCTGCTGAGCTAGACAGAAAATATTTAGTTAAAACAGATCATTGTTCTCCGTGAAGTTAGCTGGAGTGAAGGTAGCCCCGGTGTGTTTAATGTGGAGTGACTGCGTTAGACTCTGTAGCTTTTTAAATGCTTGTCAGCGACCGGTCATATGGTAACTCAGGAGGCAAGTGTGTCCGAGCTTTGTGTGCTCGGATTGATTTGGCATGCAGTTAACACACCAGTCCTAAACTCATGGCAATTGCTCCTGGTGGTTTTTAACCACTATGTTGGAAGAAGGAAACGAGAATAACAGGTAAACTAGCTTTAAATGTAGGTTTTCTTGAAGTGCTGTGTAATGGATAAAGACTTTAAAGTAGTAAGAACCCCCCCACACCTACCAGATCCCACTTGCTTGTAACCATGGTTTTGAAAGGTGTTTTATAAATAAAGTTGACCTACTTTATTAGGTGCATGCCAGTGTACTAAAAACAGGATGGGATGTTCGTTGGTGGAGTTTGGCTCACTCAGCTTATCAAAACGGTCCAATGTTGAAACTAATGTCTTCTTTTCAGGGTTTTCCCCGCCATTTTAAGGTTTAGGTGCACCACCCGAGCCGTTTTTGGCAGCACCTTAGCTGAATGAATGTAAAATGCATCAAAAACTGCAAAAAAAAGTTTGTGCTTTAGTATTTTGAGTGTTATTTATTTATTTGTCTGCTCTAGCTTTTCCAATGTTATAGACACAGATATGGAGATAATAACTGTCCAAATGTCACTTATGTGAAAATGCATTTTTTGAAAACAAAAAGTATTTTGAGGAAAGACCCCTATACCCCCCGTCAAATATGCGCACCCAGGTATTTCACAAACCGAGGGAAAACATAGCTTTTGCTGCTGTGACACTTCTTTCTTCTTGTGTGGGATCACAATGAAGTTGATCTTATCTTATATGTAGTAGATTAAAGCAGCATGTGTACTTACAGAAAAGGACCCCTTGGAGGCGAGTGTTCCTGAAGCTTCTCTTCTGTCCGCGGCCCACCCAGTTAAGCTCAGAACCCACAGCGAATGAAAGCACAGCCTGCATAAGGCGTCTCACTGCATCTTCCACCGTAGCCCCGCCCATCCGGGACAGGTAAGACACCTTGAATTTAGACATTTAGACAAGGTGTCAACAACAGTTTCACAGCACACACTGAGCATTCACACAGCAAACAACCCAAGGAACTTGGAGCCTTAAAGCTGCAGTAGGTAACTTTAACAAGTCTAAAAAAGGTTTTTATTCCTGGCTCTAGACTAACGTTTTACATTGGTTGCACTGGTGCGCTAGATTTTCATTTAGGTGCACCAGCACATAATTTAGGTGCACCAAAATGTTTTGCAATAATACATTTTAAGCATTATTAGATTATAATGTCACACATAACTATATTTGTAATTATTATATACAGTATGTAGCCTACATAATGCTGCTGTGCACCCAATGCCCCTCAGTTGTATTTTCTACCCCTGTGTTTCAGCATCACATCCATAAAACGTACAAACACAACAACAGAATTACTAGGTCTCTATGGCGTCTTTATCGCAGGGGACTTTTAACTAACATTCCAACCGCTCCAGCCGTTCTCTCACTACATTAGTAGCCTATGTCTATGACTTTAACCCCCTTATAAAAGCTGCTGTGCTGTGCTCAGACTATGGCCACGTATCCTATCAACGTGCGTTGTTTTCATGTCTTTTGACGAGGCGGCTGCATTATCAGAAGCTAGAGCAAGCTAGATTTGGACATGAGCGATGGTGAATCGGTCGGGGAGAGATTAATGACCCGTCATTTCCATCAGATCTTCATCTGACGAGGAACGTCCACCTACTGTGACAGGTACTCACAGTTACAGTTACAATCTAGTGATATACATCCTAGTTAGACGTAACTTGTGTAACGTTAGCAGTTTCTAACGTTTGCTTACTGCACTAGCCTAAACTAATTATAAATATTTTATTCTTTAGTGTCAGCTTAACCATTACAGAAGTGTTTATAACTGGGAGCACGCACTGGGAGAGCCAGTCACAGCCGTGTGTGTGTGCGCGTGTGTTATAAATCTGTAATGAAAGAGCTTAAAGCTCATAACTGACTTTTAAATAGTTATTTTGTCAAGTTGTACTCATTATTTATAAAAAGAGATGAACAACGTAACTGCTTTAATATCTGCGAGTGCTGCTCCTGGGAAAAATTAATTTTAGCCTACTTTTGTATAAAAAAAAATAAAAATCAACCCAATTGCAATTTTGACCTGCACTCTTAGCCATATACCCTGGCGCCAGGCGTGCCTACTAGGTTATATACAGTAGTTATGATATCATTATCCCTTTCAGAATCACATCTCCACTTTAAGTGAAAATGTGTGCTATGTGTGGCCGTGATAAATGTAGCGTTCAGAACTTCAGTGGCATCCTCTTGTGTTTCTAAACAGGCGGATATTTAACCCCTTGTTGGCTGTATACCTATGTATTTTCTGCTTTTGTGTTTTACTATGATTTACTGTGATTTATTGTGTTTGTTATGATTATCGATTTGTTATAAAGTGTTTTTTTATTCGGCTGGTGAAGCACTTTGTGTCCTGTTTGTGATAAGTACTTACTACGTCTAACGCTTTAAGACATGTAGTGGCCTTCATTAAGCCACTACAAACGCTTTAATGTATATCTCCAAAGGAAAATATGGCTTTAATGATATTTTTATTTCATAATAATGAAATAAAAATATCATTAATGACACAGGTTTTGTTGCTAAGGCCCTATAGGTGCTGCTGACTGAATCATATATTATGATAATATGTCTGAATATTAACTATATAAAGTTTCTGCATAGAGACTTCTGGACTCTGTTTGGTTGTTTTCTTTATGCCAAGCCCCAGGAGGAGACAGAGGAGACAGAGAACACCAAAGAAACTAAAGACAAAATTGTACACCTCCACAAGGCTGGAAAGGGCTACGGGGAAATTGCCAAGCAGCTTGGTGAAAAACGGTCCACTGTTGGAGCTGTCATTAGAAAATGGAAGAAGCTAAACATGACAATCTCCCTCGGACTGGGGCTCCATGCAAGATCTCACCTCGTGGGGTCTCAATGATCCTAAGAAAGGTGAGAAATCAGCCCAGAACTACACGGGAGGAACTGATCAATGATCTGAAAAGAGCTGGGACCACCGTTTCCAAGGTTACTGTTGGTAATACACTAAGACGTCATGGTTTGAAATCATGCATGGCACGGAAGGTTCCCCTGCTTAAACCAGCACATATCAAGGCTGTCTTAAGTTTGCCAATGACCATTTGGATGATCCAGAGGAGTCATGGGAGAAAGTCATGTGGTCAGATGAGACCAAAATAGAACTTTTTGGTCATAATTCCACTAACCTTGTTTGGAGGAAGAAGAATGATGAGTACCATCCCAAGAACACCATCCCTACTGTGAAGCATGGGGGTGGTAGCATCATGCTTTGGGGGTGTTTTTCTGCACATGGGACAGGGCGACTGCACTGTATTAAGGAGAGGATGACCGGGGCCATGTATTGCGAGATTTTGGGGAACAACCTCCTTCCCTCAGTTAGAGCATTGTAGATGGGTTGAGGCTGGGTCTTCCAACATGACAATGACCCGAAGCACACAGCCAGGATAACCAAGGAGTGGCTCTGTAAGAAGCATATCAAGGTTCTGGCGTGGCCTAGCCAGTCTCCAGACCTAAACCCAATAGAGAATCTTTGGAGGGAGCTCAAACTCCGTGTTTCTCAGCGACAGCCCAGAAACCTGACTGATCTAGAGAAGATCTGTGTGGAGGAGTGGGCCAAAATCCCTTCTGCAGTGTGTGCAAACCTGGTGAAAAACTACAGGAAACGTTTGACCTCTGGAATTGCAAACAAAGGCTACTGTACCAAATATTAACATTGACTTTCTCAGGTGTTCAAATACTTATTTGCAGCTGTATCATACAAATAAATTATTTAAAAAAAAAAAATCATACATTGTGATTTCTGGATTTTTTTTTTGATTATGTCTCTCACAGTGGACATGCACCTATGATGACAATTTCAGACCCCTCTATGATTTCTAAGTGGGAGAACTTAAAAAATAGCAGGGTGTTAAAATACTTATTTTCCTTACTGTGTGTAAACACCAACATCCAACTGTCCGGATCTAAAACCACAAGAAGTGTCAATAATGCACTTGTGTCATTGAAGACATGTGGCCACACTGCGGTCGGAAATGATGAATATGTTCTCTCTATCGTGTCTGTACAGGTGAAGGCCAAGTCCGGGAGCACGATTTTGAACACCTATGCCTTTCTAGATCCTGGGAGTTCAGCTTCTTTCTGTACGCAACATCTCCTGAGAAAACTGAATCTTTCAGGAGTCTAAGACTAACATTCTTCTTCGGTACTCTTGGCCAAGAGAGGTCTGTAGACACATTCTTGCTTAGTGGTCTCGAGGTTTGAATGAAGAAAACTTCCTGGTTTTACCTGAAATCTATACTCAGAGGACCATGCCTGTGCATAACATTCATACTTAACAGGACTTACAGGGATGGAAATACCTCAACACCATTAAAGTCCCCAGTCTTAAGGCAAAAGTGGAATTGCTGATAGGCACCAATGCACCGAAGCTCATGGAACCATGGGAAATAATAAATAGCCAAGGCAAAAGACCATATGCTGTAAGGACTCTACTGGGGTGGTTCGTGAATGGTCAGCTGGAGGTGGCGAGCTGCGCAAAAGCAAGTTTTGCTGTCCTGCTGTCACTGCCAATAGTATTTCAGTCGCCAAGCTACATGATGAGCTGGAGTCATCTGGAGGAGGATGTGAGGGTTGTGAAGCTGAAGCTTACTGAAGCAGAAAGCTCCGTGAACAGAAGGCAGAGAGACCTGGATGCGCTGCTGCACGACAAGTTTGGTGGTTTGGACACGGCGGCTGCTGGTCTGAATCACAAGGAGAGATTCTCCGAGAATGTCAAAGACTATGAGCTGCAGTGCTGGGAGCTGCAGGACAAAAACGATGAGCTGAGCTCAGAGTTGGAGCTGCTGAAGAGTCAGAGGAGCGACGAAAGTCCAGACAAACCAAAGGAGACGCTGCCAACCGCTTTGAGCTAAGGGCGAACAACAAGCCGCTAGTGCCGAGCCGGAGATGAGGCACAGCTCGTCTCCTCTGGTGTGGAAGAAGTGGTGGCCGGCAGTTAAAACTGTTCTGTGTTCCCTGGACGGCGTCTCGGGTCCGGCTGTCAGAATTCAGACTGAACTGGCTCTGGAGACGCTGAAGCAGAAACACAAGCAGTTGCTACAGCAGCTGCACATTAAGCTGGAGACACAGGTGAACTACTACGAGCGCAGCCTAGAGGTGGTGAGGCAGAGCATGGAGGTGGAGCGGAACAACATCTCTCAGGCCTTCAAGATGGAGGATCAGAAAGCTCAGGCAGAGCAGCAGGTGAAGCAGCTGAAGGAGAAACTGCAGACACAGATCCAACATGGTGGAGAAGGAAGAGGGTGGAGCAACGAGCAGGAGCGCAGAATGCAGCGGGAGCGTGTGGAGCTGGAGCAGAACTTTGCCCGAGAGACTGGCAACTTGGTCCAGAGACTGAGCACTGAGAAGGAGCACCACCCAAAGAGAATCAATGCCTGGACTTAAGATCTTTACGCTACAAGTTGAGAACACCATGCCATCCATGCCAAGGCTTATAGGGTAGCATTAGCATCAGCATTAATCGCTTAGTTGTTTGGTCTATAAAATGTCAGAAAATGGTGAAACAAAAGTATACCAGTGTTTCCCAAAGCCCAAGATAACGTCCTCAAATGTTTTGTTTTGTCCACAACTCAAAGATATTCAGTTTACTGTCAAAGACAAGTAAAGAAACTACAAAATCTTCATATTTAGAAAGCTGTAATCTTAGAATTTTTCACTTGAATGGGGTAATCAAAACAGTGGCAGATTAATGTATTAATTGACAACCAAACAAATAATCTTTGCAACTCCAGCCTAGATGTGCCAAACCGGAGCCCTGGCAAGCAGCCTCTAGAAACTAAATCCAAAAAACAATAACTGATGCGATTGGCATATAGCCAAGGTGGAAGTAATTGTAGCACTACTCCATGTGTGCATGTTTTATTTTTTCTACTTGATCTGTATTTTCAATTTCCTAGCATAAGAGATAAGACGCTTGGTGTGCTAGTTTTACAGCCTATTGTAACCCGTTTTTGGGGAAGTTCAGTGTTTGTACAGTGTGATACAAAAGTGTGTGTTACAGAACCTAGATATAGTCTTAGATTTTGGATATCATAACATTGTCATATAATGTAAACAAGTGTTTTCTTTTCCTGGTTTTACATGCTGCATTACAGTAAAGTGATGTTATTTACTGAACTTACCAGACTGTTTTGTTTTATTATTCGCCTTTAACCACTTAGTCATTATATCCACATCCTACAATATCGACATTGATGTATTTGTTCAATAATGTTGTGATATCTGATTGTCTCCATATCTTTCAGCCCTACTTCTGTGTATGGTTACACCCCTACATCGCATGTGAACAGTGCTGTTGTAACTACCATTCTCTTCTGTATTCCTGCATCATCCAGCTGTCTCTCCATGTCATCCAGCTGCTCCAGGGTCCTCAGGGGGGAGGTCCATGTCCAGGGCCTCGACATCCTCTTCCTCGTAGCCGGCCGGACCCTGCAGGCGGGCCTGAAGATCCCTCAGCACTGCCCACTGCCTCTGCTGCTCCTCTTGGATCACCACCAGTAGGTCGATTATCTTCTGCTGAGCAGCCGTCTCTAGAGAAGGTATGGGGTAAGTTATAGAGTGCGGATCGGGCCGGATTTTTCTGTCCGAGCCCGGCCCGCGTCCGACAGAGCAGTAACCGAACCCGACCCGAGCCCGACAGGCATTAAGATATTTATGTCCGAGCCCGACCCGAGCCCGACACAGTTAAAATCGCATTTGTTTCTCATACAAATGACACATGCACGTTTGTTTGTGTGGAAAGCCGCTTTTATTAAGCAATTGTAGGAAGGCATTCGGAAATGTCAACAGATGAGCGCATCAATGCACAGCTGACTTTCCTTCGTTTTCAATAGTTTTAAAATCTCCTGCGGCCAACTTCTTTTTAACATCTTCCATCGTTGCGCTGCCACATGTAGCTTAATACGCACGTCTTTCGTTGTCACAGCACACAGGAAGACGGATGTTAGGGTAATATTTGACATTTATTTTAAGCTGTTTTAAATTCAAAATGTTCAATGCCTTATCGCGCTGATGTGACCGAGCCCGACCCGAACCCGAGGATCCTTTCTAAAAATCTGTCCGAACCCGGCCCGACCCGTCGGGTACCGTCGGGTCCCGTCGGGCTCGGGTCGGGTATCCATCCTCTAGTAAGTTAGTGACTACATCTGGCCAGTGCCATGGACAACGTACCGAAGAAGACTGTCAAGTGATAGTTACATGTAAAGCCCAGTTCAGACCTAAGATCTGCGACGAATTGAAACTTGCAACTACTTGCAACGCAGCGGTCTGCAGAGTTCTAAAGCCTGCCAGTTTACACCAATGCAACGAGACAAGCCGTTGTATCATCTCCATAGCAACAACTCTTTGTACTTCCGTCCAAACTTATCCACCCAAAAAAATATAATTTGTTGCATCTAGATATGAATGTAGAAAACGTTAGTGATGCTACAGTTAAATTTCTAGTGTTGAATCAGCAAAAACACGTTTTATTTCTCTGATTCACGGCCTTGTCCTGGGCGCTCCCTCTTTTCAGTCACTCTCTAGCTCGCTCGACTGTACGTGCTGGCGGGTGTTAACAGTTTGTAGATATGTGACCTGAGGAATAGAATGTTGATGACATGACACAGAGAAAAAGTTGTGTAGAATTGAATGAAACTTAATGCAAATACAGTATAATGAAGTTTAAATAGCTATAAAGTAAGGGGGGGTGAAAAAAACAAAAAACTATGTTTGGTGATATTTTTTGCGTTGATTTTTTAAATGAATAGATGTCAGACTGACATGTGATGTGCATTATTTTTAGAAAACAATACGTTTTTAGAAATGTTCACAATATATTGTTTGTAGAAGTGCATTTTTCTTTTCTTTTTTGCAATCCTCACTATAACGAATCACAATACTTCTAGAATTGCAATAAAGATCAAATCACATCCATATATCGTGAAAGAATCCAATCAGGACACCAGTTATAGGCTACCAGATGTATAACTAGGGCTGTAGGTTGATGAATATGGTATGCTTGGGTCCGGATGTTGATAATATTGATTTTGATGGTCATGATAATGTAGAAAAGGCAATTCTGTTTTCTAAGCTACTGCATTTATTGGTTGGATTCTTATCTTCCATGGCTTAGTGTTTGTTTAGGGCATTATGGTCCATTTAATGTTATTATTGATTGTAGTGGTTTACATTGTCTGTAGTTTTATTTGTAAATACACTATTTGTAAAGCACTTGCTGCTCAGATATTATTAGAGATTGATGAAGTTTTTTTTATCTCTGTATTTTCTATCTGGATTTTATTAGTTTTGCACTAGCACTTTATGATAGAAAACCTTCTAGCATTTCAACTATGGAACTTAGGACTTTAAGTATTTTATTTTAGATTATGCAAATGTAGGTTGTGTTCCATGTGCACCTCTTTATTTGGATCCCCCTCTTCTGTTGTCTTTTGTTGTGTTGTGTGTCTAATTGTCTTGTATGCCTTGTTGCAGCTTGAGAACTTCTGTCTATAGCATTTGATTTTAAATTTTAATTTAAAGAGGTGAACATGAGTTTAAATGTTTTTCATTGTACTTTTCAATGCTTTAGGTTTATATTTCAAATACTGCTGTCCACAGTCTTACATATTCCTCGATTCATACCCAACTAACTACAAAAAAAGAATACCATAAATAAAATAAAATAAATCAAATAATAATAGTGAATAATAATGATAGTAAAGGGTTTTGAAATTCTAGAATAACAATAAATTGTACTTTTACAAATAATAAAACTATGGTAGTTCAAGACACATGATTATCAGACAGTGGCATACAGTGAAAACAGCAGTTTACTGTACATACAAATAGTATTTTGATATTGACGTGCATTTTGAGGTACCACGGTAAATTCACTATAGGGTAAGTTTAATGGCTAACGTTGACTTTATTGTCCTACTTACTGACAAACAATAAATAATAAAAATGTTTTTTTTTTTGCTGTAGAGTGAAATAAACGGTTCGCAGCAAACAGTCCATACCTGTGGATGGGGCAGAAAGTAACTTGTCCGCGGCTCCGGAGCTACAGGCGGGGCAGAGGGGCGGCTGCACACCGAAGCTCGCGTCCCCTTGCCGCGGATTGTCTTTGAACTCTCCCTCTGACCGTCTGGAAACATGTTCGGCCAGACTGTGCATTTCATCTGAAACAGCAGTCAGCCTCTGCTGGAGGGTTTCTCGAGCCATGTCTGCCATGTGTTTGTTTACAAAACCCTCCACTCGACGTTGGATCGACTTGTCGGGGTTATCCCCATTACCATGCTCCATTTACGTTTTTCCAAACTGTAAACCGATGAAACGTTTCCGAAAACCTTTATAAAACGTTTGGTAACGTTTATTTGCTCTACCACTACAGAGAAGAAGCGGAAGTTGATATAAAAATCAGCGAACGATACCACGTTGGACAAACGTCACCAAAATGTTGAAAGAACATTGGGGGTGGCGATCGAACTACATTTCCCACAAGGCAAGCGGCGCATTTCTAAAGGCAGATTACCGCTATTGTAGGGGTTTGAGCAATTATAACAAATATAAAAGTATAAAATCGTTGACATGTCCCCATCACATTTAGTCTAAATACTATTTCATACATTGGAAGATCATTTTCACCCACTGTTAGGCCTTGGTTATTCTAACTCACCTAAAGCACAAATCACCATAATGTAGTAGGCCTACATGTGTGATCTCCAAGTTGTAGGCTATACCTTAACAATATGAAATTTAGGGTAAGTTTGGCATTTCGGTGTAGGTGGGTAGTTTAAACAATTGTTTAACACCACTTCCCCAATTGACTGAAGTGAGTTTAGCAACAAGATAATTTATATAGATACATTTTAGATCTTTTCAGTGACAAACACAAAAATATCCAACCCATCTTAAATTGATAAGTGGCTTGATAAGTTGATAAGTATTGTATGAGCACCTCTCTGTGAAGAGTGTATTTAAAAAAGCAAACAACAGTGCAGTCAATAAACAAACTTTATTTTTAGACATTAAAACATCACAAAAGGGAGTGCATGGCTATTTAATACTATACTACATCTTCCTCCGCCTAATCCTTCTCCAGAGCTGCCATATTCTCACTGGCCTTAGAGAACTCCCCCTCCTCCATACCAGTACACAAAAGACAAATAAAACTACAAAAAATATATACAGCGATACATTTAGAATTCAGAAAAGGTTAAAACAAAAAACAAGCAATATATTGTACTCCTGTACTTGTTAAGGAATGACACCTAAGTCAGATTTATTTATTATTAGTACTCCTCTCCTTCCCCCTCCCCCTCCCCCTCAACAGAGTCGACTCCAACCTCCTCATAATCTTTCTCCAGAGCTGCCATGTCTTCTCTGGCCTCAGAGAACTCTCCCTCCTCCATCCCCTCACCCACATACCAGTGAACAAAGGCACGCTTAGCATACATCAGATCAACTTGTGGTCAAGCCGAGCCCAGGCCTTTGCAATAGCAGTGGTGTTGCTCAGCATGCACACGGCCCTCTGGACCTTGGCCAGGTCTCCACCAGGAACTACAGTGGGAGGCTGGTAGTTGATGCCCACCTTGAAACCAGTGGGGCACCAGTCCACAAACTGGATGGAGCGCTTGGTCTTGATGGTGGCAATGGCGGCATTCACATCTTTGGGCACCACATCACCATGATACAAAAGGCAGCAGGCCATGTATTTGCCGTGGCGAGGGTCAAATTTCACCAACTGATTGGCTGGTTCGAAGCAGGCGTTGGTGATTTCTGCCACAGAGCTGCTCATGGTAAGCCTTCTCAGCAGAGATGACAGGGGCATAGGTGGCCAGAGGGAAGTGGATATGGGGATACGGCACCAAGTTGGTCTGGAACTCTGTCAGATCAACATTGAGGGCACCATCAAAACGAAGGGAGGCAGTGACGGAGGACACAATCTGACTGATCAACCTGTTCAGGTTGGTGTAAGAAGGACGCTCAATATCAAGGTTCTTACGGCAGATATCGTATATGGCCTCGTTGTCCACCATGAAGGCACAGTCAGAGTGCTCCAGGGTGGTGTGGGTGGTCAGGATGGCATTATAGGGCTCCACTACAGCCGTGGATACCTGGGGAGCTGGGTATATGGCAAACTCCAGCTTTGACTTCTTTCCATAGTCAACAGACAGACGCTCCATCAGCAGGGACGTGAAACCAGAGCCAGTGCCACCTCAGAAGCTGTGGAAAACAGGAAGCCCTGAAGGCCAGTGCACTGGTTATCCTGTGGACAGAGAGGGAGAGACAGTGGTCACATATGAGATACAGTTATGTCAATTAATACATTTGAGCCTGTGAGATGCATAGGGTGGCAGGATTTAGAATTTTTTTATATAAAATAGTTTACCAAGTTGGATGTCTATACAAGAAAATGTGGAAAGTACCTGAGCTTTCTGGAGCAGGGCACTGCATCCCAAATGCTACTACTTTCTTCTGTGAGTTTTAATAGTAGACTGTATAAAATAAGTTTTAAAGCGCAATGATCTCCCTTCTCTTCATAGAAGCCTCTCTATGTTTAAAGGCTTGTTGTGATGCACAATGTGCTATAGGTGCCAAACAAATCTGTTTGGTACTGCCGATTTGTTTTGTTATGGTGCAATAAATATTACACTTTGTGAGAAATAAATTGTGGCAGAGAATTGTGATATCAATTCTAAGCTAAAAAAATCGTGATTCATATTTTTCCCCGAATTGTGCATGCCCAGTGGCCATTCCTATCCTTCTCACACTCATTGGCCTGCCACAAATTCCGGATTTATTGACGCGCGTCCCTTCCATGTTTAACCATTCAATGGTTTCAATCAAATTCACTTGAGGGCTTGACTTCATGAAATAAGGTAACTATGACATTTAAAGTTTTAATTAGAGTTTACCGATGACAGTGGGCTCCAGGTCCACAAAAATAGCCCTGGGGATGTGCTTTCCAGCTCCAGTCTCACTGAAAAAGGTGTTGAAGGAATCATCTCCTCCTTCGCAAGTCTTGTCACTGGGCATCTGTCCGTCCGGCTGGATCAACAAGGTCCATAGGAAGGAGGAATTAAAAATGGACTATTTCTAAAGAACCCAAAACCACATCCAGTCACCAGACACATGCTGCACTTATTTAGCTACAGTCTTAAAATTAATCCGCTTGTTCAGACACTATTAATTACATGCATGACACAATTATATTAATTACATAAAATATCTGTGGAGGGAGTCTACCAAAACCAGACCGAGCTGTGGTGATATTTTCCATACACATTGCAGCTTTTATCACCAGTAACGTTAGCAAGCTTGTACAAAAGATTAAATGTCAGATTCATACATTTTATTATTAGAAAAACCTCAAGTTGCAGCCAGGCCCTTTGAAATGGGTGGTAAAGCAGAGCAACGTACCAAGGTTAACGTTAATGTAGCTACTTAACGTTACAAGAAAAAAAGAAAAGAAAAAAAATCACATTATAACGTTAATGTGCTTTATTATGGAACGCACGTAACATCTAGGAAAGGCCCGCCCTACAATGCAGCTCAATTGGTTGGGTTTAGGCATTGACCTTGAGTAGTTAAGGTTAGGATAGTCGACTGGTCAGGGGACAGGACCTAAACAAATCGGGTTATGTTACCTTGCGTAAACATGAATGCTACTGAAGGGAAAGGAAACAAAGAGGCTGATAAAATCACGAAAAAAAATGCTGAAAAACAAATGTACAGGAATTAGATATAGGAATTAATGTTCAACTGGGGAAGGGTGATGCCAAATCCATAATTAAATTTGAAATTTTCCAAAGATGGCAAAATGAATGTGAGGCAGCGTTTAATGCTAAACACTATCATAAAATACATAAGAATGTGACTGGGAAAAGGGTTACTTTGTTGAGTTTAAACAGAAGGTAAGAAGTGGTTTACACCAGACTTTAGGACCAGAGATTAGGTCACACATGATTGAATGCTACCTTACAAATAATAGGAAATGGAACTGGCTTATGCATAGTATGCCAAGACAAAGAAGATGTAGAACATTTCCTTTTTGGTGAGACGTATAATGATAATAGAATAAACTGGCAGGAAATGGAAAGAGAAAACTCAATACATGATATACTTGAAGAAAAGGGTGAGACTTAAAGTTTTATTTTTCTTAATATTGCTGGTATAATGAAAAGAATATTGTTCTTTTTTATTTTATTCAAGCCTAGACTCTGTGAAGTTCATGGTATTACACACTACTGTACAGGTGGTGGTATAATACAAAAGTAGTAATCTGCCAAAAAAAAAGAAAAAGAAGACGCTATTGAAGGGCTGGACTTTTCTTTCGAGAGCTAGCTAGCTAACGGTTAAGCTGAAAGTTCGGCTCGCGTTAGTGCCGATAAATAGTTAGCTGGTGTTACTGATCAAATTTTCATTAACAAGCTGTGCTGGCCTGAAAAATAATTTATAAACGTAATTTTCAACAAATAACTACTGAATTTGGAATAGCAATACTATTCAATGTAAAAGAAATCTATTTTAGGTTGAAAATGATTTTGTATAAGGCAGAAAGAATATGGAGGACCGTGTCTTTCATATTTAAAAATAAATACAGAAATAAATAAATGCTCAATAAATAAATAAGCACACAATTAATTGCCCCCAAAAAATACAATGAAGAAATAAATGTAGGTAGAAATTAAATTATACAGTGAGACATAAATGTATATATCTCTTTTAATTAGCTTCTTTATTTATTCACCTTTGTAATAATTACCTTATTTATTTATTGTCCGTTATAATCTTCAACTTTATTTATTCCTTACTTATTTTTTAAATGTATTTATTTCTGTGTGTGTTTAATTGTTTTGTCTGTTTTATTCTTCCGTTGCATTTTCTACCCTATTTATTTTCACCCCTGGTATTTATTTCTGCCTGTCACTTTTACATTTCTGCCTGTCACTTTTACATTTCTACATGCATTTCTGCCTCATTATGCAAATGAGGAGGGGCGGGTCTTAAGGGGTTAACTTCTGCCCATTGGTTGGTTAGCATTTTACTCCCTCGGTCAATCTACATGCCACCGGCCACAGACACAACACAGATGGCTAGCTACGGTGAAGTTGTCAGTGAGCTGAGGCATTTAGCAACTGTTTTTGAAAACAATGCTAACGTTATAAGTATTGACTTTATAATTTTTCGTTTAGACGCTCTGACAGAACGTGTGTTTCAGTCAGCGGTGTCGTGCCAATGGTGTATCCCCTGGCCGCGGGAGCGCGCATGCACACAGAGCGGAGCTTCTGCTGCCCTTTGAATTGTTTAACTGCTGCACTTTGAATTAAACGGAACAAACAGCGACGTGGAAGACTCGGCAGGGTTACCATAGTAACAGGGGTCTCAGTTAACTACATAAATACGTGTATTTGTCTGTTACATTAAGGCGACGTGTCAAATGTTTATAGCGTGGTTTAATATCGAGTGATAGGCGTATCCTCCCTGTCCCTGTCTACCATATGAGTTACATAGGAGGTACTCAAATATCAGGCCGTTTTTTCACCTGATATTTGGGTATCCCCTATGTAACTTTTGATAAACAACAGCAAACCTCTCCAAATTGTGTCAGGTTGTTTATTGTGACCTATTAAACACACAAAATAACACCCATGATGACAGGACAGACCCTTTGCATGTTAGGGATGGGATACATAAAATATCAGGTGAAAAATGATATTGATATTGATATTGATGATAGTCCTTCATGCAGTGCCATCACATAGGTTACACACACACACACACACACACACACACACACCGCCGTGAGAAATACTAATCAACCTGTTCGCCGTTAGAAGCGGCACACAACTTAGGACTTCTCCATCCTGAGACGTCTCCGTTGGATTTATTCTAAACATCCACCTGCTAAATTTCATCGGGTTTTTTGTAGTGCAACCTTCTTTGAACGAACTGCGGCTGTTATCATTCTGTCTCTTCTGATGTGCGACAGGAAGCCAGAGAGAGGAGTGGATTTGGAGACAGACAACCCACTCCCGGGCCGCTTCTAGCAAGGGAAACCCCCCACGCGTTGCGCACCTGGATCGCCAGTAGAAATTCGCGTCAGGCACTAAATGTGTGTGTTCGTGCACGGCAAAGCCCCGGGCTCCGTCCTCAACAGTTGCTACCGGAGCGACGGAGAGGAGAGGTGGAGAGCGAGAGAGATAAGAGACCGAGGACAGACGGACGCGGAGCCCCACATGCAAAGGGTCTGTCCTGTCATCATGGGTGTTATTTTGTGTGTTTAATAGGTCACAATAAACAACCTGACACAATTTGGAGAGGTTTGCTGTTGTTTATCAAAAGTTACATAGGGGATACCCAAATATCAGGTGAAAAAACGGCCTGATATTTGAGTACCTCCTATGTAACTCAAATGGTAGACAGGGACAGGGAGGATACGCCTATCACTCGATATTAAACCACGCTATAAACATTTGACACGTCGCCTTAATGTAACAGACAAATACACGTATTTATGTAGTTAACTGAGACCCCTGTTACTATGGTAACCCTGCCGAGTCTTCCACGTCGCTGTTTGTTCCGTTTAATTCAAAGTGCAGCAGTTAAACAATTCAAAGGGCAGCAGAAGCTCCGCTCTGTGTGCATGCGCGCTCCCGCGGCCAGGGGATACACCATTGGCACGACACCGCTGACTGAAACACACGTTCTGTCAGAGCGTCTAAACGAAAAATTATAAAGTCAATACTTATAACGTTAGCATTGTTTTCAAAAACAGTTGCTAAATGCCTCAGCTCACTGACAACTTCACCGTAGCTAGCCATCTGTGTTGTGTCTGTGGCCGGTGGCATGTAGATTGACCGAGGGAGTAAAATGCTAACCAACCAATGGGCAGAAGTTAACCCCTTAAGACCCGCCCCTCCTCATTTGCATAATGAGGCAGAAATGCATGTAGAAATGTAAAAGTGACAGGCAGAAATGTAAAAGTGACAGGCAGAAATAAATACCAGGGGTGAAAATAAATAGGGTAGAAAATGCAACGGAAGAATAAAACAGACAAAAAAATGAAACACACACAGAAATAAATACATTTAAAATAAGTAAGGAATAAATAAAGTTGAAGATTATAACGGACAATAAATAAATAAGGTAATTATTACAAAGGTGAATAAATAAAGAAGCTAATTAAAAGCGATATATACATTTATGTCTCACTGTATAATTTAATTTCTACCTACATTTATTTCTTCATTGTATTTTTTGGGGCAATTAATTGTGTGCTTATTTATTTATTGAGCATTTATTTATTTCTGTATTTATTTTTAAATATGAAAGACACGGTCCTCCATAAAAGAATACCAGTTCCCGGCCAGAACACCTGAAGCCCCGTGCTCAATGTGAGTCCTATGTGTGAGCCCAGTGCAGAGTGCCGCATGCGCAACTCACATCTGCACTCGACTCATATCGGGAAGCGACACCCCACTCTCCACGAACTTCAGCTGCAGCTCCAACCTTGGCCTCCAGCCTTGGCCTTTAGGTACAGGTGAGAAACAAATGTGTTTGCAGTATTTGCCACATAATGGTATGCAAGCTACACAGCTGCAGATGTATCAGTACTTAAAATCAAGAATTTCAAAATGTAGGCTACAGTATGCAAAATCCGTGACTCTGCAAAATACATGCGGCAGAGATGAAACAGGAGACCATTTACGCCACAAGATGGCAATAGACCAACAATCATAGACAAAAAATAGCATTAAAGAAGAGGAAGACTTCCGGTTCCAGTGGGATGTACTTCCCGTGTCGCCATGTACATGCGTGCACATGTGGTAAACAAGCCCTAGGAGTGCAAGCATGAACTCTTCATCAAAGTGGAACAATTTGCCCAAAGGTCCGAGTCTAAAGAATCTGACAGAGGGAGGATTTGGCGTCTTGAAGGAGTCTCAACATGCCGCTGTTCAGGATTTAACAAAAGCTCACATCGAGTCGTTTGACCAGGCTGTCACTGATGGACTCAGCCGCGTTGTGCAGGTCAGTCCAGCTTTCTTTAAAGAAAGTTTTAACCACATGGCAACATATCATTCCCTTAAGATACAATTAAAAACGTGTCAGTTAAGCAATGAATGAAGCTAATAACTTGTTTATCAAACTACAACGGCTTGTCTTTAACGTTAACGTCAATTGAAATGACAACCTGCTAATGTTAAGTCAAATAATGTTAGCTTTTAACAGTTAGCGAAACTTCAAATTAGGTTACATGGTTTGTTTTTGTTTGCAAACGTTTGCTTCTAGTAGTTCTCTAATTATGTGTTTTTGTCAGTTGTGTTTGAGAAGCTTATGCATGATAACAATTTAGGACACACACAATGTTTTCCTTTTCTGGAAACTTTTCTGTGGAACTTCAATCGACTTATGAAAACGAGTGAGCTGTAGTTTGGTTTTGCTAGGTTGCTAGCATCAATACTCAATGGAAGTTACCCAGGTAGCTTCCCCCCCTAACCCTCCTGTTGTCATTGGGTCAAATTTGACCCCTTTTAAAAAATGTCTATATCTGAAATATGGGTTTCTTTTTAACCAAATTACCACAAAAATGGATTGGATTCCATATAACGCTCTTTGCAAATACAATTGATCACTTTCGTTCCTGACTCAACTCATCTGTACGTTTTTGTGATCTTAACTATTAGTCAAAATAATTCCTAATTTCTGCTTTTTAATTCAAATGTTAGGTATAATTCTATAAATGTGCCAAAAAGTACTGTTAAAATAATGTCCCTTTTTTGGGATCAATAAATATCTATCCTATCTATCTATCTAAAACTAATGGTAGCAAGGGAATGTTAGTGAAAACTACAAAAAAAGTCTGAAAAACTGTCAAAAACTTGTCAGTTTTTGACCCAGAAGGACAACACAAAACTTTCACTTGTATTGTCCGTTTCAGTGCTCCTGTGTACATTTGGTTGTCACACTCAGTTTGTTGCTTGGGGTAACCTCCTGTCAGTATATTTCCTGCAACGTTTTAAATGTTTTTGTGGCGTGACACATCTTTTTCAGTCCATCCCCCCTTTGGAGTTCACATTCAAAGAGGACAGGATCAGCCTTGCGTTTGTTGAGGCCACGCTCTACAACCCAGTGGTCGCCAAAGGGAGCATCTGCAGGAATTGAAGGTGTTTCCAGCAGAGTGCAGGGGCAGAAAATGTACATACAAAGGAAAGCTGGTGGTAAGTTTGAGATGTAATTATTAGGGCTGGGACTGCTTTTGTCCCGATTTGTTCACAATCCATGGGTGCCAATTCGATTTGTATTGCAATTTTCATTTACTGCTTTTCTAGAAATGTTGTGATTCTGTAGTATTGAGTATTGTGATTTGTTTTTCCTTCTTTAACAAAAACAAAAGTTGAATAATACACTTTATCATGACAATTTATCATGAGACATTTCTAAAGACTGATATTATCACCATACATACAATTCCCCCCCCCCCCCCCGACTCCTAGTATTTTTTTGTGTGATTAACAATCAAACGCTGCCACCCTAGCCCATACCTAGTAATTCTAAAGATCTAAACTGCATTTGAGGGGTATGATTACACTCTGGTCAGTTCTTGAACTGCTTGTGTCACTGCAGGCAGACGTCAGCTGGTCAGTCAACGGAGTTCCCAAAGGCATCATCAAACAGTCCATGGGTCAGGTGCCAATCATGGTGAAGTCCAAGATGTGTAACCTGCACGGCATGTCCCCCAAAGAGCTTGTTAAACACCACGAAGAAGCAGAGGTACGGCACACATTTTAAAACATTTGCAAGATGAACAGAAATGCATTGCATACAACTATATTTATGAATGAGTTACAAACTCTGTCTTTAACATGAATAGGAAATGGGAGGTTATTTCATTGTGAATGGAAATGAGAAGGTTATCCGTATGCTGATAATGCCAAGGAGGAACTATCCTATTGCCATGTCAAGACCGAAATGGAAGAGCAGGGGCCAGGGATACACTCAGTTTGGTGAATATAACATGCAGAAGCACAGTAAAAGTAGCAGTGTAATAATAGTCTAGGCTCAATAATTCCAGCTGTGTATATTGCATATCATTATGGATGTCATCAGAATTACACTCTTACAGGTATTTCAATGCGTTGCGTGAAGGAAGAACACACAGCCGTCAACATGAACCTGCATTATCTGGAAAACGGGACCGTAATGCTGAACTTTATCTACCAGAAAGAGCTCTTCTTCCTCCCACTAGGCTTTGCACTTAAGGTAATAACAAGGGTTGATGTACAGTGCCTTGCGAAAGTATTCGGGCCCCCTTGAAGTTTTCAACCTTTTGACACATTTCAGGCTTCAAACATAAAGATATAAAATTTTATTTTTTGTGAAGAATCACCAACAAGTGGGACACAATTGTGAAGTGGAACGAAATCTATTGGATATTTTAAACCTTTTTAGCAAATAAAAAACTGAAAAGTGGTGCGTGCAAAATTATTCGGGCCCCTTTACTTTCAGTGCAGCAAACTCACTCCAGAAGTTCAGCGAGGATCTCTGAATGATCCAATGTTGTCCTAAATGACTGATGGTGATAAATAGAATCCACCTGTGTGTGTGATCAAGTCTCTGTATAAATGCACCTGCTCTGTGATAGTCTCAGGGTTCTGTTGAAAGCGCAGAGAGCATCATGAAGACCAAGGAACACACCAGGCAGGTCCGTAATACTGTTGTGGAGAAGTTTAAAGCCGGATTTGGATACAAAAAGATTTCCCAAGCTTTAAACATCCCAAGGAGCACTGTGCAAGCGATCATTTTGAAATGGAAGGAGAATCAGACCACTGCAAATCTACCAAGACCTGGCCGTCCCTCTAAACTTTCAGCTCAGACAAGGAGAAGACTGATCAGAGATGCAGCCAAGAGGCCCATGATCACTCTGGATGAACTGCAGAGAACTACAGCTGAGGTGGGAGAGTCTGTCCATAGGACAACAATCAGTCGTACACTGCACAAATCTGGCCTTTATGGAAGAGTGGCAAGAAGAAAGCCATTTCTCAAAGATATCCATAAAAAGTCTTGTCTAAAGTTTGCCACAAGCCACGTGGGAGACACACCAAACATGTGGAAGAAGGTGCTCTGGTCAGATGAAACCAAAATCTAACTTTTTGGCCACAATGCAAAATAATATGTTTGGCGTAAAAGCAATACAGCTCATCACCCTCAACACACCATCCCCACTGTCAAACATGGTGGTGGCAGCATCATGGTTTGGGCCTGCTTTTCTTCAGCAGGGACAGGGAAGATGGTTAAAATTGAGGGGAAGATGTATGCAGCCAAATACAGGACCATTCTGGATGAAAACCTGTTGGAGTCTGCAAAAGACCTGAAACTGGGACGGAGATTTATCTTCCAACAAGACAATGATCCCAAACATGCAGCAAAATCCACAAAGGAATGGTTCACAAATAAACGTATCCAGGTGTTAGAATGGCCAAGTCAGTCCAGACCTGAATCCAATCGAGAATCTGTGGAAAGAGCTGAAAACTGCTGTTCACAAACGCTCTCCATCCAACCTCACTGAACTCGAGCTGTTTTGCAAGGAAGAATGAGCAAGAATGTCAGTCTCTCAATGTGCAACACTGATAGAGACATACCCCAAGTGACTTGCAGCTGTAATCGCAGCAAAAGGTGGCTCTACAAAGTATTAACGCAAGGGGGCCCAATAATTTTGCACGCACCACTTTTCAGTTTTTTATTTGCTAAAAAAGTTTAAAATATCCAATAGATTTCGTTCCACTTCACAATTGTGTCCCACTTGTTGGTGATTCTTCACAAAAAATAAAATTTTTATATCTTTATGTTTGAAGCCTGAAATGTGTCAAAAGGTTGAAAACTTCAAGGGGGCCGAATACTTTCGCAAGGCACTGTATTTTAGAAATTAAGAAGCCTGCAGCATTCATTATTAAGTGAAAAAAAGATGTTAGACATACCAATACCTTAAAACAGTGTTTCGTAAATTGGGTATGGGTGCCCTTTTAGTACCCCTTTAGAGTACTGCTGGGATTACATGACATTTATTTCAAAATGCTAATATTAAATATCTCATGCATAATTTCTAAAACAATTATACTATAATAATGAATTAATTTATCGATGGATTCTAACCATTTGAAATGCAGCATTTAGCCGTCCTATTGTCCTTAGGTCAAATTTGATGTCTTTTTCTAAAGTTTCTATATTAGAAATTTGGGTTTCTTTTGACTAAATTGCCCCAAATAAACACAGATGATTCCATACAACGTTCTTCGCAATTAAAATGAAGGATCGGGTCAGTACATTGTTTTATTCAATTCAATATAATTTGAAAAAAATGGTTGAAAAACCGTATCCTAACTAAACTTTGACCAAATGTTTCCCTCTGATCTTAACTACTAATAAAAAATAATGCACAATTTCTGCAATTTCAATTTATTTTTAACTTTATTTGGTATAATTTCATATAAATGAGGTGTATTGACCATGAATTCAAAGAAAAAAAAACAACTGTAAAACTAGTGGTAATAAGTTGGTGTATATACAGGTGGTAGTTGGGGGTGGGGTCAAATGTTTTTTAAAAAGTGTTCGTTTTTAGTTTTTTTAAATTTTGACTCGGGATGGCAAAACAAGGGTTAAATGTAGTAAATCTATCACTACCAGCGCTGTAGTGTACCTTCATACAGACTTTTGTTTTCATGTTTTGCGCTGGTCAGGGGATACTACAATTCAAAGGGGGTTACAATAGTGAAAAACGTGTGTATAGATAGAGATCTACATAGATTAATAGATCTGTTAATCCAGTTGATTTTTCTCTGCACACTCGTCCAGGCGCTGGTGGACTTCACAGACTTCCAGATCTATCAGGAGCTGATCAAGGGCCGCGAGGACAACTCCTTCTATAAGAGCTGTGCGTCGGAGATGCTGCGCGTCGTCATGGAGGAGGGCTGCACCACCCGCGCCAAGGTGCTCAACTACCTGGGAGAGCGCTTCAGGGTCAAGATGAGCCTTCCCGAGTGGTACACAAACGAGCAGTGCGCCAACTACTTGCTGGAGTAAGTTTTTTTCTGACAGATGTATTTCCTTTATTGTAGTTTATTAATTAACCATTTTTATTTTTATTAAAAGAGGACACACAACACATGTAACATGAACATATTTATATTTATGAAACTGAGAACCAATATTTGGAACTGTTACGCATTTACAATGAAAAAGAAAATCTCAAAATTGAATTGACTTTGGAATGTTACAAACTCCAACACAATATTTATTTATTTAATAAATGAGAATTTAATTTATTTTTCATTTTTTCAACATAATACACAGTAACAGATAGTCAGATAGTGTAGTGGGCGGGACATTAAGTCAGAGTCAGTGGTGAGTGAAACCAAAGCAGAGGGACACACAGCTATAGCGGAGCCAAAGTAGCACACTTTTTAATTCATTAACTTTATTGGTTATCAGGCAAATAAAACACTGATACAAATCTGCAAATGGCCAAAAATGTCCCGTTAATCGGCCAGGGTCATTACTCTGTCTATCCCTACTCCAGAAAGCTCAGTTACTCCCCCTTTTCTAGTATATACTGTACATCCAATCTGGCAATCGTTTATATGACATTTTTCAAACGCCGCCACCCTAGCCATCTTACAAGCCCACTCCTGGATTGATGGCAGCTCTTCCTTCCTCTGAAAAGAATCTGTCTGGCTCTCATTAAACTAGTCTGGACCCAGCTCCTTATGTGCTTATCCATCCCTCTTAGAATTGACCCATCTCACAGAACATAATCTTGTACTGAATGGAACCTGGGTCCCTGCAACCTGACATACTGTAGGTTATCATGTCCATAACCAGTCCAAAGTTCCTGAAGTAATTGCCCGTCCTCTGTCTTACATTTCCAAGAATTTGGTGTGTTTTTTAGACCAATATCTAAACACACTGGAGGGAGTCCAATAAAAGTGATATGTAATGTTTAACTGGTCAATTAAAAAAAAAATTAAAAAAAATAAAAAATTCCCCCACAGCCTGACAGAAACAACACGGTTAATGTTTTTTTGGTTACGCTTTGGTAAAGTGAGTTGTGTTGTGTTTTGGCCAGTGAGTGCATCTGTATCCACCTGAAGTCAGATGTGGAGAAGTTCTACCTCCTGTGTCTGATGACCCGGAAGCTCTTCACGTTTGCCAAGCAGGAGTGCATGGAGGAGAACCCCGACAGCATCATGTGTCAAGAGGTGCTCACTCCCGGTCAGCTCTATCTCATGTTCATGAAGGTAAGTTCATCCGGGGATTTGAACGAGCACTGTCCTGTTATTGGCCCCTGGAGGTTGCATTACACCGAAGGAAACAAGGCATTCTTGTTGCAAAAAATGTAAAAGCCTATATTTAAATGGGTATTTCATATTGAAATCTTATTACATCAAAATGCAGCAACCCACACATAGCGGCACAAACGGCCCTTTTTGGGGTGTTATTAATATATTTTTTTTTCTTAGAAATTTTGAGTTATGGATTTAACCCCTGAAATACTCCCAACAGGAGAGAATGGCTGCCTGGTTGCTGTCTGTAAAGCTGTCCTTTGACAAGCGAGGCAGCAGACTGACAGGAAGACTGAGCGCTGAAAACGTGATGAAGATATTCAACATGGGCACTGACCTGACCAAACCCTTTGAATATCTGCTGGCCACAGGGAACCTCACCTCCAAGACAGGTACGACCAGATGAGTTTAGTATGAGGCTACATCCACACTGCTACCTTTTGGTTTAAAAATGAATATCTTTTTGCCAAGTTTACGCCCCACGTCCGCACTACTGCAGCGTATCCGAGCCCATAAAAGGGAGACATTTGGTAGGGCTGGATCCAAATATTCATTCAATTCGACTTTCAGTTTTGGGCTTCAAATATTCTTTTATTTTTTATTGTTATTTTTTTTAAACGTGCAAGCAGGGTAAAATTCCCTGAGGTGTTTTGTCTTGATTAAGCTGCAAGCTAAATGTCCGCTAACTGCTGGCTAATTCATGCAGCACTATGTTGTCCCTCTCAGTCAAACTCGGAGAAATGTTGAGTTGCGACAACATTGCGAGCAGGCTGATGTGAGTAGAGGTCCGTATGGTTATGTAGCAGCCTGGTCTCGTTTTCAGGCAACTGGATAAAGGTAAAGACGTACGGCCGTTCAGAATGCTATTGCTCCAGTGAGGGCTGGCTATGCTTTCATTCACAAACACTGCGTCTGTAGTCACTTATCAGACAGACGCAGGTCTTTCTGTTTGTTTTGTGTCTGAATTAACTTTTGGAGAAAAGCAACCCAATGTCAACCTACTGTGGACAATAGTGTAACCAGAGGTCAGACTCGTCTGTCCGTATCATGGCGTGAGAGTCCCGCATCTCAAGCTTGGTCACCTTTTTATTTTATTTTATTTTTTCTTCAAAGCTGCCAACAAGCACGATGAGTTTCCCATGCTGCCACTGCCAAAGCTTCTAATATTCACTGTTTAAAAGCCCCGAAGCTTTGAAACTCACAAAATGGTATTTGGTACAGCCCTAAGATTTGGAAACACTGCCGCCCCCCCGAAACACATCAGTCAATCTTGGATAATAAATCCTTGCTCTTTATTTTCCCCATTGTTGTTCTTTCTCCAAAGTATTTTATATACAGGCATGATTTACAACCACAGAGTAAAGTCAGACATCTGCTTCCTGTTTATACCTGCGTGCGTGCGTGCATGTCTGTCTGTGTTTTGTTATGTGATATATGTACTGTATATGTGTCAGATGTGTTAATGTGGACGAGTATTAGTTCTGCCACTGGAGTTAACACTCTTTTGTGGACGGAGATCAATTTTTTCTTAAAAGGACAGTGTAGATGTAGCCTGAGTACATGTTGGGGCATAGAAATTAGGGCTGCATCCCGGCTGCGACATATCCTAAATTCAATTCAATGTTTAATGTATTCAATAAAGAAATGTTGTAAAGGATTTCCGTAATTTGTTTTAAATTCAACAAGCAATTTGTTAGAGTTTAGCAAAATACTTAAAGCAGCAGAAATGCAGGACTGAGTACACTTTAAACTGCTTATTTATCACGAGTAATATTGTTATAGCAATATTCAACGCTATTGCATACTTACCTCATATTGTGCAGCCCAAACACAAATGTGGTTAATGTATTAAATGAACACCGTTTCCCACTGTCTGTGCACAGGTCTCGGCATGCTGCAGAACACAGGCCTGTGTGTGGTAGCTGACAAGCTCAACTTCATCCGCTACCTGTCCCACTTCCGCTGTGTGCACAGAGGAGCTGCCTTCGCCAAGATGAGGACCACCTCTGTCCGTAAGCTGCTGCCCGAGTCCTGGGGCTTCCTGTGTCCTGTCCACACTCCGGACGGAGAGCCCTGTGGACTCATGAACCACATGACGGCCATCTGTGAGATTGTGGCCCCAAGCTTGCCCACCACATCCCTGCCTGCTCTGCTCTGTTCCCTTGGTGAGTCAAAAATTCCGCTACATTAAGCCCTAGGGGGTGTAACAATACATCGATCTGGATTGTTATATCAATTCAATCCAACGTTCCAATATAAAATATCGATGTACATCATCATCTTTAGGCTGTGCTTTTATTTTGAAATTCCCACGTTTTATTTCTTCAAGAGTAGCTTTTTGATAATTTAAGTGTGAGTGTAGTAATTAAATTGTCAAATTTATATTTTAGTTCCATTTTGTAAATAAATAAAAATGTAACTGTATTAAATGGGCTTATGTATTGTATCGGTCGCAGGCAGCTAAATTGGATCAAATTGAAATTGTACCGTGGCAGAATTTGTGATATAGGCAAATATTGAATTGTTGTCCAAAGAATCAATATAATATTGTACCCTGATGGGGCGGCTCAGTGGTAGAGCGGTTGCCTGCCAATCGGAAGGTTGGTGGTTCAATCCCCGGCCCTGCAGTCCCATGTCGAAGTGTCCTTGGGCAAGACACTGAACCCCGAGCTGTGTCATCGGAGTGTGAATGTGTGTGCATGTTTATCCGATGAGCAGATGGCACCTTGTACGGCAGCCTCGGCCACAGTGTATGAATGTGTGTGAATGGTGAATGTTTCCTGTACTATGTAAAAGCGCTTTGAGTAGTCGTTCAGACTAGAAAAGCGCTATATAAATACAGCACATTTACATGATAAAACGTGCGATCGACACTCCTTAAACGTCATGAGGCACAAATACATTTTAGGATGAAGTTAATGATGATTTAGTCAGACACATTTAAAGTACATGTCAGTGGGTGGAGTCGCGGAGTACAAAATCTGTTTGTTCTGTTAAGGTGTTACTCCAGTGGATGGATCTCCAGGCCAAGCCTTTTCCGACTGCTTCCCCGTGGTCCTGGACGGCGCCGTGTTAGGCTGGGTGGAGACAGAATTAGCCCCGATTGTGGTCGACTCACTGCGCAGGTTCAAGGTACGTCAACTCTAATGTATACAGTGTCCACTAGGGGTGGGAAAAACAATTGAAAAAATAGGACTGGGCACGCTCAACTCACTTAGATACTTAGAAAGCTGAAGGCTGGGTGCTGGATCCTGAAACTAAAACTAGGACTGCAGTCAATTTCAGTGTTTCCTTTAGGATTTTTTTTTTAGCATTGGGGGCAGGTCTGTCTGAACATGGCAAATCAACGTAGAAGAAACACTGAATTTGATAGTTTATTGCCACACAACAAAGGTTTCAGGCAGCACCCTGACTCAGCGTGTACAGAGGCTATTAGATTTTTTTTTTTTACCAATGATTCACTTAAATATTTTCTGTGTGGCCGTGACTACATCAAAGCAGAAAATCCATGTTATGTACTTCTTTACAAATGAAAAATGTCAGACTGACGTGATGTGCATTCTTGTGAATGTGAAATTAGTAGACTAGAATTAGTTTTTTAGAAATGTCTTATGATTTTCTTTAGAAGTGTATTATTCATCTTTTGTTTTCGTTAAAGAAGTAAAAGAAAATCACAATAAGCAACACTATAGAATCACAATACTTCTAGAATGCCAGTAAATGAAAATGGCAATACAATCGAATCGAATCGGGACAAAAGAATATTGTCCCAGCCATGGTGTCAACTGTCTGTACCACCCACACTGTGTATGCAGGAAAACTGATATTTAAAACAAATACCTTCAGGTGCTGAAAGAGAAGAAGATCCCTCCTTGGACTGAGATCGTTCTGGTTCCAAAAACAGGCAAGGCCAGTCTGTACCCAGGCCTGTTCCTCTTTACAACCCCCCTGCCGCATGGTGCGGCCCGTACACAACTTAGCTCTTGGCAAGCAGGAGTTGATCGGCACCTTTGAACAAGTATGTGTACACTATGATTTAAAAAATACATATATATATATATACAGTATATTTTGATGTGGTCTTTATATTAGCAAGATACCTGAAACACACAACTGTGAATGTTAATTTCGTTTGCATATTGGTTGCTGAAATCTGTTAAATGGTCTTTTTCTCTGTTGCTCTAGCTTTACATTAATGTAGGCATCATGGAGGATGAGATCGAACCAGGAGTGACCACACACCAGGAGCTCTTCCCTCACAGTATGCTGAGCGTGGTGGCTAACTTTATTCCCTACTCGGACCACAACCAAAGTCCTAGGAACATGTATCAGTGTCAGATGGGTAAGTCTTAAGACAACTGTTAAGGTGCTGACACACTAGGCAAAAGACAAACAACTAGTGGCGCAAGTTTTCTAAATTTGAAAATTTGCCCAAATCAGCCAGTGGCAGCACAGAGCCTCCACTTTATTCCCTGTGAAACCACGAAAACTAGGGCGACGGGTGTTAATTGTCGTGCCTATTTTGGATTATTTTAGATTTTTGGGGCATTTTTAGGCCTTTGACAGGACAGCTGAAGAAATGAAAGGGGAAGGGGATAACATGGAGTAAAGGGCAGCATGTCGGAGCCAAACCCAGGCCCGCTGCGTCGAGGAGCTAACCTCCACATACGGGCACCTGCTTCACCAACTGAAGCGCCCATTGTGCCTAACTTTGACCGATGGCCAACAACCTTCCTGGTGTGTCAGCACCTTTGGGGGGGGGGCCTGTGCTCCTACACAGGTGTACAGGCCAATACAATTTAAATACTTCAATCTTTTCATTACCATTTTGAGCTACTGTTCGCATTAGCCTTGCATAGAATTGATGCATTGTGACCATCAGAGATGAATCCCCTTCTTTTTTCAGGTAAGCAGACGATGGGCTTCCCCCTGCACTCCTTCATGGACCGCTCCGATAACAAGCTGTACCGGCTGCAGACCCCACAGAGCCCACTGGTCCGGCCCTACATGTACGACCACTACAACCTGGACAACTACCCCAGCGGAACAAACGCCATCGTTGCAGTCATATCCTACACAGGCTACGACATGGAAGATGCCATGGTGAGGAAAACACAACGGTCAGTCTTTTTTTTTTTTGGTAGAAAAGTGGAGCGAAATATCATTGTGACACAATTTGATCATATTAGATTGTGAACAAGTCGTCATGGGAGAGAGGCTTTGCCCACGGAAGTATCTACAAGACAGAGCTGGTGGACTTGGCAGAAAAGGTGCGGGGAGAAGACAGCGTGGTGTTTGGGACCAAGCCAGGTGACCCCAAAGTAAACAACAAACTGGACGCCGATGGACTGCCATTCATTGGCTCAACACTTCAGTACGGAGACCCCTTCTACAGCTACATCAACCTCAACACTGATCAGACCTTCGTCAACTTCTACAAGTAATTTCATCATCATAAAAACAAGTTCTTTAATACTAACGCTGCTTACATTCTTTAGTGTATTTAATTTTGCAGCTAAACCTAACATAACCTAAAATTACTGGTACTGTCCTCGACCAGAGGTGGGTAGTAACAAGTTACATTTACTCCGTTACATTTACTTGAGTAAGTTTTTGAAACAATTGTACTTCTAGGAGTAGTTTTAAATCACTATACTTTTACTTGTACTTGAGTAGATTAGTGAAGAAGAAACTGTACTCTTACTCCGCTACATCAGGCTACAATGAGCTTGTTACTTTTCTTTTTACCTCTTTGGTATTCTACGCGTCATTGTTTTTACCCCAGCGTACGTCTCATTTTAATGTTTTATTTTGACAGAGAGAGAGAGTCTTCCGCTGAAGGCTCTACCACGTGACTGTTTCACTAATCAAACGGCGTTGTGCAGTCACATGACCATACTCGATCTCAGCGGCGGGACAGGTTAGCTTTACAGTCGTAGCAAACGTCGCCAAAGCAACACAGACCAGTAGGAGGAGGAACCCCCCCGGCCTCATAGTGAAAGCATGGTTACCTTTTAGGAAAAGTGCGAAGCAGCAGCTACATTGTGCGGCGTCTTCTGTGTCGACCAAAACAAACGGACATGTGAGCATTCAAAAACTCAACATCTAACCTGAGGAAACGTAGCGGTCATTTTAGTTTTTGCTGTGGAGAGGTGGATATTTGTCTTTTAGGTTAACTACATACAGTTTGTTTTGCACAAGCAGTATCCATCCAAATTTGATGTGACAAGTCTCTCAATTAAGCTATTTTGTAATTAATAAATTAATTTTAATTTATTTTATTGATTGGATGAACTATAATTTGCCTAAAGATGATTGTTTTGTATTTTTGTCGGTCTGATTAATGCTTGTGTTAAATAAATCAGACGTTACTCAACAGTTACTCACTACTTGAGTAGTTTTTTCATCAAGCACTTTTTTACTCTTACTCAAGTAATTATTTGGATGACTACTTTTACTTGAGTCATATTATTCTGAAGTAACAGTACTTTTACTTGAGTAAAATTTTTGGCTACTCTACCCACCTCTGTCCTCGACAGGATTTGACCCACAGGATTTTGTTGACTAATTGATTTAAATCGACAGATCTGTAAAAAATGATTTTCTCCAGTCTTGCAAAAGTACCACTTTCAATCTTGTTCTTTACCACAGATAAGTTTCTTTGATATAAGTAATTCAGCATGAAAAAGGATAAGAACATGACTATTCGACTGAAGAAGTCTTAGGCTACTGAGAACAAAACGACCGATTGGTACTACAATTTACAAACCACAATGTGAATGTTTTTTCCTCCTAGGAGTCAAGAGGCCTGCGTTGTGGACAATATAAAGATCTGCAGCAACGACACTGGCTCGGGCCGTTTCAAACGTGTCTGCATCACCATACGAGTGCCACGTAACCCCACCATCGGGGACAAGTTTGCCAGTCGTCATGGTCAGAAGGGAATCCTGAGCCGCATGTGGCCGGCCGAGGACATGCCCTTCACAGAGAGCGGCATGGCGCCCGACATCCTGTTCAACCCGCACGGCTTCCCCTCCCGCATGACCATCGGGATGCTGATCGAGAGCATGGCCGGCAAGTCAGGCGCCCTGCACGGCCTGAGCCACGACGCCACGCCCTTCACCTTCTCCGAGGAGAGCTCGGCGCTGGAATACTTTGGTGAAATGCTCCGGGCAGGCGGATACAACTTCTACGGGACGGAGCGGCTCTATAGTGGAGTGAGCGGCCTGGAGCTGGAGGCTGACATTTTTATCGGAGTTGTCTACTACCAGCGGCTGCGTCACATGGTGTCAGACAAGTTCCAGGTGAGGACCACAGGAGCGCGGGACAAGGTGACCAACCAGCCCGTGGGAGGCAGGAACATCCAGGGAGGCATCCGTTTTGGGGAGATGGAGCGAGACGCCCTGCTAGCCCACGGCTCGTCATTCCTGCTTCACGATCGCCTCTTTAACTGCTCGGACCGATCCGTGGCTCAGGTGTGCGTCGACTGTGGCAGCCTGCTCTCCCCTCTGTTAGAGAAACCACCACCCTACTGGTCGGCCATGCGCCATCGCAAGACTGTCTGCACTCTGTGTGGTAAAAGCGACTCTATAGACTCAGTGTCTGTCCCCTATGTGTTCCGCTACTTTGTAGCTGAGCTCGCAGCAATGAACATCAAAGTCAAATTAGACGTTAAGTGAATTTTTGATTAAAATTGGTCTTTATACCTTATAAAGCTGCTACAATTAACCATGCTAAATAAAGATTTAAAACAAACTGTAAAGCCATGTGTGTAAGAATAGGCAGGAGCCTGAGACATTAATCTCCTTTGTCAAGTGTTTTATTAGTCAAGATTTTAAGAAAATTATAAAAATGCAGCATATGATGGAATGAATGTGTTGACATGTTAAAAAAAATAACCCAAAGGTCTTTTTGTACATTCTTTGTACAGTCACACAGTGTTGAATAAAATGATGCCATACCAACTCGCACGCCATGGGAATTCTGCAAATAAGTCCTGCTTTAAAATGATATCCAAGTAAAAAAAAATGCCTGTGTGGCAGATTATATTATTAGATTGTAATATAGGGTACAAGTACAGAAGCCGAAAATAAAAATACAGTAAGTACAGTTTTGAGATACTTAAGTGCAGTGGTGTGTGAGTAAATTATTCTTACCTGAGTGCCCACACTTCTGCTGCTGACCAAATCTTACTAAAGACACCATGTAGTCCTACAATGACATTATGTTACCGTGTAAGATCCCAGAATGCATAAAACATGTCAAAAAGCACCCTTGTTAAATTTTGTAAAATCAATCATTAAGGCTGGGTATCATTCAAAGAAGTTTGATACAGGTTCCTGAACGTCACATTTAACAATACAAATTGTATGAAATCCATTTTAACAAAAATAAATGATATTATGGCACTTACTACGTGAGCCCACTTAACGTAGAGTTTTTCCTGCATTAGAGGAGAGGTAGAAGCATGCTTATTTGCTCACCGACGCTAATGAGATTTACTTCTTAGGTATTGAATGACGAGGAATTTTTTTAAACTATGGAGGCAATTTATTCACTTGTATTACACACGGTTTCAATCACAAGTTGTCATTATTCCAGTTGTTGTAGAATATCTGGCAGGTCCAACACAGTAGGGATAGTGAAGACTGGTTTCACTGAACCTTCGGGCACAGGGCCTCCTTCACTGCTGATCCAAACAGTAGCCCGTACTCTAGCGTTAAAGCCCCCCTGAACATCTGTGTCCAGAGAGTCTCCCACCATGATACAGTCCTGGGCCTCCACCTCCAGCATGTTGAAACACAAAGTGAAGATAGAGGCAGATGGTTTTTGCTCCGCGTGTTCTCCCCCGATCACAATGGCATCGAAGAACTCCTCGCATGCAACTGCCTCCACTTTCTCCCTCTGAGTGCGAGCTTCCCCATTGGTCAGTAGCAGCAGCTTGTATCTGCTGCGCAGTTGTTTCAGGAGACTGCAGATCTCAGGGGAAAGACTGAGAATCTCTAGGCGACTCTTTTTCCACAGGTAGTAGCACTTCACGGCCAATGAGGGTGTGGAACAACTGCCCCCAGCTTCCTGGATGTGGGCCTGTAACAATTATTACATAATTGTCTCATCACAATTTTTATATGTAATTAAGGTTTCTTTGTTTAACTACAATTAATTGCTCCTAAGGGGTTGATGTTGATGATAATTGTCAATTTATTTTTGGGGGGGATCCTGGACTTCTGCGCTGAGACATACACCTCTACGCCAGTGTTTCTCAAATGGGGGTATGCTATGGAGCACTGCAAGGAGTACGTGAGATAGAGGCTTTTCACAGAAAATATTTCACAGGGGTACAGTATTAAAAAAAAATTTCAGAAGCAGTGCTCTACACATATGTGCACCCACTCCTCCAACGGAGCTAACCCGGCCACACAAAAATTGTCAATTTTATGTTCATTTAAAAAAATAAAAATAAAAAAGTTTTATGTGATATAATGGCATGGTATACCTGTGTTATTATTATTATCTGGGTCTTTTTTTTTTTAATTTTGACTGAAAAGAGGCAATTATATTATTAAATCACAATTATTTCTGAGATTAATTGTATTGCAAAATGTGTAATTGTTGCAGCACTACCTGTATGCTCTCCTCCCAGTGACCCACCCGGACCTCATCGATGGATCTGCCGGCTGACGGGTCAAAGCGCTCATGGAAAAGCTTCTGCTGGAACTTGTCACAAATGCTGCTGATGGTTTTGTCGTCAAGGGCCAGCGTGCTCTTCAAAAGTTCACTGGTCTGTAAGATTCAAAACAACAGATAACCCTTTAAAATTGAAACCACGTGTATCTAATTCAGCAAGAAACCACAAGAGGTCAGCCTTGAGATTTTTTTTAGAAGTTTAGGCCAGAGATCTTCATTAGGGGGTCCTTCGTGAAAATGTCTTAACACGAATCCAACATATTATAAATCAGCCTATTTGGAATGAAAACATTATTGATAAGGATTCAGTGTGCCACATGTATGTTTAACCCATTGTCTTCACTTTCGGGACCCTCTCGAATCCCTCGGGTCAAATTGACCCGTAACTTATTTGGGGTTTTAAAAACAATTCTGAAATAAAATTTTACTTCTTTTAACAATCTATTAACAAATATTGTCTTTATCTTAATTTCAAACAATTGAGATAACATATATGTTTAGGGAATGCAATCAGTCTCTACTAGCACACAGTTAAAAATGGAATTGTGATTTGTTTTTTTAGTCATAAGGTGATAATTCATGTTAAAAATCCACTATTCTTATCTTGGAAAAAACATCAGTAAAAGTAATTATATCCAGAATAATTTTCTGATTTGAGTCAGGAATCATAGAAAATAAGGTAAAGCCATTGATTTTCATGTAGAAAAAATGTACAATTTTTCTTCTTGTAAAAATTTGAAATGGGTCAATTTGACCCGAATACCATACAAGGTTAACATTAAAACATGATTTATAAAATCATGGCAACAATTATTTTAATAGCTAAGAATTGTGCACTAAAAAAGGGTATGTGTAGAATTTTTAGGGCACCCTAGAAGTTATAGTTAGGTGCTATTTTTGCCAATATGCAAAAAAGACCAATATCTTTTTTTTACCATGTGTTCCTATAGGTGTCTAGTAAGACCTCCTAATTTATCCACGGCCAAATCCTCGGGGAAACGCCTGGAGAGCCAATCAAAGTTGGGGTGCCCAGACGGCCTGGGTAAAAATAGTGAAAATATGCTTCATCTGAGGTGGTCCTGGGACTGAGATGCAACAACTCTCAAAGGTTATCAGCAGATAGTATCTCATTCTGAGATCGCAGATGATGCAATGCTGATCAACAGACTACATGAGGACTGGAAAGACTGAGATGACCCCAAGCTGAAGTACCATTTGGATTGCAGAACTGAACTGTACTATCGTTTGAGAAGTGTATCCATTGCGAATCATACAGGTTTTATTTATTTATTTATTTATTTATTCAGTAAATGTTGTTGCCACTTTCTATCAATCAATTCTTTCAATTTCAAGCCTTCTTTGTGTTTTAAAAATAGCAATATTTGATGCAGTTTGGCGACTTACGCTTTAATTTTATAAAATATCTAGTAGGGGCGCCCTGCTCCTTCTCTCTTCCATTTAAGGGGTCCCTGGCTTAAAAACATTGAAGACCATTGATTAAGGCTTAAGTACAATGCATCCATCAATTTTCGACATTCTATGACTGCTTGTAAAATATTTAAAAAATGTAATGACTTATCTCTTAAAGAACATTATGTACAACATTGCCAGATGATTTAAGTTGGTTACTTTTAGTAAACAGTAACTGTAAGCAGTATATTTATGTGCACATTGTAAAATAAATCCTCCCTATACTGTTACTTTTTTGTGTTGTAATAATACTGTGTTGTAATTTGTAACACCTGTGCTTTTCTTGCTCTCACAATTCAAAATATCTGCAGCGTAAAAAGGCCCATCAGGTTAAGCAAAAACACCTGTGTATGTGTGTGTGCGTGTGTGTATGTGTGTGTAGTAAATAGGCTATAAGTGAAGTACATGTGTCTCAAAATTGTAATAGAGTAAATGTAGATAATTTACTAACAGTAACACACAATAATTTTAAAAAAAATGGACAACAGGTTAAATAATATGTTCTAGCTGAATTTAAAGCTTGTTAACCCTTGTTTTGTCATCCCGTCAAAATTGAAAATCAACACTTTTGTTGACACTTTTATCAATGTTTGTCACTTTTTTTGACGTTTTCAAAATTACGCAACACTGACTAAATACCTTTAGTTTAACAGTTATTTTAGGAATTTATGGTCAATAAACATCATTCATAGGAAATTATGTCTAATGTGTGAGGACTGTATGTTGATGGAAAATCACAGACTGAAATATGTCAACTTTTACTCAAAAGGCCTACTATTTCAAAACCACTTCAAATGCTATAAAATTGAACAAGACACCCCAAAATTAATTAAAGTAGAGATCTGTACTTGCCAAAGAGCATCAATCATGTTATTTGGGGTAATTACAATTGGGTAGTTGAAAATAACATAGGAAAACGGTCAATTTGAGGACAACATGATATATGAGGGTTAAATTAGCTTAACATTAGCGGAGTTTTGCCCCGCCCACCGCCGTTGAACGCGACTCCAATCAGAAAAGACCACCATTGACAGTAACCAATCATCACGCCCATTTTTGCTCCATTATCGCCCACGTGGTAGCCACAAAGCAACCTGAATTAAGTTAATTAAACGACATTTAACATTATTGTCTGGTAGACAAGTTACCAGGCCACGCCCATTTAACTGAGAACGTTGAACACGTAGCTAGCCTAGGTTACAAATATGGAAGCTAGCTTGAAATGCTACATGAAGAATATCAAACTTTATCACCTTTTTTATGGCCACTCTACCTGCCCGACTTGTTTCAATGAGCGTGTTGTCCAAGTCAAACAATATCGCTTTCACAGATTTACCGTCCATTGCCGCAGCACACTGGTCATTCTTGCTACACCCAAAGACAGTTAAAGGACACCAACAGCAAATGCATTGCGGAAGTACTACCGGGTAAACTGCATGATGGGAGTTGTAGTTCTGATCAATGCAAGCATGCAGTAGGCCTACTTGCGAGCGTATTCCTCGAGAGGGCGCCATTAAATTAAATATTTTTTGCCAGCAGTTCATAAGATTTATGACACGGACTAAGAGCTGATTTCCGCTGCTCCACTTACGACTTTATACATTTAATTACATTAAACCTTTTTTGTCATTTAACGGAAATATAGGCAACATAGCTGATTGTATAGCTTAAGCAATAGAAATACTACAGTTTCAAAATACATACAAATTTACAAAACCGCCCCAATTCATAAGGGTAAATAGTCACTACAGACACATTTTGTTTTATTAGATAGGCTTAATTTAAATAAATGACTGTAAAGATGATAATAGAATGATTTAAAATATAAAATAAGTATGAATATATATGACACACTAAAACAGCCCATATAGATATTTATATATGTGGTTATTTTGTTAGAAAAAAAGGCCAAAATAGAGTACTTCACCTTATTTGACACACCACCACACACCACTCACCATTTTCCATTATATTTCCATTATAAGTTTTCCATGTAACTGAAGACTGCTTATATGTCACTTCAAAATTATTTATAGAAAGGAATTAGCAAAATGAAAGTAAAACAATGTGAATCATAACTTGCCATATTACCATTTCAAACACATATTCCGTGACACACTCTTTCAAAATCAAAACATACCTCAGTTCTTATGCAACCATGTCCTTTAATTCCTCTCTCATCTGGAAACGGGCCAGAGGCTGACACGCAACAGTGTGCAGTGTGCCTGTTGCACCAGCACAAATCACAATAATCCTTTCTCACATTACCTGACAACATTGCAGCTCATGTGCTTGTGTCTTTAAGAGAAACCTGATTTAATCATTTCAATTAACTTGGACAGAAAAATGAGATAAACTATAAATCAAGGAATGGTGTGAGAGGCCTAACCTGCTATTATCTGTAAGAACAAAGACCGCTTGCATGCAAAGGAGAAATGTGCTTGATTAAATGACAGGCAAATGAGCTCAAAACCTCCTTTTTTTTTAATTACCCATAACCTTAACAAGGGGAAAAGAAACATAAACAGTGCATTTGTAAAGAGTGAACTTACAAGTGTAAAGATGGAATTTCCCTTTTGATGTAGAGGGGGGAAAAAAGAAGCAAATGACTGGCCCGCGTGTGACTCTTCCAAGAAAGTGCAGGCATCTGAAGGACCGGTGAGGCCTGGTGTCTTTGTCTGCACGACACCATTCCTCTTTTATCTGTGTGGGTGGCCATGGTTGCACATAGTCACACGCTATCTCTCAGCTGGGCACCGATCCCCTGTAAAGTCCCATTATTGAGGGTGTCATTCCAACAAACACCTCACAAGATAACATAGATAACACAACATTACCCTTACAAAATAACACTTGAGTATTGAGTATTTTTTAACAATATGAAATAGCTATCCAATGAGGCAGATCAAATATACTCAAGATGAGAAAACACTCAAGTACTCAAAATATACTCAAGATGAGAAAACACTGAATTGTAAAAAGATGGCTGCTGAATGGTTGGGTGGTTTGTCAGGCTCCACTCCAATTCTTTTCTAACTAATTTTTTTCTTCTACTAATTGGCAGAATAGCCCTTACTTTTACTCAAATAGTTGGACAGAACAAAGAAACCAGTCAAATAACAATCATAGGGATGGAGGAATTGTTTGTGCATTACAGCTTTGCTGTTGGCTTCTGCTGTTAGGCCGATCACTTGGCGAACACCTAAAAGCTAACAAACAGATGTCCCAGGTTGACAACGACCAGTCGGTAAATTTGAATGGAATGTCGAGATTGATCGGACATGGATACCTTGCCATCTACTCGATCATCAAACAATTTGGACAACCAGAGAAGAGGAAATTGGCAGGGTTTCAATGTTCTCTTGACTCTGATTCAATTGTCTGGGGGCATGCAATTAAACCCAGGCCCATCTACTAACCTTTTACCTGGAGGGTGCACCAACAGGTGGACTGCACAGGTGGCAACTGAGCTCTGAAAAGACGGAAGTCACAGAGGTAACAGGAATTCCACACGGTGAAAATCCAATCAGCAAGAAAACAACAAGAATTCTGTTTTTTTTATACTATAAACCACACAAGGTTATTATGGGAGCCTATGTCTAAACCTAAGGGAATTCTGGGTGGACACTTGAATATTCGGAGTATATTGCCAAAATGCAATCAGATTCAATACCTGCTAACTGACTCTAATTTAGATGTTTTTTTTTACGTTGAGCAAGATTTAGCTGCACAGTAACATCCCGACCAGCATGATTGATGTCCCCTGTTGTCAGAGAAAGGATAAAACATCTACCAAAGGCTGGGAGGAGGAAGGTGAGGGGGGGAGTACTATTTTATGTTAGAGACACTCTGAAATGTAATAAAATCAAACTGGATACACCATTAGAATGTTTGGCTTTGAATGCTGTGTTACCCCCAAAGATGAATTTTAACATTGTAGTGCTTTATAACCCACAATCTCATGATGTTTCATTTTATGATGACCTAAATAAACCAAATTCATCTTTTTTGGTGATTTTAATATTAACTGGCTAGAGAAAAGCTGTAGAAAAAACTTAAAGAAACTGCTTTACAGCAGATGATGAAAGGCCCAACAAGGATTACGCAAACGAGTTATGCTGCATTCCAGACACAATTTTTAGCTCATAAGTTTTGACTTCAAGTCACAGCTCACGACTTGGTAACGTTCCAGGCAAAGACATGACAAACCCTTCTAGCTAGCATTTGCGTTAGCTAGCGGCTACCTACCATTGACGTTAGCTAGCGCTAGCTGATACTAGAGATTTCTAAACGGCAACATATTTTGGACTTCATTTAAAAAGCATAACCTGTAGTAGTACACAATCGTATGTGTATTGTTTTGATTACAATGTGCAAAATTACTTAAAGTTGCCTATTTATGTATATTTGTTTATATTTATCACTGTTAATCACCGGTGTCTGTACAGCATCAACAGGGGCTGACATTGTTGTGTGTGTGACATCAAAACTGTAACTTGGAGAACAATCTGGTCAGAGTTCACGAGTAGTAAGTTACAGGTTTGACTGCCGTTCCAGGGCACTTTCACGGGTAGAAGGTTGCGACAACATGAGTTACGGGTTGCCTGGAACACAGCATAAAACTTTGATAGCTCTAAGAGTTAATAGACCCCCAACGTATCATCAGAATGTACAATCTCAGGGCTCTCTAATCATAATATCACCATGGCTGTCCAAAAACTCACTAAACAGCGTTTATCAAAATTTGCGAACAAAAGTAAACCAGGGAACCCGGGTATTCCCAAAAATAAGCTGACACAAGTTGAAAATGATTAAAATAATTTAAACTGGAATAAAGTTCTACAATCAAATTATTTAGAAAATAATTGTAACTCCCTGATGAAAAATCTCACAAACCTGATTGGGAAATACACTAAGACATTCAAAAGTACGCACCGATAAGTGTCCTAACCATGAATGAACAATGACATTCGTCAGCTTAAGGAAAAAAGAGATTATGCATTGAAAACAATGCTCTTCAAAACAAATACCAATCTCCTCCTCTTTAAAGGCTTGAGTACTGTGTAAAGCAAAGACAGACGATTTTATGCAACTGATTGAGGAATCTGAAGGAAACAGTGCATCCCTTTGGAAGCACATCAACAGCCTTACTAAACTCAAGCCTAGTCAACAAAAAACAATAATGGAATCGGAAGTGAATGGAGTTATCAGCACTAACATTTCAGCTATTGCAGATTAATTCAATAACTTCTTTATTCAGTCAGTGGAGGAGCTTGCTGAGAATTTTGAAGCAGCAACCCTATCACAGACCACAAATTCTGAGCCATCAAAGCTTTTCCAAATGAAGGAATTCAATCAGGAAAAAGTACATGAAATCATTAATAAACTATAAATAAATCTGAGGCAAACGATGTGTTTGAGTTGGACACTGCTTTTATCAGAACTCACTGCTCTGCCCTGGTTAAACCTGTAACCCACCTGGTAAACCTTTCCATCAGAGTGGGCAAATTCCAACAAAGTTGTAAACAAACCATCGTTGCCCCACTTTTCAAGGCTGGCGCAAAGGACCCCTGGAATGATAAGGCATCACATACCTGTCAAGGCAGCTTTACTGTTTTTTCATCACTTTCATCATTTTTTTCAACACCGCTGTTTGATTGTACAGAAATATAAGCTTTATTTTGACAGCTTTATTAAGTTCTCTTTTCTTAAGAGTTTCCCTCTTCTCATGGTTAACAAACTCAGAGTTTTCACTAAACCTGCTTTCTGAAACAGACCCCTGATCTCTACGTGACACCAGACACGTAAAATAAGTGCGCAGGTCACTTACAAATCAAGATCTCTCAAGTATTTGCTCACACAGATATAGCCTATCGGAGACACTTCTGACCAAAGGACGCCAAATTTATCTACTTATCTACATATTGAACATTCTTCAGTGCTGAAAGATTTGAATCAAACAATCAACGCTGCTGTGATAGAAAGGAGAGCGATACCTGGAACTCAGCTGTCCTTTCTTTGTCAAGGTGCTCCTATCCAGCCTTGCCTCGGATTTACAGCCAAACTACGGCCACTCACGCACGTAGATGTGAGATTTTATCGCAGCCAGGGGAATGTATGAACTACAGTCTAAATAGAGAAACACGGGTGTGCCTAATGGCACTTGTCATAGCAACAAGGGGAGTCTGGCAAACTGCATGTACACACAAACCAAAACAACGTGATCTGGGGCAGGACGTGCCTCTTTGGGTGGTTATACAATGCTCTCCGTGATCAAGGAGCAATATGCTTTTCTGCTAAGTAGATTGTGTGTTAGAGGCCTCCAGCATCCTCTCACCCATAGACCATCAATACCATCAGTATCATTGTCAAATGCAATAAATTGTGTCAACTCTGCTACGTCTTTACAACTGATTACCAAGTTTGTATAACAACTTACATAGTGTATATCAACTGGCAACTTACAATTATATAGTCAGAACAACTCAATGTTTCAAGTTCCATGGGCAAAAATATTTTGGATAGGGAGGAGAACATGGTCTCCTTGTCCGTCCAGAAATGGGTCTCCTTGATAGTACTTCAGTGGGTTCAATACGGTGGCCGACAAGGGCAAACTCCCTGCATCTTAAGAAAAAACATGCAAATAGACAAAACAACTTCATTGATTTGACAACACATGCACAGTATTTAGCAAACGCACTGGAAATACAGAAATTATGCAAAAAGAAAAGCACCAAACCCCGAAAAAAGAAGTGATTCAAAAAGAAAAGCAGATGCAACAAAAAAAGGCTGCATACAGATTACACAACGGAAGTTCTCCAGGCCTCTAGTGGGAGCGCTGAGTGGAACAGCTTGGTCTTTAACCCCACGGGGAGAGTCGGGTACAGCTGCAGCCTAGAGATCTTCCGTCTTAGTCCATGCTCCCGTCCCGACTTTTCAAAATAAAAACTTGCGTCTGGTCCACAATGTCTTCGTACTTTGGTGTTTTGGATGTTTTTGAACTAAACAGTACGGCAATAATGTTCATGAATACAATAACTTTTTCAGCAGATTTCAATTTCCATTTAAATTTAAAATTTTATTTATATAGCGCCATATCACAACAACAGTTATCTCATAGCACTTTTCATAAAAGAACAGGTCTCTGTGATGGTATCTACAAAAAAAGAATTCCCACCAAGAGCAAGCACTAAGCAACAGAGGACACCGAAACCTCAAGCAAAACCATGGCTCAGGGTGGGCGGTCATCTGCCTCGACCGGTTGGGGGTGAGAGAAAGAGACAGAGAAAGAGAGAGAGAGAGAAAGACAGACAGAGATAGAGAAGAGACAGACAGAGAGAGAGAGAGAGAGAGAGAGAGACATGGAAAATTGTAACAGAGGGTGTCGAGCAGGAACATGGAGGCAGCAGGTGACCACAGATCCAGACTCCACAGCTTCAGAGCCAGAAACACCTGCTGCTGCTGCACTCTGAATTCCCTGGCAACCACCTTCTCAAAGGCCATACCTTCAGACACAATGTCAGCTTGCAGCAGCTTTGTAAATGTAAATGTGCTGTATTTATATAGCGCTTTTCTAGTCTTAACGACTACTCAAAGCGCTTTTTACATCATACGGGATACATTCACCATTCACACACATTCATACACTGTGGCCGAGGCTGCCGTACAAGGTGCCACCTGCTCATCAGATAAACATCCACACACATTCACACGCCGATGCGCAGCTCGGGGTTCAGTGTCTTGCCCAAGGACACTTCGACATGGGACTGCAGGGCCAGGGATTGAACCACCAACCTTCCTAAAGGTGGCAGGCAACCGCTCTACCGCTGAGCCACAGCCTCCCCTTTGTGGATCCAAACTCCACACAAAGCTTCTTAAAGATGGTACAGTGGAGGTTTCCAACAGTTTGTGGGATAGTAAAACCTGTTTCTTCAGCAATCCTCCTCCGTTTTCCAAGGAACACGGCCAGAATGGTTTTCTCTCCCTGTGATAACTCCTTTTTGGTAGTGGCTGGAGACACTGAGCTCACAGAAATGGTGTGGAATGAACTCTCTGACTCCAATAGAGAGCCGTTGGTACTCTCTGAGTTGAACTCCTCAACCATGCTCTCATTGTTTGGACTGGATGCACAAGATGAAACGCTGACCAGACGTAATTCTTCAGGGTGGTTAATGTGGTACTTTCTTACCATGCATTTGCTCAGTATGTTGGCAACATGAAAAACCATGTGTTTAGTTGATTGTGGTGTAACACACCACACCAAATCCTCCGATTGTGAGGAAAAGGTTTTCTGCCTCATAACAGCCAGTGAACAGTTGATGTTCTTGGCCATCTCTTCTGCAACCAGCTGCAGCAGTTGTTCAGAGTTGTCAGAACTTTCTTCTACGACTTCAAACGCTTCTCCAAGACACTGATAAAGTGAATGTCCAAGGCTGGCTTGGATATCCTCCACTGTCACTGAGTGATAGTTATGCTCCCTTTGTCCAGGTACATTGTTGCAAAAGACATTGTTAATTTGTTATATACCCTAAAAATAACACAACCACTTCATCCAAAATCTCTAATGTGAGCAGAGAGAGCTCCAAATTACTGCACCGCTGCTCTCCTAGTTCCTCTTGTGAAATCTTGATATCCATGTTGAGAGATGATGTACAGTATGTTTGTTCTGTTAGGTATCCTAAACTTTCCATAGTTGACTCTGTGAAGGTCTGTGTACATGTGTTCACTGTGCCTCTGCTGAGTTAATAATGTGACTTTAGAACACAGTGGTCATAATGGAGTAGAACACCACAATTCCACCTGTAAAACTGTAGAAAACACTGTACACAGAACACTGTAGAATACATTCTACTTCCACATGTGTCACGGTTATTAGATAAGAAATGTCCATATTTTAATCTGTGTGCCAACATTGTACAATGTAACTTAGTTTTGGCTACTTAGTTATCTGATAAGTTTCATAACAATGACACAATTGGACAGAAGAACTCGAGGAACGGGGACATTTGAGGGAAAGATATCTCAAAACCTGGAAAAAAAGCCAAATATCGCCATTGTTAGAGGGAAACAAGAACATGTTTACACAACTGTTTGTTAAAAAAAATCAATATCAAACAAGTTTCCTTTTTCAAATGAAAAGTTGAATTCAAAAGCAATTAAACACACTCTTCAGTGTATTGCTGCAGCCTTACTTGGTCTGGATAATTACCTCTTCTGAAGATTCCATCATGTTTTTTGAATCCTCCGTGTCCTCCTTGGCTAATAGCAACTGTATGAATTCCTCATGGGGGCGACAGAAACTACGCACTATAGCTTTAAGCCATCTGGAGCTTTTCTTTGTATTTCCACAACACACAGAAGATCATCATTTGAAAATTGCTCAGCAAAACCGATTGTGTTTACCTTGCACACCGACAAGATTTTATGGGAAAAAGTAATGTGTGTGAGGTGAAAGTGGTGTATATGCATGTTTTTTATGTGTGTGCTGGGTGGAATTAGTATAGTGTATGTTTGTTTTTGTGTGTAAGGTAAAAGTGGTGTATGTGCATGCTTTATTTGTGTGTGTGCGAGGTGAAAGTTGTTTAGGCCTATATATATATATATATATATATATATATATATATATATATATATATATATATATATATATATATATATATATATATATATATATATATATATATATATAATAAATCTTGAGGGCACTTTTATATAATAATTCAAGTGGCCTTAGATGCCTGAGACATGCCTGAGACCTGTAGTATTAAGTTGTACAAATCTTTCACAGAGTATAAAAGTAATACTCATTATCAAGCTTTACTGCAACACGGATCCCCGGCTGTAGCTACAGGTCTGACCTGGTGCCTGGAGTCGTAGACTCTACTGTAGCACACTTTGGCACGGCCATCGGTTTGTGGCACTTTCTGAAGCTATAGAGTAGGAAGTAGAATAGGAAGTGTGTAGCAGATTTTTCTGCCCAACATTAGCTGTGCGGGGCTCACTCTTGTTGCCTGTAAGGGCGTTGCTCTGTAGGACAACAATGGCAGGGTCAGATTGTCTGCTGATCTGTTTAGCTGTTTGCACAGCTCACTCTGCTTCCCTAATGGCTTGTGCATAATGAGGGCTTGTAGTTATGTCTGAAATCAATTGCTTTTGCGAACTTCGCAAACACAGTAGAACATTAGCATGTATCCGTCATATCGTGCAAGCTTCTAATGTACTCCTCTGCGCTCTCGCCATGTTTTTGGACTCTCTGGTAGAAGTGGGCTCTTTTGTGGATAACATACCTTTAGGCACAAAGTAATTGTCCAATTTGCTTAACACAGTCTTGTATTTATTCTCATCTCCTCTTTCATCAAAATGGAAGGTCTTGAAAACTTGTTCCGACTCTTTCCCCAGCGAATAGAGCAGTGTATAGACCTGTACCTCTTCGGCTTCTTTATGTAATTTCGTTGCTATCCTGAAGCGTTGAAATCTCTGGCGCCATTGCGGCCTCAATTGTGGGCAAGTGAAGTCCAATTTTAGGCTACTGGGGAAAATGCTCTCATTTATTGACTTGTTTATTACAATAGTTAAAGGAGAGGTAATAAATTCTCTATGCAGTTTTGAAAATGCAGACAGGGTTGAGAGTACTTTTCCAACCACTGCCTCATTTGTAGGTGTCATATTTAGGGCAGAATCGCCACTAACCAGTGTTGAAGGGAGGTGGGTTTTTGGAAAACTCCAACTCAGTTTTTGTACAGAATTTACAAAATAGTCATTAAAATGTGTATAAAACGAATATAATCAGGTTTTTAAACTGCATGTAAACCCACTGACTGTCTGCCTGGCCATAAAGTCTTTCTCTTCCTAAATTATGGGTTTTGTGACAAGTTTTGTCTTTCTCTTATTATTGTACAATAATAATAACTATAACTATCAATTCATCAATGTGCATTATTTTATGCTGGTTTGAATGAGATTCCACGCCACCTTCCATAGTCTGGCAAGCTTCCAGTAGCCCCCGTCTGTGGTCTGACACACCTGAGTTCTTCTGACCGGCGACTGAACCAGCACAGCAGCAGGGAGGCAGACTAACTATGTGTGCTCACTGGAGTATAGCCTTAAGAGCCTGGACCCTGGAAGATCATCCAATTGCAATCCAGTCCTGGCTGGGACACAAAAAGTCAATAACCAGAGCGGAATGTATGTGTAGACTCTTGTTATGGGAACAAAAATCTTTTCACACAATCACAAAAGCTGGTCCTCGAAACATTTTAGGGTTAAAGGGGAACACCACCTAATTTAGGAATTCCATCATGTCATTCCCACGGCCTAGGACAGATAGTAGAAACCACAGAAGTAAGTCTCAAACTTGTCCAACCATCTAGTATGAAGTGTGGAGCTGCTCTATATCTAGACAATGAATGGGAGAATGATTTTGTTTTCTTTTCTATACCCAAATGAGCTTTATCCTATTGTATTGTGTTGCTGGGAAACAGAAAATGTACCCATGTACTCAGAACATTCCCCTGGTGTTCTCAGTCATCTTTAACTGTGGTTCCCAAAGTGGAGTCCGGGGTCCCCCAGTGGACCTTAATGAAAGTTCCAGGGGGTCACCAGCAAAAGGGGAATCATTTATTTTCACTATAATTCCATTCACAAGTAACACAATAACAGAATGGATGTATCCTTGACATGAAAAAGTTTGGGAACCACTGATCTGTAACATTTTTTCCAAACAAAACTACTTCTAATACGTCACTGAAACAAACAAACTTCTCCTCCTCCAGGAAAACAACATTGTGGGTATTTTATAGTGGACTGTATAGTAAATGGAATAACCCACAGAGAATTTGAACACCACTACAAAATGGCAAACACACTATACTATAGTGCACTATTTCCGTGATAGGGAATGGTTTCAAACACATACTAATTCTTTTGGACTGTCTCAGACCATCGGTCGGCAACATTTTTTATATGAAGTGCCAATTTGAAATGTTCTTATTTCTTTTTGGAATGTTTGGAATTTCTTTTTGGTCATTTAAACCTCTGTAAATAACATTTTCCAAAAACATAAATGTCACCGTGCCACCGTCTTGGACCATAGGAATAACCTGTATGAAGTTGCGTGGTCAGCTCACCTGGCGCCCATATGTGGAGGTTTACTCCTCGGAATGCCGCGTCATCCTCCCTAGCTCCATAGTCTCGTCAAAAATTGTCACGGCCGGTTTTTAAAAAAACAACATGGCAACAGCCAAACTCAAGGCTTCAAAAAGGCAGGGCACTTCCCAATGGTCTACCAACCAATGAGTGACATCATAGCTGCATACACTATTTTTACAGTCCACTAACTCAACACTCCTCTTGTGGTCATTCTGGCTAAAGGGTTAAAACAGTCAACAGTTTGGGTTGACTAATATAACAGACTGTTTGAAGATTACTTTCTTTTCCAGCTGACTCATCATGAGGTATGAGTAGCCTGGAGTAAATCGATATGAGGGTGTGTATGTCATCTTTTCTGGGTTTGACTGTGTATGTGTGTGTGTGTGTGAGAGAGAGATGGAGCACCGCTCACCCAGAGGAGCTATGGATTCTACATCATGTCACTGTGTCCCAGACGTGCAATTTTCCACCTGGCTGGAAGAGGACAGGACGGGACAGGCTAAGACATGTGACTGGATAAGGTGTACCAGAGGCTTTGATGCTTCTCTCTGACAAACGCAAGGCGAACCACAACACAGACACAACTAGCTGTTACCAAGTTGATTATACTGTAGACTTTAAAAAGCAATGTAATCTCTCATCAAATCATATTACATGGCTGGGTTTGAAAATCCAGCATCATTATATTGATAACAATAGCAAAAGATTAACTTAAAGGAATGGTCTCGGTTCTTGTTTTTATAGTTTTGATCAACACAAATGTGGTCTGAAACTATAAAATAATACTGTGAAAGTTATTGTAGCACGCAATAGGTTACGCCATAATGAAATTCAATACCAGGAAGTCAACGTTTTGGAAAACAAGTGTCATCTGAGTTTAAAAATTACTCTGCATACTTCCCTGTGCGATTTTGTGATCTGACATCATGGGTTAGCACACATTTGCCTTGGAAAAACCCAGCAGGGACAGTTCCAAAGTTCAGATGTTTTAATCAATTGACAACAGCTTGATTGAGCATGATTAATGGGATGGGATTCAATCTAAAATATGTTTTGCTGACTCTGTAAAGGAATCTGTAAGATGTATTAATGTTTTATGGAACAGTTAGTTTTTCATAGTTTCCTTAAAATAATTTAGTGATTTGGTATGACATGTTAAATAGTGAGCTTGTTGGTATTTTTTTAACCTCTAGACAAAGCATACTAGTTATTTCCCCCTGTTGTCAGTCAATATGCTAAGCTATACTAACCAGCTGGCATATTTACCATGCATATGTGATATGTGTGGTGTCTGGATCTTCTACTCTAAAAGTTGTACTAGTCCTTTAAAGGTCCCATATTGTTCTCATTTTCAGGATCATACTTGACATACTAGAACTACATGATTTCAAAAAAATGCTGTCTGCCTGAATATACCTATATTCACCTTCTTTCTGAAACACTTCATTTTAGAGGGTTTGTATCTCACCCCCCCTCTCTGACCTTCCTGACTCTAACCCCCATTTTCTCTCCCCCTACCCTAACCAGGGTTTGTATCCCATCCCCCACTTTGACCGTCTTGATCTTAAAGATGAACTGAACTGGAATTTGAAAAATGGTGATATAACAGATGTATTTTATTTCTTCTCACTGGTACAATTATTAAAATGGGTGAATTTGTTAAAAGGGACAAAATGGCAAGTTGAAAGTGTTGTTTTTGTTACATGGGCGCCGCCATGTTGGAATTCCACAATCTACTACGTCACTGGCATGGTAAGCTACTCCGTGGCTAACTAGCACTAGCAGCGCAGCCATAGGAACAACATACAAAGAGTCGGAGGCTAGCAGACATATGTTTCTGAGGAAACAGAAAGAAAGACGTCTGGGGGGCATACTGTATTGCCCCAGGCTGCCGTAAGGAACTGTATAGGGCTTAGGCAGCTGGGGTTACGACACATTTCCACAGGCTACCTTTGACAAGGAAAAAAACAGTCCTTAACTCATGGCTAGCAGCTAGCTGCCTTAAAACGGGCTAGCCCTCCGACAGCCCCTGGATTTCGAGTCTGTAGCATTTTTTAGCGACAGACTATTTGGAAAGCTGTGCTTCTGATACAACAGCGTCACTGGTGAGGTTAAGTCCAACAGACTGAAACCTGAGGCCTGCAGGCTCCAGTGCAGGGCAGACCGATAACCACCGGCAAGTAACACCACCGATGCTACCTGCCGCAGACAGGGCGCTGAAACGCTCACGGCAGAGCACAGAGAGGTAGCGGTATGTTTACCTGTTGTCAGCATACTATCAAGTCTACTAGGCAAAGGGCTGGATGTAACGTTGTTGTCACATACACAAAACACGAACATATTCACTTACAAAAATAAAGCCCAACGTATAGGCTTTATAGCAACAACAAAACAGAGACTGACACACTGGGCATGACATGAAATTGAGACACAACACCAAGCTAGATACCAAACAATCCAACCGAGGGAAAGGGCTAGCAACTAAATACGTTGGAAGCACTTTTATGACAAACTCCCCAAGCTAGAACTCCGACCACAGACTGTATAAATAAACCAAGACTCCGACAATATCACAGATCGATAATAATACGTTTACTAGCCGCTAACTAAACCACAGAATCCAACGTCCCTCTACTCACCCTGAAGCTAGCGGATGTTCGCCGTCTCAGGGCACATTGTTGATGCAGAAACAGCTGCTAGTTCCATAGTAAAAATCCGCCAACTCTGCACCTGCCTAATCAAAGTAAACAGCAAAACTCGTGAATCCTCCGTGCATCTATGGTCAAACTGGGGTAACTCTCCTACGTTCAGTTAACAAGCGATCCCATTGGATTAATTTGTCCAATTACATTTTCCACTTATCTGCCTCTATTTTCTTAAACAAACAGGACCTTAACCATGTTTTTTATGTTTTCTTTAAATGCAAACGCTATATAAGCAGTCTATTTCCTAAAATGCATAATGTGCTTGGATACAATAAATGAGAGTGCATGACAGTAAGCTGCGCCCACACACACACACCGATCCCTGTCAGTCCCCCCCACAAACGATCCTGTACTGAAGTGGGAGCCTGAAACTGATTGTCCTCCATGTGGTGGTAGTTAGACACTACAGGCATGTCCCTCACAGGCTCAAATGTGTAACCCGTGCCATTAAAAGGACTCATTTTTGTGTGTATATAATATGCTGCAGCCGTTGCCTATATACCTTCGCAGGTCCTACCATGCCAGTGACGTCATCGATATTGTCAACGTTCTAATACTAACAAACGCAATTTTTGTGTTGCTTAAAAAACAGCTATATTGATTTTTTTAATTAAAATTTTTTGTGTAATTTATTTGTAATTATCATAACCAACAAGTTATCAACTTTTATTTTTTCAGTTCAGTTCATCTTTAACTCTATCTTTCTCTCCCCTACCCTAACCCGGGTCTGTATCCTTCCCCTACTTTGACCTTCCTGCCCTTAGCCCTGACCCTCATGACCTTGGCCCTGGGTGCCTCTCCCCTACCCTAGCCAGGGGGGTTTGGGGAGAGTTGTGGCCTGGCCAGGCTCCTCTCTTTACACTGTCTCTCCTGGTTATGCTGTAATAGTGGTTTTAGACAGCTGGGACTTCCTGTGACACACCTAGTTCCTCTCTCCTCTATTTTCTATCTTTCCAATTATGTGCATCCATGTCCCAGAAATGCTTGTTACTAACCTAGCTCTGGGGAGTCATTCCCCGGAGTCCTTATGTTCTTTTCCCCCAGCATGTTTCCTCGGATCAGGGAGGCTCCAGAATCGAGGTTGCAGCTGTCGCCATGGTCCCGCTACACGCTCTGCGATGCCATGTTCCTCCTGCTACACTCTGCTATGCCGACTACAAAGGACTAACAACTACTATTTTTTTGGGATTGTAACTGCCACTTTTCATTCTAACCCCAACCGGCCCGTCAGACACCGCCTACCAAGAGCCTGGGTCTGACCGAGGTTTCTGCCTAAAAGGAAGTTTTTCCTCGCCACTGTCGCACTGTTGCTTGCTCTGGAGGACACTGTTGGGTCCTTGTGAATTCTGGAGTGTGGTCTAGACCTACTCTATCTGTAAGTGTCTTGAGATAACTCTTGTTGTGAATTGATACTATAAATAAATTGAAATTAAATTAATTAAATTTAGAGCCTGTCCCTTTAAGTCCCCCTCTTGAAAAAGCCCAGTCTGCTCTGATTGGTCAGCCTCTCTGGGTCTTTTGCATGTGCACTCTCGGAATCTCTGCCCAATCTTTTCTGCCAGGGAATGACTGTGACGGTGCTGTAGCGGCACTTTCTACCTACAGTGAGGAAAATAAGTATTTGAACACCCTGTTATTTTGTTCTCCCACTTAGAAATCATGGAGGGGTCTGAAATTGTCATTGTAGGTGCATGTCCACTGTGAGAGACATATTCTAAAAAAAAATCCAGAAATCACAATGTATGACTTTTTAAACTATTTCTTTGTATGATACAGCATCAAATAAGTATTTGAACACCTGTCTATCAGCTACAATTTTGACCCTCAAAGACCTGTGAGTCTGCCTTCAAAATGTCCACCTCCACTACATTTATTATCCTAAATTAGATGCACCTGTTTCAGGTCGTTAGCTGCATAAAGACACCTGTCCACCCCATACAATCAGTAAGAATCCAACTACTAACATGGCCAAGACCAAAGAGCTGTCCAAAGACACTAGAGACAAAATTGTACACCTCCACAAGGCTGGAAAGGGCTACGGGGAAATTGCCAAGCAGCTTGGTGAAAAAAGGTCCACTGTTGGAGCAATCATTAGAAAATGGAAGAAGCTAAACATGACTGTCAATCTCCCTCGGACTGGGGCTCCATGCAAGATCTCACCTCGTGGGGTCTCAATGATCCTAAGAAAGGTGAGAAATCAGACCAGAACTACACGGGAGGAGCTGGTCAATGACCTGAAAAGAGCTGCGACCACCGTTTCCAAGATTACTGTTGGTAATACTCTAAGACATCATGGTTTGAAATCATGCATGGAACGGAAGGTTCCCCTGCTTAAACCAGCACATGTCAAGGCCCGTCTTAAGTTTGCCAATGGCCATTTGGATGATCCAGAGGAGTCATGGGAGAAAGTCATGTGGTCAGATGACACCAAAATAGAACATATGGGCATAATTCCACTAACAGTGTTTGGAGGAAGAAGAATGATGAGTACCATCCCAAGAACACCATCCCTACTGTGAAGCATGGGGGTGATAGCATCATGCTTTGGGGGTGTTTTTCTGCACAAAGGACAGGGCGACTGCACTGTATTAAGGAGAAGATGACCGGGGCCATGTATTGCGAGATTTTGGGGAACAACCTCCTTCCCTCAGTTAGAGCATTGTAGATGGGTTGAGGCTGGGTCTTCCAACATGACAATGACCCGAAGCACACAGCCAGGATAACCAAGGAGTGGCTCTGTAAGAAGCATATCAAGGTTCTGGCGTGGCCTAGCCAGTCTCCCAGACCTAAACCCAATAGAGAATCTTTGGAGGGAGCTCAAACTCTGTGTTTCTCAGCGACAGCCCAGAAACCTGACTGATCTAGAGAATATCTGTGTGGAGGAGTGGGCCAAAATCCCTTCTGCAGTGTGTGCAAACCCGGTGAAAAACTACAGGAAACATTTGACCTTTGGAATTGCAAACAAAAGCTACTGCACAAATTATTAACATTGATTTTCTCAGGTGTTCAAATACTTATTTGCAGCTGTATCATACAAATAAATAGTTAAATGTGATTTCTGGATTATTTTTTTTTTTAGATTATGTCTCTCACAGTGGACATGCACCTATGATGACAATTTCAGACCCCTCCATGATTTCCAAGTGGGAGAACTTGCAAAATAGCAGGGTGTTCAAATACTTATTTTCCTCACTGTATATACTGTATAATGAAGTTGGGTGACATTGCAACTGTTCAGATGTCCTGAAGGCACAGTTTCTAATATGAACTATGTGTATTTCCCTGTGGATTTAGTGTTTTGATACTTTCACACTATTTATATAGCAACTTAACCTGCTTTATAATAAAAAAAATACATAGAAATCCCACATTTTATAAAATGTGCAATTGCAATTCATTATTTAGTAGTGTACCACTTGAAGTCTTCTTTTTACTTAAGTTAGGGCCACATTCATGGTTCTTTATGAGAGAATTCATATGAAAGAACAAGAATTCTGAGTCTGAGATTTTTGCTTGACCTAGACCTACTCTATCTGTGTCCTAAGTTAACTATTGACACTATAAATCAAATAAAATTGAATTGAATGTAAGTGTTGGAGACTATTGGGAATTTACAAATCCTTTAAAATAAAGTATGGTCTAAATAGTTTATGAGACGTGGCAGAAATTTCTTGCTTAACACGTACTATTAAACCTGTGACAATGGGTCACAAGTAGATATTGCTCTGTCCTAAGAGGACAAAAGCCAAAAAGGTTAAAGCACTGGTTTAAATGGTCACAGGAATCGATGCACGCCACTTTTTTTTCTCTTACATTTTTCGTGCACTTTACTATTTTTGTTTATTCCCTGCTATATGCTCATGGTTTACACTGTATATTTCTGCAGGGATATGCTCAAGGATGAGGAAACAAACCCAAAGAAGTCCCCCTTCTCTTGCACTCCCTGATTGGCTCATGATGGGCGATGCAGAGACGCAGACAGAGGAGAGAACAGATGGTGTGTAGCTGCTTGACTGTGACTGCACCGGCTGCCGACGCTTTTCTATTTGGAGGAGTGTTGATGACATTACAAAGTTCATTGTCATTTGGCGAGGTTTAAAAGAGGCTTCCAGATGGAGGGTCTGGCTTTGACGTGGAGGAGACATGACTCCATATGGATTATATGTGTCATTCCTGCCTGTCCTTGTATAAGGATTCACTGTGAGATCATCCACCCAGCACCTCCATTATATGACTGGCATAAGCGGGTTTCTCTTATCTCCCCCTTACTCTGACATCTCTCCATTTAGTGCATGTATAGGTACTGTGTAATGTGTGTGTAATTCAGGCCAATAGAGTGTAAATTGTAATTTCCCCTTGTGGGACTATTAAATGATACAATAATCTTAATCTCTTTGCAGGTACAACTGATAAGTCATCTAAAGAACATATACTGTAAAAATAATGGCGGTAGCATCTGTGAAATGGACCGCCGTTTTGAAGCCTTGAGTTTGGTAATAAGGGTGTCACCATCTTGGATTTTTACATCAGGTTGTGATGATGATGTGATGAACGAGAGGGTGGAGCTGGGGAGGATGACACGGCCATGCCAGTGTTGTTTATGATTGCAGTGGCGCTGCTCTAAGCTAAACGCTAAACCCTTCTAAAGTGAGTCATCCAGTGGAGATTTAATGACGGGTAAGCACGGCCCCCAGGTACTGGAGCCATTCATCTACATGTATGGCAAGAACAGAAAATCAGACTTTCCTTTAAGTTACCAGCTAACGCTAACACTAGCTGGCTAACTTGGTTAGCATAATTCTGGAAAAGACATTTTTATGCAATCAAAATATTCCAATTAACTTTGATGAAGTGAACACACACAGTGAGATGGTCAAAGACATCTTAAGACAAAAACATTATATTATTATGTAATATCCACAGTGCCACGGATAGCATTGTTATAGATAGCCTCTGTCCTGAGGGTCCTGATGGGTCGGTGTGTAGCCACGCCCTAAATCATTATTTTAAAATAAATGGCACCATAATTTACTAAATGAACATCATGCTGTATTGAATAAGACTTGAAACTAGCGATTCAGCCCATAAACTGATAATGAAAATGTTTAGAGGGTAATAAATTAAGTGAGAAGTAGGATCATTTTCCCAAAGACTTTTATAAACACAAATTTGTTTTTGCAACCATTGGCGTTGTTTAGGCACTTCCGCATTGGCTTCACTTTTCAGACCTGGAAGCTTCGTCAATCACTTTTAGTCTATGTTATCGATGTGTTATGGTACATGCTACTCGTCCAGCTGTCACAGACATAGTGCCAAAACTGGTTTGATTTCTTGTTTTGGGAATAAACAGAACATAAAGACGACACACACACACACAGACACACACACACACACACACACACACACACACACACACACACACACACACACACACACACACACACACGTTAACTGCTAGGTATTGCTCTGTTGTACAACATCAGTAAAATAAATATTCTTTTGCAAAAACACATTAATGAATCAATGAAAAAAGCATTTAATATCAAATGCATGTGTATTAATAAAGAAAAAAACATTATTAGTTGTTTATATCAGACTAATGAAAATGGAGTTGTGTTTCTCATGCATAATTCACCTCAGGGAGTTGGAAAAGTCTGCAAAGATTTCTTCTCTTAGCAGTGACTGTATGGCTTATGCCATTACATAATTGGATCAAGTGGATTTTGTTTCCAGGGCAATGGAAGCCAGCATGCACTAAACTATTTACCAGTTCCCTTTAACACACCCCTGCAAACATGGGCAGTATACCGGAGAAGCACATAAAGTGAAGATAAATAAACATTCAACTGCAATGTAAAGGATACTCTTACATCTAATGACTTGGTGGTAATACTGTAATCAAAGAAGTTAGGGAGTGCTGGTGAATGACATTCCACAACAAACATCCTGGAGGTCTTTTTGCATGCCTTTCTCATGAAGCAGGTTCCTAGATGCTGATAAGGGCTGGTGACAGACGGCCCCCAGGGAGACTGATAACCGGACCTTTATATAACGGGACCTTTGACCGGGTCCGATGAGGCTCAAGGGAACCTTTGTTGTCAGTATGGCATGGCAGCACCAATGAATTACAAAGAGGCCTTCTCTGTCGGGCAACAACCTTTTCTCATCAGTAACCTGTGCTCTGAGGACAGGTGTGGCTTTGTAGAGTCTGTGCAATGATGTGGGTAGAGCTGCAGTCCTTATCTGTTGTTATATGGCAGGTATAAGGTAGATCAAATGATCACCCCTGCAATGGCTCACTGAGTTTGCAGATCAAAGTATGGTAATGATAATGAACAATTACAGTAGTTATTGTTCCCAAAGCAGTGTGCAACAAGTCTTAAGGAAAGGCATAAAGTAGCGAGGGAAGATAAAAATAGGAAATGTGCACTTCACTCTCAACACTCTTCAACCCAACAAGACAAGGTGGCTCTACAACCCATAGTGATTAATGTTGTGAAACGGTTGCAGTTTGGTTACTTGGTTGAGTAAAAATAAGATCATGGTTTGGGTTAAAATAATTACGTTACCTAACTTCCCGGTTATGAATGTGATGCAGAACATGACATAGTTCAGTTAGTTCCATTTGTTATGCAAAGTTGAAAAAAAACTTGCTGTTGACGGGACACGAACCACGGTCTTCAGGGTGAAAGTCCTGTGTTTTTTTTCCTTCTGGGAAATTTTCCACTCTTATACTTCGTCACCTTACTTACTAATAATAACGGGCTGCAGTAGACAGACCAAAAAAAAAATAGCCATACAAAATAAGGTAATGACCAGAAAATGAAAACATGAAAAATGACCAGAAAAAATAAAACCAGCTTTTGTAAAACGTTACAGAATGTCGCATAGACCATCGACAAGTGAATCCAGTAATTTCCCTAAGGAGTTGGTAGAGTACATACCAGGACTTTTGATTGACTATGTTTACATGAACATAATATTCCGTTTTTTGCCCTTGTTCTGAAAAAGACGATATTCAGACTAATTAAAGTGATATTCCACTAATATTCCCGTTGACTTTAGCTGTGCAAAATACAATGGTCTTTTCAACCATGCAAACACAGCGTCCTTCTTTAATTCCTTCAACCAGCTTCTTGAAAAGGACGACGTAGCTATGTGTGCACACATCCAAAAACCTGTCCAAGTCTTTGATAATGTTTAAAAGTAGCTGTGTTTCTCCTTCCTATCGGGTCTGCAGCCTTGCAAACTGTCAGCTAGTTAACCATAGCAACACACAGAGCTGACCATAAGCCCTAAACAGGCAAGAGGCCATAAACTGCGGTAAAAACCCTGATTGAGATGCATGTACCGAATGCGCTATATACATGTCCAAAGAATGACTTTAAATCCCGAATAATACCGGAATATCCCACGTCTTAATTAAAAAATGCTATATACGGAACATCCAACCAGAATATGCTGTTTACATGACTTGTATCAAATTCGGAATATTGTCAAATTCACAATAATATTGCAATCTTGGTGTGCGAACACAACACAAATGCTAATGTGGCACCATGTCTGCCAGATGTTTCAATAGACAACTCTGTTTGCCACAACTTTACAGAGAGATTAAGTGAAACTGGAACAGAAGTAAGAAAGACTCCTTAATTATCACTTTGACATTTGTAATAATGCAAATTACTGAAAAATCCAGTCATAGAACATTGCCCATTCCAACAGTATGACATGGGATTTATTCCGTATGTCTAGATAAGGATATTGTTAAAACATTTTTATAAACAATTAAACAATTATGTTTCTAGCTGTCTTTAACATTGGCTACATCATTTCCTAAGTCAGTTGCTGGTGAAACACCCCCAGTTCTTGAGTCCATAGGCCTAAACCAAGCACCTTACGCTTTATTTTTGAGTTTTTAGTACAAACCATGTTCTCATTATGTGACTTAGTTTAATCATATAATGAAAGAATATGAAGAAATCATCCTGGGGAGTAAACACTGCCATCCAGTCAGCATCCACTTGCAATTCCAACTGCAATTTCTAAGAATTTGCAGCCTGTGCTGTTGTAAATGGTGTAACCTGAGGCTGCATAAAGTAGGTGTTGAGAATGATTTTAGGACTTAGATCATTTTCTATGTCTGCGGAATGGTGAGTAAGCTGGAAATGATGTGTTGGGACTTGGGTTTGTGAGGGCTGGTATGGTGTGCTGGTACGCTGATGACCCAGACCATGGTTACATTCCTGGAATGATGTCGGTGACTCAAACTGGGTGAGAACAGCGTGTTTGCACCACAGATAATTGTTGGGTCTTATTGCCTAATCCTGACATATTATCTTTCTCATGACATGTGTGTGTGTGTGTTATAGAGTAAATATGTACGTTGAATCACCACAGTTTTCTTGCAGTATTCAGGCTGTTATGAATCATGCATGCACAAAGCTACAATACCTACTGCAATGCATTTATATGTATCCCATGTATTTATTGCTGTATGCACCACATTGATAAGAATTCTCTGGTCTGCTTTGGAAGGAGGTTGGGGCAGATGGGTGAGTCATAAAACACGGCTTTCACGTAGGGATAGACCGATTATCTGTATCAGCGTTTTATTTGCCTGATAACAGATAAAAGTGGTCTATCTGTTGGAGTTAGAACATTCCATCTTAATTTTGACTGTATTTTGAATGAGTATTTTCATTATAACTGCATGTTGGTTCCAATTATTGATAATCGGTTTCAATAACTACTATTAATCGGTAGCGGTATAGGTCTTGAAAAAACAGTAGCGGTCAATGCCTACTTTTAAGCCAGGGAGCAAAGTTTGTGTCCCTAAAGAAGTTAAGGTGAAAACAAAAGACTTGTACTCAGGAAATGGGTGTTGGTATCCCAGTGTACCATTTTTTAAAATCCAAACCACAGTCTTTTTCCAATCTTAACTAAGTGTTTTGGTGCCTAAACGTAACTGTTGTTGCCGTTATATGTTTGTTTTTTTGGCTAAATTGAACTGCAACGGCCGCTGAAAGGACCGTCGGCTCATGTTGCTCTGTACCTATTATCCTTGACGTTCCACTACTGGGATTGCTCTGGTGATGCAGGAAATTCCGCTAGATGCATGTATTTTCACTGATATCCAGCAGCGTCCTGCATGTCATTCCCCCTCTCTCTGCTTTCCTGTTGTCAGATAGGCTGTCAAATAAAGGCCTAAAATGCCCCAAAAAATATTTAACAATAAGAAGATAAACTGTAGATTAACTGTCATGTGAGCCGTCGTCATGTGACAGGCCGGTGGTCGCCACAATTTCAAAGGATTTTATGCTAATTGTTGTGCTCAAGTTTCCGTACGATATCATACAAAGCTGTTAATGAGAATGTGTTGCACTATTACACTGGCAGTCTTATGAATGTAAAGGAAGGTTTAACACATGAACAAAGCCATTGCAGGGTAACCCTACCATATTTATACCTTATTTGTGGATGAATCTTTATCTACAACAGGCTATCTCTTGTTGACCTATAGGCAGCAGGTTTCTTCATCTGCAATATTTGCAGTATATTCTTCAGTTTAGGTTACCTTCTGTGTATCACAATTTCAATTTTATTTATATAGCGCTAAATCACAACAACAGTTTTCTCATTGCGCTTTCCATAAAGAGCAGGTCTAGACCATACTCCATAGTTCCCACCAAGAACAAGCACTAAGCCACAGAGGCAAGGAACAACTTCCTTTAAGAGGCAGAAACCTCGAGCAGAACCATGGCTCATGGTGGGCGGTCATCTGTCTCGACCGGTTGGGGGTGAAAGAAAGAGACAGAGAGAAAGGGAGAGAGACAGACAGACAGAGAGAGACACAGACAGACAGACAGACAGACAGAGAGAGACATGGAGAATTTTAGCAGAGGGTGTCGAGCAGAAACATGGAGGCACACCACAGCTTCAGAGCCAGAAACACCTGCAGGAAGCGATAGGAGGAAAGAGGGGAGGGGCAGAAGAGCATAAGACTCCGGGGGCAAGAGAGCACAAGACTCAGGGAAAGGGAAGAAGTTGAGTTAGTAACATGCATTAATGGAATGAGGTTGCATACAGATGGAGAGAAGGAGGAAGAGAGAGGTGCTCAGTGCATCATGGAAAGTCCCCCAGCAGTCTAGGCCTATAGCAGCGTAACTAAGGGATGGTTCAAGACTCTCCTAAATAAGCTTTATCAAAGAGGAAAGTCTTAAGCCTACTCTTAAATGTGGAGACGGTGTCTGCCTCCTGAACCCAAACTGGAACCTGGTTCCACAGGAGAGGAGCCTGATAGCTGAACGCGATCACAGCTTTCTTTCTGATCAATTACAGCCCTTTACTAATGGCACAGTGTTGTACACACACACACACACACACACACACACACACACACACACACACACACACACACACACACATGCACACACATACATGAAAAGTCAGTTAGGCAGGGAAGAAGGTTTCCTTTTTTTCTCCATCCCCCTAAATCCAAAACCAGGAAGCCGTAAATAGTTTAATAAAAAGAGACAGACAAAACGGCACCACATTGCTATTTACTGTACCTGGCCTGACGGCTGGGTTCCAACCCAAACATCAAAGTGACAAAACTAACTGTGCAAACACAATGGCAGCCACCAGCAAATGCAACAGCTTTAAAAAAAAGAAATGTGGCAGTGTCACGTACTGCAGGTAGAAAATAACTTTTTAGGAATTATGCCAACTGGTGCAAGAGGGTGGACAGGATATGCAGACCGTGACACATATTGTATTTTATTCTATCACCATTACCCACAAGGTTTCTCCTCGCTCTTTCACACCAGGTTCCAGTTGAGGTGCAACTGCTTTATTTCCCAGGGTGAGACAGAGATCGCTTTAATACGCCTAAATGCTTGTTAAAACACACTATCTATGGGGATGGCATTGTTGTATGAAGGCAAAGTCATGTCATACTTACTAAGTGAGCTCTATTCAAGCTTATTTGTTCACAAGATAATTGAGCTTTGCAATGACATAACATATCTAGAACATGTATGAATAACTTAATTGTGCTTTTTGAGGATTAACGGAAGGGATCAAGGGAAAATATTTTAACCAATAGATATCACTATGAAACTTCCCCAGTTGATTACATTACATCAGTTACATTACGTGTTTAAATATGAAAATTAAGCTTTTTGTGGTTAAATATGTGCTAATTTGCATATATTTCATGAACATAAATGTGGACATTGGATGAAGCCAGGTTCCAAATTCTTGTTTCATTTTGTTAACATATTAGAGTCATAAGTTATTGCAGAGTGGATTTTGGATACCTCTTTTTATCATTTAACAAAAAAGTTCCATGTTTTAGGTATAGAATGTTACATAAATTAGGTTATTAATTATACATAAACAAGCCCCTCTGTTAAAAGCTTCAGACCATAGATAGGAATGAAACTGCAAAGATTGTATGTCAGTGCTAATGAAGTAGAGATTTCAATCTTGATTCTAAGATATACTCATTTTGAGAAAACGGGCTTCAAAGAAATTGATTGCAAAATTCCTCACATTTTGAAGACACTACAGGTGTATAGGGTAAAATATCTTAACTATATCTTAACAGATATCACCATGAAACCTCCCCAGTTGATTACTTAATTGTTTTTTGTATTACAAGTTTTCTGAATTTGTTATGTTAAATATGCAAAGGAGGCATTATCTGCTGCTAACTATTGGTGAATCTACAGTCACATGAAGTGTAGAAAATTAAACACCTTAATCTGTAATTTGAATGTTGTTTTCCACTAGTTTGAAAGAAGATGATGCTGTGTCTCCCCTTAATCTGCATTTCTGACCTTGGACCTCTCACGTGTTAGCCTATATTTAACCTGCAGTGGGCAGGAGAAGGAAAGCAGCAGATGTTGACATCAATTAGCAACGGGTAAACATACGAAAACAAAGGTCTGTCACTAAGATCTGTGGAAAGTGTTAAATTCAGCACACACATGTCAACACGAACAAGGGCTGGCAGGGCTTACACACCACAATGGGAAGCTGTCAGTGCCACTATCAGCAGTCCGGTAATTACATAACCCTTATTTCAGTTGTAGTGCAGGAGGAGGCCTAGCTCAAGTAACGCTGAGAAGGCCTCCATCAAAGAGATTACACTGAAGGGGCGGCTCTCAATGAAGCAGCACAAATCTTAGCATTTGGAAATGGAATGAGGCAGGATTATGGTTAACAGTGATGTAAACCCAGCAGAGAAATAACACAAGTAAACAAAATATGTTTCCCATGTAACAGCAAGTAATGTCTCCCAGGAGCGTTAAAGTCACGCTACCAGATTTGCCAAATTATAAAGCAAAATAAACTACATATTTGGGAATAATGACATGCAAGACATTATAATGTCAGCCCAGTATCATGAGTAATTACGTTCATTTTGGCTGTTTCTGTACCACACAGTGATGGCTTCCATTGCAAAAACCAAAGTCACAGAGCTATAATTAAATTAGCGTTTTTATTTATTAAGTTTAACCTCTTTTGTGTTGGTGAGGCAGAAGCACCGGATTCATTTCAGGGGCGGGGGACAATGTGTTATTTCACTTAGATATGAAATTTGTTAGCACGTCAGCTGCTCCTCTCTCATAAAGAAGATGGGGAAGAAAGACAAACATTCAGGTAACCTATTCAAAAACAACGTTTTTGGGGAAAACAGAAATAGCTGTTTGTGCTTTGTGAAACATCAACACTTATGCTGCAAACTGAAAAAAAGAAGAGGGGAGGGGGGCACCTTTGGACTGTCCTTGTGATTTTAAGCTGTATAAATAAAATTGATTGATGTGGTCTGTACCATAAAGTGTTCAAAGTAGGCCATCAAACTAGTCTGCACCCAATGCAAAAACCTCTTTCAAAATAGTTTTTTCGCCTTAAAGCTGCAGTAGGTAGTTTTGAGGAAACGTGGACTTAGCCTAAAAATTTGAACAAGCACACCTTACAGGCTCCTCCCCCTTGCTCTCTGCTGCGCTGCAGCCCCCCCCTTCCACAGCTCCTCGAGCCTGCCGTGAACGCGCAGGCTAGTAAGCAGGTCCACCAATGCTTTCCACACAATACAGGGGATTTATTCTGAGGAGGGTTTAGCTGTTGTGTGCTGTGCTTTTAAAACTTTATGTAAAAAAATTGCTTATTTAAAATATTTCTATTAAAAGTTTTGGAAATATTTTTCAATAAAAAAGGGATTAAAAATGTTTATGTAATCGCTCATTTGTGAGAACAAAAGCAGCACTTTACATTACTGAATTACCTTTTGGATCAATTTAAAACTTTCAGTAGGAATGATGAATCACTGAGGAAGCTCACTAAGCCAAGGAATAACAACATCTTAGAAATATGGCTTAGGTTTTATTTTGCATATGGGTAAAATAAATCAGCTTTTTTTGCAAAGTACACACAAGGAAATACTGAACATCTTGATTTGGACTGAAAGACGATTCCTTCACGTGCCTCTGTGTCTGGGACAATGTCTGACCTGTTGGAGGAGCATAAAGAATGTGTGTCAGACATTTGATTTAGAATCCTGAGGGGGAAGACACAGGAGCAGGGACAGCGCACAATTAAAGTAGTTTCACCATAGCTGCATTTAATTATGATCGACAAAAACACATTTAGGCTTACTAAATGTAGGTATCGAAACAATATTGCTTATACTGAGGGTGAACGAGTTAGCTACAACATTCCTGCCGTGCTACAAGCTAACAAGCTAACTGTTAGACTTAGCTAGCAACAAGCTACAGAGTAAAATGAGATTTGCGCTATCACAAGCGATACTGTAACCATCGCTAGCTTAGTTGTGTAGCTAGTTATTAATAAATGAAACAAATTCAGGGTACTTAGCTACATGTCAAGCAGAAATGTGGCTAGCTCTGATTGAATCCGTGTTGAATCCTTTCAGGAGGCGTAGCTCCCTCCACCTTTGAAAAACCGCTCCGATGTTGACCCTCGTTTTATTTCGGCTCGGTTTAATTCTTTCTTTTAGCTCGCTTTTCGTCATCGGTCTTCTTCTGTTTGCCCGTCTTTGTTTTCTGAGCAGGTGTCACTCGAGAAATTGGCAGTTTTCCTGAAAAGTTCTTTCTCCGCGATTAGCACAGCTGCAGCACACGGGCAATCTTGAGCTTGAACACGGTAGCGCTGTGCGGGGTGAAGGGGGAGGGGGGGGGAGGGTTATGAGCAGCGCGTACACGAGAGTGATTGACACTGCTAAGACAGTCCTCCTGGCTCTGATTGGCTGTTTTGACCGGGAGCGGTGCATTTCTGCCAAATGGCATCAGGGACACAGGGAGGAGCCATAGGAGCTTAATTTTTTCACAGATTATCTGTCTCATATTCTACTGTCAGGGCATAGTGACAGTTTTAACAAATATGTAAAAAATAAATTTTTACAAAAGTTACCTACTGAACTTTTAAGGGTATCACTTTAACAAAATTGAAATGAAAAAAAAATGTAAGTGAAAGAGAGAGATGCATGAATTAATTATGCTTCGTGTTGTAGTTGCCATCTGACAGACAGAACACATAATGTGCAGCCTATATAACAGCCTGTGTTTTAAGGTGTGATTTGAGAAAGAAACGCCACTGGTTCAGCCGGCCTATACGCCTCAGACAGCGTTTCAGTGTCTAGGGAGCCTTCACTAACAGCTGGGAATAACTGGTTTCAAAATGTTGGATTTGCCGTTTACATTGAGCACATCGTATAGCTGGAGGTGTATCTAAATTGTTATGTAATCAGTCAGCAAAAATGCATAAGATCTTTATAATTAACCTAATCATCAAAACAATCTGTTTGCCTCGTTAAACCTGTAAGTGACATAAGTGCCCAGCCCCAAACCCAGACAGAAGTTTAGTTTAGTTCCTCATTAGCTTTCATGACACATAGGGCCTACAGGCTTGTAAAAAGACAGACTCTGCTCTGGTTTTGATTTTTCTTTGTTTCAAAACTGTGATATTTATTCAACGGACCTTCACAGAACAGTTGTTGGATGTGCAAATTGTTGTAAAAAAAAGTACAACACACACAGGAGAAGAAAAGAATCAAGGTTTTTTTTCTTCAAATAAATAATGCTATAATGACATGTACGCTTCACTGTTTTACTCATTTTCTATTGTGCATGTACAGTATATTGATATGTAATGCTGCCTTTACTCAGTGAAACATGTGAGCATTCATCTAATTTTTTGTCTGTATTATCACAATCCTCCTGAGTGTGACAGAGCTTTCAGCCCAATCTTGATATCCACTCAAGCTCCCCATTTATCTGATGCAACAGACTCTAATCGCTACTTCTTAGAGATTCTTCATTAGATATTGCAGTGCGCTGCGAATCCTCCCCTCCCTCTCTGGATCTTTTCGTGAGAAGACGGTGCAACAGAGAGTTGTCAGGGCAGAGCCACCACACGGCATGGCTGCGCTGTAACAATAACTCTTTGACAGCTCATCTTACCTTTGAACACCCTGGCAAAGTCCTGCTATTCATAAATCACACATAGAGTTTGGGAAAGGCGGATTATAGTATGAATAAACACAAAAAAATCAACAACAAAAATCTACACACAAATTCTTGACACATTTGAACGTGTTTGAGGCTGCAGAGCAAATCTTCCAGCAGGCGTGTTTGTGCAGCATGTGCACGAGTCTGAAGGTTACAGAGCATTGCATGCTTTTGGCGCTTCAACCTTGTCCATCCGGTTTGGTGTGTTCACACACACACACACACACACACACACACACACACACACACACTTCCATTACCTGGTTGAAAACAGGAATGTAAACTACAAAAAAAATCTTTGCAAAAAATGGCAGTCAGACATGCAGGGCAGGACACTGAGCCTTTTATGAATGGAAAAGGACTAGCTTGCATACCATTCATAAATCCAGCTGAATGTACATGAGCAAGCTGCCTGCAGAGAGGAAATAATACAACAGACTGCAATGATAAATTAAAATTACTTCTTGTTGACCTTTTTGCCCCTTCCATCTGTAATGCTGAAACATGTACATGTCTCACACAGACAATAAGCTGATTTTCTTTTGGCAAAGCTGCATTGCTATTGCACTGCAAACACACTTGCCAGCTTAATAAGTGTCCTGTACATTGGAGCCAATCCAAACACAGAGAGGAAGCGTATGTTCCTCCAGCTTGTGAACGTTATCTGAGTCTGTCAGTGCACATCAAAGCCCTGCTGAGACAGAAGTAATCCAGAGTGACAGGCCAGCCTCTCACCAGAGTGCCAAAGCCATGACAGCACTTCTTGTTCTTTTTTTTAAAATCATAAGTCAGAAAAACAAAACAGTCCCACACAATCCCTGGCAGTGCTTTGCACACCTTGCTAGCGTCATGGCAACCAAGGTGCCTGCTTGCCGTTAAAACTGGGAGTGGATACGCAGTGTGATATCAAGGGAAAAGCTGCAGATAACCTGAAACAAATGGAGGGTGTGTTTGAAGGCCTCAGTGGATGGACCATGATGCATCAGGGCTGTGCAAGTTAGAGGTCCTTCCGTCAACCCAGACAAGAGGGTGGGACTGAATACGACCAAAATGGAGAGCTACCAACGCTGGGATCTAATTAGAGTTCAGTCAGAATTATTAGAGCATGTCTGTCTTTGTGCCGTCGACCGTTAGCCACGCCCAAACAGCAGCTGAGGACAGGCACCTACATACATTTGACCTAAATTAGAACTTTCGCCGTTTGTATTGTAAGTTCGTCTACCCCTGGGCTCTTCACTGTTGGGAGCCTCACTGGTAGGACACAGTCAATAGAAGAGACACTTATGCCAAACACCAAAAAGAGCACAATGTTAGTGCATGATTTTAGAAATGGCGCTCCAAGTTACTTCACTTGAAACAGGAGGGGTTAGGCTGACGTATTGGGACTTTAGCTTATTCACCGTATCCCCCCTAGAGTTAGATAAGTCCATACATACCCTTCTCATCTCCATGCGTGTCGTAACACTGTCTAACGCACCCACCGCTAGCCTAGCTTAGCATAGATCCTGGAGGTAACCAGCTCCATCTAGCATACTGCTCCCAATAAGCAGACAAAATAACGGCAACATGTTCCTATTTACATGTTGTGCTTTGTATAGTCACAGCATGTATAAATAACAAGGTCACATGAGTCACAGCCATCTTCTAACCGTTTACATACTGGGAACTATTCTCCATAGAAGGCAAAGCTTGGGCGGAGTGATTAGCGCAACACCTGAAAAGCACCGTTGTTACTTCCGTCAACAAAATCAATGTGACTAGCTAGTAGTGAACGTGACTGGTGATCATGGCTGACTTTGAGGAATTGCCAGAGGTCTCCCCTGTTGCTGCAGCTCTTTACAATACAGCACCCATGATTGTAAACTATGCCTTTATCTGGTTATTGTTGACTCTATTACTCCAACTCTGAACGAACTCCAGGCGAACTCTCTGCACGCCCAAGTAGCAGAAGTAGCAGTGCTTCACATTCTGAGAATAGTTCCCAGTATGTATACGGTTAGAAGATGGCTGTGTCTCATGTGACCTTGTTATTTGTACACGCTGTGATTATACAAATCACAACACGTAGTACATAGTGAAAAAGAATAGTGGCTTTCTATTTCTCCATCATATATGGTCACCAGAAACATTTGTTGCAAACGTTTTGGGACCAACTGGTAAGAGCAAATGATGCACCCAGCTAATTTAAATGGTTTACGTTTCTGTATTGTGTGAACAGTTAATTTCATTTAATATTGTATGTGACGTTTTCTTTTGTGGGCTGCAACTGTTCCACCAAAACAAATTCCTTCCTGAAACTATTTTGCAGAGCCACAGTCGCTGCATTTGGAGCTTAGTGCCGCCCAAAACAATTACAGTATGATTGGTTCAAAGAAATGCAAACAAGCCAGAGCATTCTTTTCTCCTATCATATATGTAATGTGCACATTCTGGCATAGCAAGATTGCTGGCCACCTAAAATGTAAATCCAGTACTGACTCTCTTTTTACTTTAGCTAGTGGATGACTTTGTAAGCAGAGTAGTGTGTATTTCACAAAGTTTTTTTTTATTTCAAACAGCTGCCTGCTATTGTTGAGAATGAAGCCAATGAGAGCGTGAGAGTGAATCAAAACAGGGAAGTCGAGGGCAGGTAAACCACAAAAGTGTGCTGAAAGATGCAAAAACACTCAGGAAGGGGAGAGTGCTGGGTCAGGTGATTATTCTCTCCTCTCACATTACATGTAATTGTTTGATCAATTGTAAACCCTCCTGTTTTCAAAGTTTTCTATGTCATAAATATGGGTTTCTAATGACCAAATTGTCCCAAAATAACTTTGATGCATCATGTACATTCTTCACAGGTAAAATTAATAATTACTTCCATTTAATTTTGGTTGTTTTATGTAATTTCATAGCATTTGAAAAAAAGTTTCATTGACATAAACCAGGTCTGTGATTCACTCAACATCCTCTCATCTTACAATAACTATTAGTCAAAATAATTCATAATTGATGCGTTTTTAAAGAAAAAAATAAGGTACAATGTCATTTAAATTAAGTTTATTGGCCACAAATAAAAGAAGCGTTGAAAAAAGGGCCAAAAACATTGGGAAAAAGCACCAAAAAAGTTCCATTGTCAATTTTAATTTTTTTAAGGAACTTTTGTTGTCCACGGGTCAAATTTAATCCATTTTCATTTACACCCCATTTTCATTTACACCCCATTCACCCGGTTTCTATATCAGAAATTTGTTTTTTTTTCATCTAAGTGTTCAAAACAAATAAATAAACGTGAATGGTTCCATACAATACTCTTCACAAGTCAAATAAAAGAAAATCCATTCACTGCGTTTATTGAATTCAGGTTTTTTATTCAACTTTATAGCATTTAAAGACGATAAATCGAAGGGAACCATTTTGATAACAGGAGTGGTGTGCTGCAAGAACGGTGTTTCTACAGTGGTGAGGTGCCCTTAATTTGAAAGGAAAAAGATAAATGCGGTAATTTAAACATTAAAGGTAATTTAAACATTAAAGCTACACTAATAAATATTTTTATATTAAACAACTAGTATCTGCCGCTTGGCATCATGGAGCTCGCAGCTCGTGTGTGTGTGTGTGTGTGTGTGAACACACCAAGCCGGATATCATACGTTTTGGTGTGCATACTTTTTTGTCGTCCCATTATCTGAATACCCTTTTCTGCTTTTTTTCACATAGATTTTCCATAGATAGAAAAGTGTGCCCTGGGGTCACCTTTATCTGCAACATGTTGAGGAGCTGTGACATTCTGAGCATGTTGTGGCAACATGATGAGAACGTCATGCTTGAGAGATCTGTTCCCACTGTCTCACAGTCAGTTTGGAGTCTTTTGTGTGTGTGTGTGCATGTGTGTGAGACTGTTTCCTCCCAACACAACAGGGGACCGCTACGCTTAGTGGGTTATTTATTTAGGTATCCTTTTGTCATATAGAGGCCAAATCACCACTATTTTATTATTACATTAACTCCCACAACCATTTGGGGCCTAGAGTCTGAGCTCTGATTTATTGCAGATTCAATTAAATTCAATTCAATTAATTTCAATTCAATTTTATTTATAGTATCAAATCATAACAACAGTTATCTCAAGACACTATACAGATACAAGACATTTTAGGTCTAGACCACACTCTATAATTTACAAAGACCCAACAATTCCAGTAATTTCCAAAAGAGCAAGCATTTAGTGTGACAGTGACGAGGAAAAACTTCCTTTTAGGGAGAAACATCTGACAGATGCAGGTTCTTCGTCGGCGGTGTCTGACGGTGCTGGTCGGGGGTGTGATGAACAGTGGCAATAATAGTCACAATAAAGATAATGGAAATGACTAGAAATAGTACTTGTAGTAGATCATGGTGTAGCAGGACACTGCTGGGCATCACAGGGTATAGCAGGACGTAGCAGGGCACTACAGAGCGTAGCAGGGTGCAGAGCAGGACCATGGCGACAACTGCAACTATGATATACAGTAGGTGCCACCCTAATCAAGGTAAACTTCTGGGCAAAAAAGACATAAGAACTCCGGGGAATAAGTTTCCCAGAGTTAGGTTGGTAAAAATCATTTCTGGGACATGGACGTACACAGATGGAAAGGGAGAGGAGAGAGGAGCTCAGCGTGTCATAGGAAAGAAATCCCCCGGCAGTCTCAAACTATAACAGCATAAATAAGAGCTGGTGCAAGGCAAAGTCTAGATGAATCTGACCACTATGAAGAGTAGCAGAGAAAATATGCCAAATAAAACTGGATTGGGAAGGACTGAAGCTGGAATTATTTAAGACTCAGATAAGGAGTCAAAAAGACAAGGAACGGTAATAAAAATGGCTTGAGTCATTGTTGTTGCTAATTTACATCTGCATGTTTCTTCTTCCATGTTAATTGTTGCTTTAACGTGCTAACTTGCATTTAGAGATAACTGGGTGAGGACATGTCTGTTTTTGAAGGTTTTAAAGCTGCATCTTGAACTGTACCTTTAATTTTAATTCTAGGGATTTTATTTCACTATGCATTAGAGAAAGTGTGTCATCCAAAGTAAACATGCATTTATTTGCGTGACGTCCCTCATTCTCAATGTGATAAAAATAAATAAAAAAACTTTACATACACAGTTCTTTTCACCCTCTCTCAACCAGCCTCGGTGATCAATCTGAAGAGAAATTTAATACTATCATAACATGTAGGGTTGCATCTACCAATTATTTTCCTTGTCAATTAATCTGTTGATTATTTTCTTGATTAATCGATTAGTTGTTTGGTCTAGAAAATGTCACCAAAGCCAAAGATGACGTCCTCACATGTCTTGTAGTTTTGTCCATAACTCAAAGAGATTAAGTTAACTGTCACAGAAGAAGAAAGAAACTACAAAATATTCACACTTAAGAAAGCTGGAATAAGTTTTTAATAAGTAAATGACCCAAACCGGTAAATTGATTATCAAAAATAGTTGATTAATGTACTTGAATTGTTTGCAATCTTTGCAGCTCTACTTGAATGTGAAGATAGTTTAAGTTTGATCTAATATATTTTAAAGGTGTTTTTGCCTATTGCTTACACACTTTTTTGCAGAATTTGGCTAATTATGTCAAAATTATACACACAAGCCCATCAGACAAAGCACCTGGAGATTAACAACTCACCTCTATGCCCAAATAGGCTTATGTTTGGATCTGGCCACAAGACCACGTCAACATCACAGGTGATGTCCTCGCGGGCTAAGCATTGGGGAAAATATTGCCTTGTGTGCCAAATCCACCAGTTGGATTGATCCCACCTCAATGTCTCCGCATGCCTCTTCCATTGTTTGCAGAAGAGGCTTGCAGGCCTGTGGTTGCCGAGCATATACTTTCCACCACCACGCTGAGAAAAAATTCCTTGATTGCATTTAGACAGGGGCTGTATGGGGGCAGGTATAAAAGTGTGAAATGGCCATGGTTGTTGAACCAATCTCGGACCAGAGACCACTAACATCATCCCAGATAACAACAAACCTGGGCTGCTCTGGTCTGTCTTGCACAACTGCATGTAATGCATATAGAAAAGCAATGATCTGTCCTGTATTGTAGGGACATATAGTGGCATGGTGATGCAGGAGTCTTTGGACACTAAATGCATATTGTTGCATATATTATATTTCCCCCACGCTTCCCAGGGACATTTACAACGGCCCTTTGTCCAACTACGTCACTGCCCCGAAGCCTGGTTTCATCCACGCAGATGAACTCATGTGTTAGTTTGGCGGCATCAAAATCCAGAACTCTGTAACAGAAAATATTGAATAGTGTTACTGAAAACACATACAGTAACTACAATGTCTTTATTTTCACACAAATAGGGGCTGGGTTGGGTCATTATAGACAAAAACTACAAACTACAAAACAATTATGCATTGTTGCACTTCACGAATCCGGATTGCATTATTTTCTCGCACCATTTCAATGTTGGTAAGCTCTTGTTGTTGAGTGAAAAGCTGTTCCCTTCCACCTTAAAGAGGTCGTCCAACCATTCTGTAGAAAGTGCCAACACAAGATGTCATTGGTTACTGTACTTTCAAACTGTAACATCACAATGGTATTCCTTTAAATATACAATTTTTGTACAGTACAGTTAGTACAGTAACTGTAAAATGATACATAATCATGTGACAGGTACCGTAGGTACAGTCTGGACTAGAAACTTGAAGATATACCTGTTCTCCAGTTGGAATGTCCTTATTATCAATGCTACTGTGTAGCGGCTGAGTTTAGGGTGGATTCTTTCTACCACCACAGGTCATGATTTAACTCTGATGTCATCTGATACATGTCTCCCCACTAGTCCTCGTCTTTGCCCTCGTCCTCTTCCACGTACAACTCCTCTCTCCCTTTGTCCTCCTGTTACTCTGACTCTCATTGCCTCCATGCATGCAAAGTTCTCAAAATGGCTTACCTGAGGCCTATTTGTAGAGCTAAGGCTCAGACTGATTGGTGTTCTGTGTTCTGTGCAAGTGTTTTCAGGTGTATACTGTATGTAAGTGCCTAAAATTGCCAGATGAGTTTTGCGTTTTGGACAGTGTTTTCCCAATGTTTACAGGAGATTTTGGTTTTGAACAAAGTGTTGAATGTAAGAAAATGTGTGTGTGTGTGTGTCTGTGTGTGCAGGGTTTGAATGGGTGTAAGTGTGTGTGTGTGTGTATCACCACACATTATGTACTCTGCGGTGCCCTGTTACACCTTGCTACGTACTGCTACACCTTGTAACGCCCTGCAGTGCCATGCTACACCATGATCTACTCCAACTATTTCTAGTCACTGTTCCATTATCTTTATTGTGACTATTATTGCCACTTTTCATTACACTCCCAGCCAGCACCATCGGACACCGCCTACCAAGAGCCTGGGTCTGTCCGAGGTTTCTCCTTATAAGGAAGTTTTCCTCACCACCCAAGGTTTCTCTCTAAAAGGAAGTTTTTCCTCTCCACTGTAGCACTAAATGCTTGCTCTTGAGGGAATTACTGGAACTGCTGGGTCTTTGTAAATTATAGAGTGTGGTCTAGACCTACTCTATCTGTACAGTGTCTTGAGATAACTCTTGTTATGATTTGATAGTATAAATAAAACTGAATTGAAATTGAATTGTATGTGTGTGTGTGTGTGTGTGTGTGTGTGTGCGTGCACAGTTGTTTTATTTAGCTCAGATGATAAGGTATGTTTTGATGTGTTGCTCTTTCTGTATCTCTCCACCCTTCCTTCTCTCAATAGAATCAGATCCCCTGGGACGTGATTTATTTCTGTACGGGGTTTTTAGTCTTAAGGGGGGGAAGAGGGATGTGGGTGGAGAGGAAGTACAGTTTGTTTCCAGGTTGTAGCAACACACACTGGTATTTATTTCTCTTCATGGCTTTTTCCCCCCTTTAGCACAGGGGTGACCAACCAGTTCAGCATATAGAGCCAAAAAACAACGCTGCTCCATAGCAAAGAGCCACGCAACACATGCACGTTCACACTACAACAGCAATAGTGACTTCCAGGTCTATTGACTAATAAGTCATAATACATAGCCGTTTTCGTAAAAATCAACAAATTCTTACCTAAATTGACTCAGTGGAAAATCTGACAGTCGTTTTTATCCACAATCCTTTTCCTCCCTGGCTTGTACTCGGTTGTGGCCACTTAAAGCAACTTGTTCACTCCTGTCTCCGTAAAAATAGAACAATGTTTTATTTGTTTCAGTGTAGAAAACACAGATTCACAGACATGAGGGATATTTGTCAGTGGACACTGTTTTCCAGAACTCTGTGGTTCCTTCTCCCAACCAAGATTTCAGTCGGTCATCCTCAGAAAGTTGAATCCTCTCCAAATCCTCTGACACTGCATCATTTGTCGCTAAAGGGGCTTTTAAACATTCATTATTATTAGGACTCGAGCACAGACAGCGGCGAAGGCCCTATGTAAACTGAAGAAATTATAATTAATTTAATTTAATTCTTTCTTTCATCCGACAAATGAATTGCCTTTTTGAGGGGCTTATCATATTCCAAAACTCACCAAAATTGGCGGTTGCATCAAGTCTGTTGAAAATGTACGTATTTTAAGGGTTTCGGGAATAGGTGCACAAAAATGGCTCGCTAACGCCCCCTAAAAAAAATAATGTAGCATGTCAAGACATACATAAAACTCCATTGGAGCCATGCCCTTAAACCCAACAGAAAGGCTGCCAATTTGAATTAAAAGTTTGAAATTTGTGTGATTTTGGCCATTTCCACATGTCGTACTTTAACAAACTCCTCCTAGAGATTTTATCCGATCAACTTCAAACTTTGTCTGTGCATTCATAAGACGTTGAAACGACGATGAAAACTTATCAAAAGAAAAACTTTTTTCATAAGGTGTGGCTGTAGCGGGGTGGCCATTTTGTGCGTTTTGCCATCGAAACAGGAAGTCCAATTGGCTCAAAACTTTTCAGGATTCATAACTCTGACGACATCTACTGGACAAAATTGACTCAAAGTCATAGCACCCTTGAGGGGCAACAGGAAGTAGTCCCAAAACAATACGTGGTATACTTTATACAAACTACTCTGAAAGATTCTATCCGATCAACTTCAAATTCGGTCTGTGTCATCTAAAGACCTCAACGATGAAAGTCATTAAAAGCACATTTTTTGTCCAACAGTAGCGTGCCGGATATTTTGAGCATTTGTCAATTAACAAAGAAGTTTACGTGTACGTTGTCATATCTACCCAAAATTTCTCACGATTGACAAAGGTCCAGGCCTGAGGACAGATACAGTGAGGAAAATAAGTATTTGAACACCCTGCTATTTTGCAAGTTCTCCCACTTAGAAATCATGAAGGGGTCTGAAATTGTTATCGTAGGTGCATGTCCACCGTGAGAGACATAATCTAAAAAAATCACAATGTATGATTTTTTAACTAATTATTTGTATGATACAGCTGCAAATAAGTATTTGAACACCTGAGAAAATCAATGTTAATATTTGGTACAGTAGCCTTTGTTTGCAATTACAGAGGTCAAACTTTCCTGTAGTTTTTTACCAGGTTTGCACACACTGCAGAAGCAAACGGAGTTTGAGCTCCCTCCAAAGATTCTCTATTGGGTTTAGGTCTGGAGACTGGCTAGGCCACGCCAGAACCTTGATATGCTTCCTCTGGCTGTGTGCTTCGGGTTATTGTCATGTTGGAAGACCCAGCCTCACCCCATCTTCAATGCTCTAACTGAGGGAAGGAGGTTGTTCCCCAAAATCTCGCAAAACATGGCCCCGGTCATCCTCTCCTTAATATAGTGCAGTCGCCCTGTCCCATGTGCAGAAAAACACCCCCAAAGCATGATGCTACCACCCCCATGCGTCACAGTAGGGATGGTGTTCTTGGGATGGTACTCATCATTCTTCTTCCTCCAAACATGGTTAGTGGAATTATGACCAAAAAGTTCTATTTTGGTCTCATCTGACCACATGACTTTCTCCCATGACTCCTCTGGATCATCCAAATGGTCATTGGCAAACTTAAGACAGCCTTGATATGTGCTGGTTTAAGCAGGGGAACCTCCCGTGCCATGCATGATTTCAAACCATGACGTCTTAGTGTATTACCAACAGTAACCTTGGAAACGGTGGTCCCAGCTCTTTTCAGGTCATTGACCAGCTCCTCCCGTGTAGTAATAAATGGAGTGGAGGTGGACATTTTGAAGGCAGACTAACAGGTCTTTGAGGGTCAGAATTGTAGCTGATAGACAGGTGTTCAAATACTTATTTGCAGCTGTATCATACAAATAAATAGTTAAAAAATCATACATTGTGATTTCTGGATATTTTTTTTATAGATTATGTTTCTCACAGTGGACATGCACCTACGATGACAATTTCACCTCAAGTTGCAAGTTCTAAATGGGAGAACTTTCAAAATAGCAGGGTGTTCAAATACTTATTTTCCTCACTGTATAGGCCAATATTGACTTTTGGCCATAGCTGGCAACAGGAAATCAGCCCAACATGACAAACATCATCCACTTCTATATCTACATATAGCCCCCCCATACTTTAACCACGCCTGTATAGTCAGGCCATGCCCCCTCGTATGGCTTTTGAACCATGGTAGAGTGTTGTGTGAGTTATCATTGAACGCAGCAGAGAGTTTTGTTTTCATTGGTCATCATTTGGCCTGCCCTCTATATTTAGCCACGCCCCCTTTACAGCTAATGCACTGTATGACTTAGAGTCTTGTGTGAGGTAACATTGAACTCAGCAGGGAGTTCATTTTCATTGGTGACAATTTGAGTGCTGCACAAATGCACGCTCCCAAGGAGCAGCATCCGCCAGTAACCCCGATGCGCGCAGAGGAGCAAGGGCCCGTCCAATGCTGCTTGCAGCTTTAATTTATTTTAAACTTATTGGCAAATTTATTGACAGTATTGGCAGTATCCAGTATTTTTTTTTACTCATCTGAAATATGTTTTACGAAATTAAAGTGGCTATGTGTAACTTTCAGTGATTCTAGCAGCCGCTTTGAACAGAAGTGGTAGTGTTTTTACCACACCTGCTTCTTTTCGCTGCTGTATTGCCCACTGAAGATTACTTGGTTAGCGTTTCCGACCAGGAGGTCATATAGTTGCAATGAATGTTTTGCTCGGACAGAAAATCATTCATTCCTAATAAGAGAATACGTTACAAATGCATCGTTGCATTTCAAGTGTTGCATACGGTAACTTAGCCTACTTTGAGCTAAACTGGGTCACTGTGTTACATGCCAAAGCATTAATAGATTGTCATAGCAACCAACGTAATAATAACAAAGATTCCTATATCGCATTTCATGAAACCCACGGACGCTTTACAAAAGTACAGGGGGACAAGGAAAAGAAAACAGGATGTCAACACAAACACAGACTTAAAGGAATAAAACGTTGTGCTAAATGGAAGGGGGACGTAATTTATAGGCTACTGACGTACAACATTATCAAGCAATCTAAAGTTATTTTATGAATGAAATAAACATTTTTGAATCATTTACAATCGCGTAATTGTCTCCATCTGTTCATAGCCTGCCTGAGACTGACTCAGGTTTTGCCCGTCATCTTTCCCTTTTAGCTTTTAGCTTTGAGTTGTTCTTTGTTAATTGTCATTCCTTTCTGTGATTGCCCTGCCTCAGTATCAGCAGAACTTCTAAAATAAAATTAAAATACAATTAGGCCTATATAAAGAAATCTTCTGCTACCCTTTACCTGGCTGGATACAATAACACAGGCTTTTCTGGTGTTACACCACAATCTGTGACCCGTCAGAATGTGTGCTCGGTAACACCGACTTTGCAGGAAAAATCCAACACGGGCAAAGGCATTTATAAAAAAATAGCATTCTTTCACTGTAGGTCTTGTTTCCTGTTAAAGGTATGATTATAAGATGAAAAATTACAATTTCAGAAACATTAAAAAGTTACATACAATCACATATTATACTATTTATTTATTAGTTTTTATAACTCTAGTTTTTATATCTCTGCTTATCTTCACTGATTCTGACTCATATTCACCAAACGTTATAACTGGGAGTCATTCCTATGGGCACAGTCATAACATCTACCTGCACAGGATGTATCATATCAATAACTTAATATCAATAACTGCATGATTCATGAATAGACAAAGAAAGCTCACCTATTAAAACTCCAAACTATTTAGAGAATTAAGAATTTAAGATTAAGAGTCTAATGAGGAAAAGGGGTCAATAGAATGTTCTCACAAGCTGAGTTCATTCTGCTTTTGACCTTTTTTTCTAATCTTTTTGTTGTTATTGATCAATTTGTGGCTCTGCATGGACGATTGCTAAAAAAATGAACAACTTAAAAGCAAACTTTGGTATTTTTCAACCTGCACCCTATTTTTACTATGTTATATTGATTGGAGCCCTGCAGCTGAACAAACCAGGCTGCAATGTAGTCCAAGAGGACAATAGGGACCGTTGGTGTATGTCCACTATAGGATTAAATTTCCACTGGAGATACGGGGGGACATGTCTATCCCACTTTTGATATTCTCGGTGATTGGCCCCTATTAAACAATAAAGAAAGTAAGACATCTTTTTCTTATTCATAGTTTAACCTACTATTCTTTCTGGCATAATTTCATTATGGTCAACATAATCATTTCTTGGACTTTGTATCACCATAGTCCTTATAAATGTATGTAGAAATGCAGGAAATGGGATTAGCAGGGGGGAAAGAATTATGGCGGAGGGCCCCCAGTTTTGTGTCTCCCCACTTTTCAAAACACCCTTGCATCCACTAAAAAAACTCTTTTTTGCCACTGACAGGCTCAGATTGGTATTAGAACTGTCGGACTACTTTTACCTTTCGCTGGATCTGGTCTATTTGTTATTGTGAAAAAGAATAGGGAAAAATGTCTTGTCAAGGAGAAGTCTCGTTTCAAAATGTTGCGTGTCAAAATTCTCTAAATATTCAGCCAGGACATCTAAAATCTTTTAGATAACACTTTGCTTTCTGTACTCCAACACAACAAACCCCTCTTCTCTTCTCCCCACTCCTCTGACAACTCTCACTCAGTGTTTCCACTGCTGTCTTTGCCGTGGCAACAAGACCCCTATCGCCAGCTTTCAGACCGCAACTTCTCCTTGAGCTTGGTTAGACACAACAACAGAGCAGATCAAGTGAAAGGTAAAGAAAGACTTCTTATTTCTCTGTAGGGTCCTTCCCATAATGTTGACACTTCTAACTCAATCATGGACCAAATTCAAAAAATTGTTGCTCCCATTAGTTACTTGGACACTAATCTATATCTAACAATGTTTCACTTCCAAGATTGCTCCGTTGCCATGGCAAATTACGCTGGATGTCCCTCATTTCAGCCGGATGTCCCATATTTCAGATTGGTCTGGAGACCTATCTCAAAATCAATACTGATATTGAGTACTGCAACACTGCTATTTACTCAATTGTGCACATCATGTACAGTAATAATAATACCTTTTCATATAATATTATCTCCAAACGCCAAACATCGATATTTAGTTCATTATGCTTTTGCACAATTAGTAAGTCATGATGTCTCTATTTTTTTTCAACCCAGAGCCCAGCCAGCCTGTCTTTCTGAGTCTTTAATACATAAACAAAGCAGAGAAAAGAAGAAACATAAAATAACAAAAATGCTTTCACAGAGTGTTTACCCGATGCTACTAAAAGAAAAACATACACAACCTTATCTGCCTCCATATTCCACTACCTTATGGACTGTGAATGCTGTATCAGCAACAACCACAGGCCCAAAGGAAATACCAATGCCCCTGTGAAATAATAAGCTCAGGACATACAGTTCAGAGGCTGAATATAGACTCTCACATGGGACTATAGGGGAGGGATCTCATGTGATTTCCTCTTGCAAAACTTATTGCCATACCATGTCCTCGAACTGCACACAACCACATTGTGCATGAGCTGATCAAAAAAATAATTACTGATTACTTTAGAATCATCTGTTGACTATTAAACGACCAAATGTTTTGCATGCTTTACACCATCTCCTACAAATTGCATATACTTTAAATGAAAGCTAACCATATTGCATTTGTGTTTTAGATTTTTGGACTTTATGTACCATTCCAGGAATCCATTGGTTTCCATTCATTCTATACAGTATGAAAATCCATTAGGATTTGCTTAAAACTTGCTTGAGTTAACTGACCGAATGAACATGAAGTTTGCATTGTTTTTCTAAATACAATACACTACCTGTACTTGGTGATATAGTTTAATTGCAGAAGGATATAAAAGTCCGAACTGCTTTGCAACAATGATGCAACTTTGACAAAAGTGAATGCAGACATTATATTCACTGTGATAGATAAGACTCAATTTTAAAAGTCTGCCATTCGATTTTCACATGATATAGAAATGTATGGAAACCAGTGGCTGCCTGGAACAGTAGTAAAAATGCATCTGTAAATCTAAACTTACACAGTAAGAATTTGAAAATGGTCAGACAGAAAGGTACTCTCGCATTGCCAGATCTCCACAGCACTGTGGAGTAAGGTTGGGCTACACCACACATATATTCCAGGATAGGACTCTGGGCCCTATGTTAACGATCTGAAACGCAAGTAGCTTTATGTTGCTATTATACGGGAGGGATAAATTACGACGATGTCTCTCCTCTGCTGCTGGGGCATTTGGGTTAAGTGGCATCGGCACATGCAGACTTAAGGCAACATCACATTGCCTTAAGTAATCTAAAAGTTCCTCATTTATGTCATCAACACATCTACGATTCATGGAAATGTTGTGTAAGATAACGTCATATTTTTCCTTGTATTTATGTATGGTTTGCAGAAATGGGAACTGCTGGGTCCATGAGATGAGAGAAGCAAAGTGTATGCACGGTGGTGTGCACTCTACATTACGGCCAAGCATGCACCCTTAAAATAGCGTCTGAATAACGTGCCACTGAATTTTGGTTTTTCCTGGTCTGAATTGTTGTCTGAAACTGCAAAATAGCACTAGGGAACATTTGTGCATAAACAGGTCCCTCTTTTTGCTGAACCGCCCCCGGGAGCGCAATTTGCCGACGTGCGTCTGTGGAGGGAAAAGTCCGCTGTGCTTCGGATGCAAAATAGGAATGAAACACGCGTCGGTGTACAAAGTCAATTGCACTTGGTGCAAGATAGGGCTCTCTGGGATTTTTGCATTTATATTAACCGATCACAATCATTTTGGGTGGTGCTAAGCTCCAGACGAGTGATGGTGGCTCTGCAAAATAATCTCGGGAAGGAACTTGTTTTGGTGGAACATTTGCACCCCGCAAAAGAAAACGTCACATACAGTATTAAATGAAGTTGATTATTCACACAATACAGTAACATGAGCTATGTAAATACATTGTTAAACCTCATTTGCTCTTACCAGTGAATCGCTGTATTTAATCTGTCCATAGCAACCCCACCAAAGGTCCATAAACGTCCCAGTTAGAGAGCATATGCCGTGAACATATTCCTTGTGAATCTTTACAATCATTCCCCGAAAGAACCAATCCAGATTCCACGATCCAGATTTTGCCATTTTCAGCATGTAGCACGCTAGCTCAAAGTTTGCTGTTGATTCCCGTAGCAATGGAGTTTTGAGAACAGCATAACACAGAGAGCGGAAGGTGAGGGACAAAGCCTGATGTGCCAGATGTCAGGTTTTATCCTGGGAAATGTACTTTCCTTGATCCAGACTAGCACAAATAATGCATAAAAAATTATAGTAAAGGAGCTAAAACTTGCAAAACAAGTAGGAAAGTTCCTTTGAAATAGTTAATTTATGCTTCTTTGATCACCTTCGTCACCCATTGTCAAATCCTTCCAAAGATGGATATGATTTGCTTTATGATGACTGCAAGCAGCTCAATTAATAATACAAATCACAGCAAATGCAATCAATTAACATAGTCTTTGTCAAATCTGTCTTACTTCCAACAGAACTGTGTCCAGTGCTCCAGTATAATACATAACTGTAATGATTTCCTGCATCCTAATCATGATTCTGTGGAGGTGCGTTAAACCAAAACGCAAGGGATGAAGTCGATTCACTGAGTCTGTTTTTCCCCCCAATGTTCTTATCCAGGATGTCTGGGAGACGAACCGTCAGAAATAAACCTCAGATGAGTGTTAGCATGCAGACAGAAAACAGAAGAACAGCTGAAAAGCATGTCTGGAGGTAGGAATAGAGCCCAAACGGAATCCAGTACAGCAGATGAGAGAGTCAACCCTCTAAAGATATTCCTCTGAAAACAAGGCCCAGGTCTGTCTGACATTGAGATGCAGCATCAAACATTAAAGAATAAAAAAAGGAACAACAGTCTGTACGATCATCTCATTGTAAACAAATGTGCTGCCTGGAATATTCACTTTCTTGGGCAAATCAGATCATCCCACTGTTGTGGCTGAGCATTTTTATACACCCTTTGTTCTCACATGACTGGCAAAATAAGTCACAGTTTAATGCTTCAGAGGACTGATTGGTTTGGGTTTTTCCAGCCATGGACACAAACATAAGACAACAGTTTGTAATGCGATAGAAAGACTAAGAGCTTTTGAATAAGTGAGACATTTTTCTTACCATTTTGATCCTTTAAATATATTCTACTAAAACCACTACTTATGATCCCCATTGTCATAATAACTCCAGCATTAGTGTTTTTAATTGCACTTAAAGGTAAACTCCACTGGTATTAAATGTGCTGTATTTATATAGTGCTTTTCTAGTCTAACAACTACTCAAAGCGCTTTTACATCGTACAGGAAACATTCACACACATTCATACACTGTGGCCGAGGCTGCCGTACAAGGTGCCACCTGCTCATCAGATAAACATGCACACACATTCACACTCCGATGCGCAGCATCGGGGGCAACTCGGGGTTCAGTGTCTTGCCCAAGGACACTTCGACATGGGACTGCAGGGCCAGGGATTGAACCACCAACTTTCCGATTGGCAGGCAACCGCTCTACCACTGAGCCACTGAGCCACGCCCTCTATTACACACCGATGTCACGTTACTTCTCACAAGAATTATTACTCAGCTCTATAATGTCTTCAGTGGCTCTTGATGAAGATCTCCGAAGTTTGGGGAAAGAATCCCTGATGATGTCATCTGGGTTATTTTTGGTCTGGCTTGGATACTACTGGATGTTTTTTTTTTTTTTTTTTTTTTTTAAGACTACAGACATGAAATAATTGAGCATTCATGAGCCAGGGAAGTTATGTATAACATATGTTATTAATATATGCTATTGAGCTGCATCATGGGAAATAAACAAAAAAAACATTCACATAGGTCGTTTTCTCAAGCAGCAATTACGTATATAATGCTTTTAGTAGCCATAGTAGTTATGATGTGAGCAAAGCAGAAAGTAAGACGACGAAGTATAAGAATGCCAAATGCTGCAGGGGGGCAGGGATTTGTGTCCGGTTTGAAAATAAATGTAAATGGCAATTTTTTTCCCGGAACAAATAGAGCTATGTCATGTTTCACGATCTTTTCAAAATTTAACCAAGTAGCTTTTGTTCCTATCCCTTATTAAATTGCAACCGTTTCACAACCCCAACTGTTGTTAGGTTATTATGGATGTAATATTTCCTATCCTCGCTAGGGACACTAATTTATATAGTTATAAGGGACTAAATGTTTAGATATCTCAGAATCTGCTGACCAATCCTTTTTAATGATGTTTCTTGTGAGCCCCCCACTTTTATGGAAGTGGAACAATAAATCAATGAAGTATCATTTTAAAGCGTTTTTTTATCATTTTTTGACAAAAACAAGGCTTTGTTCTTACTGCATGTTGCAAGACAGACAGGTTATATAATGTGAGGAGTTCTCCATCCTCAGATCATGTTGTCCCTAAGCTCTCTGCTGGGCTAATTACTCCTCATCATGCTCCCCAACTTTCTAGTTCTTCGAATGTTGCTGCTTGGGTTCATACGGTAGATAGGAGCTCTCCCTGGGACAAAACGCAGCACCTCGCGTGACTTCCAACTCTACAGCTCGCAGCCCATCGTTCACGACTGTCCGTCATCATTACTCTCTTGTAAAAACACCTAAGACAGGCCCAGGGAGGGGGTCGCCGAGGAGAGGCCTAGCCTCCCTTTGAGCACTGCTTCACCTTTGACCTCTCACAGGGGTAAAGAGATAAACACAAGGGGGGAGACAACTAAGCTTCAGTGACTTTTAATGACAGAGCTGGTTCAGGGTAGAATAGCAACACTGTCATCATGCAGAGACTAGATAAGATTAGGCCTCATCAGGCAAAGGAAAGGAGAAGTGGTGCTCTGGTTTCCGCAGTATTCATCTGAGCAAAGATGTGTGCACAGTATGCACTAACATTATATGTGAATCGGTCACTCGGTTCACAGTTTCCTGCAGGAAGCAAACATTTATAAGCACAGCACTGCTTGGAGCGGCGTTTGCTAGATGCGGTTTTTGGACAAAACTCGCAGAGGGCAACGCTGTGTCTTCACCAATTTTGAAATGCAAGGTCCTGATCAAACTTGTCATTGACATACATTTCATTCTTTTAACACAGTACTCTGCAAAAACAAAACACCTCCGCCTTCATTAAAAGCTATTCACTGGTTATTTTCCATGGACTTCTTGTCAGTCTCTTCAATTAGGCCAATAAAAACAAAGACCGATGACAACAGTTGCAAAGATGGAAGCGGGCATGGCTGTTTTTAGTTGGCATGGATTTGAAAAGCGCAGTCATGCGGCTAAACACGTAATCAGCCTCCCATTCTTTCAAAAGAAGTACAAACAGTTCAACTGGACTCAACAGACCCCTGAAAAGGTTTTCCTCCTAAAAGACAAAAAAAAAAAAAAATCCCATATGCTCACCGATTCGGAATTCAGGGGGAAAATGCCCTTTTAGTGTGAGAATGGAGGGGAGACGCCTTCACGGGCTGCTGACTACGCTTTGGCAAGGACCTCCATAGCACTCGGCCGGACAAAAAAAAAAAACACCATACAGATAGAGGTACCTCAATGAGCACTCAGTTAATCTGCAAGGCCATTAGGATAGGCTACTTGAAACACTCATTAGCATAGTTCACATGAACTGAGATGGCGGGCTGTTTCTTTTCAGCGTCAGTGAAGAAAAGAAACATTTTGTGAACTTCTGGGAAATATGAGGGTTTGAGTCGGGCAGGGGGAGTTGTTGTGGGACAGTTTGACATTTGGAGTCACTGGGGTCATTCAGTCGTAATGAGGCGCTCGCGGGCAGACCATAATAAAAGGGTTTGCCCCAGCGCTCAACTCTCCCTGATTCTCCGCCAAGCTAGATGACAGTTCGGTTTGGTGGTAGTCAGACCAATCACAGCGCGGCAGGTTGTTTAATCTCTAATGGAAAGTAATTAACAAGACAGGGCCGTACAGACAATCCTGACATTTGTGTGTGACTGTCTCTCTTTGTTTCTGCATGTGTTTGTATGCAATTGTTTATTTTTACATATTTTTGCGTGTTTTGGAAATGTTACAGATGGTAAAACCAGACAAGCGGTAGCCAAAATAATGTAAACATCTCATGATAAAGGACTTTATCCTTAAATTGTAGACTGCTACAGCGGTGGTTCATATCACAGTTTTTTTGATTGCTAAACGACAGCGGGCACAACTGGAGTCAGATATGCAAAAATCAAACTACAGTCTGCACTGCAGCAGTTCATGTGGACTAAACTCTAGGTTGTTTTTCATTGCTTGAACACACTAATGCCATGGCTTAACCACAACCTGTGCAACACTGTGGATTTACAGGACTTTGTTTAAATGCTAACACACTGCAGTCACAACTGTTAACCTCACATTCAAAGCAGAATAGATTTCAGTCTGGTGCCTATCAAACACTGCTGATTGTAATTTTAGCTGAAAGACTAAGCAGGTGTCTTGTTTTAGACTAGTTAGTGAACATGTACGGTATTTACATAGAGAAAGCTCAGAAATCCTTTTTTGTATACAAACACCAAATAAGAATGAAACAATTATACACTGTACCTGACAGAAACAGGTTTAAGAGTAAAGATACGACATGTCCAGGTCAGATGTCTGAGGTTACATACATAGCTATGAAAAAAAAAAGTGAAAAACACTACCTTTACTATAGTAAAACTGTGTTCTTACGTTTCAGAAAGTAATGGAGGCGAAAGCAATGGAAACACCACATTCATTAGTATTTAGAGATGATGCAGACATCCAATGTGATGAAGACAACTTGCCGCATGATGCTGGAGAGAGGCAGGATCAGTCACGCTATTCTATATTACTGTTATGCACCTTTATTTTTTTCCCCCCAGTAATTTCAGAAATTACTGGAGACAAAATACTATATTGAAGCAAACAGCTGATTTTCATTTCTTCTTGTTTACCTTACATGAAAATTGGTAAATTACATAAAATCTATATATTTTCTTTAAAGAAACTATTGAGTAGTTTAAGTCACTCAAATTGTTAGTACTATAATGTTTTTACTCTCAGTGTGTTCTGAGTGACAGTGTGTATATCTCAGTGAGGATTGTTCATAGTGTTTGGCTGCACTGAGTCTGTTTTGAGACGTTTGTTAAGAGTTGTGTTGCTTGGAATGAGTTTGCAGCTGATGTTTAGCTCAGGTGACTGTTGGTAGTGCATGTACTGTACTTTGAGTTTTGCACATGTGACTTCAGTTGTGCCCACTGTCGTTTAGCAATCAAAAAAAACAGTAAGTTGAATGCCAACTGGCAGTATTCCTCAACCCATTATATACAGTACAGTAGCCCACATGTAGCGTTGTTGACATGTCCCTGATGCTTCATTTTAATGTTAATTTATCTGTTCTAGGCTTGTTTGTCTGTTTGGCTACATGGGGCAGTAGAACAAAGAAGACCTTGTGCTATATCTGTCTAGGATGATGGAATCTCCCAGCTAGCAATGTATGCTAACATTTGCTAGTTCACGGAACTTATGTACTTTATAGCAGCATTATTGATTTTTGGGGCAAAGTGGGAGCAGTGGAAGAATGTGTAAACATAACAATGACATATTGTCAACAAATAAAGTCACATGCAAACCAAAAAAAAGTCTCACGCAACTCGCAGCTGCAGAGCAACATTAGCATTTAGAGTCATTTTTCTGGCCATTCAACAATTAAAAAAGTAAATCTAATATTCAATCTGCTTTTAGCTCTGGTGGTCTTTACTAAATCTTTAGGGTAAATATCTGGCTCATTTGCAGCTCAATTCTCCACTATATTTACCAGCTATTCGCTAATGTTGTCTGTCTGTCAGTTGGTGCTAGGTATAACTTTTGATGTGGGAGACCTGGATTCAAATCCCACTGTGATAAATCTACCAATGTGTCCCTGAGCAAGACACTTTACTATTTGCTCCAGAGGCGTGTCACCTCTGACATATATAGCAATTGTAAGTCGCTTTGGATAAAAATGTCAGCTAAATGACATGTAATATGGCGTATATAGCAGTTTATCCGTTAAGTACCGCTGTCACAGAGTTGAGACTAAATCAAAACAAACAGTCCCAAATACTGTGACCTCGCGTTAACACAAAAGTGGCTTCCGCGTAGAAAAATATCCATTAATATGCAGAAGTTTGCTAACTTGTTTATTTCTGTTTTCATTTTTCAGCTGTAACTTTAACATTTAAAGGTATTTACAGTAGTTAAACACAGTGGTCCAACCTATCTGATGTTTCTGCTTATTTTCTGTTAAATGCTAGTGTCTGCTAGCGTCTTTGATAAACCAAATCTAGTGTTACGAACGGCAACATTGCACCCCCGGTCTCGGACTAACTGCTAGTTTGGGTGATGTAATTTTCTTCAGTAGGTAAATAAGGACTCCAACCTAACATTAGTGAAAGTGTTAACATATGGAAGCACCAAATATGTATTTTAGATGAATGAGATAAAAGTAGTCAATATATAAATGACGTTTAATTTACAGGATTATTCAGGTGCCGGAGGACATTTCGCTATATGTCCCTCTTTTCGGCCGGATGTCCGTTACCTTCCACTGTCTTTGTGTTGGCATTTTAAACTCTGGTGGATTTCTGAGGACTATGGTTAACTGCTCCTCAGATCTCTGCAGGGTAAATCCAGACAGCTAGCTAGACTGTCCAATCAGAGTTTTCTGTTGCATGACTAAAACAACCTTTGAACGTACACATGTTCCACCAAAACAAGTTCTTTCCTGAGGCTATTTTGCAGAGGCACCGTGGCGCTTAACACCACCCAAGTGATTGGTTCAACAAAATACCAATACAACTGTAGTTTCATGTAAGTGGATTTTTGGAGCCCAGACAGTTGTTCTATTGCTCTGAAAACTGATATCAAAGCGTTGACTGCCAGACATTAGCAGCTGATAACCAAGAAATGCTGTATTGTGATTTTGTTTTCTACTTAAAGTCCCCTACGTGTTAAAGCTGTTAACTAAAGTACATATTACTTATTATCTTTGTTTACCTCTCTGAAGCAATGCAATATAAATTATAGTTCACTTTATAAACCTGTTACATGATTAATAAAGTGTCATTGCTCCACTATAAACATATGCACACCCTGTATTCATGTTCTGCTTACATTGGACTTTTAAGCATCCATTAATGAAAATAGCTATTGTCCAACATCTCAACATATTAAGCTAATTCTGTCTCCCCTTCAGTGTTAAAGGGAAAAGGTCCAGTATATCAAATTCATTCAACATTTCATGTACAGTGGGCATTTTTGGCAACACATTTTATCAGTTATTTATTGAATTAAAAACCTTTCCTAACATCTTTTCCTAAATTCTGATGACAATTCCTATAAATGTGGCTATGTTGTCTGAAGGCATCCGTGTCTGAAAGATCCTCACTGGCAACAACAATATCCATCTAAAGAGCATGACCTAATCTAAGTAGGTTAGCAGCTCTGTTCTGAGCCTTTCCCTGACAAGCACATGGAGGAGTAGGTAGACCTGTGTTTTGTTAAGTTGTCAGCGGCTCTTCCTTTACTTGTCACCCCTATGATGAAGCACATGATGTGCGTGACTGCTCAGCACCTTGATAATAGCTCTGGGCAGTCCCCTCTGTTTTCCCTAGAAGTTCAAAGCATTGATTTGGAGAGTGAGATAAGTCCTGTGTAAAAGACGCGCAGCTCTTTCGAGGTCCTGGGCATGCTTCCGCTAATTACAGACATAAATCACAGTAATAGTTTGTATCATATCATTCCTGTTTGCAGATGATGTAACATCCTGATATGACTTACTCTTATTTCCCTTTGTAACAAACTATGCTCTGAATGTGAGAAATGCTGTTGGAATCAGATGTGATGGCTGCCCTGCTCAACTGGAACCTTTGACAATGTAACTGTACCTTTACTGTCTGAGCAAATCATCACCTGCACACACCTTCCTGCGCTCCTCCCTGACCTCCATGCTCACTCACACGCAATGAGCAATTGATCTGTCAGTCAAGCTAGGAAGAGAAACTGGTGTTGAAACTGAATTTGCCAGCAGCAAAGAGCTTTGGGGGACCCAAAGCAGAGGCCACTGTGGGGGCTTGTCCACCCTACAGCTTGTTTCCCAGCTAAAGTCACCTGGCTGCACCTCTGAGGGGATTACCTCCATGGCTCGCCATCCAAGCACAAACAAATGGGGGTTTAAGGGCTATATTCTCAGCAGTTCTTAGAGTCTTACACAGAAACATAGCTTATACTGGGGAGTGAGTCATGAAGCTATACTGATATCTATTAACTTTTTTAATTAATTGCATTCTAACAAAAATTTATTTTGAATGAGTTCCTGGTCCACTACAGTCATCTAAGTCATTATACCAGGGGTCAGAATTTTTTTTTTTTTTTTATCTATCTAGAGCAGCCAAACATTATTTAAAATTATATCAGACCCAAATTTAATCAGCAGATTTTTCCTTCTTTTTTTTAAATAATTTTTTTTCCTCCAGTTTTCAGGGTTTAGCAGACTGTCTGCTGGGTTTGGTCTAAAAACTGGATCCTCTTCCATAATAGAGGCTGGGAGCAGTTCACTAATTCCTCTCCCTCGTGATCCATTCACTAACTGGAATAAAGCAAGATTGGTCAAGGGAAGGACAGCTGGAGGTCTGTATGTCTGTGTCTGCATGCTTTACATTCACTACCTAAATGTATTTAGGTAGTGTCATCTGTAATCTGATTCAGAATTTAAAACAGCGTAAAACATTTATAATTTTGTCATTTATCATTGATGATAATATGCTTCTATTTATATTTTAATTTAAAATGCATAATAAACAATCTGCTGCTACCAATGTTTTTGTTTTCCAATTTCTAATTATGCGATCATTTATATATATATATATATATATATATATATATATATATATATATATATATATATATATATATTTTTTTTTTTTTTTCTTCTTCTCATAATTATATGATATTAGGACGACTTTATCATAATAAGACATTTTCATAACTATATAGCCTATAACACTCTACAGATTAGCCGAACTAATACTAAACTATACAAAAGATGTATTGCCGTGGCAAAACAAAAAGCGCATAATTTCCTACATGTTATGATGATATTATAGAAGTAAAAATATTCTATTAAGTACAAAAAGCTCATTGTGTTCTGGGTAAATGAAGATGATAGCATGTATGCGGATAGAGAGATTAAGGCCTTTTTGTTAATGTTTTTTTTAAACATTTAGTTTTGTCTTTTAATTTTTTTTAAAACATTTAATGTTTGTAATTTTGTAAGCATTTCTTTCTTTATTTATTTTTACCAGCCACATAGTGAATAGCATGAAATATATGCCTGAATGTCGGGATTTTGCAGCTCCGAGGAGACGCTGAAGGTCAGGGGACAGCAGCAGCAGCAGCAGCCGCCTCCGGGTCTCTGTGAGCCGCTGTCCGCGGTGCTGAAGCCCCGCAGCCAGCCAACAACCGCAGCAGACCCGGGCCAACACAGGGAGGCCCAAACATCATCTGCTCCAGACCAACGGGCCCAAAGGCAAAGAAACAGAGAGAAGGATGCAGCTCTGAACCCCCACCATGCACAGCCCGAGGGAACAGAGGAGAGACGAGGCTAATAACAATCATGCATTTCATTTATTTATGTAGCATTTTTTACAGTACTCAGAGACACTTTACAGAGTTTGAAAAAAGATTAAAAAAAATCTACACACAAAAATCCACCAACTAAAAATGCACACATGTTCATCAAAACACAATGAATCAATCAATCATCCAACCTAATATACACCCAGATATACCAGACATATACCCAGATTATTATTATTATTATTATTATTATTATTATCATAATTATTATTATATCTGCCTTGGTTTGGCTTTAGTGTCGCATTTTGAAACGGCCTCCTGCATTTCGTATTGTTCTTCAGTATATGACGAACCCATTGAGACACAGTGCTGTGCAGGAACAGGTCTGCTGTTCAGCACGCTTGGTAATTAAGGGACATTAATCATTTATTAATGAGTTAGCACGCGGGGTTCACCTCCGCCTGCTGGCTTGATGGGAAAGCGCACCCTGAATAAGAAACTCATTAAAACCAACTGGGCTGTGGCACCAGAGGAAATGTTGTGCAGTGTTTCTTTTTATTCTGCTGCTCTGAGATTTACTCAAGTACTTAAGTACACATTTGAGGTACTTTTTCCATTTCATTTTTCATTTCAGAGAGAAATATTGTTCTTTTGACTCCACTACATTCATCAGACAGTTTTAGTTACTTTACAAATTAAGATTTTTTAACACAAAATATGTAGTTTATAAAATACTTTGTTTTATTGTAAATTAAACCACACAACAAATACCAATATAGGCTTAGAAGTCCAGCTGACATAAATAGCCGATTAAACACTTGTTTTGATCGTTTCCAGTTTCTTAAATGTGAGGATTTTTCTGCATTGAGTTGGCTACTTTTACTTTAAAAATAGGCCTGATGATACAAACATGCTTATATTAAAGTAACATTTCCAATGCAGGACTTTTACTTGTAACAGAGTATTTTACAGTGTGGTATTAGTAGCCTACTTACTTTTATATCTGGATATTTCTTCCACCTCTGGATCTAGAGTATATATGTTGTCATAGAGACACATGTGTATGCTGTAGCCTCCAAGTTGAATCACTGAAGCCCCCAAAATGTGTATGGGGGAAAAAAAGAAGAAAATCTTAATTGTGATATTTGAATAGGCATTGAATTGCGTCGTCACACCTACGTCAAAGCCGCATTTATAAATTGATGTTTACACTGGATTTGAGGTGTGTGTAATTCATTTTTAAAAACCTGAACTCCGCCGGGGGACGGTCGGGCACGTTCTCACACGCGCTCCGACTTCCGGCCTGGCTTTCTAACACAGGTGAGGAAGTCATAAAAAGAGTGACGGAAAATCATCTGCATGGTGATTTGACGTCAACATATACATTAAATTAATAACAGTAGCCTAATACCGATTATATTATGCATTATTATGTATGTTTTTAAGTGTTAAAATGGTTAAAAAAAAAAAAAATATATATATATATATATATATATATATATATAGGCTATATATATATGTATGGGCTAGCAGTAGCTCTTGAGGAGTAGCTCAGTCCGTAGGGAGTTGGGTTAGGAACGTATGGACCAAAGTACGGAGTGTGGATTGATAGCACGAGATGTCAGTTCACCTCCTGGTGCCCTTGAGCAAGGCACCGTACACCCCCCCCCCCAACCGCTCAGGGCGCTGGTCCAGCCATCTTTCATTTGTGCATGAATAGGTCCTGAGCATGTGTGTGTATTTCAGACCTGCGTGTAGTGACTATTAACAAACAGAGTGTAAATTGTAATTTCCCCACTGGGGGATCAATAAAACAGTATAAATTATTACTTTTATTTATATATAACAGAGAGTGAGAAGGAGAGGAAGAGAGAGACAGAGAGAGATTTATATTCATTTAATTATTACCATAGGCAAATTGTTTCTAGTAAGACTTTTGGTTTTGATATGATTATTTATATTGTTGTTGAATTTGTATTTATTTTGCGGGATGCTTTGACAATACTTTTCATTAAAATCATGCCTGTAAAGATAATCGAATTGAGAGAGAGAGAGGGAGCGAGTGTGTGTGTGTGTGTGTGTGTGTGTATGAGAGAGAGAGAAGAGAGAGAGAGAGAGAGAGAGAGAGAGGGTTGGGTGGTTTGTTGGAGGAGGTGATGGAAGGGTGGGGTGACACCCTTTGTAACAAACCTGCCCACTAACAGAGCCCGGGCGCGCGCAGTCAGCCGCTGCCGGCCAGTGATGCTGTGCTGTTCAGGGAAAAACGAGTTCACTCGTGCAGTGGGGCTTCACAGCATGGACAGGCTGCACACTGGGTGGATGCACGGCCGACCGCCAGCACACCTGACTCTCTCTATCAGCCCGGCGTTCTACATGGCGGAGCAGTTCTGGAAGACTAATAAGCTAATGTTTTGAAGTTAAAAATGTAGTCTTACATTCAGTTCCTGGAGAAAACACATTGATAGTGGGCTTTGAAACAGAAACAGCATACGCTATTTTGAATATTATTTAAATTGTTTTTTTTTTTCTTTTTCGATTAAGGACAAGACATAAGCAGGTATTTAAGCACCTCTTGATAGGCTACAACATATTTCATTCTTTCTTATTTTACATTTATTACACACATCATATAGGGTGGGTTATTGTGACATATTTGAAACCTTAATCGATATTCCTATTCCCCTGCAGGATCCCCATCATGGATTGGACACTGGATGTGATGAACCCGACCAATGCCCGCGCCTTGTTACTGGCCTGTGTGACGTTGCTGTTCTCCCTGCACCTGTGGCGCTGGCTGCGGCAGCGGGCGATCCCCTGCCCGCCCGGCCCGCCCGCCTGGCCGCTCATCGGGAACGCTTCGCAGATGGGCAACGCGCCGCACCTGTACTTCATGCGAATGTCAAAGAAATACGGCAACGTCTTCCAGATTAAACTGGGCTCTCTGCCGGTGGTGGTCCTAAACGGGGACTCCATTAAAGCAGCACTGGTCAACCAGGGATACGATTTTGCTGGCAGACCGGACTTCACTTCCTTCAAGTACATCTCCAACGGGGCCAGCATCGCGTTCGGCACCATGACGGACTGGTGGAAGATGCACCGTAAAGTGGCTCAGTCCACTATACGTATGTTTTCCAACGGTAACCCGAACACCAAAAAGACTTTTGAGCACCATGTCCTGTGTGAGACCAAAGAGATGTTGCAGCTGTTCGTGGAGAAAACCAAAGAGCAGATATATTTCCAGCCCATGACTTATCTCGTGGTGTCCCAGGCCAACATCATGAGCGCGGTGTGCTTCGGGAAAAGGTACTCATATGAGGACGAGGAGTTCCGGCAGGTGGTGGGCAGGAATGACCAGTTCACCCAGACTGTGGGGGCGGGCAGCCTGGTGGACGTGATGCCCTGGCTCCAGTACTTCCCCAACCCTATCAAAACCGTGTTTGACAATTTCAAGAACCTCAACCGGGAGTTCAGCGAATTTATTGGGAACAAAGTGAACGAGCACAGGAAAACAATCCAGCCGAGCATCATCCGAGACATGACGGATGCTTTCATAGTGGCGCTCGACCAACTGAGAGATAAAGCGGGGCTTTCTTTAGGGAAAGACAACGTGACCCCCGCCATGGTGGATATATTTGGGGCCAGTCAAGATACACTTTCAACAGCACTGCAGTGGATCATCATCCTACTTGTCAAGTAAGCTTTTCCTATCATTCCACTGACCGTTAGATGTATAACCTACAGAAAGCTAAATCAGAGTTGGTCCCGATGCTGCTAAAGCCGTTTTGTAAGGTTAAAACTAACGACTAATTGTCAAAGTTGATTGCTCTGTCGATTATTTTCATGATAGTTGTTTGGTCTATAAACTGTCATAAAATGGTGACAAAGGTCGATCGGTGTTTTCCCAAAGCCCAAGAGGACATCCTCAAAGATTTCCTGTTACACGGGAGAGAAGAAACTAGAAAATAGTCACATTTTTCCATACAAAAACACTCAAACCGGACTAATTGTTTATCAAAATAGTTGGGGGTTGATTCAATAGTTAGTTAATAGAGCTACTGTTTTGACTTTTTGAAGTTTTATGTAACAGCCTAATTGGAGCAGCTGAGGCACAGGCAGGTACTGGCAGCATAACAAAGAGATAGATACACACACACACACACACACACACACACACACACACACACACACACACACACAGGGGCGCATCTACCCGGTGGCAGGGATATGCAGCAACAATTTTTGCGCCAGAATCCCAAAATGAAACAAAAAATAAAAAAAGTGTGCCAGACATCATCATGTATGGGGTTTAACTAATAAAGTTTTATTTTAAAGTATATCAGCCACTGTAGGCCTACCATAATTATAAATAATTAATAATTATATATATGTACAGTGCTGCTACATCTACATTCCCTGGCTGCACTGATGGTGCAGAGACTCAGATGGCACAGATGCAGAAGACCTGGAAATGCTGACCAATCTGAGCCAGCTGGGCTTTTGGGGAGCGGGCCTTAAAGAATCAGGCACTAAAATTCATTTTAGTTTACATTAAAGCATGTAAATATGTTCTAGTAGAAACACTAAAAAACTGAGAATGAGCAAAATATGGGACCTTAATCATGGATGTATTATAAGACCTGGATGCAGCGTTAAGTGACCCATCCAGCAAAAAGTCCACGGATGAAAAATAAAAAAAAAAAAAAAAAAAAGAGTTAGAACCAAGCTTCAGTTGGAGGTGTCCTGGTAGCAGTTTTACAGATGTTTTACAATGGTGGCCTATGGGGAAAATCCTTTCTGAGTTGCAGGGGGAATTTTTGTTGCAATACGGCCAGTGGCCACTGGACAAAACCAGCAGGCGGGTTGAGCGCTGTTCGTGGTTCCCTAGTTGTCATCTAAAACCTGTGATGTCTCCCCTGTGAATGTAGGTATCCTGAGATGCAGGTGCGTCTCCAGCAGGAGGTGGACAAGGTGGTGGGCCGCAGCCGGCTGCCCTCCATCGAGGACCAGCTGCAGCTGCCTTACATCATGTCCTTCATCTACGAGGTGTTGCGCTACACCAGCTTTTTGCCGCTCACCATCCCCCACTCCACCACCACCGACACCTCCGTCATGGGATACAGCATACCAAAGAACACAGTTGTCTTCATCAACCAGTGGTCCATCAACCATGACCCTGCCGTCTGGTCCCACCCAGAGAGCTTTGACCCACAGCGTTTCCTGGACCAGAACGGAGCGCTGAACAAGGACCTGACCACCAATGTGCTCATCTTCTCCCTGGGCAAGCGGCGGTGCATTGGCGAGCAGCTGTCCAAGCTGCAGCTCTTCCTCTTCACGGCGCTTATCGGCCACCAGTGCCACATCACAGCCGACCCAGCTAGGCCCGTCACACTGGACTACAACTACGGTCTGACTCTGAAACCGCACCCCTTCTCCATAGCTGTGACTCTGCGTGACGATATGAGGCTGCTGGATGCGGCGACCAGGCCGGCTGGCGCAGAGGACGTCAAAGGCACGCCCTCATCAGACTCATGAACAGAAACTGAAACACAAAACTCTAATGAGCTAAACAAATAAGGCTGAAACACAAAAAGTCTTCTGAACTATATATTTGTGGGCTGAAAACTATATTTATAAGCTAAAATCTTAATCTTCTTTAAAAAAATAAAACTCAGAATGGTAACATCTTCACCTCAAGCAGAAAAACACTCACAAATTCTGCAGGTTTTAAATTCTGGATCACTGCTGAAAACTGTAAAAAACATAATCTGCAGATTCTGTTTGAGGCTGCTGCGTACTGACTCATTTTTAAGCATTAAAGTGCCAGGAGGGAACAGGTGTGGGATCTGTTTTTACAGGTTTCCTTGGATCAATGTGTTTTTTTTTTTTACGTCAAACACAATTGGACGTACAGTAGCAGCAATTAGCACCTTCTTTTGATTCATCAAGGTGGAGGACTTCAATGAAGGCAACAAGCCTGATAGCTGCTGTAACCCAACAGAAGTACGTGAGGGGTCGGTCATTTCACAGGCCGTTGCTGTGGCGTTTAGCCGACATAAAGTGAGTGTCGTGCGGCGACAGCAGCTAAGTTTGGAAAAAAGATTGTTGTTTGGATAAAACACTCCCGGGACAGGAACACTTATTTCCCCGGGTGAAAGTCATGTGGTTTCCCCTGGGATATGAACTCCACTCTCCAGCTTGAAAGCCTTGTGTTTTATGAACCGTTTTATGGTGGATACAGTAATAAATATGTGGAATACATACAAATTACAATGCTTTACTTTTCATAGTTTTATGTACGAATGCTTCATGAAATGTCAGCTTTTCAGGAATCCCTTTAATTTGGCCGCATTCTCAATTCTTAATTGTAATAAGGGTTCCAAAACATCTTTAATGCAATGGCAAAGCTTCTTGAAACATACAGTACATGTGATTTTTAAAGGTAAGCACTCAAAACTTGTTATGAAATTGTTATCAATGTGACAAAAGTAACTAAAATAAAATGTTCAGTACTAGTGTGTAGTTCATATATATAGTGTCAATGTCAAAGTGTGGTCACCCATGAAATGTCAAACATTATTTGAACTATTTGGCTTTTTGAAAGTCATCTAATATATTGTGAAATCTACTGTGGAAGCTGTCAAGGCAAAGGAGAAGGCAGAGGAGGGTCAGGCTCCACCCAACAGACCTGCTGGTGTCTGTGGACTGCTGTCCAATGCGTGTATAAAAAAGCTAATTTTAGATCTATGTTATTGAGTCATTTATTTCTCTTTTTTTCTTACTCACAAAGGTTTTTGTTTAACCACCTGAGGTATAAGGGCATTTTTCCATATGTTGTTAAATTGACCTTTTTAATTTTTTTTTGCATATAACGTATCCACGTGTTTCATTTCAAAATGTTCACAACAAACTCAGCTTTCCATAAATCTGAGCAATGCGTAAAGAGATAAATTTGGCACCAAATCTAAATAATTGATGTTCGCTTTTTAAAATTCCTCAAATCTCTTTTTGAAAACAAACCTTAATTTATGATGTGTTGTTGTGTAGTTTAGTTTTTATTAGTTTAAGTTTATTATAGATTATTTGTCATGGGCAAGATTCAATTCAAATAAAAAAATAGTGTAGCCTAATGACTCAACAAAAACATCATACAATTTCAGAAATATGTTTTCAACAATTTATATCAATAACAATAACACCAGTACATAAAATGTACATATGATGAGCACAAATATGTAAACAGTTACACAAGACTACACAGTAAAAGGCAGAATGTGTTTGACGTGTTCCAGGAGAAAAACCTAAATAGCCAACGTACTAAAGAAGACAGACATCAACAGGTGCTTTGAACTTTGGTTTGAACAAAGTGGCGAACCTTTTGAACTCAGTCGACTCACACAGTTGTGTAGACATCCCATTATTAATCCACCTATTAACCCACGTTCCCTCCCGCTTTTGGTGTTCCTGTGTATTTACTAACCAGATCGGGTCGCCGGTGTAAGCCCTCCTGTGGTGGTCTCTGTTCTACAGTTGTCTCCAACATATGGTGTTCTAATCCACCGGAGTTTCGAACGCCAACAAAAGAAAGCGCAAGGTAACAAACATCCGGCCGAAATGAGGGACATCCGCCAGAATTTCCGGCGGCACCTGAACAATCCTGGAAATGAAACATTGTCGATATAGACTAAGGGAGCTCAAACTACGGGACCACCAATGAGTTTTCAAAATGGCGAGTGAGGAAGCTGCAGCGGTTGCAATTTGGATGATGAAAACCGAATAAAAATTTAATTTATACATGTTTTTATTTCTTCAATAAGTACCACTACACCGTAGTCAGTGAATGAGAAGAAGAGTAATTTCCAGACAGTGTTTAACGGCCGTGCACAATTTGAGACAACACAACCCTGCATGTCGAAATGTACGACTACAGATGTGGGTACATAGTGTACTACATGTAAGTGTACTCACGCAAGTATTTTAATTGAGACACGCAGCCAGGTAGCTCGGTGCCATTACCATGCAGTGCCTTAAAAGTCAAGACTAACCTGTTTATAAATCAATTCTAAAATAGATTGGCAGCCAGTGAAGGGAAGCTGAAGTAAGAAAGATATTATTACGCTTACGTGATTTGATTAAAAGTCTGGCGGGTGCGTTTTGGACACCCTAAAGCCGTGTAATCATGTTTTGGACAAGGCATTCCAGACCAGAGGTGATAAAAGCATGAATAACTCTTTGTAGATCATTAAAATTATAAAAGATTGAATTCTGGAGACAACCCTGTCGTACAGCTTTCTAAAGCCAAAACAATATGACAGTCCACAATGATCCTCTAGAACAGGAGTACCAAACTCCATTTCACTAAAGGCCACACTGTAAAATCACATCAAGGGCCAGACATGTAAAGTTTATTGACATGTTTTTGTTTTGTAAAAATAAAATTACTACAACTTTATTACTGCATGCCACTTTTTCTACATTTTTGTAGCTTTTTCTGTCATTTATATTGACTTTCTCAGGGAATTTTTGTCACTTTACAAACATTTTTGACGCTTTTTTGTTGCATTTTTGTTGACATAATTCCTCAAAAAAATTCCTTAGCCATCATAGCATTTAGCAAATCATGCAAAACAATGATTTTTTACAGCAACCTGTTTCACTGCCTGAATATGAAAACTCTGCTTCTGGGGGAATTTCGGAGTCTCAAAGTCTACCAAATTCTACACTGAATGTCACTTAATTGCAGTTTAAAAAACATGTTCCCATGTTTGTCGCACAACTAGGAGGGCCAAAATTTAACTTCATATACGGGCCGGATCTAAATCTGCATTCGTCCCGCGGGCCTTGGGTTTGACTGCTCTAGAAGTAAAAACATAATCTTTGTTAAATTGCATCACTGATGCCATAGTTTAGTTGGTAAGAGCAGAAAAGCATTGCATAAGCCCAAGTTCCCTTTTCCACAGTACACCGAGTGTGAGTTAAACCACTGTTGAAACTACATAGCATATTGTGAAAGGATACCATGGGTCACAGTCATGACCTAAAATACTATATATCATGTATTACATGCAGTACTGTGGTGTACACTGAAGCATAAGAAAATAAAAGTCTGTAAACAGTTTAAAATGAAATAAAACTTCCAGGTGCTTAATCTGTTCCTAACAAGGTCAAGAAATACCTGAAATCTAATATGTTAGTGTCTTTACCTCGTATGCTTCTTATGTACAAATTAGCTGAGTGCACTGACAGATATTCATTACTGCAATACAGTAATAAAGTAAGCTTTTGGCTACACATACTGTAACTGCAGCTGTCAACCTGCTTGCCTGCATGTTTTGAATGGTAATAAACAGACACTTTACTATTTGTACTTTACTACTAAACTGTTCTTTTGTTTCTAACTGATGCAGTTGTCTGTCGACAGGTTAGAGGTGATACTATGGACCCATTTCAGCATGAAATTGACACAATTACAATTTCATAAAGGTAGTCTCTACTGTGTTCAAAAGGTATGACACCAATGTGCCTCCTCCAGTGAGATTATAGCAAACAAAAACTTAAAGTGACTATATGTAACATTTCACACAATGATCTTAAATTACCTTAACAGTAAACGAGATTAACAGTGAAAAGAAGTAGAATTTCTATATAGTTTTTAGTAAAGCTTCTGCCCAGGTCCGATTTTTTAACACATTTTTCTTTGTAACACGAGAAAAGCCTGTGTTAGGGTATACCAGCAGAGCAAGGTACAATGTAGCAATAGATGTCTTTATGTGGGCCTAATTGTATTTTAATGTTATTTTAGAAGTTATCTGCTGTAGTTATGGCTGATTCTGGGGCAGGACCATCACAGAAAGGAAGGAAAGTGAACGAAGAACTACAAGCTAAAAGTGAATAACAACAATAACGTAAGTCACATATGTCTAATATGTCTAATTCATTCATAAAATAACTTTACAATGCGCAATGTGGTTGTACGTCAAATTATGTCCCCCTTCCTTTAAGCCGACAATTTATCTCTTTGAGTCTGTGTTTGTGTTGACCTACTGTTTTCTTTCCCTTGTTCCCCTGTACCTGTGTAAAGCGTCCTTAGGTTTCATGAAATGCTCTATGTTAAACTAAGATTTTATTACGTTGGTTGCTACAACAATCACTTGCAAGTCGGTTTTGCTCACGAGACCCAAAGTATTAAAAACGCTACCACTTTCCTCCAAAGCGTTTAGTAGAATCAACACAAACTAAAAGTTACATATAGCAACTTTAAATGAAAAAAAAAAAAAAAAGTGAAAACTATTTTTTATTAAACTGAAACTATATAAAAACTAAAACTAAACTGAAACTATATTCCCAGGTTAGAAAACTAATACAAACAAAAGTAAAAAATCATTCCAGTTTTAGTTTCTTAGCTATACTATTATTATATACTTATGAAAAAACACTTTCCATTTTTGGACATTAAACCTCAGAAATTTAACAGTCTTGACATGATCGGACACTAAAGTAACATGAAGATTAAACATTAAAGTCCATGTTGCAGGTTTAATTTTGCAACGAATTTGTGCAATTTGCTTGTTGGTAGTAAATATTTGAACTGTTATCCATTGTATTTGATGGTGTTGGATATCGCAAAATTGAATATAATACAAAAAGTATGCACAATTTTACAGTGTTTCATTTTCCCCCCACAATGCATTGCATGACGTCATATTGGGGAGATAACAGAGCAGCCTGCGTTATATTTACCACTGGTCTGGCCTAATGTGGCTTCTGGTCTTTTAATATTAACAGTCTATGGTCTCAATCGAGTCCATGTGACTTTATTATATTTATAATAATATTGGAGGGAAAGTGAAACACAGCTTAGACGGGGATGTTGTTCGGCTTTTCACAAGTTTAGACTGCTAGCTAACGATACGCCGCCGGACGTTAGCACAACAGCGTTAGCCTAGCCTGCTAGGTAAATATTACAATTTGGTGTTGCCTATATATGCGTCCATGTTGTCAACATCATACATGTGGCATTAGTGCATCTTTTGTACCATAATTGTATTGAATGAAATTGTAAGCTTCGCTCCTACGAGATGGGGGGGGTTGTTACGTTACACACAAAGCTAACTGGCTATAGTTAGCCTGTACGGATGCTAGCGGATATAGCTAACGTCGCGTAGCCAGCCAGCCAGCAACTTTGGCAGTAGAGTTTTGGTAAGCTAACGCGACAGCGTTGTCGCCCACAATCAACCTGCAGTGATGTTTGAAATATAAACAATTACAATACTGGTGCGTGCTGGTTGGGGAGGACCATGATCCAGTCTGAAATGTCACAAACGTATTTAGGCATCTTCAGATCAGCTGATCGCGGGGCGAGCTTCCCGACCGGAGGCTCGCTCGCCACCGCAGTTTCGCCACCACACACACAAGCACCGGCCAAACTGCGACACATTTTCAGGAAGAGGTAAACACTTAGAAATAACACTTGGGGATGCCTTCTATTTCTATATCTAGATATGTGTACCAGTACTTATCTGAACTAACGACATGATCCCTGTCACTAGATCGAAAGAAAACGTTGACGTTCACTCGGTGCTATTCACTGACAGCAAAAAGTAAAGTCATTGTATGCACTGCTGCGTTGCTAAAATAAAGGAGATAAATGAAGGAGATAAATGAAGAAGACTTCCCCACAATCTTGACAATTCCTCATTTGCCCTCTCACGTCTGGTAGGTTCGTAATTATTCGGCTGCTGGCCTTTCCTCCTCTTCCTCCTCCCAGTCAGTCAACGTAACTTTTAACACTATTTGGAGACATTTTTAAAAATGATATACATATCTTGAGTGTTTTTTGTACCCAATAATCAACAGTGGTGGTTAACCTGCAACATGGGCTTTAAAGGTTCAATATGTAATATATTCACTGTAATAAATCCAAAAAGGAAGGAAACATGTTAAGTTGAAATACTATCTTTTCTGACAAAAATGCTAATGCCAGTATCTTCTTTTTTGTAATTTCCATTCCCTGACAAAATGTCTGTTTGTGTTTCAGCCTGTGTTGTTATCAACTGCCCAGTTTGACAGCAAGGCCGGGTTGCCAGATCTACCTGTAAAAACGTAAACCCAGCTCGCTAAAGCTGTAACTTTAGTACAGCCATGAAAGCAGAAAACAAACAAACAGGATCAATGGAGATAGATTCTACCCAACCTAAAAGAAACGGCATGTTTCTAACAGTTACGTGACAGGAGACGTAACAAACGCAAGGTAAATATTGGAGATGTATTTGAAAGATTGAGACAGAGCCCAAAAGGACGCTGAGTTGGCTAATTTTCTCCTGAACAGGTAAGCATTAGCTTCAGGTTAATTTATCACAACTACGAGGGATGGGCATTTTATGTAATTTCAACATTCCTGTACTTACACTGAATTATATAGCCTGAGTTGGTTACTCGCAAAAACAATTGAGACACAGCCAGTAAAGTGATCCTGACTGGTCCTGGCTAACCCTGCCATGCTAACCCTGCTAACTGCTAATGTTACCGTAGGACCAGCCCACAACGTGTAGCCTGTGCAGCGGCCGGAGCTGCCAGTGGTAAATTATTTTAAGCCAAAAGAGGGGGCTGTAAATTGGGAAGAAAGGACCGTGTAGTAGCAGTGGGTTGTTGCTGTAATTCTAAGCCAATAAAGTTTTTAATTTAGTCGGGCGGAAAAGGACTTCAAGGTAGTGTTATTTTTAGCAGTTCCTATTGTAATTCTCAGCTGAGTAAGGGTGTGTCCGTCGGGTGGAGAGGACGGCGAGGTTGTTGTGTTTTTGGCGGTTCCTACTGTAATTCTAAGCTGAGCACAGGCTTTCATGACTGTCAATATAGCCAGCATCTAACGTTAGCTACTCCGCTGTGCTGTGGAGTGATGTCTGGCTATGTGAGACAAGCCTCTATCAACACTGTTGGATGCTTCAATCTCAGCATGGTCAACTTTGAGTCTGGGGAAAAGGGGGCAGGGGAGACGACTCTCTTCAGGATTTTAAATTTGAACTGCAGTAACTATAATAAACACTTGCTGTTAGTATTACATATTGCACCTTTAACCCTTGTTTTGTCCTCTGGTCAAATTTGTCTTTCAACCAAAATTTGGATGGATGGATGGAAAATAACATATTGCACCTTTAACCCTTGTTTTGTCCTCTGGTTCCAACACAACAAGTAAAATAAATGATCAGCCCACTGCTTTCTTTAAATTTTGATGTTTTGTTCAATTTTATAGCATTCAAAAAACTTCTTTTAATGAAAGACCATTGAAAAAAGTGACTAAAATGTAAAAAACAACAACACAAAAACGTCAAAAGGCTCAGAAAAAAATTGAAAAAAACACAGGTTTTGAAAAAAAACAATCAAAGGGTTTCAATTTTGACCCAGAAAAGTGTCACTGTTGACAATATATTTTGTGTGTTTATATAGCTACATATTTCTGATTCATTATATCTGGCCTGGACAAAAACACACAAGCCAAATATATAAAGACTGAAAGACTAAATGTTCCTGAAAAACTGAAACAAGACTAAACACAGTCTGAAAACTAAAATGAAATCCTAAAGTCAAAAATAAATAAAATCATAAGTAAATTTCAAAACTAATATAACCTTGCTCCGCACTTGATGCTGAATAACAGCACATTCTCATTACTGTATCTGTGAAGCTCTGAAAGGCACGTTGCCAGGTCAGGTGGGAACCAAAGGTAAGTGTTTGGGATCCGTTTCCCTGCGCAGCGTCTTATTTCACTTTGCCAGAACATCCTGTACTTGATCAGCCAGAGACCTGCAGCCAACCGGCCAGACTACTTTTAGGGGTGTGTGATAAATTCAGAGAAAACTACACTAGATGATAACTGATACAGTACGCCTCTCTTCAAGTACAAAATTGAATCTGCAATGTGTGGCAACTATAGACTGGTAATATTAATATACAGAGCCTGTGTGACGTCACCCATTGGTTTGTAAAGATCTGCTGTGAGTCGTTGAGTTTGCCGTTACGGGCGCAGCAATCTTGGTTGCGGATGTGACGATTTCAGACGAGAGGGAGGAGTGAGGGAGAAAAAGCTAGCCTACATATTTTGAGGTAAGAAAATGTTTACTGAGGTAATAAATCAAGTAAGAAGTGGGTCACTTTCTCATAGACTTCTACAGAAACCCACCTCCTTTTGCAACCGCACGTGTTGCCCCCTGCTGGAATTCAGATAGAGTGCAGGTTTAAGGCACTTACGCATTTGCAGCACTTTGCCAAACCTGATGATTTGTCTATTACTATTAACAGTCTATGATGGCAACGTGCCAAGCATAATCTTTATTAATAGGAAGGAAAACACAAAGTTTGCTTTTTGCCCCTTTCTGCAGAAATAAGCAGTCACACTGAGCGGACTGGTTGTCAAACACAAATGAGCTCCAGAGATAATGTCTTCATGGATAAGATGCCTGAATAAATGGGATGATAGTGTCACATTGACGTTCCTCCACAGCATTCCGAGATGGGAGAAAAAATGTGCTCTGTTTTATTGACATTTCTTTAAACCAATCACAAACATCATGGTCGGCGCAACACAGAGCCATGGTGCCTCTGCAAAATAGCTCTGTGAAGGAACTTGTTTTGGTGGAACATGTGTACTAAAGTTGTTTTAGTACACATTAGTTTTGTTTTTTAACTCAGATTGGACAGATAGTTTAGCTAGCTGTCTGGATTTACCCTGCAGAGATCTGATGAGCAGTTAACCATAGTCCTCAGAAATCTACCGGTGTGTAGAATGCCAACACAATGAAAGACGAAGGTAATAGACATCCTTTCTGGCGGCACCTGAACTATCCCGGAAGTGGAACACTGTGGATATAGACTAGTGGGATAATAGTCTTACATTCCCAGACCTCTCTCTACAGCGCTGTGTAGTAAGGTCTGGCCCCAGAAAAAAACTCTCTGGGGTGTTGCATTTCTTTAAACCAATCACAATCACAAATCGGGTGGTGCTAAGCTCCGGACTCAGTGATGCTAAATAGTCTCAGGACGGAACTTGTTTTGGTGGAACATTTGCACCCAGCAAAAGAAAAGGCCACATACAATTTACAATGAAGTTGACTGTTTACACAATACAGTAACATGCGCTGTTTAACTGGGACACTGGATGAATAAATCCCGTGTGTAGTCCACGACAATCAGCCCCAAAACGTCCCAGTTAGAGAGTAAATGCCGTAAACATATTATTTGTTAATCTTTACCTTCATTCCCCGATTCATTGCACCATTCAAATTATTTTTTAAAACCTGCCATTTTCAGCGTTTAGCTTGCTAGCTCGAAATTTGTTGTTTCTCAAAGAAAAGTGAGTTTGAGAACAGCAACACACAGAGCAGAAGGTGAGGGACATCGGAGGTCAGGCATTTTTCCTAGAAATGTACTTCTGTTGATCGAAAGAGTTTTAATAGCAGATAATATCAGCCTTCATGGGTTATTGCTTTTGTGTTTCCCTTCTTGCATTGCAGGAAGGAAGCAAATATTCCTAAAATTTGGCACAAAGAGTAGCTATCTGAGATATGTGCTGATTAAAACCATAACAGAAGAAATGTCACGTCTTGCACGGTAAAGCAGCTGCCTTTTATTAAGAAGGGCTATGGTGGAAAAAGCCTGCTGAGAAAGATGAAATATCGCACAAGGTAGTGCAAAGACACATCCCATGTCATTACAGCTTACACCAGTCAAGATTGTCTCAACAAGATTAATGTGAATGTCTTTATTTAAGCTTGTATCCTGCAAAAGCCGGGAATAAAACATGCAGCACAACAAGATCATTCTGCTGTTGACTGTGAGTTGTGTAACTTCGACATAGCTGAGCTTAGATTGTGAATGGAGAGATATACTTCCTAGAGATCTGAATGAATGTTAGCAAGATTGTAAAGACGTGGCGCTCAGAGAGGTCACTGGCTGTTGAGAGCGACTGATAGGAGCTCAGGAATGAAGGAACGATGAAAAGGAAGGCCGGATTCAACGAGTCTAGAACAGTGGTTCCCAAACCTTTTCATACCAAGGACACAAATTAGACCCCCATTTGATAAGATTTGAAACCAAAAATATTCATACATTTTGTCATTGTGCTACCTGGATAACCTGGATGGATTCATAGTAAAAATAAATGACTCCCCTTTTTGCTGGGGACCCCCTGAAACCCCTCAAGGACCTCTGGGGGTTCCCGTACCCCATTTTGAAAACCACTGCTCTTGACAACCCTGTCGACAGGTCAAGATCAGGGCAGACAATGAAAAAATTAAGATCAAAACATGACCGGAGATGTGTACATTAACCCTCTTATGTCGGAGTCATCAATGCATAAAACTCACGCTATAGCCTATACCGTACATAGTGGGCTGGTGTCATTTTCAGGACTGGTCCAGATCCCTGCAAGGACCTCAGGGTAAACAATTTACCCACTTCTACCGCTAGGTGGAGCTATAGCAGAAGACAACGCATTTGGCCCTATAACCAAACCGTGCATCGCACATTAAAAATACTCATATCCACGTGTTTCCTGAATCCATCTGAATCTCCTGATATAGGCAACGCCCATTTCCACCAGGACTTTTATGCGTCAAAAAATCACGATTACAAATTATATGCAACCCATCTGCACAAAAAATGGCACGTTGCATCTCCAGACCAACCTGACAAAAAGTTATCAAAACAATTTTTTTAGGAAAAAAATTGCGCATATTATGCTCAAACTAATTTGTGTAGCTAAGTGTGAAAACACCAACTTTAACATATCTTGACCAAAATAAATGCTATCAAAGCAAAAATTTAGATTGTGTGCCAATATGCTCTGCGTCTCCCCTACAAATTTTACAAAAACTGGCCACTAGGGAGCACTAGAAGTACAAAAATGTATATCTCATGAACAGCTCATCAGATTTTATAGGTGCTATAATCCATTTTGTCTATAACTCCCACATTACACATCGCACATAAGAAAGCCTTACATCCATGTGTTTATTGAATCGAGCTGAATCTGATGACATAGGCCACGGCAATTTGTTAAGAAGTTTTTTCACAATACTGCGCAATGTGCAAAACTAACTTTTTCAAACTTGTCCTAGGCTGTGCAACCGATTTGCACGAAGCCTGGTAGGTAGCATCTCCAGATGGACCTGACCAAAAGTTATGAACAGTATTTTGCTATGTTAGCACACAGACAGCACTTGTAAAATTACTGATGACCTGTTAATTGCATCAGACAAAGGACTCCTCTCTGTACTGGTGTTATTAGATCTTAGTGTTGCATTTGATACCATTGACCATCATATCTTATTACAAAGATTGGAACATTTAGTTGGCATTAAAGGAACAGCTCTAAGCTGGTTTAAGTCTTATTTATCAGATCAATCTCAGTTTGTTCATGTTAACGATGAATCCTCAGTGCACTCCAGTTCAAGTTAGTCATGGAGTCCCACAAGGATCTGTTCTTGGTCCAATCCTGTTCACTTTATATATGCTTCCTTAAGGCAATATTATCAGGAAACACTCCATAAACTTTCATTGTTATGCAGATGATACTCAATTATATCTATCGATCAACTCAGATGAAACTAATCAGTTAGCTTAACTTCAAATGTGCCTTTAGGATGTTAAAACCTGGATGACCTGTACTTTTCTAATCTTAAACTCAGATAAAACTGAAGTTATTGTTCTGGGGCCCAAGCACCTCCGTGACGCATTATCCAAAGAGATAGAGTTACTCTGGATGACATCACCCTGGCCTCCAGCACCAATGTGAGGAATCAGGGAGTTATCTTTGATCAGGACATGTTGTTTAATTGTCACATAAAGCAAATTTCAAGGATCGCCTTTTTCACCTACGTAATATTGCAAAAATCAGGAATATCTATCTAAAAATTATGCAGAAAAACTAGTCCATGCATTTGTTACTTCTAGGCTGGATTACTGCAATTGTTTATTATCAGGCTGCTCGAAAAAGTCCATAAAGACTCTTCGGCTGATCCAGAATGCTGCAGCATGTGTTCTGACAGGAACCAGGAAAAGAGATCACACAGCTCTCCTGTTTTAGCTTCTCTGCATTGGCTTCCTGTAAAATCCAGAATAGAATTTAAAATCCTTCTTCTCACCTACAAAGCTCTTCATGGTCAGGCACCATCTTATCTTAAAGAGCTCATAGTACCTTACTACCCCACCAGAGCACTGCATTCCCAGAATGCAGGGTTACTTGCGGTTCCTAGAGTCTCTGAAAGTAGAATTGGAGCCAGAGCGTTCAGCTATCAGGCTACTCTCCTGTGGAACCAGGTTCCAGTTTGGGTTCAGGAGGCAGACACCGTCTCCACATTTAAGAGTAGGCTTAAGACTTTCCTCTTTGATAAAGCTTATAATTAGGGCTCAGTTGAGTCCTGAACCATCCCTTAGTTACGCTGCTATAGGCCTAGACTGCTGGGGGACCCATGATGCACTGAGCACCTCTCTCTTCCTCCTTCTCTCCATCTGTATGCAACCTCATTCCATTAATGCATGTTACTAACTCGACTTCTTCCCTTTCCCGGAGTCTTGTGCTCCTCTCGCCCTCCTCTCTCCTCCTATCGCTTCCTGCAGGTTTCTGGCTCTGGATCTGTGGTTGGAGTCACCTGCTGCCTCCATGTTCCTGCTCGACACCCTCTGCTACAATTCTCCATGTCTATCTCTGTCTGTCTGTCTGTCTGTGTCTCTCTCTGCCTCTTTCTCTCACCCCAACCGGTCGAGGCAGATGACCTCTCACCCTGAGCCATGGTTCCGCTCGAGGTTTCTGTCTCTTAAAGGAAGTTTTAACCCTGTCCTCTGTCGCCTAGTGCTTGCTCTTGGAGGGAACTGTTGGGTTTCTGTAAATAACATCACAGAGTACGGTCTAAACCTGCTCTTTATGGAAAGCGCAATGAGATAACTGTTGTTGTGATTTAGCGCTATATAAATAAAATTGAATTGATGCACAATTTACAAACAAACACACTTTCGTAGCGAGCCACAAAACACAAACTTTTTAGCAAATCTTGGTATTAACATCCCACTCCAAAGCTCTGTACCAAATTTGGCAAAAATTGTTATCAACACGAAACTTGTGATGCTTGTTCAGCATGGCGCTATTAGGCTCTGTACCAAATTTGGCAAAGATCAGCCACTATGGGGCGCTATAGTCAACGTAGACCACTTTTGGCCTCTTTACTCAATCAGCATTAATGGGATATTTGCAACGGCAATGTACCACAGACCTTGCGGCTCACACCTCTCGATATTTTCCAACGTTTGCCTCACCACATCACGCTTTGAGTACCGCTTTTGCATGCTCCCCGGGTCGCTGAGGGTGACTCGCGCCAGAAGGCCTAGACCCTGTCATGACTGCTTACAGTTCTAGTTTTATTTTACTATTTTACATTTGGACCGAGCCAGGCTAGCTGTAGCCTTAGGTTTAAAGGACCAATATGAGAGCGGTATAGATATTCTCCTCTAACGCTTGGCTAGAAAGCAAATAAGCAAATTTCCATTTCAAACCAATCCTTCAATCGAGCCCTGGTTTATAGTGCATTAAGTGTTTGCACTGCGACTCCAGAGACACAGAGAAAAATAAGTCCAGGAAAACTCCAGGGGAAGTGAAGTGGACATGATTCTCAATTGCTCTTTTGAAATCACGAGAAGAAAAACCTGCAGCCTCTGAACTCTAATGTAACATGGGGTCTTTTAGACCAGAATGTACAGACATTGAGATTAGATGCAATCACACACAGATACATACTATCTGATGCCTTCATTTTAAATAAAGAAACATGTCAGTTCATTTTGCAGCTGTTTTCCTTGATGCTTTTAAATGAAGTGCACAGGAGGCTATTAAAATCAGTCAAGCAAAGACTGTATAAACAAACACCTGTGCTCGTTTGGGGTGGTTCTACCATTGAAGAAGAAAGAAAAAAAGAAAAAAGGCTGAAACATGACTAGACTGGTGGCCTGACTCTGATCCAGTAACAAATTCCCAATTGCCCTGGCACAAAATGTGCAGTCTATGGAAAAGAGAAGGGATGCCTGAAAACTCCATAATCAGTGATAGTCATGCAGGAGCCTGCTTGTTACATTTGTACTTGTTTTTGTGTTAAGATCAAGGCAGTTTATGACTAAAAAAAAATCTCTGCACATTTTAATTATATGTTAGACAAGATTACAAAACCTATTGCGAGAGGGAATTCCTCATAAAGTGCAATAAAACTAACAAACACACAAATAAGCAGGTCAAGTGACAAACTGACACCACGGATCACAGATTTAATTATTATTCATTTATTATTAATTAATCATTCAGTGCACACTGTCTCTGACACTGTACAGTATGATCTCTATGTAGTGTATGAGATTTTAAGAATATTGTACTAGTACTTTGGCATTTAAAGAAAATAAAATACATTCGTAGTGCTGGTGGAACAATCTGTAAAGTAACAAAAACTTTTGTAATATTTACAATTTACATAAGCCTCAATAACATAACATACAGTATATTGGAATGAATCACACTAAATCCTTAGGCTCTGCAAGAACAAATCTTAAGAGTAAACAAAACTAAAGCTTTCTGGCTTTCGTCATACAATATGCACATTTAAGATTGCATCACACTTATCATCATCATATTACCAAGTTTAAAATAGTTAGTGTAGGAGACAGTATTAAAATGACAAATTTAAATATTACATCACATCACGCCAAAGCAATGAGTTTGCATCGTCTACGTTCACTATAGTTTGACTATAGAGCCATTGGTCCAACATTTCTGTTACAGAGAGAAACACAGATGACAAAAACCCACAACTTGCCCTTCGCAATGATAATTAGGTGTTGTATTATGTAACTTTTCATACCGAGCTCGTGGTGTGGTGATTGGGATGCTTCTTTTTCTCTGGCAGTGGATGGTAAAAGTTGGTTAAAGATATTAGAAGTTCATAACAATATAAAACGTAAGGCAGTCAGAGTTCCATGTAAATGTTCAAAAAGGAACAAGTGGAAACTTAAAGGACCCAGGAAGCCCCCCCCCCGGAAGAGAAACTTTCCTGAAAGGTACCAACAGAATTCGAGTTCAAAAGGAAGTTTTGCTCAAAAACATGATCCCTAATATAACCCATTAATATGAGTCGCAAATAAAGTTCTGTAATAAAACTTTGACTTTCAGTTTCATTGATGGGCTCTTTGCCAAACCTTTCTGAGGACATCTGGTCTAAACTCTCAAATTATGAATATCAAATATCCGGGGTCAACTTAAATTCACTGCAACTCTGATATATTCTCTATGAAAAGTCTGAGAGAGACTTCTGAGTAAAACGATTCAGTGAGGGTTGTTGACTGATCCAGGGGTCCAGGAAAAACATTAAAAATGTCCGCCCCCAGGGCTTTCTGAGATTTCACCACGTCTGCATGTCGGATCATTCGATTACCTGCAGTTACACATTACAAGTACATGGAGGTGGCAAGTGAAGTGGCCAAGAGGTCGCCCATGGGTCACAGCATTCAGACATCTTTGTTTGGGAGAGCCATTGTCTGATGAGCTTTTGTTATTGCCACTTGAATGTGCTAGGAGACACAATAAAAACTAAATTAAAAAAAAACAGGATGGAACAGGTAGTACTGTGGGTCACTTTCCTAAAAAGCAACAGACCTTTGTTGTCAAGGAAACTTAGTATCCTTGAGACACACTGGATTAACTTTCCCTGTCAGAGCCACTGCACCTCTGACAGAACGTCTGCTACTCACTGCCAAACACAGACCGACTGGGAATACATAAATAACACCAACAATCACGCTGAATTGTGCTTATGATTAATCCAATTTCAGAAGCAATTCAACAAAAAAATTAAACAAAAATCCACCATAATTAGAATATAAATCAGATTTTAAACTGAAGTACGGTTCGGACTGTGGCAGCCCATTGATGATATAGTGCCACACACTCATCCCTCCACTCACAGAGTGAATTAACATAATGGCCTTTCAATGCACACTGTACACATTGTACACACACACACACACACACACACACACACACACACACACACACACACACACACACACACACACACACACAGTCCCTAGCGCATGGAAAATACATTTCCAAAAGAAGGTGCTACAGTATGTACCAGCTGAGGTCACAGTCCAAGCGCTGGACAGAGTAAGTCCAGATCCTTTTGTGCCTCTTCATCCTGAGAAGAGAAAAAAAAACACTCTTCAAAACAATTAAATAAAATTGGATCTTGCAGATTGAAAAAGTCTTTGAGATGGATGTAAACACAGTACTGCAATAGTAATGATGATGATAATAATAATAATAGGGATAAGGTCTACCTCTTTGGACACCGTATTCATTGAAGACGCAGCTTGACACATCTTCCTAGCCTTGTCCCTCTGCCCCAGGTCTCTGTAGCACTGTCAAAGAAGAAACAAAAACCCCTCAGTGCCTTGTGTAGTCTCAGTAGTATCCCACAGAACAGAACACAGTGATGTCCCAAAACAGCAATGAACGTTTCTGGTACTGACCTTAGCTAGAAACACATAGTTAGGTTTGGAATATCCTGGCTGGATCTCCTCAACCTGATAAAAAAAAGTTTTCTTTTAGCTTTTAAAGACAATTAAGTTTTTTATAATGCATAAACCAATACAGCCTCTTTACACAAAGATTTCGCAATACTGCCGTGAAGAAGACCAGCTATTACTCCGGCTTTGCTTATTTACACTAAACCTAGTCATTATCCTTGACGTTCCACTTCCAGGATTGCTTCGGTGTCGCAGAAAATTCCGCCAGATGCATGTATGTCCATTTCCTTCCGCTTTCTTTGTGTTGGAATTTTAAACTCCGGTGGATTTCTGAGGACTATGGTTAACTGCTCCTCAGATCTCTGCAGGGTAAAATCCAGACAGCTAGCTAGACTATCTGTCCAATCTGAGTTTTCTCTCGCAATGCTATTTTACAGCAGCTCTGTGTGGCGCTTGGCACTGCCCAAGACAATTGTGATTGGTTTAAAGAAATGCCATTTAACCAGAGCACGTTTTTTTTCCCATCCCGGAAAGTTGTGTGGACTAGCCAGACTCTCCTCCGTCCCTCCGTCCCTACCTCCGTGTGGAGGTAGGTTTGGCAAAATGAGACTACACTAGACCAAACAACTGCAGCATAATGCCGCCCCAGGGTATCAATTAAGATAGCATGCCGGTATTGAAAAAAGAAAAGAAGCGAGACATTTAACACACTAGCGTCGGGGTCTAGTGTATGTGTAGTCCCGCCATGCCGGCTGTACCTTTTTACTAAGACCTCGGCTCTGTTACTACCTCCGCTGCCGGCTTACTCAGTTTCCCCATTCTGTGTCAGTAACTTTTATACAGTACGGCGAGGCAGAATAATGCATTCCCAACAGGCTGTGTCAAAAGGGCTTATATCATTTAAGCTTATATCACAATTTTATATATTTAATAGGGGTGTCAAAAATCATTCCACGATTCAAAATGTTTCAACCGGGACAGCAATGCCACAATGAGAGCCACTGGATGGCAGATGGGTACTTTGCAACTTTGTGGGGGAATCGCCGGCCCTGCTTTCGATTTCGATTTGCGATTTAAAGTTGAAATTGGGACACCCCTATGTATTAGGGAAAGCAAATGGTACAGTAGCTGCTAGTATACATTTTAATGTCCATTTTAACTGGATAGAATAGATGAAGAGTTCAAAAGGTCTGGACATAAATGATATTCACCCTAGCATGTCAACAGTTCTTGTTTTGGCTTGACTCATTGCCTTGCCTCTCTCTCCCCTGCAGCTCCTACAACCCAAACAACTCCGTGACTGTAAGTCAAGTACAGACAACCACAGGTTAGAGGCCGGGGACCTCCGGGACCGGGCAGAATCTATTTGTTAAAGCTCGACAACCCCACTGGAGGCTCTCCTCCAGGTCACGGGTGGCATGTTTGAACAGGGAACAATTAAATCCAATTGATGTGTGAGATACACAAGACATGAGGAGGAAGACGCCTGAACAAGAATATTGGCAAGAAGAATTCATTTCTCTACTATATAAACATTTGAAATGTGGGAACACAGATAAAGCATATTAAATACAGAGTTTCTGTGTTTTGAAAACTGGGTACAGAGCGACCTGGAGGCAAGTTGCAAATGAACGCTAAACAAACAGGAGGGCAGCTCAGGGGAGAAGATGCAATAAATGAAACTGTATGGAAATAATAATCAATAAGAAATTGTAATCAGTCCCTATTTTTGTGTAATTATTTTTTGGTTAACTACATGGCCCACAGACTGAGTTGAAGAATTCCTAAAAGCGCAAGTATGCTTCAGTAGGCTTTTTGGATGGTCTAAGAGCATCTGAACTCCCCTCCCGCCACATCTCCCCAACATCGGAACTGGGCAGCTATGTCAGTCCTTTTTTTGGAACTTTCTGAAACCGAAAGTCACGCCCACTTTATGCAATGTTTGTGTAGAAAAGACACCAGCAACACCACGATTACCTTGGAGTGTAATCCACTAACACCATTTGTACAAGTCATTGCATCTCTCCCCTCTCTGTGATGGTAGGCTTTTCACACCGAGTTTTATTATGTGGAGTGAAAGTTGTGAACACTTGCTGTGCGCACGCTCACACTCTAGTTCGCTCTAGCGTACTCTCAGTCTTACGAAGTCGAATGTATGCAAAGAGGAGAATGACTGCAGGATGAGTCACTGTACCTTTAGAAAGTTTTTTAGTGCATCTTCAAGTGTGGCATTTGGAGGCTCTCCAAACAATGTTGCAGCTACTTTCCTCTCAATCCATGACAACTGAGCCACCTGCAAAAAAATCCAACACCTCAAGTCAAAAGACAGTTCTTGCAATAGTTTGAGGCTACACCACACTACTGCATTTACAAACAATCTCCGTCAACACAAGTGTTTTACCTCCGTATCAGAACTAATCTCATGCATACAATGCATATGACATGACCATTCACAATGCCTTTTCATTCAATACCCAAATTTCAATACCTAAGGAGTAAATTTCATCAGCGTCAATGAGCCAATAAGCATGCAGCATGCTTCTACAAAGATCTGATAATGCTTGTGATTGGCTGTTTAGTGTTACACATTGCAGAGACTGGGTTTACAAAAATATTTGTGCTGTAATGTTGTAATCATTATTTTTTTTTAAAAATATAATTGGTTTTAAAAAAACGGAGTGTTAAGGAACCGGTATCGAAGTTGCGGCATTGGTACCAGTAATAATTTGTTTTTAACAATACATGTAATAACACGTCTTTTCCTAAAACAGTTCCTTGAAACTTCCAAAAACGCTCAACGTTCCCTTTAGCTTTCCAAATTAAAATCATCAACTTTCAATGACACAATGGAAATTCCACAATCAAAATTTGTTAATATCTATTTTTAACCTAATTCAAATTGTTCATCAAATCTTGCTGAGGTGTAATGCTGCTGTCTATTGAGATATTGATGTGATGTGGAGGTTTTTCCTTTTTGTCTGTTAAACACAATTACATCTGGGAGCAACCTACAGTGAAAAAAATTGCATAAAAAAACTTAATAGAAACACAGTTATTAATTATTTTGGTATTCTGTTTGATAAGTTTCCTAGCTGGTTTGTTACATATATTTTTTCTGAACAACTCTAGGCCAGAAAAACACACTTTCCTCGACTGCCCCAGTGTTTCCACGGCTACAGGTACCTAGTCCACTGATACTTTACTACTGACACTTTTTTTTCCGGCAGAAGGTGATAATGACAAGGAGAAGCCTTGGTCAAACATGTAATGTTCCTTCCTTTTCACCATCATCAAAGTAACGTCTAATTGCAGGTATAGTGTTGCTTTGGCGTCATCCCAGGAGCTTTCAAACAGAACCGCTGGCTGAATACAAACACAAGATCTTTGTTGAACATGAGCGCACCACAGACAGCCATTAAAACTCAATCCCTGAAAATATCAGGTGTTCCTGCTCCACTACATGTGCACAGGCCCTCACCCCTTCTCTCGGACAGACTGTGTACGTCTGTAGGGCTGCAACTAACAATTATTTTCATTGTCTTTTATCTGTTGATTATTTTCTTGATTAATTGTTTGGACTATAAAATGTCAGAAAATGGTACAAAAAATGTTGATCAGTGTTTTTAAAAGCCCAAGAGGATGCCCTCAAATGTCTTGTTTTGTCCATAACTCAAAATATATTCAGGCCACGCTGGAAATGAAGAGTTCTCGCAAGTATTCTTGTAATTTGAATTTGCTCAGCAAGTTACTCTGGCATTGAGTAATGCTGCTCATTAACTATACCCTTGTAGCAGAGCTGCACCAATCACATCCGTGTATCTGATATAGGCGGGCCCGAGGCAACTAAGAAGATGACAACAGTTTAATCTACCAGTTAGCTCCGCTGGTAGCTAAGCGTACAGGGCTCTGGATACGACACCCTGTGTGTTGTTGTGATTGGTTGTAGTATTATCCAATTGCGTGCAGTGAGATTTTCAAATGCACGCTCGGTGCCGCCCCTCGAGATGGGCGACTTTCATTACTCAATGCCAGACCCTTAATGGTTCGGATTTGGGTCTGGATTTCCAGGCTAACGCAGACATGTCAGCCTCTATAAATCCCTGTGTGTGTATGTTGGGAGATAGGAGAGATATATGTGCTGTGTGCAGTGTGTCAGGAGGGTCACATACAGCGTAGCACCAGCGGCCCATCAGGTAGTAGGACATGGGGTCTTGTGGCTTCAGCTCAATGGCTTTATCCAGATGATCCTGGGAGGGGAGGCAGACACATAGACATACACACACACACACAGACAGACAGGGAGCAGATTTACACTGTTGATTCATGACACGGCTGCTATTTCCACTGCCTTCTGTTCTGACCTGATCTGTCCTGCTTCACCAACCCACAAGTATTTCAAAAACACCTCTCACACACGCAATCTCGCCGAGCGACCACACACTCCTGGCTGTCACACACACCCTCCCTCATTCGTTCTTTTCTCATTTTGCCTGTCTCATATTCAGGTTGTTGTTGTTTTTTTCCTCCATATCTTCCCTCTCCGGCTCCAGCGCTCTATGGCTTTCTCTTTCACCTGTCAAGTGTTTTGCAGGTACACAGTGTTTTGGGGGAAGCCGCTGACAGAAGATAAAATGCTACGTGCTGTTGTTCCACGCTCCCTGATCTTACGCAACCGAATGGCTGTAGGAGTGGCTTACTGGCTTAAGTGATACAAGTAGTCATTGCCCTCTACTCTCTGCGTACATGGGAGAAGCAATTGTTTGACATGTACAGTATATAAACAATGTATACACATAACAGTGCAAGTGTTTCGTTAAGTGGTCATAACCCGTTTCATAACCGTCCCAGACATACCATACATGCCGTTTTAGACAACAACTCACCTTAAAGATGTACCCGTTCTTTATCTTGTTCTGCACTGTGTCATATTCAGCCATAATCCCACACATGATGGCATACCTGTGGAGAGACAGTATTATGTTGATCAGTTGTGTATTAGGTGTCTACAGGTTACACTGCTTGGCTCATTGTTCCAGGTTTTACAGATTTTCACAGAGAAAAAATAGAATAAAAGAAACTTTGTTGTCCAGCAGAGGCAGGAAAATTGTCTTTGGTCTCACCAAAGAAAATATAAACACAAAACTTGTCCACAAGATGAAACCGTCACATTAACATATTATATACAACATTGTCATATTAACGTTTAGTGTAGTGTGTTGACCACATCAATTGCAATTAGGATAAAAGAACCCTTGTAGATCTGTTTTTTCTTTGTGTTGCCCTGAGGGAAGCAACTCAAACTAAGGGTGGAGGGGATGTGTTTTGTCATAGATGATTGACAGGGCTTTCCTGTATAAAGCTGCTGATTTTCACAGATTGTATGTCCCCCGCACCTAAAATGTTGCTTTATGATTGCGGCTGCAAGAAGTTAATGAACACCATAATTAACAGTAGACAAGATCCTCTTTTTAAGAGCACAGCTGACAAAATGTTCTAAGAAAATAAATAGGATATAATGCAAATGAAAGGGTAAATAAAAAAGATAAAACATGCTTTACAAATAGCGGTTTTAAAAGCTCTTCTATCCATTTATTTTATAATATTCAAAATAAAAAAAAATTAAATGTTTTTAACAGATAGTATCAATCTGTCAAAATTCGTATTGTTGGCTAGCGGTTCAACGGTCCTATCCAAATAGAGAAATTTTGCGTAGGTGGGAGTCTCGGAGAGTAATTGGGCAGCACCTTTCAGTTACACCACCTTTTCTCTGGGTCACTGACAATGAGCAACTGAAAGGACTGAAAAACCAACACTCAACCTTCTTTTGCGAGACTCCTCATTAGGCAACCTCAATGAAGATAAGCTGCTCCACCTTATTCCTTCACCCACTAATGAGTATGCCGACTCAACCCAGTGGGCAAGTGGAGGGGAAACAAAGAGCGGTTTCAGCTTTGGGATCTGTAAGTCAGCATGACGCTGAGGGTTCGGAGAGGAGGAGGTGAGAGCTGATCAAAGTCTTTTCACCGTAAGGCTGCTTTAATCCTGCTGGTACTCTGTCAAACACCACCGAGCAACATAAATACCTTTTTATATGAAGGACCAGCGTGCATAAAGGTCATCTGACAGTATCGTCTGACATGGTGGTGGTGATGGTAGATGGAATTTGCAATTGTGCGCCTGCGCATCAAGGTGTCTGGTATGTGTGAATAGATTTTTTAACAGGGGCATGAATTTGCGGTGGACTACTATTCCCTGAAGTTGTTCTCACTCTCTTTTTGTCTCTCTCTCTGGATTGTGATCGGGCACAGTGTGATAACACAGATTATAACACCAAGAAAAAATAAATACCAAAAAAAGAGGTGAGATGTAGAGGGCTTTGGCAGAGTGCAAATTGTACTACATGATTAGCAGGCAATTACTAATTTAAGATAATGTTGGTACACTGATCTTTCTAACTGGCCAGTAAAAAAACAAAACTGGGCGATATGATTTCAGTTGACAATGTTTCCACACACTAACTGATCAAAATGTACAAAAAAAACATCAGGTGGGTGGGTGAAACACCAAGCAAACATCATGTGCTTCTCATCATTACTCCCACTTATAGCATGACAAATTAACAGTGATAGGACAAGTACTACCACATCACACATTTGCAAAACCTTATCTGTAAAAACAAAACAAAAACAAAGGCGGATAAAATTGTGTGTAACTGTAATCAAAATAGGCTGCGCGGGGTGCGGCCACGCTGCCACTGGTTGGCGATGGATGAGTGCAGAGCTCACAATATCACAGGAGCAGAGATGCTATCTGTAGGCAGTTGTACCGTCTAGCTTCCAATAAAAACAGACTGCTGGATGTAAAAAGCTTTGAGCAAATCCATCACCGGTGGGCAAATATCTGCAGCAAGGAAACCAGCCAGGACACAGCTGGATTGCACTTGGCCACCACATGTTAATCAAATTTTGAGCTCCTTTCATACAAGTAGCAAGAGCCTCACACAGTATCTAGGGGTGTTACGATGTGGATACAATTTAAACAAAAGTGAGAAAATCAAAGCAACTAAGCAAAAACATTTGTTCTCATTCTCATTCTGAACTGGTGAATTGGATGAGCTTTAAACAAAAATAAACGTAACAGCTAAGGGGACCATTTGCTTGATTAAACACTTTTAGGCACGCTAGCACCTGGATAGCCATGAAGTTTGGTAAAGATATTTATGTCCCCCCTAGGGATGCACTGTAAAAACTTTCATTTTCCATCTAGCATCGTCATCAGGTCAAACTTACCTTGTCCAATACTTTGGTTTAATTGCCAAATACTTTTAATGTTTAGTGGTTTTAGTGTTTGTTTAGTGCTAATTAACAAGGTTAGCATGCTAACATGCATGTTGAACATGGTGTCACTACCCAATGGGAGTTGAGTGCAGATGCGAGTAGCGCATGCTCAGATTTAAATGGTTTACGGCATAATGTGGCACACTAAAATTTGCGAAATACATAAAATAATAAACTTCTCTCATTACAAACAATAACAGAAGATGGAAATCATTTAAAAAATGTTTTAACTATCTATGACTGTTTGATTGCTAACGTTAGCTCAAAACACCATTCAAGTGACAGCCTTTCTTGTGTTTGATTGCTAATTTAGCGAGCAACGAACCAACTTAGGAATGAAGGAAATTGTAAAAATGTAGGGAATTGTGACAGCTAACAATTATTCAGTAAATTAATCGCTATTAAAAATGATCGTTACTTGTGCAACATCCTTCTCTAATTATAACATATTTATACTAATAACAAATAAGTAGTCCTAGCTTCTCTTTACTTCTTGAAATCACCCACAATGCACTGTGCCATCCAACCAGTTAATGACCCACTAATGAACTCAGCTAAATGTAATCTTTTTTCAGGAGTTATGCTCAGAATTCATCAATCTTTCTTAACGAGCATGCTGAAGTATGCTGATGTGATTAAATGCAATAAATCTTGCGTCTTGCTGGTGGTGAGATGAGAGCGGCTACAGAAGCATACCAGAGGGGAATAGTAATCAGAAATGCTCAGGTTAGGGCTGTTGGAGAGATTGCTCAACATCCAGGCTACCGCAAGACATTTTAACTTGTCTCTGATTGGCTAGGTCTAAAATTGTTCAGCATGGAGGAATTCGGGCAGTGTTTACTGGGAAGTATGTGGAACCGAGAGTGCCAGTGGCAGAGCTGCTCATGATTGGGCCAGCAGGTAATAGCGTTGGCTCATCTCGGCACCCGGACTTTCCTCATGCACACTGGGGGGAGTTTGCATTTGTGATTATGTCAAAGCTCATCCTCAGCCTTTGCTTCTTTCTTCTTAATGTATAATGTCCAAAAATAGGAATCTCAGGTTGCTTTCACACCTGTTTGGTCTGTTTAGAGCAATTCCTGGAGCGTTGCATCAGATAGTCCTGTTGGTTTGGGGCGGTGTGAAAGCTCTGGTCCACTTAAAAATGGCGGTCTTGGTTCACTTTCAAGTGTACTACACCGCGTTCCAAATTATTATGCAAATTGGAATTCAGTGTCATAAACATTAAATATTTAGTTTTTGAATTAAACTTATGAATGGTATTGTGTCTCTGGGCTCTTTGGATAACTGAAATCAATCTCAGACACCTGTGATAATTAGTTGGTCAGGTGAGCCCAATTAAAAGAAAACTACATAAGAAGGACATCCCACATTATGAGGCCACAGGTTTCAACCAACATGGGAATGAAAAAGGATCGCTCTGCTGCGGAAAAGCATCAAATAGTGCAATGCCTTGGACAAGGTATGAAAACATTAGATATTTCACAAAAACTTAAGCGTGATCATTGTACTGTAAAAAGATTTGTAGCTGATTCAGAGCACAGACGGGTCGTGATAATAGATACAGGCATAATGAGGAAGGTGACTGTCAGACAAATTCATCGGATTAAGAGAGCAGCTGGTAAACTGCCATTACTAAGCAGCAAACGGGTATTTGAAGCTCCTGGTGCCTTTGGAGTCCCACGAACTTCAAGCTTTAGGATCCTCCAGAGGCTTGCAGTTGTACTATTCGGCTACCCCTAACCAATGCTCACAAGCAGAAACGGTTGCAATGGGCCCAGAAATACATGAAGACTCATTTTCAAACAGTCTTATTTACTGATGAGTTGCTGTACAACATCTTCATGCATGACAATGCACCATCTCATGCGGCAAAGAATACCTCTGTGTCATTGGTTGCTATGGGCATAAAAGGAGAGAAACTCATGGTGTGGCCCCCATCATCCCTAACCTCAACCCTAACCCAACCTCAAGCAAAAGATCTGAGGGTGGGAGGCAGTTTGCATAAAAACAGCAGCTCTGGGAGGCTATTCTGACATCCTGCAAAGAAATTCAAGCAGAAACTCTCCATACACTCACAAGTTCAACGGATGCAAGAATTGTGAAGGTGATACCAAAAACGGGGTCCTACGTTAACATGTAACTTGTTTTGTTAAGATGTGTTTGATTGAAATAGCGTTTGATTTCAGTACATATGACCTCCTAATGGTGCAAGTTCAATAAATGACCATTTTCCGTTCTTTACAACCTGTAAAATGTTTTGCAACTCTGTTGGAACAGTGCATTTTGAGTTTTTAATTTATTGAAAAAAAAATACTGTTTTCATTGGGTGTTTGGTCAATGAAATTTGACTTATACCCTGACGGATGATGACTTGAAAATTATACTGACTTATACTGAATTATACTGATACTGATTTATCAGTGTAAAATATAATTTGCATAATAATTTGGAACTCGGTGCACTTCAGGTGAGAATGCGATCCCAACCAAATACAGGATGTGAACCAAAGCAACATGCATTTACTAGCCTGCAAATTCAACCTTGCACAAAATGTATGTACTTTTATATGATTTGAGGGACAATGTCAAATCCATAAACTATGACCGTATGTCGCTTGTTGTGTGTGTAACAATCATCATCATCTCTCTCTCTCATCAGGACCGTCCTCTCCTTTCACTCGTTATCTGTCAGATGCTCAGATTGATTGCCTTGTTCTAAAATATTAGAAACCGTAAAATGGGAAAACCCCTAGATGTTATAAATGTGGTGCTCTTTTATATCTGAGACCAGGAAGTGTTACGTGTGAAAACGCTTCTGGAAGTGGAGTGTGCGTTGTTTTTTGCTTACGCAACATATCTATTGTTGTTGTGTTAAAACAGCACCAGGGCTTTAATGCAGAGGCGGAGAGAATTATATAAGGAGATGTGTGAAAGGGTAGAGAGGTGTGCCTCGCCTCAGGGTCAACCTGCTGCTGTTTATCCTTTCCTCACTGAGTTGAAATACTATCTCTCCCTGACTGTCCCGAAAAGGGAAATCTCAAGAAGAGCAAGAAAGGTGGGCGGCAGCAAGACATGACAGGGGGAAGATGAGAGGAGGACAGAACACCTAATTGTGCAAGGTTAGTGCGCTTTTTTAGCACGGCTCAGTGAAATTCCCCCACTCTACTGGCCAAAAACAAAAAAGGGCCTAAGTGTCAGCTGCTTGGCAGAAACAGCAGATTGATTTCAGCCTTCAAATCCAAACATAGAGAGCTCATTCAAGACAGAGAGGGCCAGGCAGGGCGCCAGGCTAAAACTTGCACAGAAACAGGAGCGGGAACTCGAGGAATTTAAGGACAACCTGTGCGAGACAATGTGTGACGTGGGCTGATATACATTCTGTGACAGAATGAGCTGATGGTGTTTTCTTTGCATGGGGGGGGGGGTTGTTGGGATTTGCAGCCACGTGTCAAGTGTTCCAATAATGATGAACCAGAGAAACAGTGAGGTCTGGAGTTTATGCACTCACACAGGGTTTCCACCGCTACTGGGAACAGAGCACAATGCTGCCACAGTGACACGCACGATGGCCTCGGCAAACAGAGGCACGTGTTTGAAATTAAATTTGTCTTTGTAGAGGACGCAATCGTTTCCCCCTTCCTCTGACTGCCACAGGCTCCCTGCTTAATCCACGGGCCTTTGTACAATCAGAGAGGCCCTACAGCCAGGGATTTACGTAGGCTGCATTCACACGGTAGGGTCGTTGAAAACGTACCTATAAACAAAGCCGGCGATACAAGAATGTAATCACAACTCAGCTTAGGAGATTATACAAATTGGACTTCACACTTGCTGTCACGAATGTCCACTACGTAACTAGGGCTGGGTACCAAATTCAATACATTTAGGCACCGAGCAAATTACCACTGAAGTATCGAGTATGGACAAATGCCTTGTCATTCAATACTGAATTTCAATACACGAGGAGTAAATATCAGCATCAGAGAGCCAATAAGCATGCAGCATGCTTCTACCAAGATCTAATGTTTGTGATGGCTGTCTCACGTTACAAGTCGCAGAGACACGCCGGAAAAAAAACTATGAGTAGGAGCTAAAAATACATACATACTTTTAATAAAAAGTAGCACTTAGGTACAGAAGAAAAAAAAGTATTGTTCAGCAACTGGTATCGAAGTCACGGTATTGGTATTGAACATTTTTGAACGATACCCAGCCCTTTATATAATCCAATGCAAGCATACTTTATGCATACCCACAAATATTCATACACCCACAGACCAAAAAAAACATATTTCACAAGACCACACTTGTGTTCCACACATCAGCTCTGGTTTACTAGAAAGCTCTATGGCATACATGACGGCTACACAGCTTTTGTAGAATGAAACCTGAGCCGAGAGAGTTCGAGGTATGTCCTCTGACATGCATTGAAAAAATAAATTAAAAAATGAATAGGAGGTGACAGTGTGGAGAGCGGTGGAGATGCTGATAGTATGCATCTCAATGGAGCTCTTTGATTGCCTCAATGGACATCCAATTTCAAAATAGGCCTCATCCGCATCTCCTGGGAAAAGTACAGAGATTTGATGCATGGAAAAGTGGTCAAGTATGCCTAATCTCTCGCGAAGTGATGACTGTTATACGGACATCACATCCAGTCATCACTTCAGATCCTCAAATGGCTAATGTACAGGCTCAGAAAGAATGCTGCATGTTTTTGACTGTGTGAGGTTTGCAAATGTCTTGCAACTTGTTGCTACACATCAACAGTGATTTATATGTAAAAGCTTTGGTCTAATCCCTGGTTCTATGATAACTGTCTGAGATCCTTCGCTATGGGCATTGAATAGGTGCTATACAAATAAATACAAACTCACAGAGCTTCACTGCACTAACCTGTAGTTTAATATAAACCTTTGTGAATATGGACACAAAACTGGAATTTTGAGGCAGATGCCAAAACCAATATTCAAAATTCTGATGATATATCAGTTTTTGCCATTTTCACATTGCAGCATACAAAACACTTTTAATTAGGATCCCCTTAAATCTGGTCATTTGTTACTTATACATGTATGTGTTGATACAGGTATATCTATTAAAGGCTGCTTTCAGCCAACATCCCAGATGTTTCAGATACAGTAGACCCCATAATGATATTATTCGATCTTTCTCACTCTTGTTGTATGCTAATTTGGACATAATGAAATGAGAGGCAAACATATTTAGAGGATCATTCTGCAGCATACCTGCAATGTGGTGTGAAGATGGTCACTTTGTTAATACTGTGGTTTAGAACGAACAACCAATCAGCCTCAGCTGTAATTTGTGTTTAGTTCTAACTAGCATGCACGTGTAATGTACACCATGTGTGATGCAGGGTACCTACGCCGTAACCCTACAAATTACAACAACGAAAAGAGATACAAACATATTTATTAATTTAATGATTAAATAAGGTAGCGTCTCCAAACTTACCTCAATTATAACTTGTCTCTTGCTAGTTGTACTATAGCACTTACTTAGCAGCAGAGAGCAGAAGCCAGCAGGCAAGTGTTATTTAAATAAACTCCTGGTGTTGTTACAAACTTCCCAATCCATTGTTTTATGAGTACATAACCAATTTGTACTACTGTAGAAGTTTGGTATCATTTTGTGCATTATAAGTGGGGTAATTTATGAGATACACCCGTGGTTCCATTAGCACCTGCACTAAGCTGATAACGCTAACTCGCCCAATGTTCAACCCAGGTTAAAAAAGCTTCTGGGGGTTTGTTTGGCCTGAGGACCCTAGGGTGAAATTACTCCGAACCATCACTTTAAATGAGGGTAGATGGCAATGGAAAGTTTATAAAAAGTCATCCATTCACTTGGGCTATGCCAAGAAGTCTTTATACGTAGTTTCAGTGGCAGAGCAGGAACTAACTGACTGACAGAGCGCCTCAACATCTGCCAAATTATGACAAGCTGGATGGCATTCGGGGGAAAACAGGTGACAAGTTTTCTCACGGCATCGCACACTAAGTAAACAGTTACCTCAGACGTAAACTTCCTTGCAACACTGCCTGGCACCGTCCCCAGTCCCTGCCTCCTCCCTTCTCCCTTCTCCAAGTGCAACTTGAGTCAGTGCCCTGACTGTTCAATTTAGATGGCGTTTCTGCTTAGTTTAAGAATCTAACAAATTCCATTAGTGGATATAGGATTAAGCATTAAGCTTTTTTTTAATTGTTGCTCTTAATGAACTAAACAAACACGGCCTTCTATTTCACTTGATGCCGTATGCACATTATACATTATATAATACATTATACTACATGTACATTATATATGCTCAGTGTTCAATGTTGAAAGGAGTTAGGCAAAGCCAAATAAAAGGGCTTTGCATCATTTTGTTGTAGCTGCATTCCAAAAAGACTTTGCTGTTGCAGGCTGATCTGAGAGCTGCATCTGGTACAACCTGTGTCTCTCTATTCCAGCCATGAATTCCATGTATGATCAGCAGTCAAGTTTTTACATGAGCAGATGAGGAATGCACTATTGGGGCCTGCACAAATACAAACGGGATTCATGCCATCAGGCCCACTCTGCACAACTAATTAAACGCAAAGGGGATTTTTCCCAGAGTCACAGAGCAACCGGGATTGTATACAAGCAGGGAAGAGGTTCTCCAGGTTTCCTTTGTCTGAGAATCACCTATGGCGGCAAAATTCCCCTTAACTTCATGTCATACTAAGGACCACTCAGAAAGAGAGAAATCAGCCATTTTAAAATGTCCACTAGCATCAGACATATGCAACAAAAATGAAGTTTCTGTGGGACATGTCAGACAACAGCCACGAGAATACGTGTAGGGCATGAAATGCACACGAATGTTATGAGCTGGACACAAACCCAAAATGCCTTGGTGCTAATGTATCACCAGCCTAACGCCAAGCACTAAATATGTACAGCTTGTGCTGTGAAGCAACATCAACTGCAACAGAGTATTCCAGTGTAACTGCCAGTCTACAGTGGGGCTCGAAAGTTTGGGCACCCCAGGTAAAAATTTGTATTAATGTGCATAAAGAAGCCACAAAAATCAGCCTTTGAAGTTTGCAAATGAACATATAGATAAGCCTGATGCATTGCAGGAACAAGTTCTGTGGACCGATGAGGTTAAAATAGAACTTTTTGGCCGCAATGAGCAAAGGTACGTTTGGAGTAAAGACCACAGAATTTAATGAAAAGAACCTCTGTCCAACTGTTAAGCATGGGGGGGATCAATCATGCTTTGGGGTTGTATTGCAGCCAGTGGCACAGGGAATATTTCACGAGTAGAAGGAAAACTGGATTCAATAAAATTTCAGCAAATTTTGGATGCTAACTTGATGCCATCTGTGAAAAAAGGTGAAGTTAAAGAGTGGATGGCTTCTACAAATGGATAATGATCCTAAACACACCACAAACAATAATTGAAAGACTCTTGGCTGGCTACAAGAAGTGTTTCCAAGCTGTGATACTTGCCAAAAGGGGCAGTACAAGGTATTAACTCTGCAGGGTGTCCAAACTTTTGCAGATGCCATTTGTTTGCTTTCTGTTATTTTGAAAGTGTAAATGATGGAAATAAAATCTAAATTTTTGTGACATATTATATGAATGTCTAATCTGTCATTTGATGACTTTTGGAGATTTTTCTTTCTTTTCTTGGCTTCTTTATGCACATTAATAAAAAAATTTACCTGGGGTGCCCAAACCTTCGAGCACCACTGTATCTGAGCCAAGTTAACCCTAAGCCGTGTTTACATTCCTCAAACTGCATGTGATGCTATCAGGTGGATGAGGGGATCTGCAGGAAGGAGATGTTTGGGGGTAAGCTACTATTATCTCACAAACATGCATGTCTGCAAAGCAGGCAGCAATGCTCTGCTTAAAAAAACACTACTTCATTCCTTCATTTGACAAAAGATGCACTTTTTCTTGAAGGAAACAACTCAAACCTACCACTGATGACTTTCAGCACATCTGGGGTTCAGGCTCACTGCCTCCTCACCGACTTTCTTCCCTAAGAGTAAAGAAAAAGACAGACAATAGATAGTGATGCTCCACTGGAACACAAATTCAACACACGCAATTCACCCCAGGACACGCCAGGAAAAAGGGAGAGTGGATTAATAGAATCAAGGGGTGTGCTGACTGAGAAAACCCAATAGGATAAACATAAATCAAGAAAACATCACCAGACACCAGATTAAAGCTATAAAAACAAGTGATATGAAATGCAATCCAAGAAGAAGGCTCAGGTTTAAATCCTTCAACACTCCAGCTGCTCTATTAATATCTCAATGAATGTTAAGTATGATGTCCTATTGCTTTAAATATCTTTAACAATGTCAAATGCTTTGACACAGGTGTCTTTGCAGGAAGCACCTGGCTTTGATTAGAGGCACATTGATGAGAAAACTGGCCAATCCAGTCTGAACTTCAGTACAATCACAAAACAGCCTCTGTTTGAGATTTAAAAAAAGAAAAGCATTATGGTCTACGGCACAAAGTCTTAGTGTAACACAAGACAAGCACGGAAAGTCCTTTTTCTGTACTCAGAAATGTACTTAAAGAGCCTGTAGGGCGATCAGCAAGCACAATGTTGTGTCATCATGAAGATGCCTTTCAGGCTTTAAGGTGTCCTCTTTGTTGAGTGCAAATACTATTGACAGTATGTGGAATACACATTCTATATAACCAAATCACGCTGATGGCGTGCAATGGATTACCAAAATGTATGATGAAAACAGTATGTTCTAAGCAGTAACATCATGTTAGTTTGCAGAGAATTCTGTGTCACTTCTCATTGTATTCCGATCCTAGCGGGATCTTAGCATCAGTCACACATGTTTTTGATCGGATAACTCATCAATATAGTGGCATGTGTCATTTAGCTCTCCGCGGTGAGTGCTGTCTAGCAGAGAGCCAGGAATTTAGCAGATAAAGAAGTTGGAATAGCCTATTTTTCTATTACCAAGCAAAAACATGTTTAATAGTTTCTTCTGTTTTAATAACACTGTTTATGACTGTTTAACTGATGGTAGTAATCAGCCTAAATTCTAATTGTTGGTCAACAGTTAACCATTAACATCCCTTTTTCTGATAATTTAGTGGGGCAGAACTCAAACTAACTCAATAAAGTCTTGGCATGGATTTGGGAATTCCAGGTGAGACACTGGCATTTGGGTTTTGGCCAGTATAGCAGCTGTGGATATATGACGTTATAGCACCTCACATCCAGAGTGGGAATGCGTGGCCAATGAGATACAACACAAAGCTTAGTAGATTACCAGTTGCCGCATGGGTCTTCTTCTCCTCCAGAGTGGAGCTGACGTCATGAACATCACAGTAAGCTCGGATAAGCCGCCAAAGAAACGTAGAGTTCCGTCCAAACTGCAGAAGTACCGCAAAGTGTTAAAACATACTGTTCTGTATTAAGCTACAGGATTACATATCTATCATCATCATCATTGAATGTATTCAACAGTCAACAACAAATTTTAACCTGTTATGAAACAGCTGAAATTCCATGGTTTGTTCTAAACGTCATACCCAAATTAAACGTGGTGCAGCTCCCATATACTTTGACACTTTGGGTTGTGTCATTGGAAAGTAACACTGTCAAGTGTCAAAGTGATTACTGACACAGAGTTAGAGGCTTGAATAGTTTTTTTTCTGTCCAATTCATACATCTGTAAAATGACTAAAAGTGTCTCAGCCTACTACAGAAAATATTTGAAGTCAAAAGACTTAGAAATGTATTTCATATGATTTTTTTTCTACAGGTATAGCTGTGCATTTTTCTTATTTACTTTTGGAAAGTGCAAAGCAAAAAGACCAAAGTGCAAAATACAAAACTTCTTAAATACACAAACACAAATCAATCACACACAAACGTGAAATAACTATTTACATAAATATAAAGAAATAAGTAATTATAAATTGTCCAGGGAGTTATAACAGTCCCTGTTTATAATAAAACACAGAGAAAACACAGGACAGGATGAGAATTCCAATACATCCATGGGCTCGTTTGAATCGTCTCATAGGCTAAAAAGGTAGGAGGGTCTAAAATGGATTCATAACTAGTTCGATCAAACACCATGCGCTGCCACATTGCTGTAGAGGCATCATTGGCTTCTCAGGAACGCCTTCTAACGGCCCTCATTGGCCGTTAGAAGTCCTGCGTGAGAAGTCAGACCCATTTGAAAAGCACAATAGTGAAATAATGTTTGTCCTTTTTTTGTATTTCGGTCTTGTAACTTCAAGATTGTGAGGCAAACAGCTAGTTTTGGATAAAATGGCTTGACTATTCCATTTCCTTGGACACTTGGTGAGTTTCGAAAAAAAAGGTTTTGGGACAATATCACCGACGTAGATAAAGGGATAATGCAAAGGTAGGAATGCAAACACGACTCTCAACACTTGCTGCACCTTATTTGTCAGTGTCATGGCTACTTTATAACAGTTGTACAACTGCTATAAGTCACGTTATGTTTTTGTGTGGGCTTAATTGAATCATGAGAGGCTAGGCTTTCAACCGATGTGTCACATGACCGAATATTGTGACGATTTAATGCTTTAAAGATTTAATGAAGTTTATGAGTGAAGTTAATCGCTTCGCCTCAGCAACAGTGTGCTGTTCACAATACACTGTTCCTAAAGATGTTTTAACACACCTCCTCTCTGTGCTCTAACAGGAGGTCAAGACTTCGCCTTTTGTTAGACTCAGCGCCCTGATGCAAACTGTCGATCCTCTCCAGGAGGACACTTAGCTTGTCTTCTAGTTTCTCTTCATCCCGCGGTTCTGCATCACTTAGCTCTTCTTCCTCAGAGTCTGTCAGGGCAGTCATATACCTGAAAAGCACAAACAAACAAGGCACAAAGTGTTGGTAGAAGAAAGCGGGCATCTTCAGTTTGTTGTCAGCATGTGCAATCATGTTATCAATGTGGATGAGAAAGGTGAACGGAATACCTAAGTGGCTCAAAACACCAGGCCAGACTGTCTCCATCCTGCCATCAGCAAGATGTGTCATCATTAAACAGTCTACAGGTTTCCAGTTTCCCGGGATCACAAGACAATGGCGTGTGTGCCAGTAACTCAATCGTAAACCATCTTTAACTTGCGAGGTGAACGAAAACACCTCAGCTGAGAAGTTTTTTCAGATCAATTTAAATTCCCATCTTAACGAGCATTTTTACAAGCTCTTTTTTTTTTGCCAAGTGCTGATTAAAAAGGATCAATCTTCACTGCCTGTTTACACACAAATGGCACCGGCTTTGTTTACATAAGCTGGTCATTTAATTGTTTATAACCACTAGCTGTTAAAAATCTCTTGACGTCTTAACGCGGATACCTAGAGGCTTTTACACAAACACAGGCAGACTTTGTCAGGGTGAAGCACGCAACATTCACATTAGATATTTTATGGTGTGCTTTCAACTACTGTAAGTTATGTGCAAACACCATACACACTTAACACTTAAAAAGCAGCAGTAAAGAAAAAATAGCTATATTAATGGTACAAGTAAAAATGAAAGACTTAGACTAGGGTGAAAATATGAAAAGCCTCTATTAAGTGTTGGCAGCGGTTGCATGTGCGTCATTGGTGGTTAAGGGAATATTTTGGGCTGTGAGCCATGGTTCTGGAGGGATGTGTCAGAGCGGGCCACAGACAGAAACACTGTGGACCCAAAAAGGTGCCTCGTGCCGGAGGCTGCTTCCTGACTCCACCCCAGAACACACACCTTCAACCCTGAATGCTATGATTACAGGAATATTATGTGGGAATTTGAGCTGAAGAGATTTACTTGAGTCGAGAAAAGGAACTGTCAACAATAACGCACCGTGGTTGACAAAGCCAACAACACAAATGAAGCCGCAATGGTGTGCGGCGATGAAGCAATCTGTCCTATTTAACAGGATACAATGTTATGTTGTCTGTGAGAAATGTATTCTAATCTAAATGAAAATGTATGTGTTTTAAAGCAGCCATTATAGTCAACATTGTTTATATCAATTAGCAACTGTTAAAGTTCAGTGATTTAAATGTGATGTGATGATTCAGGGTTGCATTGTTTGTATGAAAATAAATCAGTTTAAAGCTGATCTATAAAATATTTGCATACAATAGATCAAAGGACTTGTCTTCTCTGTCCACAAGAGACCAAAACATTAGTCAAAGTGCTTATGCTTTTTTGATTTTCTCCTTTCCTATATTGTGTTGCATATCTTTTTTGTGCAAGTAATAGGATTACTAAGCCACCCCAAAAAGGGACTTACCATCTCCAACAGAAAACACTGTTCACAAACAGCTCTATTGCAGTCCAGCCTTTACTTCTGTGGCAAACGTGTGTCACTTTGTAACACGTGTTATAATGCTCACCTAGCTGCTAGCGTGGCACGCCCTCATACTCTGCTTCTGACTGGCTAGTAGTCCTTACCTAGCTACTGCACATGTGCAACTCCCAACAAAGATGGAACAGAAGTGTGATGCCTCACTCTGTAGCTAAAACAGAAAGCTCAAAACGGGGTGAAACGAGGAGCTGCAGTAATGTGCAGTATATAATATGTAATATAATAAATATGGTGTTTGTTGAAAATTAAACTATGTAAAACTATTCTGATATAACCTCTAAATACAATTATGAACCTAAATATGAACATAATATAACTTTGACTGAACTGCGGCCAGTCTGGTCACAAGTGATCATTATAAGATGACGGCAACCATAAACAAAAAGGTTATGAAAGCAGCAAAAGTAAATATGAGCCTTAAAATTAGGGAGCTGACGCAGTAATCTCAGCTCCATACCAATATCTGTCTGAAATATGCAAACATTAGCTAACAGTAGCCACCATAAGCTACTGGTTATACCAGACTGAGAAAGGCTGTGGCGCCAAAACCCATGACTATTAAACTGAGCAAAGGTGCATTTTATTGCTTATCAGTTTAACTTTTCATTTGTAAAAGAAAAATGTTTTATCTTCTTTATAAAGTTGCATATTCTCCCTTTTAGAAAAACATGAAAAAAAATTGTTGATTGTTGAGTATGATGGAGGCAATAGCCTGTAGTTTCAATATTTTGAGACATTTAGCGATATAAAGTAGGAACTGTGTGACCCGTGATTGTACTTGTTTACATCCAGTATCTTAGCAGTATAATCTCACTATTACTCTAAGAGAAGCCAGACTTTACAGTATCTCTATTTAATCTCTATCTGTGTTTATACCGTCATTTTGACATAGTTTGCCAAAGTCGTCCTACAATCCGCCTCTTTGCACTAACCCCTGAGTAAACCCTAAAATGTGCAGGCATGGCGCAAACCATTAATTGACCAACACACCCCATCTTCTTCAAGAAATCTTAATGTGTGTGCTTTTGTGTTTACCCTGGCTGTGGTGGTCTTCCTTGTTTTTGTCTGCCCGTGCCATACAATTATATTTAATTAATTGCACAATATTGCAACAAACAAGCCTGGTTTCTAACTGCAAAAAGAGTGTCAAATTATTGGACTTGTGTCATTCATTCATTCCCTAGTTCATTCATCCTTTTGTCCTTTTATTCATTCAGCAGTCCATTTTCCCTCCCTCCCTGCAGTTATTTACTCAGTGGATCTGGAGAGACAGGCAGCAGAGTACTGAGTAATCTGCAAGTCCCTGTCACGCCATTCCACGGCTCATGAATCACTTGAGTTGAAAGAAAAAACAGCTAAGGATCTATTTGAATTATTGTGTGTTTATATAATGCATATATGTTTGTGCAGAAACCATTATTGTTTTTGCAATGCTACCAGCAGTGCACAGTTCTGAAAGAACAAGTCTAAATATTGTCATTAGCATTTCAACACTGACTTAGTACATTATATATCAGCAGGCCCTTCTATGACTCACACATGAGAAGAAATTATATTATTTTCTGCAGGCACATTCGCTTTGTATGGGCAGAAAAATGTGCAATGTATGTGTTCTTACGTGCAAAAAAAAAACACAAAACACAAATGCAAAAACAGAAAAAAACATTTATTTACACATTATGATTATTTTAGCCTTTAAAACCTGGAAAAGACAACACTTATGCCATGTTACCATATCCAAAATTTAAGACGATATCTAGCCTCATATGTCGATAATGATATAATATTGATATAGTGCCCAGCATGCTACCTATGCTGTTTCCAACCTTGTAATACCTTGAAACAATTGGTAAAGTGAAAGATAATAGGATGTGTGTTCACTAGAGGTAATCAGCCATTCAGTGTACAGATCCCAAGGGGCAACAAAGGGATCTCACAATAGAGCTTAGCCGTGGCATTCTCTATACACTGTTCAAAACAAACCCAAGTTACCATCCCAACATCACCGGACCTTGGAACATGCAGCCTAGCTTATTCAGCCTATGCAGCTGTGGTGACAGGACCAATGAAAGCCTGCTCTACAACAATGGCTGACTGACTGGAGAGAATCCAGGTTTTTAATTCTCTACCCCCCCCCCCCAAAGGCTGGGCAGGTACCAACTCTTTAGATGTTAACTCCTAATTTCCCAACTGATCAGCTTCTGAGCCAACTAGATGACAACATCACTGGGTTTCTCACTATGCCCTTCTCGGTTGTGGGAAGTAAAAGTGAACAATAAAGAGTCATTCATTTGTCACAAACACACGATGACGGCAATAACAAATGCAATAATTCCTCTTCCATGTTCATGCCATCATACTAGTTCTACTGAGCGACCATAAATAGCTCTATTCTTAGGATGTTGTAATACATTGCTTCTAAAATAGAAAGAGGAGGAAACAAAGGGTTTGTAAACAGCTGTATACAAATGACATATGGCTGGTAGTTTTGCCAAAAGGAAAACAGGCAAGAAATACATCTGAACAGGAGGTGAGATGACTTACAGAGAATGAAACTCAGGAAATGAGTAAGACAGAGAAAAGAAGAGACACAGGACCTTGTGTCCCGTTTGAAATAAGAGGTAAATGGAAAGTTTGTTTTTAACTCTAAGGAAAAACGAAACTAGGCAAAGTTCAATGTCATGTGCATAGCCAGGACATGAGTAACATAACAGGATTTGAGTCCAAACCACGATATTTACTTAGTTTTGGTGTCTTAACGTAACCAAACTGCGACTGTTTCACAATGTTAACGTGTTTAAAACAGCAACTGTTCTTTCATTTAAATATGAAGACGGAAAATGCTCCTGTAGTGTTGTGTTAGAAGGTTGAAATTAAACCACCTATATCGTTGTAGAGGACATGTTGGAAAAGAAATAAGGATATGGGATAAGGATCCACACCTCGGGCATCTGGTAAGGATGCCTCCTGGGCACCTCCACTGGGAGGTGTCCCAGGCATGCTGAAAGAAGGAGGCCTCGGCCAAGACCCAGGACTAGGTAGAGAGACTATATCTCGACCCTGGCCTGTGAACTCCTCAGGATCCCTCAGTCAGGGCTGGTTAATGTGGCTCGGGAAAGGGAAGTTTGGGGTCACCTGCTGGAGCTGCTCCCCCCCGCGACCCGAACCCAGATGAAGCAGGATGATGTACATGAAGACCCCTTTTGCGCTCAAGGTTGTAGGATCATATAAAAGCCAGCGTTGGCCATTAAAGCATCCATGAATGTGAGATGTGGGTGGTCTGAGTCAAATTCGACAGATATGGGTCAGAAACCGGCCAGGGTGAATGGGGACACATTAGACTATGTGCCTGTTCTGTGTGCACAGTATACATTGAATGCAATTCGATAAATGGATACAGACAGCCACAGAGCAACACGTACCATGACATAACAGGGATGTTATACTAAAGCTGCTAATCACAACGCAGACAATGAGCTCCCTTTTCTCTTTCTAAACATTTCTGTGTGTGTTAATCAGGCTTGCCTGTCACTAAACACAACTCTTAAATGCTTAAATCAACAACTATCCAATGTCAGAAATGCGGTTTCATTGGAAGAGGAAAAAAGAAGAAGTGGCAATGTCTTTGAGCTACAGCAACGTAAGGTGAATAAAAACAGTGGGAACTGCCCAAGGAGTTACAAGTTCCTACAAGACACTTTGAAATGGCCTCTGACAGCTCAGCACGCAGACGGGGTGATTGATGGGTCTCCTTACCTGCAGAGAGGTAGCTTGGAGGAAGCTGTTGTGACACAGGAGTGAATGGAATAAACAGCTGAAACTGTCAACCGTGCAGTGGCTGGGCCTACAGTTTTGATTGACCCTACCCTAACTATAATTTTGACATTATATCACACTAATTGTTCTATGCATTTCTGCAGAAGTTGTATGCATCATTACACAGACTAAGGTTGGAGCTACCCGGTCTCATCAGACAATGTAGCAACACTGGTCACACTTGAAATATCTCTGTATAATTTAGAGGACTTGAAATGTTTTTAAATCAATTATACAACTACACAAAATTCATTTCAACACGAATTTAAAAAAAAAACACTGCAAAATGAATCAGCTCCAGGAGGGTATAAATACAAGGCCTTGCATGTTCATGATGTGCATCTATCATGGTGTGTAGCAGAGCTTGCTGTATGATTTGTTGAAAGCCCTCTTCATACTTGCACAATGCCCCCTGTTGGAATTATGCTGCGCTACTAAAGCCATGATTTACAGTTTAGTAAGAATAGTAAATTACAGCATTCAATGTGTTTTTCTCTTATGTATAAAATCAGTTCCTGATTGTTATTAGAACTGACAATATACAGTTTTAGATTTTGAAGGCGCAAAATGTTGAACTGAGATGTTTGCAAACTCACATTTTGCACCAAGCAACAAGTACTAATCTAGCTAATCTTGAATGTATTAAGGCTTTAGATTTCAACAAACATGCAATAACTATTACCCAACCCTTAGGATCACGGCTCTTGTAGGGATACTGTGTGGAGAGATATAGTGCTGTAAACACTTCTAAACCAGCCGAACTGACGGAGCAATTCTCATTCATTTAAAGGTGCCCTTTAAAGGAGCCCTTTAAATGAATGAGAGGAATATGGGTGTAAATGGGTTCTCTGGGGGGCTATCCATTTCCTTAGGGGCTGGAATTTCTTCACTGCACCATTCCCAGTATCCCTCTGGCCATAAAATTAACAATGCAGCAGGAAAGGCTCTTTAATAACGGGAGGTGTGTGCGTGATGGGATTTCTTTTTAAAGCATAATAACCCTTGCTGTAATTAAGAGCATTTGATGCGGCCGACGACTGCCACTCAAACCCTGTGAACCGCGTCTGCTAGAGGGCACTCTTAAACTTTCATCTGCTCCTTTAGCCACTAAGGAGGGTGATAGAGACATAAGTAGAAGTAGGTAGGCCTGAAATGTGTATCCACAATAAAAGAAGGCTCATATAATATGGGGTTATTACCTGTCTTTGAGCAGTCTTACTTCCAAAGCCAACAAAGGCACACGGCCTACAATACTCACAATATCTGTACTTTACATGGTGGTTCTATGTCACACATTTTGCCAAGTAAACAGCACTGGAAAAAGTTTGTAATTCATCTTTTTTTAAAAGATATAAGTTTATGGACACATATAGTTGGCTGCAAGGTACACAATTAGCACCATCCACCAGCAAAATGCTGGTAAATTATGCATGTGGCTGATAGATTTGATTCAGTCATCAGCCAAAAAAAAAACACAATGGTAATCTAATAGGTAGCTGGTACATTCACTAGTCATTTGGCTGATGGACAAAAAAGATAATTTTGCAACCTGGTTGCATCTGGATCTCCAGAATCTTAAACATTATATAGCAACTGATGTTAGCTTGTTAGCTTCTTCCTGGTAAAAACAAAGCATAGAAATACTAGACCCAACCTTTGCGTGTTATGCAATTCTTAAAGGACACAGACAGTAGAACACAACAATGATTCATTGTCTAGCGTGCACTTGATGTTCAGTTTGCCTACTTTATGTTGTCATAGTTGTAAGAAATGTGCTCGAGGCAATTGATTAATCAATGCGAGGAAAGAAACAGAGATGGGAGGAGCCGCACAGCTCTGATCTTAGGCTCACTGCACACCTAAAAATTGTGTGGTTAAGATGTAAAAGCAGCTGAACTCCGTGTTATGTCTTCTTGGCACTTCACACACTCTACATCCTACACAAAGTAAGCGAGTCGTGCTGCAATATACAAACTTGATGCAGTTCCTAAGTTTAAAGCCTTGGATTAATTCTCATCATTTAACTGTTTGTTTTTCATGAAATGAGATTGAAAATGATAGACCATCCAAAAAGAAACACATCTGCTGTTGATGTTATCTCAGGTTGGCATGGGTCCAAGGCATTCTGACTGAAGGGGGAGGTGGACAACTTGGCATGTGCGTGTGGTGCTTGATTAGTCTGCTGTTTGCTGCAGCACCTGAGGCAAATGTACATACTGTCAGTCAGGACTAGGGGTGGCACGGTTCGGTTCGTATCACGGTTTTAGGTTCTGTACGGTTCTTGTTATCTTTTAATCTTTAACACTCCAGAAATATATAATATATATCTTAATTATGCACAATGTAGGCTACAGTATTAAAAAAGATCATGTTATCATGCACAAACTGAATTTGACTTGACTTTAAGCACATTATTGGGACCATCTCTGAGGAAAGCTAGGTGAGATTTTGATACAGCAAGAGAGAAGACAATGATTCTAACAAGCTTTTCATTTATTTGGCAAAAAAAAGAGAATGTGTATTGCCATCTACACAAACTTATGTGCCTTTATTGCACACAAAGACTGAAATATTACAGAATATCAATTGAAATAACTTGCCGTTATCAAACTGCCAACTTCAGTGTAGATCTTACAAAAATGTTATCCTTTAAAAGAAAAAAGGGAGTAACTATTATAGCTCTGTCTTTTGAATAAGCCAGAACATGTTAAAACGTAAAAAAAGAGTTTTTGAGTTTTTTTTATTTTTTATAATTCTTTAAAAATAAAAAGGAAACGTGTTTTGAGGAGAATATAATTACTTTAGGCGGAGTTTTCCTAGTAACCTTACCAAAAAGGCTCAGGGTGCTGCAAATGTTGGTATAATATGAAAATGGCTGGTGGATTTAAGACAAAAAATAATAATTTATTGAATGAGTCCTTTACATTGTTAGTTTCCTAACCTGGCCTCGGACACACATTCATACGGTTTGATAAAGGACTTATTGAACTTTAACTTATCGTTGCACTTACAATAACGAGCATAACTATAACGTATTTGTCCTCAATTCAGGTCATCCTTACGTCTTGTTTACATCTCTGTTTTTCCTGCATCCATCGTGTGTGTGTGTGTGTGTGTGTGTGTGTGTGTGTGTGTGTGTGTGCGTCAGTCGCGGGGGAACTGAGCAGCCCACTTGAGAGTTGACAGGATTGAAACAGCAGCAGCTTTCAGCAACTTTAAAGTGAAAAAAACTTTACCGCACATTGATGTTAAAATGTATACAGGTTGTCAAGACGGCCTGAAATGTTTTGCACCGTCTTTCGTTGTACGCTTTGTTGGTAACACCTCTTTTTTTGCGTGAAAGGGAATCACAGTGAGGTCACTCAGGATTAACATTTTAAACATAAAATGAGCAGCAGAGTTGGTAAACTAGGGAGGCCCATGACATTTTGGATTCACATACTGATCAATGGAAGTAGAAATAAACCTGAAATAAAATTACAGTTTGCCACCTGTTGAGTTATTTATCTGTTGCTTATTTATTGTGTTTACCTATGTACATTGAGAAATGACAAGTGCCTGGTGACATTTTGTGGCTGAAGCTGATATTGGTAGTTCGTAGATTAAAGATTCTGATTAAGTCACGTGAACCCTTCGAGATCCAAAAAGACTTTTTGCCAAAAAATTCAGTTTTTTACAAAAAATAAACGGCAGTTAAACTAAGAATACAACTTTATAAACGCAATACTCAGAAAGTAGTGTTTGAAGTCAACAGTGCTCTATACTCAAATTTATTTTTAAGGGGACAGGACATTTAATTAAAAAAAAAAAGTTATAATTGAAGTTATAATCTTGAAGATCTCCGTTTTGTTGTCTTTGGCGGCACCTATGGCAATAAGCGGTTGCAGGTGTACAAAAACATCAGTCCATTTGTGACGGAGTAACAGAGTGGATGTTCATACCGGTGGGCCCCAAAAACCTTTTTCACACTCTAATTTTTACATGCATTGCGAGCAAACGGCTTGCCCTTTAGCGCTCTGTTAGGTCTAATATACATTTAAAACCAACAAAGGTCTTGACATAATATCATTTTGTTATCATTTTGTTGTTTACTACCATCTTTCAAACAGGCCCTCAAAACTCACCTCTTCAAACACGCTTTTTCCTGCCCAGTTTTCCTCATTTCCATTGCCCACCTCTCCTGCTTTACCTATGCCTGTCCATGCACCTATGTGTCAAGTAACCTCGTCTACGTACCTTGTCTGTTTAGTTTGTTTTTTGTATGTATATTCAAAACTGTAAAGTGTCTTTGAGTGTCTAGAAATGTGCTATAAAAAATAAATGTATTAATATTATAAGTAGTAGCGGTATTATTATTATTACTATTCATGTGTGTAAAAGTGTGTGATCAGTGTACAAATAGGCTCTGTTCTGGCAAATGAATGATCATGGGAGCAACCAAAGTACTGTCTGCTTTAAACAGTTCAAAGTCTGCCATGTTGAATTCATATTGTGGTTCATAAGGCAAAAACAAATGTAATGAGTTGGACAGATGGGTGTCGCAAAAGTGCACAAGTGACTGCTACTGTAAATGATGTAACAATCTAGGGACACTGATTTTATTCTAGGTAATTTATGGTACTGATCCAGCAAATATTTTACTGCAATATTGCTTTGGCAAAGAATAACATTGCAATATTGTTGTAACTCAGTGCCACACAGCCAATGGCTAACCTGAGCTTTACACAAACTTGATTGACCCTGGCAATGGAACAACAAACATTAACATGTTACAGAGCAGGACCTTGTCCCTAGTGGCTCTGAACATCTCATCATCTATGCCATAGATGATGAGATGCTAAAAGTCTTTATAGCATAGATTCTATGCTATAAAGACTTTTTTATGTTTGAGCTGCAAACATTAACATGTTTTAATATGACTAAGTGATTGAATGATCCAGAAATTCTTGTTTTAGGATATTCAGTGTCTTTCTTTTTGTCTGACACACCACTGTCAGACCGGGTGAACAGGATTTAGGTAGGTGAAGTGTGAAGTGTGACGTGTGTGTGTGTGTGTGTGAGAGAGAGACTACATTGATGCCTTTTCATCGTGGATATATCTGTCACGTTAGTCCTGTTATGTTAATGAGGGGGTCGATTCTTAATGTAAACCTTAACCTGATGCATTAAAACAACCATTTGAGGGTTGCTACTTTCTTGTACAATTCACAGCACAAGTTGTCTAAGAAACTCTTTTATATCCAAGCAAAATTGCTATTGTAAGTGAAATTTCCCTAACCTACTTTAAATCAAATTGGAAATGTAACCAAATCAGGACCTTGTGAATTGGAATTAATTCAGGATATCATTGGCAATACTCAGGCCTAGTTTGGACAATTGGATCATTTGAAAGAATCTGATGTGAGGATACATTTTTGAGTAAAATATCAATGATTATACATTTCTCAACTATGTATCCTCACATAGGTCTTACCTCACTATGCCCACATCAGATGATGACAGACCTGGAATATTACATCTTGTAGTTATTGAAGTACTCACCCTCCCTCACTCTCTGCTTCCTCTGAGCTCCGCCCCCCAGCTAGGGCATCAGCAATGGCGCCTGCAGCCCTTTTCCTTCGCGTCGGCGTGGTCCTGTGGAGAGGGCTGGCTCGACGCGCCACATCGCGGGCCCTCAGCTCCTCTCTGACTTGGTCCGGCAGTGTCGGCAGGGCATTCTTCAACGACTTCATCTCATCCTTTAGCTCAGACACGCATTGGATCAGGGCCTCGAGACGCTCCAGCACCTCAGCCTGACCACTGGGCAGACCCGGACCGTCCGTCAACATGACACCGGCCCTCGGTTCATTAGTGTGGTTGAGGTAGGAACCCTGGAACGAGCCTCTTCCCCTCGACTTAAAACCCTGGTAACACACCACAGCCAAACCGATGCCAGCCACTCCAGCCAACGCTCCAAGAACCAGCACCTTGCTGTCTGCCTGGGCCATCCTGCAGGCCTGCACAGAACGGACAAAAAGAACAAGGCTTCAGCTACTGGTTTCATACACATTTTGCTGAAATTACACAATGGGAATGTGAAATATGTGGGAATTAGCTGGTAGATTATTTTGCCAATTGATCAAATAATCTTTTAGTCAATAAGGCTGGGTTCAGACCGACTGCGTCGGCCGCCAAACGGTCTGCCAAAAACACAGGTCTTTCCTTTAATTTTGATTCGCCACGCTGCGGTGGCCAATCATGTAACCAGCCATTAGACTTGTCAGCTTGTTTTCAGCTCTGGTTTGAGGCGGTGTGAGAGTTCCCGGACAGCAAACAGGAAACATCACTAACTTTATCGGTACCACAAAAAAAGCTTTAAAACATTACGAGGGTAAAAAAAACAAAACACAAGCACTGAACTGCGCGGGTGTTTGTGTATTAGCTGAATTTTACCTGCAACAACAAAGCACTCGCTATGTCTCGCTTGTCTCTTTTCTTTCTCTCTTTCTCCATGAAAAAAAGTTACCTTTAAGTGTGGTCAAAATGTTATAAATCTATAAACGATTTGATGAAAAACAGTAATTCTGAAATATTAAACTATACTTGTGCTTTGTTTGGGGTTTAAGAACACAACAGGAAGTAAGATAAATGGACCATTTCATTGAACCCGCCTCCGGCACCACCCGTCGTCAAATCGCCGGATCGCCGTAACATAGTAGAAAAATGCCAATTATAATTTCCCACAGCCTAAGATGATGCCTTCAAATTGCTGGTTCTTTCTTTACAAAAATACAAAACCCGAAGATATATCAATTGACAATGACACAACAATGAAAAAATACTCACAGGCCAATATTTGGCTTTTTTGCTTAAGAAATAACTGAAACAATTAATTTATTAACAAAATTGTTGTTTATTATCCTATCCATCAACTAAGCAACTAATATAGTTAGTTAAAATAATGCACTACTACTGTGTAAAAATGTAGTTTAACATTGTGTTAGGTATGATACTAAAGTGCTGTGGTCGTGGCTACTAAGCAATAACTGTTAATAGCAACAAGTTACATGGTCAATAAACCTAATTTATATGGAATTATAACCAATTTTTGAGTTTAAAGAAGAAATTATGAATTATTTTGACTAATAGTTTAGATGAGAGGATGTTGAGTGAATCATAGACTGTGGTAAGGATTAGTAAGGATATTGTTTTAAAACCATTTAAAAAATAAATTAAAAAATGCTATAAAATTGAATGAAACACCCAAAATTCAATGGAAGTAATCTTAGTAATTTTACCGATGAAAAAAGCTCTATGGGTTCCATACAACACAACGTGTATCCATGTTATTTTTGAGCAATTTGGTTGATAGAAACCTATAGTTCTGGTGTAAAAATGCTGTTTGTTTTTTTAATGGGTCAAATTTGGCCCAAGGGCAACACAAGGTGAACATGTGCCTCTCTTGTCATTTGAGCATCCTGCGTCGAAACTAAAACATATACAGGAAAAACTAAGAGATACTTAGGTTTTATAAGTCCAATCATTTTTTGAGTGACTCTAAATCACGTGACTGCAAACCTTGATGCTACTTCAAAAACTCAGAATAACCAAAAACAACAAAACGGGGACGTTGTGTGGAGGTACGGCGCAACCGCAGGAGAACGTTACAGTTGGTTGGTTCTCTTAATGTTTAGGGAACATTATAACCCGGAGGGAACGTTCCCTAAACGTTAGTTTTTGGTTTGGTTCGAACTAGCCTTTAGAGAACCAAAAACTAACGTTCTCTAAACGTTCTGTGTTAGTGGGGAATGGTATGGTTAAGGAAGGCTAATGTAATACACGGCTAAAAAAAAGAGCGACTAACGAAAAGACCACAACAAAACTTAGGAGGAAGAACTAGCTTAGCGTTAGATAAGTGGATCAACATACTAATCTCACAGTGAGTAAGCCAAAAGTCAAAAAGTAAGCAGCTAGCTATATAAAGCCGAAACTCGTTCAGAAATTCAATGTATGACGGGGTCTCCAGCATGCGTCTTCCTACTTACTAACCTCATGTTGTCATTATTAAGCCGTAAGGTTAACGTTAGCTAGCTAGCTAATTATGTTAACGTTAATTATTAAGTGTTCGTCAAACGATTTGCTAACACTAAAAACAAAGGTACTAACCAAGGTTAAACGGAGAAAGCGTTCAAATGTTGACTTTTAGCAATACAGTATCCCAACAACTTGATATCTGAACATGTTATTTCCAAATAACAACAAAATTGGCAATATTAAAACCCTTACTGTACTGCAAAGGTGGTAAGAAGGAGGGACAGCTGGCTGGTGTAACAGTCAAAACCTTCCGTGTAGGTTCAGGCACAACAAGGAAACGTTCCGGGTTCCATCGCTGCTAAATAAAAAGCACTTACGTTTTGGCGCAACAAAATCACCAGAAAAAAATCAATTAATCGTGCTTGATCATGCTATGATCTCCAACCTTGGAAATCACTGCTGCTCCCAGGTGTTATCTTTGTGGTTTTTGCATGTTTCCACTGGGTGCCCCTTCCCTCAACTGAAACTGATACAGGTCAAGTGAAAAGGAAATTACATTTCCATTAGGTGTGGTCTGCCTGAGCGTGTTACTGCAGATTTTGGATAGATTTCAGTCCTATCCATAGCCTCTTGCTGTCCACCTACTACTGGATAAAGGCTTCAGGACCCTGAAAATGTCTAGAAAAGAAATTTATGAACATTTAATTTGATCTTGAAATTTGGAACCTAACATTATATTTTCAGGACCCCACTCTGTAATATTATCTTTTAAAACCTTTCTTTGGGCGGGCTTGTTTTTGCGCTGCGGGTTGCGCGGTAAATGAGTCAGGTGATGCGTTTGGATTAGTGCGGAAATGGATGCTGAGGAGGTGAAATGGAGGCTGGCCTCTGGCAATTACATTTTGGTTGCACCTTCAAAGAAAGCAAAGTCTGAGGTGTGGAAGACTTTTGACCATGTGCATGATGAGAATAATGAGCCAGTGGGTTATGGGAAATGCAAAAGATGCGAAATTCTGTTAAAGTACGACAGCAAAACGACAGGGAACTCATAAGGCATGTTGATCAAAGCTCTTGATTACAGTCCATCAGATCTCAGAATAATATCATTGGCTCTATACTGAAATGATTTCTCAGATTGTTAAAGTAGCACACTTTTGTTACCAACAAAATCATTTGCCATACATTTAATTATTTGTGATTAATGAAAACACTGACATTTGGGGGTAGTGTAGGGAGTAATAGCCCATATTTGGTGGCATCTGGCACTTTTTTGCCACTATTTCATCATGTAAACTGATATTAATTATTGCATTTAATGAGTTTTCCTCCCTATATATATTTGTTGTGTATATATTTATTATATAATGTAGCTCAGCGTAAATTATTTCGGAAAGACCTAACTTTTAATCTATGCACTCCTAAATCAAATCAGCTGTTATCCAAATAACTGTACATTTTTATCATGTTGTGTATAACTGTTGCATATCTGCAAATTAGTCTCTCCTGATTGAAATGTAGCTCGCCGTAAATTCTTTCAGGTAATCAATGCTCTCTACCTAAATCAAATCAGCTGGTGGAGGCGATCACCTTCCTGCTAAACCAATCAGATTTGTACACAAATTGCAAGGGCCAATCACAGAGTCACAACCCTGCTTTAAAATCTGTTTCTCCCTTCGCTATCAGCTGTCGTTTCAGGCAAAGAGTGCAACCCTCCACCCCCCCTTCCACCTCCAGTCCTCTACTCCAGCTGACCGGTCCAGAGCCTCCTTCGGTCTGGTCTTCGGGCTCCTTCGTCACCACCACCGGTGTCTAGATTCCATAAAGCTTTTTTTTTGCATCTGCAAACATGTCTCTCCTAATTAAATTGCTTACCGGTATATCTATATTCGGCTATATATTCAACATCTAAATCAACTCAATCAAATCAATGTGTTTTAAGTGTGGGAGACAGAGGGCACAACATGGAAAGTGTGGGAGACATCTCCCCCATGTGCCCCATATCCACAACGCCCCTTAATCATATCGATTTTCAAACATGAAAACCAATGTTTAGAAGGCCTTTTTTAGTTTGTGTTCACTGATTCTACATTCACAGTACAGATATTGTTTGTAAAATGTTCCACAGGGCCTTCATATATACATGTATGTCTGACCAACATGTAATCCGTAATGAACTAACACACTCTTATTACCTTAATAAAACTATAATATCTCTTGTGTTTCTTGATTACAGTCCATCAGATCTCAGAAAAAAATCATTGGCTTATAATTGTTCCTCAAATTGTAAAGTAGCACACTTTTGTTATGAAATGTATGTAAGTGCACCAACAAAATCATTTGCCCTCATTCTGGATTTGTTCATCCCAATGCACAATATAATAAGCAGTAACAAAGCCTTTGATTATTGCATACACATTAAGGTTTGTATTGCATTGGTCAATTGTCTTATTATCCAACATTTATTGGCTTTATATTGCTATTTTTACGTTTTAATAATAGAAATGTGGATAGTAAGAGACTTTACCCTATTTGGAATTTATTGCTTCAGAATTGTATTTATTGAGAAGAGTTTTCTTTCATCAACTTTATTATCACGAAATGATTTTGAAGAAATAATCACTTAGCAAAGTTAAAAATACAACAGTGTAGGATTGTGTTACATAAGTGTTGAGTTATGGCATTTAAAAAAGGTCCATCTAGGGACATGAATTGCAAATTAACTTAGGCTATGAATGCTGCAGTGTGTGACATAGGTCTATGCTACATATACTTGTCCCAATACAAATAAACATGAAAAACAAAAATCACTTGTTTAATAAACAGGTGATGATAACTGCATTTAAAAGGGACTCATCAATAGTTATAAGGTGCTTTACACGTTTAATTTCAAGTAGAATTTTTCCAGTCACATTTGTATGTTTTGCACCTTTTACTTCTGTCTATAATGAATATCAATATATCCCAATCTTATAAGTTTTAAACTGTAATCCAATGGTATGCTGCTTTAAATCATGATTCTGTAATAAGAAGTAAAAAACAAAGACCAACCTCTATGATTCCCTCGTCTCTCAGTGTGACCCTGCGGTGAGCGGGGACAGAATGTGCTCCAGCTTTTAGAAAGTTACTAAGCACGTGTTATCACATCAGCTGTGTGTGGACTGTAGTCCCTGAACATGTAGCTGTCTTAACTGGGTTTAGATTAACCAATTACTTATAAATGGTTAATTGTAGGGGGTGGGAAGAAATTCGAAAAGGGTATTTATTGTGATTGTTTTGGGTGACGATTTTTAAAATCAATTCTTTTCCCCAGAATCAATATCTTTCATTTATTTTATTTACCAATGATTCACCTATATATGTTCTGGTAATATGGTACAGCTGATGGTGAGGAAAGCAAAAAATGAAGAAAATCCATGTTATGTACTTCTTTACAAATGGAATAAATGTCAGACTGACTGACTGACATGTGATGTGCATCCTTCTTAGAAAACAATTGAAATGATATATTGTCTCTAGAATTGTAAACAAAGGAAAAGAAAATTGCATTACTCAATACTTTTAGAATCAAAATAAATAAAAATTGCAATAAAGATCGATGTATCGTGAAATAATTGAATCAGAACAAAAGCATGTCGTCCCAGCCCTGATATATTGATAGTTAATTCAATTGAATTAAGTTATTTCACTGTTTACAAAAAAATTAAAATGATAATTGAAAACGGCTACTAATTACTAGTAACGCTAAAATGTATGTTGTGTTAAACGTTTAGTGTTATAAATTATATTAAGTGTTTGTTAAGCTTTAAGAATTTGGTTAACTGGAGAACTTGCAAAATAGCAGGGTGTTCAAATACTTATTTTTATATATTATACTTTTATTATATTATATTATTATTACTGTATATATCATACAAATACTTAAGATGTGACACCACAATTCTTAGTCTATTTTTGTGACTTTTTTTCAACATTGTTGTGGCGTGTTTTTTCTTTTTCTGATTTTATCTTGTTTATCTGCACAGGGGCAAGTTCATGATTAACAGTTTGGGAAATCTTCCATCAGAAAACTAACAATGACCGTTGATAACCTTAGGAGTTAGTCTGTTAAGTTATAAATGCGATCACTGTGTTTATTTGACTTGGCAGAGGTACGTGAAATTTCTAAATGGTTATTTCTTTCAGCCCATAGAGAAGTAGAAAGCCATGCTCGCTTGGAAATAGAGGGAACAGGGAGTTCCCTTGCATAATGTGATGTAGGGATTGCTACGTGCAGTTTCTTCCCTGCTCTCTGAACACAGTATTGTTCCTTAGCCCACAGCCTGCATTCTGCCTCCAGGGAACAAAAAGCCCACCTGAAACCCGGAGGCAAAGCGCTGAGAAAAAATAGAAAAAAAACCTTGCTTAGCCGTTCTAGGTTGGCCTAGCAGACACCCAGTAGATATGTCGATAAGGCAGGAGCATTCAGCCATGGCCTTGCTCCCATCGGGTCTAGGCCAGAAGATAAGCAAATACTGTCAACACTGTGGTTTTATCCACCCACTACACATCTGCTCAAGTTCTCTTACAGTACAACAGGGAGGAGAAATCAAAGCAGCCTCAGATTTGCCTTTGAGCACAGAAAGAAGCCCATTACAGCTGTCAAACAACACATGGGGGTAAGAATAAGTGTGAAATAAGGCATCTCTATCAGGACTTTCCTGACAGACCACAGAGTTTGAAGCCTAATTGTCCCCTGTCAGTATTCTACTCGTGTACATGAGACATCTACCAGTGGTGGAAGAAGTATTAAGATCCTTTACTTAGGTAAAAGTGCTAAAACCACACTGTAAAACACTGTTACAGTGTACTGTGGATAGAAAGGCCCTTGTATTTATAGGGTTAGACCTATGACAAAAACTGCCTAGTAGGCTATATGTTAGTTTTTTACAAAACACATGTGTTGTATTACTCCAAATTACATTTTGCATGAATACCAGGAGACCAGACTTTAGATGTCCACAGTGGTGGAGGAAGTATTCAGATCCTTTACTTTACCAGTAAAAGTAATAATACCACACTGTTAAAATACTCTGTTACAAGTAAACGTCCTGCATTGAAAATGTTACCTAAGTAAAAGTATGTAAGGATCATCATTAACTGTATTTAAAGTATTAAAGGTAAAAGTACTCAACGCAGAAAGCTCCTCACATTTTAGAAACTGGAAACGATTCAAACAGTTCTGTCAATTAACCAAGTCTTTAATCAGCTAATCATTTTACCTGTACAGGTAGTGTTGGGTAATTTAATTTATAATAAAACATTGTATTTTATAAACTACATGTGTTTTGTGTGAAAAAATCTTAATTTGCAAAGTAACTAGTAACTTAAGAGTAAAAAGTACAATATTTCTCTCTTAAATGTAGTGGAGTAGAAGTAGAAAGTGGCATGAAAAGAAAAGACTCATGTAAAGTACAAGTACCTCAACATTTGTACTTAAGTAAATCTACTTCTTTACGTTCCATCCCTGCTGCCTCAGTGGGAGGAAAATCAACTTCTGTAACATTGCGTGCCGTGTTTACATCTACTTTAAAGACTCATTCAGCCGTAAAGATGTTGGCTAGTGTTGTGTAACAGAAGGCACAATAGCACTCAGCTAAAGCGTTCGTGAGGAGTTGGGGATGTCCAACTCATGGGCCTACACTAGCTCTACTGATGTCTATCTCAGCTACAAGCACACAGTGTTCTTATCCTTAGGGCTACATAGACACTCAGCTGCCTACTGCATTTCGGTGTGTCACCAAGGAGACGAAAACTATCAAAAATCAACATTAAACTGTGAAAAGCCCTTGACAGCAACATATATCTTTGAAAGGTATCAACCAGTAAGGCTGTTGCATTTCTGATCTGCTTTTTAAGCACCAATAAAGTGCTTTCTTCAAAATTGTAGGTCACTTAGTGATTTTATGGTAATTTGCACTAAAACAACTTTTGAACGTACACATGTTCCACCGAAACAAGTTCCTTCCCAAGGCTACCCCGTGGCTCTGTGTGGAACTTAGCACAAGACAATTGTGATTGGTTTAGAGAAATGCCAATAAACCAGAGCACCTTTGTCTACCATCCCAGAATGCTGTGTGGAGTCACCAGACCCGCCTTTGCAGTGCTGTGGAGGAAGGTCTGGCAATACAAGACTTTTTGGAGGAGGGTTACGCAACGTCCATTAGAACTCTGGTTTGTGCATTAACCTTAGAAACAGGAGAACATGGACTACATTCATAAAAACTCAGATCTGACAGATGTACAGGAATGGAACATAAGTACAGTACATTCACTCAGTTTAAGTACTGTACTTAGGTACAAATGTACTTGTACTTTACTTTTCTTTTTGTGCCACTTTCTACTTCTACTCTCTTTCAGAGAGAAATGTTGTTCTTTTTGCTCCACTACATTAATATGACAGCTTTAGTTACTAGTTACCTTACACATTAAGATTTTTGAACACGTTACCATGTTTTATTGCAACAGTCCACAAGTCCAGCTCAAATGATTAAATCATTGAACATGTTTTCTGCATTGAGTATTTTTATTTTTACATCAAGTACATGATGATTAAGTAACATTATTAATGTAGGACTTTTACTTGCAACAGAATGTATTTACAGTGTGGTATTAGTACTTTTAGTTAAGTAGGAATACTTCTTACAGCACTGGGTAAGGGTGATTAAAAGTAGCTCCCACTGTGTCCTGAGATAACGTCTGTTATGATTTGACACTATATTTAAAAAATGAAATTGAATTGAATTGCAAATGGTTTGTTTAAATGAACAGGTCTGGCTACAGACCTGACTACTAAACTAATTTTTTTTTTAAAAACGGGACTCACTGAAATCCACCTCCCCCTCTTCAAGAAACCAGTTTTACTGAAAGTCTGGATCTGCTGCTGGAATGGCAACTAATACTCTGAAACTACCCAGGCTAGTGTTTCAGGCTTTAACTCTCCACCATGGAGCTCAACCAGTGTTACAACATCTGAGCCAACTGAACTGTATGGTACGGTGTACAGTATTCCAGGCAGAAGAACTGTAGAGAGCACCACCAGATGACGTTTGCACTTTAGGGTGGCAGTAACTCAGTCTGTAGGGAGTTGGGTTGGAAAGCAGAGGGTTGTTGGTTCAAGTCCCCATATGGACCAATATATGGTAGTGGACTGTTCAACTCCTCCTCAGCACTGCCAAGGTGTCTGTGCAGCCCCTCACTCTGACATCTCTCCATTAGTGCATAGGTACTGAGCATGTGTGTATATTTCAGGCCTGTGTGTAATGTTCAACCAAGTAAAAACATTGTAATGTCCCTTGTGGGACTAAAAAAGTTTACATTATTGTTGATGTTTGTTATACCCAAGAGATGTAGGTTTTGTTTCAACATTGAGGGGGCACAGAGTCTGACCGTTTAACTGTGGAATTAAAAGGGTCTTTTCTGTATCAATTTATGGTGCAAATTTCCTCTTTAAAAGAAATTCTTCTTCTTCTGTATTGTAAAACCTGTAAAACATCACACATGTTTTGGGATGTTTTTTTAGGAATCTACATCTCAACAACAAATCTGTTAGAGAAAGCTCCAATGTTTAAATCTACATAATATATATATATATATATATATATATATATATATATATATATATATATATTATATATATATATACACATATATACATACTGTATGTGCACCAAGTTTCATGAGTCTCCAATAAACGTACTGCTGGGACTCAATTTTTTTACTTTGTAGGGGGCGCCAGCAAGCTATTTTGTGCACCTATTCCCGAAACCCTTAAAATACAGACATTTTCACCAGACTTGATGCAACTGCCAAATTTGGTGAGTTTTTGAATATGTTAAGCCCCTCAAAAAGGCAATTAATTTGCCATAATAATAATCATTCTTTCAGTTTTAACACGGCCAGTTTTGGTGAGTTTTTGAATATGTTAAGCCCCATAAAAAGGCAATTAATTTGCAGTAATAATAATAATAATAATTCCTTCAGTTTCAATAGGGCCTTCGCCGCTGTTGGTACTCGGGCCCTAATTATTACATTTTACCTTGATAAATGATGCACATTTGTGGAGTTTTTACATAATGAAATGAACATGCTGTACACTCTACATATAAAATGTGCCATGGTGATAAAAGGGTAAAACACAATTTGAGCAATTAGAATAGAATAGCTAGAATGTGGTGTGTGGCAGGCCTTTTTAAATAGGTGACACATAGCACCAAGTGTTAGTTGACTAAGGATTTCTTTAGTTGAGGACAGGCCTAATGATTTAATCAGCATTTTGAACAGTAGGTTTTTATGCGACCTACAGAGTGATTACGATAATGACAGAATGCTTTTACTCCCTAACCACTGATGAATGAATGCTGGGAACATCTAAGTCAGGCAGATTGCATCAGAGACCTCTCTGTGACTTTTGACTTTGTGGTGTAATTATTTCTTCCTTTCCTCCTGCAGTGACTCAGGGACACAATCAGCCATGCCATCAGACATTGTGTCTTCTTCCAAAAGCAGATACACATCACATAAACAACAAATGTTCCCGATTTCTTTGAGAGATGCCTGTCTGATGTCTCTCACAACATAATGAATGTGCGAAATTTGTTTGGAATAGTTGGTGAGAGCACATGGTTCCCTTAGAACACATTCAAAAATAACACCGACACATTCCTGGCCTTGAACTTTGTCCAGCCCTCCCTGTCCTTACCCTTTACTAAGAAAACACACAAGCTTAATCTACTTATCTCTTCTAGGGGATGTATTACAATACAATACGATACGATACAACTTTATTGTCAGTTTACACTGAAATTTCTTCATCAGTCGCGAGCAGCTCCACTTGAAAAGAAATAGAAATAAAAATAAAAACACACTTAGATTTAGACAACAATTACACATAGGCTATAGTACAAAGATGAAGACATATCAACAGCCATTGCAAAGGAACATGTTTCATGACATCTTTGGATCCAGATCTTAATTGGCAGCACACTGATTTTTGTTTAACAACCAGATAGACTGATGTATAAAAGAGTTCTTCAGCCTGTTGACAAAAGGACTCTAAATCACCTGTTAGAAGAAGTTAGTATGCATAATTTACTGTAAAACATGCATGGGGTCCGAAGAGATGCGGTTAGCATGCCTGAGCATGCTCTTCTTGTGGACTGTTTGAAAGGAGTGTGCAACAGGTTGACCAATGGCCTTAGCGCAAACTTTGAGTTGGATCATTTAGTTTTGTGTTTAGCAGATACGCTGCTGAGCCAGGCTGTGCTGCAGTAGAGCATGCCACTCTGAATCACTGAGTTATAAAGCAGAGAGAAATAATCTGGCCACTAACTTTACAATAAACTGTCAGTATTTGACATTTTCTTATAAAGGTAATCATAATTAAACTGGATAAATGTAACTCTATTGACCATTATAAAATGTTCAGCATTAATGTGGTACAAGTCTGATAGAGTATAAAAGGAAATGAGCACTTTTTACTTGCATACTGATAGTGGCCAGCAGGTGGCGCCTAAAGAATTAGTATTGAGATCCTCTTGAAGGGATGAAGTGTAAGTGAGGAGCACAGGTAGGGCTTCTTACAGGATGCATAACAAGCAGAGATGTTGCTCATCATCATCATTCTCAGCGCATTCTGTGTTGTGCGACTTTCATCCCTAGTCTGCATGGACTGAGACATAACAGCTCATTGTGGTCCAGGGTGGAATAAGCCCCAAATCTGTATAATCTGCTCTTAAACACAGTCTGAGCTGTGGACATTAAGATGTCCACAGCTACCAACACATTACCCAGCCTGCATCTGTGTATGTGAAGGTGAGGAGTGGTGAGGTGAGTCATGTCTGTCTGGCTAGTTACATTAGGCTATGTCTGGTCTCCTCAGGTAGACCAGAACATGATAATTGTCAAAAACACAAAACAAGACAAATGTCAAAACATGACTCCACATTCAGTGCTTATGTAAAAAATCTCTTCACTGATTGTGACAGGGTACAACTGGATATATTCTCATCCTATTCATTTAAAATGCATGTTTGCTGCTTTTATATGCCAGCACCAGACCTCCAGGTCTTTAAATGTTACAGTTACAGCTCAAAATGACAACAGAAATGAACAAATTTGCCGATTTCACATTTCTCCGCCTATGAGGCTGTACGTAAGCACAGCAGTGAATTGAGCTAAATGCTAAGTCCTCATGTTAAAAGGCTCACAATGACAATGTTAACAAGCTGATGTGTAGCAGGTATAATGTTTACAATGTTCACCCTAGTAGTTAAGTGTGTTAGCATGCTAACATTTGTTAATTAGCACACTCACAACGCCCCTCACACACACAAAGTATGAATGTCTGTATAAGGTTTCATGGCGATCCATCCAATATTTGTTAAGATATTTCAGTCAGGAACAAAATGGTGGACCAGCAGGCTGGCTGCCCAACAGACACACATTGCCATCCATAGAGCAATGTTTGGCTGCTAAAAGACTTGGTCTAGGTGCTCTCAAACTTGCTGTTACAACTAATAACCATGATGAAATAAGAAACAGCTAGAGAGTAAGAAACTCAGTGTCTGTAGTTGTGGAACATCATCGAGAGCTGAATGTGCGGGTTCTTTCTTCATTTCCTTTTGATCAATGTTAAATGCTTTTGCAAAAGGGAAACGGTGAGTGTACGGCAAATAATGATTTCACAAGTAAAGGGAGAAGTACCAATTTGAGTCTGTCATCAGTCAGCTGTTACATATCTTTTCCACACTGATGGGAAATGCAGGTGATGTTCAGAAGGAGATATATTGCAGAATTGGCTGTAAGCAGAGGTGATTAGCCCCATCAGAGCAGACAAAAGTGGCTTTATTATCATGAGACAAGCTGCAGAGAGGCTGTGTCACCAAGTTACAGACAGTTCAGTGGGAGGTTGAGAAGATGGTTTATTATCCATGACATGATGAACAGCATCCAGCACAGGCTTGTATTGTCTGAGGCCAGTGAGGCCTTACAGGAAAAATGAGAAAATCTTGGTTTTATTTCTAAAACATGAGATTGTAAAAGTTGCTAGAATAACACATGGGGGTGTTTTTTAATAAGGGTTAAACATCTCAGAAATGACTGCACATGGCATTATAAATTTAAACTTCAACCATATACTGCAGTAAACCCTGATGTCCAGCCATTGTGTAATGCTTTATACCAAAGGATACAAATGGGATGAGTGGGCCACAAAGAATTACAAGCCCCACCGCAGCCCCCACCAATAGATTACCAGATGTTTGACGTACAAAATCATGTCTGGTTTATTTTATTTGGCTGTCTTGTCTACCATTCTCCAGTTGATTATTTCCACTGGAATTATAGGCTAGGAAATGTTTGTGTTGCTTATCACGACAAATGTATAAAATGTCTCATTACACTATCAAATGACCTGGTCAAGAGGTACCAAAAAGTAGTTAAAACGAGAAAGTGGAGGCAGGCAAAGAGAGATTTACAACAGCTATGAGAGTTGAACTATGTAAAAATTGTTTATATATTATATAGTATGTTGCAGGTTCATATTGGTAGCCCACATTATTTTTCCAACCTGATCCTACAGATGTATGTAAAAATGACAACCTCCAATGTTTAACATTTTCATAGTGGGGAATATTAAAACAAATCTTACATAATGCAGCTTTATATTGGGTGGTGTTTTTTTTTTTTTTTTTTAAGATTATTTTTGGGGCATTTTAAGCTTTTATTTGTATAGGGCAGCTTAGATGTGAAAGGGGAATGACATGCAGTAAAGGGCCCCAGGCTGGAGTCAAACCCACAGCTGCTAAGTCAAGGTGTAAACCTCTATTTATGGGCACCCGCTCTACCAAGTGAGCTCACCAGGCACCCGGGTGTTGTATTCTGAAAGGATCATTCTGGATTATTACAATCTGGGTCTTGTTTGGGTAGGGTTGGCCATCATAACTTTCAGTTATAATAACAGTGTGGTGACATTACTCAAACAGAGTAGTGAGATGATCATGCAGGTTTTAAACCAACTTTGACCAACCATACTTACCCTGGGTGTGCACACAGATTTCCTGCCACAATGTAGTATCAAAATTCCAAGTATGATCAGTTTTTATGATCATAACTTATCTTTATCTAAAGTGGGTCAGATAATTTGATTTGGGCTGTAACTAACGATTATTTTCATTTTGGATTAGTTGCTTGATCTATAATATGTCAGAAAATGGTGAAAAATGTCGAGCAGTGTTTCCCAAAGCCCAAGATGATGTCCTCAAATGTCTTGTTTCGTCCACAACTCAAAGACATTCAGTTTACTGTCACAGCGGAGAGAAGAAACAACAGAATATTCAAATTTTTGAAGCTGGAACCAAGGAGTTCTTTTTTTCATAAAAAATGACCCAAAGCGATTAATCAATTATCAAAATATTTGCAGACTAATTTAATAGTCAACTAAATCTGACTAAACTATTTGATTACAACCTGTCTGATCAGCTGACTGCTCATGTTGGACGCCCCAGTAGACTATGTTGTAGAAATGTCCCCCTCTTCTCATATCTCAGCCCTTATTTTGGTGAGTATACGTTATCGTTACTGATAGCGAAAGCTGCAAAAATAAGACCAGAGCTATAATTAACCAGATTCATCCTTTAAACAGGAGATGCTATGGCAAACTTATTGTAAACTGCTGCGGGATGTCTTTGTTTTGGCGATACGGCAATCCCATAAATCAGCTCAGACACCATTTGATGGCAATAGACAGTAAACAATGCATCTCCTCCTCTCCTCGCCTGAAGCTTCAGTTTCTCATGTTTTTCTCTCTCAGGCTTTATTTGTGTGGTTGCTGAGTGAAAGCCACCACAGTGGCAGAGAGGCCAAGAATAGCCGAGGGCGGGGAAGGACAGCGGGCTTGCATGTGGGCTGCTGAGCTGTGCGCTCTGTAGTGTCTCTCAACCATCCGCTGGCCTGTGGAACGGAGGCTGCTTCCTCATGCATGCCAGTGGTCAGAGCCCGGCCTACACACCCTCAACTATTTCTGTCCGCTTCTCTTACTCTTTCGTTTTCTCTCCCTCTGTCTGTGGCTTCTCTCCATGCAGCTGCCTTTTAGAGTTGTACAATATTTGAAAATGCAATGGAAGCATACAGGAAGATAAAAGGCAGGAGGCAAATTGAGTTTGAGATGGAAAATAACTAGATTCATATTGCTTTCACCCCTGATTTCAACTTAATCATACTGCACTAAAAATGCAAATGTATTCTATAATTAACTATGACATAAAAAACTTTTAGGGCAATGTATTTTACTTATTTATTCCACAAACTGTGTTTTGAACCACGTGCATCTTATTTTTGTCCGGTTTACTGTAATATAACACTGGTGAATATAATACTGGTGACACAAGAATATTTATCTATTTTTTTCCCTTGTTGTAAACTGCTCTGGAGGAGGAAGAAATAACATGCAATGAGTTAAACGGATGATGCTATTTCTGGATTTAAAAAAAATGCAGGCAGTAGGCCTACAGGGAAAAAGGATAAACACACCCAGTGGAGTTGTTAATCACAACATCAGTCATCAGAGTGAAATGAAATGCACTTTTAACTATAACACCGACATTCCAGGGGCATTACTGCTGCTGATCACACAATTATGTGGAGCCAATTGAGTCTAATTTAATGACTAATGAATGTTTAGCTACCTCCACGCAGGGCATTATAATCTGAAAGAAATGTGAAAATTTCCTTTTGTTTGGTGTCTGAATGTGTCAGCGAACTGCACTGCTGGGAAATATAAATTCAAAACAATGTAATGACATGCTGTTGGGGAATTCTTCAGCCAGTACAAAGAGTGGTATTGTTTTAGGGACGCCTTAAGTTAACATTTGTTGTTCTCCAGCTTTCTTTGCTGACTTAAATGTATAGTATTCAGAAACACAAGGGACCATATGAGTGAAATATTGCCTGTTTGTCCAGATGCATTCCAGGTACCTGGTGAAGCACAAACACACAGACACTCAATGTAGAAGAATGTGTCCACTGAAGACACTCAGATACCTCCCACTCAAATACTCCCTTAATCTCCCTCTTTCTTTCCAACACTCACACTTACTGTACTTTAGTAGTGTTAGAATTTCATAACTAACATTGCATTCGATTGTTGGATCTCTGAGGAAAAAGGCTCTGGGTCTAATTGAGAATTAAGAAAAGGTTTAATGCAACAGAATGATGAAGATGATAAGACAAAAACACATACAAACAACATAATAACACTGCAGCGGACTGGATTCATGCTTCCCCCGTGATGGAGTCACGTGAAACCAGTCCTGAATATTCCTAAATCACAAACATGTATCCCCTGCACTGGGGGGCTGTTCCTTTTCACCTGGTGCATTCAAATCCATTCTCATTGGGCCGTCGTTGGCATGGCAACATGTCGGCGCATCTTTGCTGTCCAATGAGGAAAGACCTGCCTTCAAACTCTGCCCCTTTGGGGGTCGTTTTTGGTTACAGAGCAAAAGGGTCTGTTGTGTAAATGTGAAACTATAGTTTAATCAACATTGTGTTGTCTTAGCCTAGACTAAGACCCCAGGGGGTGGCAGACAGTAGGCCACCTTTTGTTGCGTCCATATGTTAAATGTCAGACTTGACCTGTGGTTCTTTACATTCAGAGAAAAAGAGGGGGAAAATGGGGGACAGATATATGCATATTTCTCAAACCTGGCTTCATCATACATACATTGTTTTTTACAACATTCTTTATAACTTTTTATAACTCAACAGTAGTGTGGAAACATGCCAGCTACATTACACTACACTATATTTCTCTACCATGCATTACATACATGACACACAGCAGAGGCCCACTCTTTATGGTTAGGCCTAAATCACCCACACTGTCAAACCCAACACATTTCAGCTTAGAGGTGTAAAAAAATACCCAGCTATCCATCCCCAATAGTGCACACCAGTTTTGTCTTCACATCTAAGATCTGACACTTCTGTCCATATCAGCAGCTGAAGGCTCTGATTGACGGCTAGTCTCGGCTCCAGAAAGTAAGAGATAAGCAGGCCCAGATGGGGCAGGTCGGATGTGTCTGCCCACATGATTTAGCCCTGAGTCTGGGATAGTGGAGGGGACCAGCGCGGAGCTTATGTCCCCACCCCCAACCGCACCCCCACCTCCACCCCATGTCAAACACATACCACATGGGAGAGGTGTAAATCACCGTTTGATCTGCCCTGTGGGGGGATGAGGATATGTTTTGCCTTTGTTTCTCTATCCTCAGCCCCTGTTTGACCCAGCTATACAGGCAAAGACGTTAGGATAGTTTATTAGGCAGTAAATTGTAATGGATTAGATATATGGCTGCTCATTATGCCACAGAGGAAGGCTCAGCCAATGGGTTGATCTTGGACTTCAATCTACTCATTTTTACAGTTACACGCTCTTCCTATGACCCTGCTGACTGGTGAGGTTAAGAGGTTGCATTACATTGTGCTGCAGAAAAATAAAGAAGAATGAAAAGTGGCTGCTAATCATTGCACAGAAGTTGAATGATGGCCCAGGAATAGTAGCAGATGTTATCATGTAAAAATAAGCATTTCTGTCTGACCAGTCTGTTTCTTTCTGCCCTGTTCTGTCTGCCCTGTCTAAATGGAAGATTAGCCTTATAATAAGCATTCCATTATTTTTTAATAAACGATAATGGATAACAAGTCAGTGTCAGTGTTGATCGGGAGACAGAGGATTTGATTCTTAAAAGCTGTCCTTGAAACATACAGGAGGTTATTAAAAACAAAACAAGAGTTACATACCGAACAACAAAAAACATCCCATGTGTCTATGCATTACATCATTTAAACTTTACTTACCCACTGCACACCATTACAGAGATAAGCCACATTTGAGCTATAATCTATCATTTCACTTTAATCCTAATAGCTGTGTAATATTTCAAAAACATTTATCTCCAACACCTTTCAGCTGAACTGTACAGTATACAGTAAGTTCTGTGTGCTTTGGTTTATAGTGATTTATGCGTTGTTTTATCCGGTGAATTGCTCATAGGTGCCAAAGAAGCTTATTCAAGCAGGAGTACAACTTCTCACCAAAGGTGAATACAAGCTGAAGATACATTATTTGGTGTCAAAAGAGACATAGAAGAAGAGACATTAGTAAAGACATTAAAAAGAATTTTACCATGCTAACAGCTCTGTAAGGCTGCACTGAGGAACAGCAGTGCTTTGAGCTGAGTGCTACCGTCAGAATGCTAACAATGACCATTCTAATATGCTGATGTTTAGCAGGTACTGCTATTTTGCAAGTTCTCCCACTTAGAAATCATGGAGGAGTCTGAAATTGTCATTGTAGGTGCATGTCCACTGTGAGAGACATAATCTAAAAAAACCTCAAAGACCTGTTAGTCTGCCTTCAAAATGTCCACCTCCACTCCATTTATTATCCTAAATTATATGCACCTGTTTGAGGTCGTTAGCTGCATAAAGACACCTGTCCACCCCGTACAATCAGTAAGAATCCAACTACTAACATGGCCAAGACCAAAGAGCTTTCCAAAGACACTAGAGACTAAATTGTACACCTCCACAAGGCTGGAAAGGGCTACGGAAAAATTGCCAAGCAGCTTGGTGAAAAAAGGTCCACTGTTGGAGCAATCATTAGAAAATGGAAGAAGCTAAACATGACTGTCAATCCCACTCGGACTGGGGCTCTATGCAAGATCTCACCTCGTGGGGTCTCAATGATCCTAAGAAAGGTGAGAAATCAGCCCAGAACTACACGGGAGGAGCTGGTCAATGACCTGAAAAGAACTGGGACCACCGTTTCCAAGGTTACTGTTGGTAATACACTAAGACGTCATGGTTTGAAATCATGCATGGCACGGAAGGTTCCCCTGCTTAAACCAGCACATGTCAAGGCCCATCTTAAGTTTGCCAATGACCATTTGGATGATCCAGAGAAGTCATGGAAGAAAGTCATGTGGTCAGATGAGACCAAAATAGAACTTTTTGGTCATAATTCCACTAACTGTGTTTGGAGGAAGAAAAATGATGCGTACCATCCCAAGAACACCATCCCTACTGTGAAGCATGAGGGGGTAGCATCATGCTTTGGGGGTGTTTTTCTGCACATGGCACAGGGCGACTGCACTGTATTAAGGAGAGGATGACCGGGGCCATGTATTGCGAGATTTTGGGGAACAACCTCCTTCCCTCAGTTAGAGCATTGAACATGGGTCGAGGCTGGGTCTTCCAACATGACAATGACCCGAAGCACACAGCCAGGAGAACCAAGGAGTGGCTCTGTAAGAAGCATACCAAGGTTCTGGCCTTGGCCAGTCTCCAGACCTAAACCCAATAGAGAATCTTTGGAGGGAGCTCAAACTCTGTGTTTCTCAGCGACAGCCCAGAAACCTGACTGATCTAGAGAAGATCTGTGTGGAGGAGTGGGCCAAAATCCCTTCTTCAGTGTGTCAAACCTGGTGAAAAACTACAGCAAACGTTTGACCTCTGGAACTGCAAACAAAGGCTATTGTAACAAATATTAACATTGATTTTCTCAGGTGTTCAAATACTTATTTGCAGATGTATCATACAAATAAAAAGTTAAAAAAATCATATATTGTGATTTCTATTTTTTTTTTATGTCTCTCACAGTGGACATGCACCTTGATAACAATTTCAGACCCCTCCATGATTTCTAAGTGGGAGAACTTGCAAAATAGCAGGGTGTTCAAATACTTATTTTCCTCACTGTATATGCTAACAATGTTGACCATTTAGTTAGGGTGACCAGATTTCCTGGTACTAAAACCGGGACACTTTGCGGACCCTTTTAACGTAAACAAATGCCAGCCCAGGTCAGACATAGACACAGACAGATTTTTTGCCAACAGCGCACATAGGCCTACTGCTCACAGCACAACGGGTTATCTCAGTTAATATTCAGGAATTTTCTTGGTATGTAGTCTACATATCTAAGAAATAATATTAAAAGACATTTAGTGAGTTTTGTGTGGGACCAACTTTAATTTTCCAAATTAAAGCATTCTTTTGGAAAATGCACCCACTGCACTTTGTGAAAATGTATTTTTCCTTGCATGGCACTATACAAATTATTTGGAACTCCTGCCACATGCTTGAACTAAAGTTATGGTAACACTTTACGGTAAGGGAACAAGAATGATGAATTGAGTTAATGAGTTAATTCATGATTTGTGCATTACTTCATTCCTTTATCTTATGAATCATCAGGAATTGAGTTCATAGCCTCTCATTCATGAGTTCATAGCCTGTCATTAATGGCCTCATGAATGAACAACACATCAACTAAATCATTAGGAAAGATGGGTACATCATTATGCAAAAGTTGTATTGTTTCCGAATTTGAGCAGTGATGAACACCAGTAATGTTTTTGCCAAAAAATAAATAATCATAATCATGCTTAATAAATCAAAATTCATAATGATGTCCCCACTTACCTAATGCTTTAGTTGTGTTGTTCATGTATGACGTCACAAATGATAGACTATGAACACATCAATTCCTGATGATTAATGGCATATTAAGGAATGCAGTAATACATAAATCATTAATTACATAATGCATAATAATACATACATCAATTAATTCATACATGTATTTATGATAATTCATGTACCCTTACCGTAAACTGTTACCAGTGTTATACTAACCGACAACACACACAAATCTCATTTGATAGAGTAGATAACTTCCCTATTGGAAAACATTCATTTTATATATTTGTTAGAGGAGTGAGCGAGAATGCTGACTTTGGCATTGTCGTAGTCACTACGACGTAGTGTAGCCTAGCTAGCTAGTGATATAGCCTAACCATTAAAATTAGACAATAAAGAAGAGGCATTGTTCACAAATATACATTATAATGCTGGCTGCACAGATTATCCGACTATGTAATCGCTGACAACTGGGACAATTTCATAGTAGTTGGGGACCGAGACATTTTAGCGTCCCGACAGGCTTTTGTTTGAACTCGGGACACGCAACTCAAAATCGTGACTGTCCCTGTAAAAGCGGTACGTCTGGTCACCCTTGTTTAGCATGTTAGCATGCTAACATTAGTTTGTTAGCATTATAGAGTAGATCTAACCAGTCAATTTGATTGGTCAACTAGACATTTAGAATGTGCTGAAATCAGCATGACAGCACACCCAGAGCCATTTGAGCCCACCCACCTGGCGCATCTTACAAAAATATCACTCCGCAATGTTTCAACATTACGGAGTTAAATTAAAACATGTTTCAAAACATTTGTATTCATGTAAGTAATTCTGGAAACACAATGGAACACATAAAGCTTGCCAACTAGTATATAAAGTGAGTCATGAGATTTAAAGCCCATGTTGCAGGTTAACCACCACTGTTGATTATTGGGTACAAACAGCACTCAAGATATGTATATCATTTTTAAAAATGTCTCCAAATAGTGTTAAAAGTTAGTTTTTGGTCATTTTTGGTGTTCGCGGGTTTATGAAGTCAATTCGGTGATGACGTCACAATGGGGAGCGAAGTCTCAGCCTGGCACTAAAACTGCGGTGACTGACTGGGATGTGGAAGAGGAGGAAAAGCCACCAGCCAAATAATTACGAACCTGCCAGACGTGAGAGGGCAAATGAGGAATTGTCAAGATTGTGGGGAAATCTCCTTAATTTATCTCCTTCATTTATCTCCTTTATTTAGCAACGCAGCAGTGCATACAATGACTTTACTTTTTACTGTCAGTGAATAGCACCGAGTGAACGTCAATGTTTTCTTTCGATCTACAGTGATCATGTCGTTAGTTCAGATAAGTACTGGTACACTTATCTAGATATAGGAATAGAAGGCATCTCAGAGTGTTATTTCTAAGTGTTTACCTCTTTCTCCGGTGAAAACGTGTCGCTGTGTTAGGCAGGTGCTTGTGTGTGTGGTGGCGAAGCTGCGGTGGAGAGTGGGTGCTGTAGGGAAGCTCGCCCCGCGATCAGCTGATCTGAAGATGCCTAAATCCGTTTGTGACATTTCAGGCAGGATCATGGTCCTCCCCAACCAGCACGCATCAGTATTGTAATTGTTTATATTTACTTTACCATTCCTTTTAGACTGAGTCATATGAAAGGCTCCTTATCCCTAAACAAGAAGTTAACTGCATACAGACAGGCTGTAAAAACGTCTTATGACAGTATCAAGACAATCATTATGGGCCGTTATAGCCATTCCCCTTGATGTCATATAATCTAAAGAACACAGAATAAGATATGGTGATACCTCATAATAGCAGTGTTAGAAACACCAATCCACTACTTTTACCACTGCTACAGTAGCTACTAGTACTGCGCATTTGAGAAACTCTATGACAATATAGCTTTACTCCAGATGTAGTGTAGGAAAGAAGTGAGAAGTGACCAGTAAATGTAAATGTGCTGTATTTATATAGCGCTTTTCTAGTCTTAACGACTACTCAAAGCGCTTTTACATCATACAGGATGCATTCACCATTTACACACATTCATACACTGTGGCCGAGGCTGCCGTACAAGGTGCCACCTGCTCATCAGCTAAACAGTCACACACATTCACACTCCGATGCGCAGAAACGATATGCGTGTCTCCATTTCAAACATCACTGCAGGTTGATTGTGGGTGACAACGCTGTCGTGTTAGCTTACCGAAACTATACTGCCGAAGTTGCTGGCTGGCTACACAACGTTAGCTATATCCGTTAGCATCCGTACAGGCTAACTATAGCCAGTTAGCTTTGTGTGTAACGTAACAAAAACCCACCCATCTTGTAGGAGCGAAGCTTACTATTTCGTTCAATACAATTATGGTACAAAAGGTGCACTAATGCCACATGTATGATGTTGACAACCTGGACGCATATATAGGCAACACCAAAGGCAGTCGGAATATTTACCTAGCAGGCTAGGCTAACGCTGTTGTGCTAATGTCCGGCGGCGTAGCGTTATCTAGATGTCTATACTTGTGAAAAGCCGAACAACATCCCCATCTAAGCTGTGTTTCACTTTCCCTCCAATATTATTATAAATATAATAAAGTCACATGGAGTCGGTCGAGACCATAGACTGTTAATATTAAAAGACCAATAGCCACATTAGGCCAGACCAGTGGCAAATACAACGCAGACTGCTCTGTTTGCTCCCCAATGTGACGTCATGCAATGCATTGTGGGGGAAAAAAGGAAACACTGTAAAATTGTGCCTACTTTTCGTATTATATTCAGTTTTGCGATATTCAACACCATCAAATACAATGGATAACAGTTCAAATATTTACTACCAACAAGCAAATTGCAGAAATTCGTTGCAAAATTAAACCTGCAACATGGGCTTTAACGTTGCAATGTTTTGAAGTTAACTTTCACTGGAAGGGTTTTGAGTCAGCTGTGTTGGGGCTATTTTGAAAATAGCTGCTAAAGGTTTTCATGGACATAGAGGAGCTAAATCTGCCAATGGAAACATTCATTTTTTCAGCAGATATCTTAGTTACAACAAGATTGAGCTAGCAAAGCAGTTTGGTGTTTATATGTGTGGCAGTTGATTAGTTTGGGAAATCCCACAATCTCTACAATGCTAACGTTAGCTTAAGTTGCCTGGCTAAGTAAAGTTAACATTTTACAGGGATAGGAAATTCTCTCTGTTGTTTGAAGTTTGGGAACTTTTAGTATCTAAATCTATCCATGGAAAAAAATAGCTTAATTTGACTGGCTGACCAAACACAGAGGGACTAAATATTGTCTCACAATATGAATACAGTTTGATTATAACTTTATTTTGTTGCTAACCGTTGTTGTCTATTACACTTGAGGGTTTGATTCAACGTTATATTATTGGCATGACGTTAAATCCTCTAGTGTAATATTGCTTAATTACACAACAATTACACAAAACAGCTGATCTAATGGGAATGCCATTAGTTTTGCAGGTATTTAGTGATAAACCAAAGTATTGTACATGTTGTCAGTGTGGCTAAAAAGGAAAAGTAAATATTTTCAATTAAAATTCAGTATATAACAGAATAAACTTGGCAGCTTTTCAGTACAAGTACAATGTAACTGATAAACTGGAATGGTTTGGTCAACATAAGGAATAATGATTGACAAAAAAAAAAAAAATTAAACCATGCTGCTAAATTACAGCATAACATAAAAAATATTATTTTATTACCACCAGCCATGTTAAGGTATTGTTTTGGATCTCAGACGTTCTGAGGGCTCAGAAGCTCTGGACTTTCGTTTCATTAATTGAACGTTTAATTCTGAATATTGAATGCTTAAGGCAACATTAGATAACACCCACAGTTGAATGATTCTGAATATACTAATTTGTTAACTGGAAAGATCTTTGACTGCAATTGACAGTTAGTTATCAGCTCTGCTTCAGATTGTTTGATGGTCTCTGTGTTGATGCCACACATGGTTTGTGCCCAAGCTATCAAATGCCCTTCCTTTCACATGATCAGCTCTTTTGTGGCCTCTCTGTGCCTCTGCCTTTTGCACACGCTCAGTTTTACCGCACACGCTTGGTGTCTCAGTACTTCTGTACACGCTCACTGGCTCTGAATACAATAAAGCCTGAGGTATCCCTGGTATTTGTCTAGCCCCCGCAGAAGCTCACTCCACTTCTGACACATACAGTTTCTGAGGAACAGGCCGTTATAACAGGCACTCAACCCTGAGCTAATTTCTATGTTTGTGTTGAGAAATGTACTATGAGCATGGTGCTGTATGTAGCATGTATTGACGTTTAATAAAGTGAAGGGTCATTTTGTGAGGTGGAACAGAGGCTGAAAAGAATGTCAGGGTCAGTATACCTCATTTAGTTAGACAGAGTAACTCAGGGGGTGTCATGTCAAAATTCCTGCAGTGTTCTTTCCTTCGGTTGACAGGTTTGGACAGGTCCTTATGGTGTTACCACTGTCAACTTTTAAACTATAGTGTAAGCTCTACTTAGCAGTCACAGCAGACATTAATTAAGAAGTTGCTTCATTCAACTTTGTTCTGTTGGAAAACAGATATAGAGTGCCGCCCATAGCAGGTTTTGGGAGTAAAAATACAATGCAATTTCGCCATTGATAATTGGAGAATACGCCATAAAATCGTAACCGTCGATGGCAGGCTTAAAACCAGCTACGACATGACTAAGCAATTGTATATTCTCATATAGATGCCAAAAGTTCATGGGGCATTCGGCTTACCGCTAGCTGACAGTTGGATGAGGTCTAAAATAATGAAATTGAAACTAAACGCTGGGAAAAGCAGGCTACAGCTGATGTAACAGCTGTTATATACAGTATTTTAACGGTTATTATCAGGTTTTATTTGAGGAACTTTTAAAGTTATTACATGCTGTCTCAGCTAGCGGTGTAACACGTACAAAGTCTTCTACCTTTTTTAATTTTCTGTTAATTTTTTCACTCAAAATGATATGTTGTATGCTTATGAGTCATGCTGTAGCTGGTTAGCGTTCACACCGCCAGCGACTTGAGCTGCAAAAAAGCTCTGGGACGCCCGCCAAGGGACGCTTGCAGGGGACGCTGAAGCGCTTTCTTCTACGGCGTTCTTATTTTTAATCGGTGTTTGAGCAACTGAATTGCCTTCGCCGCCAGAAATTTTTGTCATTTTATGTGTATCTCACTGGATAATTATGGATAGTTGTGTTTGGTGCTGCTGTTGTTTTGTATGCTCATTTCCCTCGTTATGATGAATCATCAACCCACTGGACACACCGACTATCTGCTACTTTTTTATTTTTTTTTTAACTGGGTTAGACATATCATAAATGATAGGAAACCCAGGGATGATGAGCTTCTCCTCCACGGAACAAATGTTTTTCGAAAAGATTACATTCGGAATCAGTCAGCTGAAGGACTTTTTTCGAAAATGACCATAGCTCATTACCATAAAGTTGAAAAAACTTTCAGATTATCTTGGCAGCTGAGAGAAGCCAGCTTCCATTGAAAATGAATGACTTCCGGTATCTTTAGACGCTCAAGTCGCTGGCGGTGTGAACGGACAGTTAGGCAGGGGTGACCACACTTTTTCAGCTTGCGAGCTACTTTTAAAATGACCAAGTCAAAATTATCTACCTACTATAAAAATGCAAAAACATATATTTATATTGTTCATATATTTATTTATAAATATATTGAAAATTATATTAAGGTGACCAGATTTCTCAGACAAAATCCGGGGACATTTTCAGCTCAGAAGCGTATATACCTCCAAAACAGGTTTATCTTTGTAAAACTTAAAACGGGGACACTAGACCTAGAGCTGAGTATCAGATACAATATAAACTATTGAGGAAAAATTTTCCTTTGACATTGATGCAGTATGAAACGAGATCGCTGCAGTCGGCAGCAGAGAAACAAGCTACAATGGAAATTAATAAGATAATTGTCCAGCTTGTATTTACGTTCATAAAGTGCTCGTTTTGCTACTGACAGACTCAGATTAATATTCTAAGTGTCTGATAACATTATGGAAAGAATTTCTAAGGAGGTTAACCTTTCTGTTAAAAATTAAGATCATCCATCTCTCCAGCCCACTCTCTAGCATTGGTCACCCTGTCATTTCATTGTAATATCAGAGTGAATTCAGCGGTATGCACCCACGCTTCGAACAGCCCTTTTCAAACAATAAATAGTGGGAGTAAGTGTGACTTTTATAGTTGTTTAGTTTTCAAAAACAATTTAAAAAAGCTGGTTATGTCTATTTTAATGTTTTTGCACAAGTTGAGCAGGCTGAGGTACGGAGTGGATGGCTAGCTCCCTTCTTTAACTGTCTATGCTAGCTCCAAGTAATCCGAAAGTGTGGAAATTATTTCCATTGAAGGACAATGTTACAGTCGTTGTGTGCATGGACGGTCTCTAAATCATCTGCAACCAGGAGATGAAGGAGAGCTCAGATCCAAAACACCTAGCACATCTTTGTCTGGCGGCTAGCGCGACCAGTGCAGGTGCTAGTGCCACTGACTCGCGTGTGGATGATAGCCTGTGGATCTGTCTTCGGTGTAGATCTGTCTTCAGTGTATCTGTCTTCAGTGAATGAGCCCGCAACTCAACCAGTGGTCTTCTGTTTTAGCGAGTTTTATTGTGTAGGACCGCCAGAGGAACAGTAAGGTGTGTGAATGCGTTATATGAGATATATGGATTAAAATAATCGATTCATAACGCTACAGAGTTGCAGGCGCGTTTCTATATCAGCTGTTACTGTTGACAAGTTTTTTCCCCTCGTGGTTTTCTCTTGTTATGGCCAATGATGCTTTAGGGCTTGTTAATGTGATTTATTTCCTTTTGTTAAACATGTTTATAAGATGAATTATTACACTAAAGTAACAGCTTGTCTCGGTAGGAAATAACCTCAGTCTTGTTTTACATGGCAGACGTTCGTTGATTCAAACTGTTGGGCAGTGTGGTTGAAAACTTAAAACAATTAAACAGAATTGTGAAATATTCTGTCTCATGTTAGCAGAACTAAACTATGTTTATACTAAGTGTCTATACAATTATTAAGGCTTCACTTTATATTTTAACATCAATTGTCTCAATGATAATTATATTACATATGTTGTATAATGAATGGATATCATTGACTCACATACTAGCTCTAAAGAGGAGATGGCCAAAAAGATGACGTGAACATCAATATTTCATTAACATTTTTACTGTTTGCCTGCTTGTTTTAATTTAATGCTAGTTTGTTGTTCAATATTTGTTGTTAATTTAAAAAAAAAAAAAAAACAGTATGATGGAAATGAAAAGGATGACTTTCTAATTACCTTTCAATACCAAGAGGACTTGGAAATCTTTTTCAAACATTGTATTGATGAACACCCCCTACATGACACTGTGGGGTCCCTGAGCAGCTCCTTCAGCAGAAGACTGATACCCCCCCCTACACGACACTGGGGGGTCCCTGAGCAGCTCCTTCAGCAACAGACAGACCCCCACAGTGTAAGAAGGAGAGGTACCGCAGGTCATTCATCCCAGCCGCTGTCAGACTCTACAACACCTGCACCACCTGATAATGTTGTAGTTGGTGTCCCTGTTTTTTTCATCTACTCCACACACTCTCTGTATATCATTATTATCTGTATTTATATTTTTACATTACTTTTTCAATATTATTGATGGTCACAGGTAAATATAATTTATATTATGGTTACCTACTTTTGCTTTATTACTTTAATTACATATTTAATTTAATTTTAACGTCACTCACTTACACTGCAATATTGTTTCTTGTACTATGGCAACCGCACTTTACAAAATCTTTATTTGACGCCACTTTACTTTCAGTCTAACTTCTGCTCATTGTCTGTTGTTTGCCTGTTTTTCTTGTGTGTTTACTTGTTTGTTTGTTTGTTTTGCTTTTTTGCTGCTGTAACAAGGAAATTTCCCCGCTGTGGGATGAATAAAGTATCTAATCTAATCTAATTATTGTTGTTGTTATTATGGTTGTATATATATGTTATTAAACTTATTTTCAGAATTATTGGTGTTTTTATGTATGTATAAAAATATATATTTATAGTATATAAATATACACATATATACATTATATAATATATATGATATATATTATAGTCTCATGATCCTTTAATTTTGATAACATTAAAAAAGTATCAGGTTACAATTGATTATGATAAATACACATTCAAATATTCCACTTTTTTCATCATTTAATGCATTATTTGGGGTAATTTAATGTTTTGTGAAATGTGTCAATTTTGTATTTCATAATTTGTAAGTTCATTATTTTAAATTGCTGCATTTTGCCACATCCATTAAGGTTTCTTGTCCCTCTTCGCACACTGTATTAAATGAGTTGGGTAGTGGGCGGTTGGAGACAGTTTTGACCCTCAACGTTTAACCCCGCCCTCAACGTTTAACCCCGCCCACATTGAGGTCTGCGGGTCTGCAGTCAGGGGTACATGTTTTTTAAAACATAAATGTCCGCGAAATTGTGTTTGCTAAACCCACCAGACTCCATGTAAATAATCAGTAATTTTAGCATCGTAAAATACGACTTTCTAAAACATCTCTGAGCTCTGAACAGCGCTGCTCGATCGGCTCCGTTTGGTCAGAGTTTTCTTTCTTTCATTCCAATTTTGGGTCTGTCAGTCACAGTGAAAACTGGGGACATTTCCGGGGACAGGTCACCAAAATCAGGGACTGTCCCCGGAAACGTCCGGGGACGTCTGGTCACCCTAAATTATATGTACAATATAAGTTGGTCAACCTTGCATAACTGCATTAATCCATATGCACAATACAACTGTACATTTTTTTGTCGTCACCTCACTCAATGGAATCAGCCAGGGATGCATGGCTGTAGCTGCTGATAGCCAGCCTCAAGCATGTTACCAAATGATCATTAGTCGTGGTGGAATGGTATTTGGACTTAATAATCTTCATGTGGGAAAAGGCTGACTCACCTAAATAAGTGGAGCCGAACAATGCGGTCAAGGAGGTAGCACATTTCCTCATGTTGGGGTACTTTTCCTCTGTCAGCAAGTTCCAAAACTGTCCATGAGTCCTAGACTTGAGCTCAATGTCAGCTTGCAGTGTCAGGATCTCATTCTCCACTCCAGACGAGTTCAGGTGAAACAGTGTTGCGATTTTTGATGCAAGTAAATCCACTTCAGCATCTTCCCGAAAAGGGTAGCACATGAATGTTGCAACTGGCTCCAATAATGCAAAGTCTTGAAACCGTTCAATCTGCTCTGTGTAGCATCAACTGTCAAGTTGCGCACACGCCTTCCCTTGTGTCTCCAGTTCTGATATGAGGTTCTGAAAGTTTGTCAAATCATGGCGCTGCAGCTTTGCGCACAGATGTTGCATTTTTTGTTTGAACGCATTAACTAAGCTGATCATATTGACCACTGTTTTGTCTTTTCCTTGCAGTTCAACATTAAGGTCATTCAACATTTTGGTCAGATTGGTTAAAAAATGCTAAGTCTAATAGCCACTGAGGGTCATTTAGCTGGTTGTATTCTGCATGTTTACACACAAGGAAAAACTCTTTAATCTCTTGACAGAGCTCTCGAAATCTTTGTAAGAATTTCCCTCGACTAAGCCATCTTACGTCAGCGTGTAGCAACAATTCAGTGTGGTCACAGTCCGCCCTCTCCAGATGCACACGGAACAGCCGTCTTTGAAGAGATCTGGCGCGAATAGAACAGGCGATTTTCGTTGCCACATCCATTATCTCTTTCATGTTGAGCATTTTTGTGCATAACGCTTGTTGGTGTATTATGCAGTGGTAATTGAGGAAGTCGGGGAAGGCATCATCCCTGCATTTAGCAATAAATCCATTTGAGCGGCCAACCATCACGGGCGGGCGCACCGTCCGTGGTAATGGACACCAATTTGCACCCTGGAAGCCGAGTTTTCTCAATAAAGTTTTTGAAAGATTGAAAAATGTCCTCTCCCCGTGTGTGTTCTTTCATGGGCAGTACTGTTAACAGCTCCTCTTTTGCAGTCATATAAACACCATACAAAAAAAAATGCACAACTGGGCTGTGTCACTCACATCTGTAGACTTGTCTAAATGCAGTGAGAAACACTCGCAGTCTGCAATATCCCTCCTACTGGTCATTGTTCCATTATCTTTATTGTGACTATTATTGCCACTGTTCATCACACCCCCAACCGTCAGACACTGCCTACCAAGAGCCTGGGTCTCTTTCTCGGTCACATCCTCGGCCATTGCTTCACAGCGCCGTGTAACTGTACTTCTTGACAGCCGGAGAGATTTGATTGAAGATACTATGTCAGGTTTGTTTTTAAAGTCTTGAAACAACGAATCAGCCGCTTCAACAAATGCCTCTTTAATCATCTCTCCGTCTTGGAAGGATTTGTTGTGTTTAACGATGATGTGACTCACCCGGAACGATGCTTTGGTGGCGGTCTTTGCTTTTGTGGTAAGCTGTGAGAAAAAGGCCTGCTGTCCAGACAACTGGGATTTTAGTTCTTTCTCCTTTCTCCTTCTCAGTTCACTTTTTGGAGGGAATTCAGTGTTGTAGCTTTTATGAACAGTCCGAAAATGCCGCTCCACATTTCCCTTCTTCTGAATAGCAATGGTAGATTTGCAGATGAGGCAAATGGACATTGTGGAAAAAAAGTCCTCCTCCCATTCTGTATGGAAGTGGTAGGTTTTTGGCTTTTTACTTGGTCCAGCTCCCCCACTCATTTTTATACCTTTTTTTTGAGATTATTAGAAATAACTTAGCTAGGCTAACTCGGCAACTCGCTAGCTTGCTGGAATTTTGCCGCTGCTGCCTGCACATGCGTGCTGAGTGCTGACCCATGTGTCAGAAAAAAATCAGATGTTAGACTGGTTGTCCTGTATGTCAATCAAGTGACAAATGTCATAGTAAGGATGGATGATTGGCTGACGAAAATATCAGACGTTAGACTGGTATGTCAATCAAGTGACAAATAGTATATTGGCATAGTGAGGATGGATGAAAGGCTGACATTTTTTTTTTTTTTTTTTTAATGCCATGCAATCTACCTCCACTGCCTTTGCAATCGACCGGTAGATCGCGATCCACGTAATGAGAACCCCTGGCCTAAGGCATGGTATAAAACTCTTTATATATGGATTCTTCCGTCAATGGGAGAAATGAATGGGAAATTTACTTCTGGAAACCAAGGTTTCTCGAAGGAGGGGTTGGACTGTTGAGCTCTATATGCTCATTAAAATCTTGTTTTTTTACTTTAAAGGGCCAGGCCAGAGATTGTAAAATATATATTTAAGACAGATGAATGGTTTGGTTTTGTCTCTCCGATCTTATTATCAACCTCATTTCCAGTCAAAGCAGGCAGCTGTTTTAGTTACAGTATATGCTAAGCTAATTCGTTAAGCACGGTTGATATTTCTATACCTTTAAACTGAATGCAGAAGCAGGCATTAGGGATCTAGGCTAACAAACATGTTTACAGTATATATATATATACAGTGAGGAAAATAAGTATTTGAACACCCTGCTATTTTGCAAGTTCTCCCACTTAGAAATCATGGAGGGGTCTGAAATTGTCATCGAAGGTGCATGTCCACTGTGAGAGTTAAAAATATCCAGAAATCACAATGTATGATTTTTTAACTATTTATTTGTATGATACAGCTGCAAATAAGTATTTGAACACCTGAGAAAATCAATGTTAATATTTGGTACAGTATCCTTTGTTTGCAGTTCCAGAGGTCTAATGTTTCCTGTAGTTTTTCACCAGGTTTGCACACACTGCAAAAGGGATTTTGGCCCACTTCTCCACATAGATCTTCTCTAGATCAGTCAGGTTTCTGGGCTGTCACTGAGAAACACTGATTTTGAGCTCCCTCCAAAGATTCTCTATTGGGTTTAGGTCTGGAGACTGGCTAGGCCACGCCAGAACCTTGATATGCTTCTTACAGAGCCACTCCTTGGTTATCCTGGCTGTGTGCTTTGGGTCATTGTCATGTTGGAAGACCCAGCCTCGACCCATCTTCAATGCTCTAACTGAGGGAAGGAGGTTGTTCCCCAAAATCTCGCAATATATGGCCCCGGTCATCCTCTCCTTAATACAGTGCAGTCGCCCTGTCCCATGTGCAGAAAAACACCCCCAAAGCATGATGCTACCACCCCCATGCTTCACAGTAGGGATGGTGTTCTTGGGATGGTACTCATCATTCTTCTTCCTCCAAACACGGTTAGTGGAATATGACCACATGACTTTCTCCCATGACTCCTCTGGATCATCCAAATGGTTATTGGCAAACTTAAGACGGGCCTTGACATGTGCTGGTTTAAGCAGGAGAACCTTCCGTGCCATGCATGATTTCAAACCATGACGTCTTAGTGTATTACCAACAGTAACCTTGGAAACGGTGGTCCCAGCTCTTTTCAGGTCATTGACCAGCTCCTCCCGTGTAGTTCTGGGCTGATTTCTCACCTTTCTTAGGATCATTGAGACCCCACGAGGTGAGATCTTGCATGGAGCCCCAGTCCGAGGGAGATTGACAGTCATGTTTAGCTTCTTCCATTTTCAAATGATTGCTCCAACAGTGGACCTTTTTTCACCAAGCTGCTTGGACATTTCCCCGTAGCCCTGGACAGCTCTTTGGTCTTGGCCATGTTAGTAGTTGGATTCTTACTGATTGTATGGGGTGGACAGGTGTCTTTATGCAGCTAACGACCTCAAACAGGTGCATCTAATTTAGGATAATAAATGGAGTGGAGGTGGACATTTTGAAGACAGACTAACAGGTCTTTGAGGGTCAGAATTGTAGCTGATAGACAGGTGTTCAAATACTTATTTAGAGCTGTATCATCCAAATAAATAGTTAAAAAATCATACATTGTGATTTCTGGATTTTTTTTTAGATTATGTCTCTCACAGTGGACATGCACCTACGATGATAATTTCAGAACCCTCCATGATTTCTAAATGGGAGAATATATATATATACATATATACATATATACTGTACTGTTAAAAATTGGTGGCACTTGAATTAGAAGTAATGATTTTATTGCAGAATGCTCACAGTACATGGCCATTTTGTATATTGTCAAATGTCACAATACTTTATCCAATATTGTCTGGAAAAAAACAACAACAAAGCAAAAGATGAATTGGGTTAATTTAGGAAGAATGGGAGTTTATGTTGTTTTCACTGTTTAAAAGAATGCAATTCTCAAATTAGATAAAAAGTACAGCATGGTGTCTGGGCATATTAAAAGTCCTGGCTCAGATCTTTCCGTGCTTCGCTGCCATTCCGTGCTCAGTGCTGCTTTCGAACCAATCATAGGCTTTACCGTGGGGTGCGTGCCATACATAGAGCTGCAGATAAAATGAGCAATAATGCCCAAGAAAGACTGTGTTTCTTATTTCAAACTACACAATTAAGCAATTGTATAAGAAGTACAAATGCAATCAATTTAATCAAAGTGTTTCAAAGTTGGCAGCTGGAAACCTCAAACACTTCTAATGAACTGAGCCTTTGGAGATAATCTCACCAGATGTTACAAAGCACATAGCTGTTGCTGGAAATGAAACCACACATACTTCTATCAAAAGCTGATGAAAAGTAGTCAACTCACACTCATTCTGATAATGTACTGTGCTGCACAACACTCCCAAAGATCATAAATACTCATTATCAGCTCAATTAAATTAAATCAAAGGCATAACTTTCTGTCAGTGATATGGGACTCTTGTCTTCAGCTGATGCTTCCAGTAACAGCAGAGGGGATTTTCTTTAAAGGATACATTATGGAAATTGCAGCAAATTGCAAGAGACAATTTCTCACATTGAGCACACAAATGAGTGTGTCGTTTTTTTTTTACAGGAAAAAACACGCAGACAGAAAAAGGCGCTGTCCAGCAACCCAACCCCGTAGGGTCCCACGTCATCACACATTCCGAACATTTAAAGGGGCCGTGATGCCCCAACAGTCATAATTAAATGAAGTGACTAAGGGCAGTAAATTACATGTATAACATTTATCACTTCATGAGGAACCACAATAAGAACAAAGTGCTGAGTTTAGTCAACAGAGTGTAGAACCACACTTAACAACAAAGGTGAATTATGTATGCTCACTACAACATCAACATTTTATGTGTCAGCTATGAACAGAAACATTTTTCTTTTTCCTTGGAATGACTTTCACAAACCAAACTGGAGCAACATGGATTCCCCAAGGATATCAAAGTAGGCTTGGGGAAAAACAGGAAGTAATCATTCGATCAGATTGCAGATAACCAAACAACGCTGGGTTTCAGTTCAGAGGTCATTCCCCTCCCAAAGTTGTCATGCAACCACCATGTAATATACTCTAGGCTCAAAAATAGAACTGAGAGCAGTTATTGACCCAGTATCTCACTTGTATCTCACAAGGAATGCTGAATATTTCCCTCTTCCTCATGTGAGCCGGAACAGCCACAGGAGAAAACTTTACTGTCTGGGTTGTTTTGCTCGATAATTGCATCCAAACATCAGTTTACTCACATTATCTCCTCACTTGAAATATAATTATATAAAAATATACACACATTCTCCAAATTTCCACATGGTGGAGCATGTTCTCAGAGCCTGAAAAGCATTTCTAATGAGGAACAGACTTTGGCATGGGCTGAAGAATAAATCAATGATCTGCTAAGGACATAATATGATATATCTAAAGATCTCCACCAGCACAACATGAAACATCCATGACCAATGTTGACTCTTATATCCTCCTCCCAGCCAATGACAACACACAACGCATTCTCATGAACGAGTTTGTATCATATTGTACAAAAATGTATGCACACCAAATCCTACGGTGTTCTACGAAAATAGGCATCAGCCGGCTGGTCACAGGACGCCGGCTACAGAGCTCTGTGAGCTGTCAGTCCTATTAGCGGCCTTTGGTAGTTAAATTTAGCCGATTACTGGTTAGCAGGTTACTGGGAGCCGGCTACGGGGGCACCGGGAGCTGATGGTCCTTTAAGGGTACGTGACAGGTGAGTTTAGCTGTCAAAAAGTGAACATTATGCGGTGACAACAGTTCATTTTAGGCACCAAATGAGTAGTTAGGTTTAGGAAAAAGATCAAGTTTTGGATTAAAACACTCCCGAAGAACAAACATTTTCCTGGGTAAAAGTCTTTTTTTTTCCCGCGGGAAACAAATTCCTCTCCCTGGCTTAAAAGTGCTGTGTTTTCCAACCCATCCACCTCCTCCTTTCTTCCACAGTCAATGTGGTGCAGACAGCAATAAATATGTTAAAAAGATACAAAATTAAAGCGCTTTACATTTCGTAGCTGTATGTTCGAATGGGTCATGAGAACAGCCTGGAAAACAGCACAGTTTCAGGGCTCCAGCTGGCCTCAGCTTGACTCTAGTAGCTGGTATCCTGCTCTGCTCACCCCTCATGATATGGGTAAAGGCGGCCTGCCAATTCTCATAGACATAATAGTGCTTTTGGTTGTGGATGGAGCAGGATGGGAAATGGACAACCACAAGCTGATTGCAAAAGGGTGGCCTGTGGCACAGCTACTGGAATTCCAGTGGGAAGACACACTCCTTAGCAAGTAATGTATCACTTGCTCTCTTTCCAAGGATGTGCGCCAGACATTGACACACCACTGTGGATGTGGTCAGATAGTCTAATTGTCAAAGAGTTAGACAAAGAAATATCCCCCTCGGATACTCTTACTTACTCATCAATCTGAGATGTTTAATGCATTCCAGGAGTTGTTTTCCAATGAAGTGTTACATTAGGTAACATTTAATTCTACAGTTTCCCACAAAGTTTGCCCTGTTTCCATCTCCATGACAACATGCCTCAATTTACTGCAATACATGGACGTCACGTCGGTGTCAAGAGGCACAGCAGTAATGATAGTAAGCAATTATAGTAATGAGTGACCGTCGGCAAGTTTTTCCCATTAATAAAATGAAAGAGTTATTCCGCATACTCCAAATGCAGCGTGACTGTGGCTGCACTGCATTCTCGTCTTTTGTGCTGTTTGTATCTGTGACTTGTTTGTGGTGATTTCTCCCAGTTTGACTGTTTTTAAGTAGCATATTGATTTTTCAGTTAGACAACTCAAGTTTGAAATGTTTATTATAACAGCAGAACACTGTGTTTGGTGGCCAGACTCCCACCTCATCACTCCTCGCTGGGTATACATGATATATTGGGGAGTGATGATAAAATAGCTTCCCCCTGGCCAGAGCCTGCAGGTGGATGCTGGGGTGGTGGGGCTGAAAGCAGGTGCAGGGCAGCAGCAGCATTGGCAAGGCAAAAATGGGGAAATGTGCAGCTTAAATAGACCACCAACTTGAGCGGGTGTGTTTGGTAAATAATACGTGGGCATGTCACGTAAGTGTACAGCTGTTTTGGTCTCCACCAATCCCTGAGGGAAATATCTGGCTCTTTAGTTGCTAATCATCTTTGTTTTACCAGCTAGTCTCTAACTTTTTATTATTTATTATTTTATCAGAGCCTGTTTGTTAAAAACAACTACCTGCTGCAGTTGTAATCTGGTTAGTGAGCATGAAAACATGAAACCTTTGTAATGTGATAATGCTCCTATAGTTTGTCCCAAAGATCGATCTCCATCACATTTTACATTGTTAATGTTAATACAAAATGTTGATTAGTGCAGCTTCATGAGCTAAAACTGTTGTCAATATTTCTGAGGAACTGAAACCAAAACCTTACAGTGATATTTCACCTTATTTCAGATTGATAACCTTTGGCCATTTAAACGTCAACCCCAGCTATGTTATCATGTGTCTAGTAAAGTGTAATGAATCAATTGTTCCTTTAAAGGTTTAAATCCTACTGAAAGTTAATGTACTATCTTGTAATTAAAAAAGAGAATAAAGGTTGCACACCAAAAAAGAGTCAAGACTCTAACAATGAAAACTAGTGTCAAATTGTTTACTGAGCCCACAAACAGCAGAATAAGTTGCATAGCTACAGCATAATTTTAAATCCTGAACTCTTGCTATCCTTGCTCTTGAACTCTACTTTTCACTTCATGCTCAATTTGTACTGTTGCTAAAATAGGCACAGAAGCCGAGGTGCTACCTCTGGTGTGTGTGGTCTGCTGTAATTCACTATGGTGCATCTCCCACGCGCACACACAAAAAAACATTTTGGGATACAGCCACAGAGCAAGACGGTGTTTAGACTCCCCACAATCCCCTCCTCCCAGTCCGCTCGGCTGCACATCTCCTTCACTCAAAACATTAGCCAGTGCCCTCAGGATGGGATCCCTCCCTGTGTGCTGCCTGCAGGCCTCAGAACATTGTGAAATGTTTACTGTCAGGATGGAAATAAATGTGCTCATGACAACTTACTAACAGTGAATAAGTGCAACCCTGAGAGAAAGCTTTGATAAGAATGCAACATGTAGCTTCACGTCTCCAACTGTTTACAATGTATTGAACATGTGTGCAGAAAACTTTGCTCATGACGTTGTTGTCAAAAACGTTGTGAAAATATCATCGTAACCTCCTCCAGAGTTATAGGTAGTGGTGTGAGATACTGCAACATTTGGTATTGATCAAGTAAGTACAGGACCAATATTGCAAATGCCGGTACAATACTAATCCTTTTATTAAATTTTTTTGTGATTTTACATTTAGAATATTAACAAGTTAAAACCAAGGACAGAATTGTTTACATGCTTGTATACATTTGTTGCGTTTTCACTGTATCTTCCACATACTCCATCCACCTCTGCAGGTGTGGCATCAAGATGCTGATTAGACAGCATGATTATTATGCAGGTCTGCCTTAGGCTGGCTACAATAAAAGGCCATTCTAAATTGTGCAGCTGTATTTGGGGGGGTTGTGGGTATGGTTATTGTTAACAGTATCAGGTAAATTAGCTCGGCAAAGGAGAAGTGCTCACTAACACAGACTTAGGCAGATTTGTGAACAATATATAAGAGAAATAAGCCTTTTGTGTACATAGAAAAAGTCTTAGATCTTTGAGTTCAGCTCATGAAAAATAGGGGCAAAAACAGAGGTCTTGTGTTTATAATTTTGTTCAGTGTAACTGGTCAGGTGACGACCGGTCACATGCTGGACTTAATTTCGTAGGATACCAGGTGCATACGTTTTCACGCATTCTCATGAACCCATCTTTAACAATTGTGTTTTTTTGCTCACTCACTTGTTCTCCCTCAGCCAGCAAGTGATAATGATGTTCCTTACTCCATAATGGGTGTGAACTCATACGCGTTGCAGCAGCTGCAGGAGGAAGGGTGGAGTCGGCTGATGTGTCAAGTGGGTAAGGTGTTAACGTGAGACTAAATCTGTAAAATAGGAGAAATTCCTCATCCATACTTACCGTAGATGTTTGATACAGCTCATGAGTTACAACATACAAGAAAGTGGTTAAGAGCGTGTTAAGAGCCTGATGAGCGTGCTTCCTCAAATCTTGTTTTTTTTGGTTGTTTTAGTTTAGTAGACAAGGACAGGCTTGTTTACCTGACTTGAGATCAGCACATGGCGTGCCGGATTGAGAAAAGCAACCTCAGTGGAACGGTTTAGACAGGACACCTAAGACTGTCTCTGTGTTCTCCTTCTGTAAACGGCAAAGACACGGGCCAAAGCAGACCGAGACAAATTAGTCTGGAAATGGAATAAAAAATGAGTCTTCAATTCCTCCAATAACACAACCCAAAGCACAACATGGAAAACAAAAATAAAATGACAAGTATTTTCCTGGAAAACTAGCTCTGTTTAACAGAAAACAGTGTATGTTTCTGCTGCTGTCTCAGGTTTGTTGAAAGAATATCTGAGAATAGCTGAGGGGAAAAACCAAAACACTCCGAAACACTGTAGAAGTTGAATTATCAAGGAAACTGAAAAAATAAATATTAATAATAATAAATTATGAATACGATAATCTGACATTGGGTGGTTGGGAAGTTTTGATAACACTTTCTGTTGAAGGGAAATAATTAAAGCCTTTGCCAGCTGTAACTTGGGGCTTTATAAACTCTGTCAGAAATTCATTTATTAAGATGTTATAAATCAGTAATAGCCCATTAATAATTATGACTCAAGGTTTGCCAAGCTGAAAAATGTCCTGTTACGGAACACTGCTTATTCATTGTTTTACGTTATTTTCTATTTTGTTTTAAGTCGGTTGTTTGTTCGTTTATGTGAATATCTTAATGGCCAGGAGTCCAAAAAGATTATGAATCTCAATAGTAATATTCTTGGTTCCTCAGTAAACGTAATACAACAATTTCTCGTTTTGTCTTTGAATACATTCCAGTTTGCAACACAGTAATACAACAGACACCTTATTTATTGATATTGATTGATTTCAATGTTGATCAAACACCAAAGATTCTATTTTACCTTAAAATAATGTTGCCAAAATTGTTTCAGTGGTTAATTACCTCGTTGGAATGAGACAATAATGGTAACAATTACGCTCCCAAGCTGTAGGGGGAATGAAGAGGAAAAGTGCGTTGGTGCCTACTGTAAAAGTGTTGGTTGACAAGCAGCTAATGCTAATGTAATTCTTGCTGGGTAATGTAACATTACGACACCGTTCAACATGCTCATTTATTTTTAGTATGATTGTTTTGACCACGGTTAACAACTCTGGGCTAGCTAACCCACAAATTATTAAATCAGTAAAGTTAACTGCAAAGATAGACGACTAATCTAATGGTAATTTAGCTAGCTAGCACACTGTCTTTTGCCACTCGTAATGTTAGCTACACCTCCATTAGCGTTACCGGTGCCCCTCTTTCGCTTTTAGCCGCCGGTACAGTTAGCTAAATTTACCAGACAAAACAGGAATAAGGCACCAAAAGGACTACTAGTAATTTAAAAGCATTGGATCTGGACGAAATGAATAACTTTGGAATTGGAAGGGGTGTGTCGCGATTCTGCCTTCTCCCACCGTTTGTGGAGCTGAGTGTCGCGATTTCGTTACAGTTCTAGTCAACATGTATAGATGGAGATTAGTTCTGCTAATGGAGCTAAAACGCTTGTGTGGGCAGATATCATTTTTGTTCAAACGCTGCTTCAAAATGAAAACGTATAGTGTGGATGTCACCTTATTGTCATGGCTTACTGGGACATTTGATTGGAACTGAGCCATCATTAATGTTTTTAGAGACACATGCTTTCCCTACTATAGTGAGTCAAATATCTGCTGTGAAAAAACGCTATTGATTTTAAAACATCTTGCCAAACTGCAACTGACAATGAGCCACTTGGCTTACTGTACACTGGGACATTTACAGGCATGTTGATTAATGTGCATTGATCCAAATTATGAAATAACCATTTATAAAGGAATTACTGATAACTTATAAACCCTTCATGCCCATTATGCCTCATTGGGAAGACTGAATATCCCATCTCTGTAGCCTATGACTAATTCATTTAGGGGGGAATTAGAATTACATTGAGTTTCTTTTTCCAGCAGTTGCTCTGGAGTTTCCCAGGTTTGATAGTTCTTCCTAAATGAGAAGACAGTGTTGTTACTTACAGATCATGTGCCGGCCACATGACCCCTCCTCAATGACATCCCCCCTATGCGACTCAACAACACCATGCTAAAAGGGCTTCATTCACAACTGCTGGTTAGCTGGGGCTAAATAACGCCTGTGGAAGTTAAATAGAGGGTGTCTCAACAACGTAAGCTGTCCACAAACAGACACAACCCCGCATTCATTTCAGTACCAGTCTTTGCAAAGCATTATATATGGCTCGTTATTACAGTGGTACATCCATCACATGAAATATAATAGCATGGAGGAAGCGGATTAGTGAGAATGAGCTACTTCGCCAGTTTCAACGGGAAGTAGAGGTTAGAAATGTGTGGTGTTTGCTGAAGGGGATGTGCTGCTTCATCTGCTGGACAAGGCGGGATTATTGTTAAAGTACTATTGGGGCTTGTGAGGACATGCATTCACCCTGTTTCTTAACTGCAGACACACAGACACTGATTGAGATTCAAGCACCCCTCCCCCCACATTTCTCTTCTTTGCCCTTTTGTGACACACTGTAAAAGCAGAAACACACACCTCTGCTTTCCCAAGCCTCTTTGGGGGAAAACTACACAGCAATGTGTAGTTTGTACCTCTGAGCTGCACCGGTTACCAAGGTGATGGGATTTATTTTCTTCTATACAAGAATAGTAACCAGAAAAGAAGTGATGCATAGACAGTTTTGTCATGTCCTTGACTTGAGGGCATTAGGTCAGAACATTTTTTTTGCACACTGTTTTGTGTCTCTGCATTTCAAATCATTATAGAGGGACAAAGATTCCCACTGAGCAAGTGTATTTTTGCTGCAGTATACCCATGTGCTATCCATTAGCTTATATGTAAAGGTCCCCTGCGTGTGCGGCAGTGCTGCAGTATTCTGCAGCATTCAGCCCGTACCAACAGTGTCGCATCAGCCTGCTGCAGCTTTAAAAAGGACTATAGGACAAAATGACTTGGCTAGCAAATGAAGTGATTATGCATTAGGAGTTATAGTCTGGGGAAACAATGGGAGGGCGTGGGCACGCATGTGTGATGGATAAGGCTGGAGAGGAGCGGCTTAAATGAGAGACAGAGAGTCCAGTCAAGAGTCTGACAGCTCGTATCAGATGTAGGCAGTCGCAAAGTCACAGACAGGGTGAGGCAGAACAGCAGCAGAGGGAAAAGAGTGAACACATACTCAGTGTGCATATCATTTTAGGGAGGAGAGACAGCCAAACATCTCATGAGGCCAGTTCCTTCTTCCGCGAGACCGGAGCTTGTGATCACTCATCACCGCAGCTCCACCAAGGCACAGGAAGCAAGAATGATCCTCAAACACCACAGAGCTGCTTAAAAAAAATCTGAGCTCCTGGTTGGAGAGAGAAAGAGAGAAAGAGAGAGAGAGAGAGACACAGAGAGAGAGATAGGACAGACATGCACAGGTGCTGCTAGAGGGAGAGGAGGTAACAAGAAGGCAGAGAAAGAGAGAGAGAGAGAGGAAGGGGGTGCGGGGAGGTGTAGGAGGAGACTTGACTTTCTTCAGAAGGGAATAGGAGCTGGAGAGCTGTTCCAAAACAGCTGTCCGGCAGACGTCCCAGTCGACAGAAGTGCAGCCCGAGGCAAAGACAGGAGGCAGGGCATTGTCAACAAGCCACAGGAGCCCAACAGCAGCCACTGAACACACACATACAGAAAGACAGACACACACTCACACATCAACCTGACGCTGCAGCGTTCAGGAGAGCACCAGCTCCAGCACTACCTGGGATAAATCCGGATCTCCCCAATCGGAATACCTGAGGTGAGTGAGAGTGGGAGCACGTTTTATTTCACACTCTGCTGTTACAGTCATCTGAATTAGTAGATAGGATAATGTTGCTGTAGTAGACCTGCTGCCATGTTCTGCAAGTTTTTTTTGTCTGTCTTGAGCAGAATGGGATATTGCTTAGTGACAGTGAAATGTGTGAAAGCATGCATGGTAAATTAAGCTTGTACAGCAGCGTTTGTCCATGCACGTGCTCTCAGACATGCAACACAAGAGCTAAACTGTTCGGAGCAACATGATATCCTGTCCCTTTTTTTTAGTCCGGCTACATGCTTAAGGCATGTCCCTTTGAAATACAGAGCTGGCTTTGCCATCTCGAGGGGAGCAGATTCAGAGGAGGCTTTTACAGTTACACTGTGAGGAAAGGACTTTTTCTTTTTTGCCAGTACATTCCCTTCATGTTTCATACACTTTGATTCGGCTTCCTGCTCATCTCTGCCAAGGATAACTCTGGCATGTGCTGGCCATGCTTGCGGGTGGCACAAGGGGAGTGAGAAAGAAAGACAAATACTCCACCCTGGCATTCGCCCTCGCCTCATCCCGGCACCGCCAACAGGCCCCCGAAAGTAAGGCCTTTGCCTGTAATTGAGGGTTTTTTATGTAACAAACAGCTCAGTCTATTCTGTAAGGCTACCATTAGCCTTTGTGGTATGTGAATTTTCTTTTTATAACAACCCCAAAGAGAGGGTCTTTCTGCTATTCAAAGGCGGGATACAAGTCAAGGCCACAGTTAGATGTTTGAAGAGTATTTGGAGACTTCAAACTTCCACAAAGTTGTTTGTAGACACAGTGGGAGGAATAGAAGTTTGTCTCCCACATGCTGATGATGTTACACTGACCACAACTACTACACAAATGCAGAATAGCATGCTATTTTTCAACAGCGCTGATGTGAAATGTCAGCACAGTAATCCCACCACGTGAGGAATATTTAGGGGATGGACGATGTCTATGTTAAAGAATGGGGAAGTCATATATAGGTCATATTTTGAACAGCTGGTCTCCTCAGCCTCTTTCTACGTACATCCCTCATCACCGGCTTTGGAGCTGTGCGGTGAACTGTAAAGCATCATCAAACTGTGGCATTTATTTAGGCTAGTCTAGTTACACCGCCTCCAAGAATATACTGACAATCACATGTGACATGACTTAGTGTGTATCTAGAAACACCCAGACAAATCACAAGCCATTAGTTCAATTATCAGATACCAACCCCACATTTATCTGCCCCCATGCTCAAACTTTCATCACCTCGCTCCCACTGATGCCCCCCTCACTAACAACCAAGCCTCCAAGCACAAGCTGATGAGGCAATGCTCCATTTAAAAAAAGGCTGGAGTGGCTCCAGATCACTTCATGCCCAGACAGATAGCTCTTGTTGACCCAATGACACAGTGGCTTTATCCTGCAGATCACATTTTACTGGATGGCTGCACAGGCAAGCACTTTTGAGAGGAAGGTGCCTTTAGATCCCCACTTCCCCGGAGGTGTAAATGAATCCTGTGGCCGCATACTGTCGCGGCGCCAGGCTTCGAACCAGTCAACACGTGTCCATGTCTCATTTTGGATCGGTTCCAAAAGAAGAGTGCAAATCTGACCTTCGCTTTGAGATATACCAAAATACACCCACTCAACTATTAACATCCTGCAAAGACACAAATAGATTCATTAGATCAAGCCATAAGGGTCCATTATGGGATTTCCTGAGCTGTTGTAATTGTTTAATTTCCTCTTTGGCCAACACCAGCTTAACTCACATTTCCATGACTTTAGAGACTTCTCTACACACACTCAAGTTAACTCTTATAGTTGTTATAAAGCTGATTTCTAAAAGACCAACATGAGGATTTTGTTTTCTTCATTCTCTGCTATCAGCCTCTGGAATTCCAGTCATGTTTGCCATATAAGCCAAACTGGGCCGCAGCAGGATGGCTGAGGTGAAGGTCAGACTACCAGCTGACTGCTCGCGGACCACAAGTGTTGGACTTGGCAATATACAGCAGATGTCTCCCTGGGAGAGTTACACAAGTTGGCTGCTATAACTTCCTATAACTTCTGTCCATACCATTGATTCCAAGCAACATTATCATCTATTATAATGCATGGGCTGTTTACTTTCTAATGCCGCTGGAGAGAGGGTCCACACACACACCGGGCAGATTTTATAATTCTATTAGGGCAGAGTAACAATCAATAGATACGTTTGATTGGAAGTGCTTCAGCCAGCAGTGCAGTGACCTTCTATTCTTGTGAATAGCATTGCAAAAGTTAATACAAATATAGAAATGTGCATTCTGAGCACACAGGAAGCAGCTTTTGGCATGCTGGTGCATGTGTCTCACTTCCTATCCAAGCCCAATTTCCCACTGCTGAGAGCATCAGCTGTAAGGTCAGAAAGGACTGAGGAGGGAGAGACTACAAAAAGAAAAAGAAAGAGAAATGGAAGAAAACAAATTAGAGAATAGCTTGAGCTTTGAGGGATTCTGCTGCCCCCCTCCCTTAATCAAACACTGCAGCACTCCTCTTCACCCTCCTCCTTTCCCTTTGCTTTCTCTCCCTTACTGTTAGCAAATAAACACGTTCTCCTTCACACACATGGCGTGCATTAAAAACTGCTATCTTTCACGAGCAGTCCGGCACCTCACGCAAACGCCAGCACTCAAATCCACAAGGACCAGGAAGAGCCGCGTTCAACACACTCACACATGTTCTGGATGGCTCAGTGTTTGTCATGGCTATGTATAGCCCCTTAGTGCTCGTTGGGTGACAGGTTTATTTGTGTTGTAATGGCATCCCATTAATAGCAAAGATTTTACCCTGTACTTCACATTATATACAGTATTGAAGTTGTGGCTCTCCTACAGAGGGATACTGGGGTTACTGCACTTCATCAAACAGGTTGGAAACACAAGAATCCATGTTGAAAGTGGATGTCAGTGCAATGGTTTCCACTCTGCTATTTGGATCCAAATACGCAGCAAGTGTGTGTCCCTCAGGCTCCACACTAATGTGCCTGCTGAATAAACATTGCCCACTTAAAGTGTCTCTGATAAGGCTGATGCAGTGTGTCTCTATGGGGTCAGTTGCAGCAGGAATGTGGATGTTTTCTTTGTGAAATTTTTGGGTGGACCTGACCGCCCAGGCACTTTTGTGCAGTGGTGCACACTGTCAGATGGTCACTGCTGACAGACCTCTCATAAGTAAATATGTCTATAAATGGTCAAGCTCTCTCCTCACTGGTGCTCTCTCCTATCCCCCTATCACAAACACACACACACACACGCACACACACACACACACACACACACACACACACACACACAGTCAACTCCCTTCCTGGAGTGTTTTTCCCATTCCTCCTTGGTTGCCATGTCGTTTCAAACGGATTCTCTCCTCTTTTTACTGAGTTCATCCTACACTAAGCTGGCTGCCAACATGGTGACATTCTCGGTTGGGTTTGTAATGGAAAAGCTCTGAGAAGGCAGCGTGCAATCAGGCACCTTTAATCAAATCCAATACCCTCTTAATAATGTTTACCCATCCTGATGTATGGTGCAACCTAGCTGGTATCTCAGCCTTTATTAAACTTTCTGCCCAAAGCCAAATCAATTCACAATCTGCATCACAGTCTTATTTAAGATCCACTCTGTAATCCCTCACTCTATCTCTCTCATACAATCCTCCAAAACCCCCTAAACCCCTTCCCTCCCCTCTTATCCATCTCTTTCTATATCTGTGCATGTTAGCTAGCTTGTTCCTAAAACAGGCTGCCCTGACGTGATCCTACTAAAGTTTCGCTTTGCGTCTCCTCTCCCAATCTGGTGTCCAGCTGTTCCACATTAGCACATCCAGAGTTGTGGAGGCCAAAGGAGAATCATGTGTGGAATTGTGAATAGAGCAGCTAAAAGCCTTAGACCCAGGCCTGATCCTCCTTTGCTCTGGCTTTTACGCTCGCCAGATGCAAGATGGGGATACAATTTTTTTTTCTTGTAGGATCCAGAGTTTGTTTGTCGGACTTCTGTTGCTAACCAGATTTCAGTGCTTAGTTCATAATTTAAAGAGAAAGACATATTGACATATTCTCTTTTTGTCTATGATTTCAGGAAGGTGGCCATTTGACCTTTCCACACCGGCGGACATCACTGGTCCGGATCGATGCCACAATTGCTAAAATGATGGAATCCTGTCTGAGCGGTGTGCTACCAAGAATGTAACTGGAGCTTCTCCCAAAGGGAACTGTAACATCCAGAACTTGTAGAACATTTCTGACTCTTCTATCCTGCACATCTGATACCTCTTCTGCAGTTACAGCTATGCCAGCAAAAGCACCCATATACCTGAAACCCACCAACAGTAAGAAAGGAAAGAAATGTCGCCTCAGAGATATTTTGTCCCCAGACATGATCAGTCCACCGCTTGGGGACTTTCGCCACACCATCCACATTGGCAAGGGTGGGGAGAGAGACGCCTTTGGAGACATGTCTTTTCTCCAGGGGAAGTATGAACTCTTGCCAGGAAAGGGAGACATCCACCCTCAGTATAGCATCCAAAGTGAGTTTTTGAGAGCCAACAGCACCGGTGATGCTTCCGAGACCCCCTCTCCAGTGCTCAAGAACGCCATCTCCCTCCCAACTATCGGTGGCTGCCAGGCGCTAACCCTTCCTCTGATTTCCTCCACTGTGTTCTCCATGCCCCCCGAGCCGTTGGAGGACATCAGAGGGTCTGCAGCTCCCATCAAACCTGACAGCGCAGAGGAGGTAGAGATCTTGCAGATGGATGCTCTGTTGCGCTCCATGGAAGTCTTCAGCAGTAAGCCATCATCTCGTTCCGCAGATATCCAGACCGAGTCTGACGTCCTCCTGGATCTGCTGGAAAACACACATAAGTCCACCTCAAAGGCGGTTGCCAAAGCCAACAAAATAAACAAGAGTGAAACCAGATTTGACAAGCCATCGTCCTATTATATCAACGGTCACAGCAACAGCACCTTCAAAGCCAACGGAAGCCTGAACAGTAACATGAGCAGCGACAGCTTTGACAGCTTTAAAGGGGACTTCCAGAACAAGATCTGCAATGGCAGCAAGAGTTTCAATGGCAACGGCAACTGCAATGGTTATGGACACTTTAACAATGACATTACCCTGGGCTTCAAGCAGGAGCTCTCAAAGTGCAATAGAGAGTGGGTGGACAGGGATAGTGGAGTGGAGGAGGGCCGCATCTGTGATTTTGAGTTTGAGTTTTCCAAGGAGAAGAGCATGTCGCAGGATTCCCTCACCCAGATCACGGGGTCATTCCTCTCCCTTGAACTTGATCTGGGCCCGTCCATCCTGGATGACGTGCTCAACATAATGGATAAATCCGCAGTGAAGAGCAGGCCTTGAGCTGCGTTGAGGCCCCAGAAAGGAAAGGGAATTATTAAACTAAAGCCATGAGGAGTGAAAGACTAAAAAAGCAATCAAAATGGTGTCTGGATATATCATTGAGATGGAAAATTAGCTACGATAGACAGAGCTGCTTATGTTTTTATTGTCAAAACATTTAACTATTCTAGCTTCTATGGAGTGTTGATCTTTTCTTTTTTTTTCTTTCTTTGACATGCCTGCCGCATGTTTAAGATGCATGTGCTATTGAGTTACAGCTGAAACACAGCCATCATGCCTTTGATTTTACATTACTGTAAAAATGCTACTTGCTAGATTTGTGTTCTTATGTTGACTTCCACCGTATATTCACACAAAAACTTTAAGGTCCTTTGCTTTTTTACACAGTCTTGAACAAAATGCATTTTGTGAAAGCATTATTTTGTCACATAATTCATTTGCCACATTTCAAACAACAGAACACTATGCATATTTGTGTTTTTAAAACTGTAACACAAATAAATTCTTTGTTTTTCTCCTATTCTGGCCAATTTTTCGACCGATTTGAGAAGTAATTGCAAAATAGGATTGAAGAAATCTCTGGAGAGGCTGAACATCAAAATGACTCTGGAGAAAGAAGAAGCAAAAAAGGTAAACAAGACAGATAGCAGGGAAAGAAAGAGCTACAGATTGACAGAAAGAAGGTTAGAATGGATTTATTTTCTCGCCTCTGACATTCCTTACATTCTGCCTCCCTGGCCGGCAGTGGGAGAACCGGTGGGCCTTCATCTGCCCAATCAGGCGCCTGCTCCATTTGTTTGCATGTGGATGGGACAGGCAGAGGAGGGGGTCTTTGAAATTCCCTGCATTCCAGCCCCAGAGCACAAGTGTCCAGGACCAGACATAAATCAGCTGTTTCAAGTGAGGAGGGAGGGTCCAGCCTGAGACCAACCAGAATGTATAGCACGATGAGGTTGTAAAACACAGGCTTACAACCCGCAGGCAAACTTTGTTCAGTGCTGAACAATAGATGAGTCTTCTCCCTCTGTCTAGTTACAATAAAGATATGTTGACCCAGCAAACGATTGAAAGAGCAGGACAGCAATGATTACCCATACATGCAGCCTCTTGAACCCAATTACCCCTCATGAGAGGCCTTCTCGCCTTGATCCCCTGTCCCTATGGTTCCTTCAGTGTTAGGCTCGCATTGTCAGTCCTATCTCCACAGAGCTGTGGAGGAAGGTCTAACTACACCACAGATACTTTCTAGGATAGGAAGGAAAAAGACTCTCTGGGTGGTTTGCATTTCTTTAAACCAATCACAATCATCATGGGCGGCGTTAAACTCTGGATGTGGCGATGGTGGCTCTGCAAAAATAATCTCCAGAAGGAACTTCGCAAAAGAAAACACCACATACAATATTAAATGAGGTTAACTAACATAATTTGCTCTTACCAGTGTATCGCAGACTGATCTTTGTCCACTGCAATCCCAACAATTGGTCCCAAAACCTCCAAGGTAGACAGTAAATGCCATAAACATATTCTTTGGAAATCTTTACAATCATTACTCGAAAGAATTAAGCAGGCCTGCCTTGTTGCACAATCCAAATCTTTTTTCAAAACTTGCTATTGTCATAGGGTGACCAGATTTCCCGAAACTAAAAACGGGACATTTTGCACCTGCCTGTAGTGCTCGTGCATGCACACTTTTTAAAATGAACATGTGCCAGCCCAGGTCAGACATAGACACAGACAGCACATGTAGGCCTATTGCACAATATAATGGGGTATCTCAGTTAATATTTATGAATTGTCTTGGTATGTGGCCTACAATTTAAGCACATATAAAATTTTAAATTCCAACAATATCTAAGAAATAATATTAAAATACAGTACATTGACTTAATTTTCAGAATTAAATTCTTAATTCTTTTGGATAATTGTTGTAGTCACAACAGCGTAGTGTAGCCTAGCTAGCTACCGATATAGCCTAACGTAATATAACCTAATATAGCTGGCTGCACACATTATGCAGACACAGACCACTACAATTGACTGACACACACACACACACACACACACACACACACACACACACACACACACACACTTTGTCAAAATCATACGCTGGGCGCTTTATTTGTCTTTCTACATGGGTTTAGTTAATGATAAGATAATAAGATCACTGACAACCGGGACAATTTCATAGTGGTTGGTGTAAACCGGGAAAATTTAGCTCTTTTCGGGACTCGGGACACGCAGCTCAAAATTGTGACCGGGATGTCTGGTTACCCTACTTGCTTGCTAGCTCCAAGTTTGTAGTTGTTTCTTGTAGCGAAGGATTTTGAGAATGACACGTCAGGCTTTACCCTGGAAATGTACTTCTGTTGATCTGGATTACTTCAGTGTAGACACATGAAGTGTAGGTCATAGCAAATCCTTATGGAAGCTGGTTTCATGCTTTGCCCAAACACCCATATGCCACTTGGTCATGCTAGTTTCAGGAAAACATCACTTCACTCCTAACACATATGTGTGTACTTTGTTGTATGTACTTGAACAAGCTAATTTCATATGCAAATAATTATCTAAGTCTAACTCCACTTCTGTCATTCAGCAGGCAAACTTCCTCTAAAACTCTCTAAGGCTTGAGAATGTCCATAAACAAACCACCACCGGCCCAGTCAAACTGCCACCGGCAAGTTGTGGTGAAACCAGATGTTAGAGGTGACTAGAAGAAAAGCCTTGTCATGACAGATGCTCCAGCTATTAGAAAATCCCAGCATTAGTGCTAAAGAGTTGGCATTTGCTGAGCTGAAGCATCAAACCTCTGAGTATGAGTCATGAAAACCTTTACTGTCAAGGTAATTACTATGCTTACACCTGTAATGGTACATCATTGACTTGATGACAGCCTTCATTTTGACATTCATGGACCCCAAACAAACTTCCCTTTGGTTTACAACAGAGCTTGGGAACACAGCACTGTAGAGTGTTGTGTAACATATTAGAAGTATTTTTGTAGAGGTGCCAAAGTTCTCGGACACAAAATACCAGGAAATAGCAGCGTTTTATGGAATCCAACACAAATTCTTCACATATGTTAGACCCTGAACACTGCCTGTTCTCAGAATGTGAGTTCAGCGATCTACATGAAATACAGAGTGAAGAGTTTAGTCAGTTGGCTCTGTGCCCTCATTTCATAAAGATTTGTCTATGTAAATTACTGAATATGTATTAGAGTTGCTCAACTTAAACACTAATATTCCACTATGATTCTGAATATGACATATTTCAAATTTGATATGGGTAATGTAAACAGTTTATTCATTTGGATATTCCAAATGACTTTTTTCCAATTAAGATGGATATGCTATTTGGGTTTTAAAAGCATTCATTGGACATATAAACAGCGCATTCGGGATATGAGTTTAATTCTGGGATTTTAACAGTTTATGGCCAGTTTTGGACACTTGTCTGCTTGCGGCTTACGGTCAGCTCTGTGTTGCTATGGTTGTTGTACACAAACAACTAGCAATTTTTTTGCAAGGCTGCGATAAAGGTGCATACCCAAAAGAAAAGCTCACATTTCAGGTTGTAAGAAGAAATACACCTACTTTTAAACACTGTGAAAGACATCGTGAAAGACTTGGATACAGGTTTTCAAGTACACATAAATATCGCATCTGCAAACTTCATGAAGAAGGTGGTTGAAGCAACGAAAGAGGGAGACTGATGTTTGCACTCTCTAACAAGGCTGCCACCGGTGGAAAACATTGAAAATATCCTATTTTCCACAGCTGCATGTACAAAGGAACATTAGTGTATTAGTCATGTAAACAGCTTAGTAGGGATATTGTCTTTTATGGAATAAGGGCAAAAAAAAGAATCTCATGTGCATGTAAACATAGTCACTGCTACTGGCAGATACAGGATTTCTTCTCTTGAGGCCTGAGGGCAGGAGAAAATATCCTAGTGGACCGTTTCTCATTACTACTTGCTAAAGTAACCTGAAGAGACCTTGACTCCAACTGTCCTTGATATTCCATGGTAACAGCAAAAACATGCTCTACAGCAACACAATCAGGCAGCTCATTCTGACACCCACACACACACAAGCAGAACACTATTCCACTTGTTTTACTCACAAGTCACATCTTAGCTTAGTTTTGTGTATTTCAGTTTGCTTGAATGAATGTTGCTTTTTTTAAACTTTAGCTTTTAATATTGGTGTTACTGAAAACTGACTGCCAAATTGGTGACGCTAGTCGAGAGAGGGAGGGGACATGGGTGTTACCACTACCTGCTGCCTTGTAATTTCCCAACCAGTTGCCTTTTTGACGAAAACAGAAGAAGCCTACTTTGATGCCGAGGTTTAGGAGGGTGAAAAACACGAGGAGGGAAAAAAGAACATACACAGGTTTTTAAGCATGTTAGTATCTTGTGAGGTAAATTCCATCATATAAAATGCAAATTATCAAGACAAAGAGGCTCACAAATGTTATTTCTGCAAAACATTTGCCTTGACATTACAAGGTAATTTTTTCAATAACATTATAAATGTTCTCCAGGAGATCAGTGATCCGGGGGATCCAGCTCCTCAGTTTCCTAGGCTAAGGTGAAGCTGTCAGTTCACAGATGAATAAGCTTTATCCCAGAGGCCACCGGTGCCAAAGAAAGCACAGCTCAGACCCAGCAAAATTTTCCACCCAACCTCCACAACTGAGCTGCATAATGTGCACACTGTCTTTCACATAGAGGTGTCAGTGAACAAGCCCCTCATAGCTGATCTTGAGCCATTTCAGTTGGATTAAGGGGAAACTTAAATAAGATGTTTCCCAATGTGCAGGATAAAGCTCCTCTTGTCACCTGCTGTCAATGTCCCACAGCACAAAATGAGCCCAAACATATACTTTGCATCTAGTCAATAGGCCAGACAGGCAGGAAATATCTGAGTTATGAGTGCAGCTTTTCTTTAACTATTATAGTTAAATATTTCTCTTGCTTGCTTGAGAGATATTGTTCATTGTTGATTTACAGCCTACTGTACTTGCTTCAAAAATGGAATGAATGCCATGACTTTGATAATTGGGGGGGCCTCAGTAGTAAAATGTTTCATGGGAACATTTACTTAGGGATGCTGAGCATGGAACTTGGAATCAAGTGTTCTGCAGATCTGCTGATTTAGCAGCGCAGGGCTGCAGCTCCCTTTTGAAAGACAACAACAGGAGAGAGCAGAGAGAACTGATTCCCAGGGGAGAATAAAATGAGCCTGAGCTGGGGTTGATACAATGCAGATACAGAATGAGCGAGCTCCTATGTAGTTTGGTCTGACAGGCAATGGATACCTCGGGCTCACTGTGCTGTTGACTGTTGTTTGGCTGACAGTAACCATAGCAAGTTGAGTTTGTATCTTCAGCGCATGAGGGCCAAGCTGAAAGGAGGGCAGGGACAGGATGAGAGTTAAACAGTAACACCTCAGAGGCACCAGAATACCTCTGTGACATAACCCAGGCCTAGATAATCTGGGTGCCACGCTATGTAGAGCAAAACAAGAGCTACTCAACGCTTAATAATAATAACAACGTATACTTTTATTAATCCCACAAGGGGAAATTACAATGTTTTCACTCTGTTGTTATTACACAAATTACATACAGGCTTGAATTACACACACATGCTCAGTACCTATACATGCACTAATGGAGAGATGTCAGAGTGAGGGGGCTGCCCATGGAAATGGCACCCCGAGCAGTTGAGGGTGCCTTGCTCAAGAGCACCTTGGCAGTGCCCAGAAGGTGAACTGGCACCTCTCCAGCTACCAGTCCACCACCATCATTTGGTCCATATGGGGACTTGAACCAGTTACCCTCCGGTTCCCAACAGAACTTCCTACTGACAGAGCTACTGCCACCTCCAACTTATCCCCCATTTATCTATAATGTGCATCATAATTTGAGAGTTATTTCCAATGGGCTGTAATCGGCACAATACCTGGTCCTGTGTGAATCATCCAGAAAGAAAAAAAAACGGTAATTTTTACAGTTAATACAACCTATTTTATTAATAATTTCGCATTAAGCATCACAGACTAGTGAGGTTTTGTGCTCAGTATTGCGATTGTGGTGTTTAAGCAGTTTTAATACATTTAATGTGTCTGTGAGAGCTGTGTGTCCAGGACTGTGAACTGAACACAAGGACATGTGTGTAAGTGTTAGTAATCTACTCAAGTAAAATGTCTATCTTTAGGATCCAGGAGCGTTGTCCATTTAGTGCTAAGTAAAGGCGATAAAAACTAAGACCCCATTTAAACCAAGACTGTGTTTCTTTTGAAATAAATAACACAACCTTGATAAACAATAAAACAAAAGCTTACTCAATTCTATACACTCCATAGTTTTGCTGTTAGACATACTTGGCCAGTAACGTATAGTGACAAGCGTTAGTTTAGTTTACAAATTTGTCAGCTAACTTTATGAGCTAATTTGTTAGCTAACTTTGTGAGCTAAATTGTTAGCTAACTTAACCCTAGTGTAGTCAACTTCCTGTTGACCATGCACTCGTTGTCCTCCAGGGTCAAAATTTGCCCGGTCTATTTTGTCTTTTTTTGAAGCTTAAAGTATAAATAGTCACCCAAAATTGTGTTACATCTTCTTAGCCAGCTTAATTCCAAATTATTACCACAGGTTGTATACTTATGTTTGGAATTCATGGTCAATAAACCTAATTTACGTGACATTATAACTAATTTTGGAGTTAAAAAAGGCAAACATTTTGAATTATTTTGACTAAAAGTTAAGATTAGAGGAACACAGATGTGATTACGTACATAATCACATTACTTTTTGTCAAAAGTATTTTAAAATGCTTAATTAAAGAAAGATGCTACTAAATTTAAGCTCTTTAAATAAACTGCAAGTAAACAAAGAAATAAATAAAAACAAAAAATTAAATGTATGAATTCAAAACAATCTATATTTCCCATAACACACTGGCAACTTTCTGTCCCAACTGTGTTTTATAATGTTGAATTATATGCATATCAGCCTATTGTCAAGTGCAATAGGCTATAGATCATTTTCCAGATAGACACTAGATAATGTACATTACTGTAATAGCTTCAGCCTGCAGTCAGTGACATTTACTGTCCTCCTGTCAACTTTATAATACATACTGCAAGGGGGCTCTGATGCATCTGGCTTAGCAAAAGCTCTGTGCTTGCCATCTTAATCGGCTTAATTTACAACAACTCCCACACTGCAAACAATTCATAAATTATTCATATTTATCCAGCCTGGGAAGAATTGGACTGTGACTGAGCCCAGTAGGATGGGACAGTTGCTCTCTGTATCTGAACTGTCCTTCTATGGCAGCATGAGGGAATGAAACCAAAGCCCATGATCATGTGAGTCTTTCTAAGAACACCCTTGTCTATATTTTGTTTCTTAAATGGTATGCCACCAGCAGGGCAGCAACTGCCCATGTGGGTCCTCTCCTTGGGCTAGCAATCTATATTCACCCATAGGAGGTATTTATATATTTGCTCTTTGCCGCATTTCCTCCAGACAGCCCCATGAGAATTCCTTTAACGCCATGCAGAGGGCAGGGTGTGGGAGGGGAAGTGGCTCAAGGGGTATCTCCCCCTTATAGATGAAGGTGACATCACTTTCCCTCTATTCCTTGCCGTCACCCTAATGAGAAGATTGGCCTCAGTCACCCTCTGGGATCAGATAATCAAGCCAGGTCATTGAGTTGCCCTGGGAGTGGTGTTTATTGGCGAAAACATGCCACTCCTGGGAACAGTTTAGAGATTGTTCTCTTTACATTGTAAATGCAAAAAAGAAGAAAAGAAATTCCCTTGCACATGTGATTTTCAGTGTTACTTTGTAAATACATAAATAAATAAATAAAGTATATACTATTGATAAGGCCCTTCTTTAATTGTACCATTATTTGTTTTCTATAGTTTTATCCTTCTTGTGACACTAAAGGAATAGTTAAACATTTTGGGATGTACGTCCATTTGCTTTCTTCCCAAGACTTAGATGAGAAGTTTTAATGCCAACCTCAATTCTTTAGAAATTCTTGAGATCTCTGGCTCTGAATGAGGCTAGGAGTCTGACATGAACTAAGTCGGTTGCTCACCTTATAATTACAGTTTGAATTATATGAGGCAAACATGGCAGTATGGAGCTTTAGTTGGAACATGGTTATCCTAGCCTAGCATAAAAACAGCTAGCTCTCTTGAAAATTAAAAAAAATATGTGAAGACAATAGAAATATAATAAGACCTGGAAACAGTGTTCGAGGCAGAGCCCCATTGATTCCTATTGAGAGATGCTCAGTGGTGCATGAAGCCAAAAAAGTTCAACTATGGGGCCCATAGAGCAGGCACACTAAATGTGCAGCTCTTCTAGACTTCTCAAATATTGGACCAAATGGATTAAATGATTAAAGGGAATATATATATGTTTTTATATGTTTTGGAAGGGCTTAACTTTGGCTAACTGTTTCTTCCTGTTTACATTTTTTATGCTATGCTAAGCTAACCAACTGCGTGCTGGAGTTTCACATTTAGTGTACAGACATGACAGTGGTATCAAGATTCTAATGTTCCTTTCAGAAAGAAGCGTATCTAAGTTAAGATATTATTACATCCTTCAGCTGCTCCATTGACAATGATCATTCTGATGAGCAATATTTAGTATGTGTAACTCCCAGAAGGCCTTTGTAAAGCTTTCAACTCTCATGAAGCAAATCATCCAACATTGCTAGAAAAGTATTGCCTCTAGAAAGTTAGCCTTCTGTTTATTTACAATGGAGTTGTTTCTGGTCTCTTGATAACATGCTAAATTCCAGACTGTCTTATATCTACAAAAGAGATGACTCAGAACTGAACTCTCCAAGACCATACACCATTTACTCATATTTCATTTCATCAAGTGTATTTGTAAAGGATTTAATGCAAGTACCTACCTGCATGGATTTATAGAAAGCAGAGTGTATGAAAGTATAGAGTGTTCAGGTCAGAGGACTGCATTCCTGCTGTTATGGCCTACAGCCTTCAGGATTCTCCCTTTTAAGGTAAGGGCCCACTTTGTTTCTCTTTATCCCCATGTGAGTGTGATCCCTCTGGGCTCATTGGGTGCCCCAGAGTCTCCTTTTATAAGTTGTCACCAGCCAGTCATGCAATCACATCTGCAGGAAATTTCCAAGCAGGTTCCTTTCCTACAACCGTAAAAAGAAACAGCAGCTGGTGGCCATTCATTTTACGCTTTGTTTAGAGGGGGCTTTTACACTTCAGGTTTGCACAGTTGAATTACAACCAGGTGGTAAAGCGAAAAAACACACAGGCACGAACAAAGAGAGCAAAACACCACTTTTAGTTTCAGTTATGGAAGATTTATGTGTGACGGCCCTGAGCCTGTTGTCATGCATGTATACTGTGGTCTGTGTTGTTAACTTGCGGGTTTGTGGCTGAGGCACCTGGCCAGTCCACCCAGGGTATTTAACCCCGCCTGACCGAGAACAATGTGGAGCATTCCCTTGACCGAGCACCATCATGATTTCATTCTGTTTAGTTATTTCCTTTGTTAGCTACTTACAACATGCACCACGCATTCTTCACTGCATCCATACACTCTCATATATCACTGATACTGACAACCACACCTCATTGACTTCCTGTTTGCATATTATTTAATAAATGTCACTTCAAAATTGTTGACTTTGCATCTCCCTATTTTGTTGTGGCCTGTGAGCCGGTCGTAACATACTGTATAAATGAGTGTCGATGATATTCTCATAGTGACCTCTGTCCTGCTGAGACATGTCTGCGAAATTCATCTCATTTCCATTTGAGACCGTGGGGAGTAAAGCAATATAGCAGCTTATACGTCAACCTCTTTTACTGGATTGTCAATCATCTGTGAGGACTGAGGAGCCCTGGCTCTCTTCATAACCAGCATCAACATTGAGAATGGCTTGGACAGAGTCCTGGTATGCATCAGGATCCAAATTAAATGACTGCCAAGAGTTTTAACATTAAGCCATACAAAAAGGAGCCAGTGTCTGGATTTGTACAACACCGGAGATGACTTAATAACTCAAAGCAGAATGTCACGTTGTCTTCAAATATTTCAATGTATTTTCCCTGTAAAAACACACCTTTAAATCTGGTCCCCATGGGCCTGTGATTCAAGTGATCAATGCCTCACTGAGCTGACAGTAGAAAAACAGTAAACCGAGTGAGCCCTCCACAGGCAAGTTGTGCCATGACACATGAATAACAGTATTATTTTTCACTGTCTCAGTTACCTCAGGTTTTCTGTGCAGATGGCATGACTTGTTCTACGTTGTTGCCCAGAAACCTGGAGTGGGTCGGTATGAGGGGCCCAATTTGGAAAATGTTGTCCCCCCCTGTCAATAACTCCTAATGGATAGCTTGTCCCCAGTTCTTTGATAACAGGTGTTTTTCACACCAAGGCAATTTCTATATACACCTTTATTTATTCAGGGAGGGCCAATTGAGAGTAATCTCTTATAAAAATCACTGAACATAGTAATTCATATATAATATACAGTTGCATTACACAGTACACACATCAAACAATTACAGAATGTTAAACAAGTCAAAGTGCACATGTACTGTACATTTAGAATACATAGACTCATAAAGAAGACATTGGAATTGATTAAAGGGAATCAGGCTTTTAAATTTCAATAAAATCTGCAGGTTTTTGCATTTATATGAAACATAATACTCAAATGCAGTTTTGCCTAATTCTGTCTAAGCAAATGGAATATTTAGACCAAGGAATCACTAGTGTGAGTTTCTTAGGGATATGATTTAAAAAATGTAACAAGCTTGGTAAATATACAGGCAATTTTTTAAGCAAGGCATGGTAAATAAATAAAATCCAGTGTTGCTCCCTTCTTAGAGCCAAAGAGGTTCAGCCTACATTTTGATAAAGGAGACAGTGGTACATACTAAATCCATCCCCAGATATACGTACTGTAAATCTAAGGGGAGAGTAATAAATATATAAAATCCTAACAATCCTCCTTCTCATCTACAAGTCCTTCCATGCCGTGGCCCCACAGTAACTCTCCAACCTCCTCCATCCATACACCCCACCCCGAAACTTGCGGTCCTCAGACGCTGGCCTGCTCTCCATTCCCCACACCAGACTCTGTACCTTCGGAGACAGAGCCTTGAGTGTTGCACTCCTATCCCTCTGGAACATCCTCCCCGCAGATATCTGAAATCCTACATCCCTGGACATAAAAAAAAGAAAAACAAACTCCCGAAACACCACTTATTCACCACAGCTTACAACCTCCTTTAGTATAGCCACAGTTATTCTGTAAAGTGTCTTTGGGTTTAATGAACGGCGCTATTTAAATAAAAGTTATTATTATTATTATTATTATTATTATTATTATTATTATTATTATTAGTAGTAGTAGTAGTAGTAGTAGTAGTAGTAGTAGTATTGTATATTGACACTTTGAACAAAATTAGAAAAAAGATGAAAAATTTGAAAACTTGCAGATACAGAGTGTGGTTTCAAACAATACTGATGGGGGAGCATAAACGTATAACTAATGAATGGAAAACACTGTAAATGAGTAGATAATTAAGACAGAGCAGCATTACTTTGAAATACTGTCATTTAGGCTGGTAAATAGAAGTAATTAGTATTTTAAATGTCAAAAACTTTCCCAGTTACCTCAGGTGCCCCAAAGCCTCATTAATCCCACATGCACTATTAATCAAGCCTTGCGTAACGGACCTTTCCCAGGGATCACAGGTCACAGGGTCGTCTTTTAAGTGAGGGGAAAAATACCAGTTATGAAGTCTCCCAAATGCAAAGTTTGTTTTCTGGCTGTCAGAAATATATCCCAGACCAAAGACAAAACACCAAGGTCAGAGTTGAAGTCCTCCGAGGACAGAGTGGGAGCTGTTCCGCTGTCCAGCTTTAAGAAATATGATGGATTGTTGATGGTTAGATGGTTAGTCAGATCAGAAGAAGCAGGGATAAATATTGCTAATATCAGACACTACTCCCACTGCTACGTCCGCCATATCTACCCTAAATGAAGGTCCCCAGTGGTGCTTGTTCTCTGTGTGTGTGTGTGTGTGTGTTATTCATACGTTGTATATGCCGCCCCAAGAGGTGCCAGTGGAACAGACTGGATGGAACTGTGCATTATCGGGTGATTGGGGTGAAGGTGTCTATGTTTCCTCTATGTGTATATACTGTATGTATGTTTGTAAGGCCCTGTACAGACTGTGAAAACAAATTTCCCAAGTGGACAATAAATCTATCTATCTATCTATCTATCTATCTATCTATCTATCTATCTATCTATCTATCTATCTATCTATCTATCTATCTATCTATCTATCTATGTATCTATCTATCTATCTATAATGTATGAGCACAACGCTTCTTCTCCGAGTAGGTTCACTTAGAGTTAAGCACGTGCACCGCCACAATAAAAAGGAAGCATGAATGGAGCTACGATACTACAATTCACCATGGTAACAACCACAAGCAAGTTTGAACATGTATTTAATTAAAAAAGCCTCACAGCGGCTGCAGTAAAATAGCTAGAATTGATGTGGGAGAAAATTGCTGCATTATTCAATGCATAAGCTCTGATATAGTGTGATAATTTCATATTTAATCACAGGTAACCTATAATATTACTGGTAAAAACTGGAATGTAATAGGCTTCACTTATAATTTAAAAAACTATAAACTAGGCTATTTCGCAAGAAGGCACACCAAAGTCCGCGAGTCTGTGTGGAACATGCAGAGAACAGGAACACAGACAGAAAACCAAAATACACCAAACACATGGCAGGCATAACAAAATGAAGAAATTAAATAACAACACATTCACACACACACACCTCTGTTTCAGAAAGCAAGTTTAGTGAAAACTTTGAGTTTGTTAACCCTGAGATGAGGGGAACTCTGGGTTTGCAGAAAGGGAAGTTAATCAAACCTGAGAGAGATGGGTAACTTAACCTCTGAGTCAGTTACTATGGTAACTGAGCCTGTGAACTTAACCTGGCCAGGAGCAAGTTTTCTTCAAGAAACCTCGAGTTTCTCTCAGTCTCCTCCCTCTGACTCAGTGTGTTTTAATTTCCTCATCATTCAGTGGCCCAATCCCAAAGTCCAGACTCAGAGTGTGGACACACCCCCTCCCCCCTGTTGATTCTCTTTTTTCCCCCTGGTTTTGTTTAGAAGGTAAAAAAATAATATATATTGATATATTTATATTGAGTACAGTAAATGTATGAAACCAGAGCATGGCCTGGATGGCTCTGTAACACTGGATTTAATCTAAATGGCGGTTAGAGACTCCATATTTGTCACTACAAGGCTATTTGGCCAAGAGCTTTAATAATGCCTGTGTTGGTATTAAAGCTAAGCTTATGGGTGGTGCTGGAGTGGGTCAGGATGAGAGGCCAAATTTGAAAAATGGTCCCCCATTTGACATTGAGACGAGTCCTTTATGGCGTTTTTCCACTGCTGGTAACAGCTCGTCTCTACTCGACTCAACGCATTCTGCGTCCGTTTTCCATTGCAGATTGAGTAACGCCTCAGCGTGGCTGGTCACCATAGCTACGCAGCCGGAAACTGTCTTGACGTATTTTTCAACGCAATTCACAACAGCACGTCTGAGGTGTGTTGTTTTTGATTCTTAGAATGTGGCTACTTGTCACAGCCAGAAGAATTTTTTTGTTTCAAAAGAAGCTGAAGGAAGCAACAAAAGTCAGTTTGGGAATTCCTACAGAGTTCAGACGTCGACATGACTATTGTTCGGCGACACAAAAAGGGTAAGTTAAGTTTCCTGGTAACCTTAACTAACATTTGCATGTGTTCAGGGTCACAGTCAGTATTTACTATACGCCATATAAAGTACATGACCTTTAGCAACCATGATTACATACCAAAACATGTATGCTGTGTACTGTTTGTGTTTCAGAGCATTCCCGCTTTGCAAAATCGTCGCCGCAGACCATCTGGTGGGCGTTTGATGTACAACTGGTGAAATCTCTGGTTCTAACCTGCTGTCCTTCGTATAATCTTTATGAGAGTCATAGAGAGGCGTATGACAATGACTGGGATGCATCTGGGACAGCAGAGCCAGTGGGGACACTATCACAGGGTGCAGAGGAAGAAGACCGGGATGTATGGGAGGGTTTGATGCGCTACTTGAATAGCTAAATAAAAACTTTTCTTTCATATATTGTCTTGTTTTTTAAAGTAACAGTATGCAAGTGTGTTTGTTCTGGACACACACTCCACACTCTTTTTTGCTAAAAACGCAGTGATAAGTGACGATTCTCTCTGACCAATCAGTAGTCTGCAGGTTTTCACGTCACCTTTTGGTATCGCCTCAGCTCGCTTGGAACCTCGACTGAGGTAGTACTTAAAATACTACCTGGTAGCAGGTCCCAGGGACTTTTTTGTAAACCAAAAAAGGCGAGTAGAGTCAAGACGAGTCGAGTAGATACCACGCAGTGGAAAAACACCATAAGTGACACATCGAACAAAATTAGAAAAAGGACGCAAAAAAGATCTAGACTGCGGCTTCAAAGAATACTGATGGTGGAGCGTTAACACCATCACCCCCCCCTTCTCCCCCTCACCAACCCCCCTCTCCCCACACACACACACACACACACACACACACACACTGTAAATGAGTAGATTCATTAAGACACATGAAGAGCAGCATTACAATGGGCCCACTGGGGAAGATAATAAAATCCCCATTCATTTAAAACATTCTTTTGTTTCTACTGTATAACATTAACTTCACTGTTTATCATTGTTTTATTCACGTAAAACAGTTTTTTTTATTGGAGTTCCCTTCCTGTCTGTGTAAATCTGTTTCTTTTGTCTTTCTTTTTCTCTATTTTTGGGTCATTGCATTGTTGGTCATACACCTGTGTTGAAAGTTATTTTTAATTCAAAATGAGTAAATAACATATGAATTTAGATATGAACCCTTCCCAGCTTCAATCTAAAAAAAGAAAAATAATGTTAAGCTAATTCCTAAATATGTCACATGCACTAAGCTTCACAGTGGTCCCAATGATATCAGTATCAGAAAGTGGTGAGCAGCTCCCTCTACTGTTCCAACAGTTAGTGTCTGTCTGCTGCTCTGACTCTCCAGCCCATGATCATTACAAGACAGCCACATTTAGCCAGAGCTTTAAGAGGATTTCCCATTGTTTGGCTCCAGACCACCCATGTTTGTCTCAGCACTTGACTAGAATAACACGCCTTGGTCATGAATGTCAAACACAATTAGGGCTCAGTTGTCTTGGGACCAGGATCACCTTAGTATAGAATAAATTAAGGGTTAAGAGGTTAAATAAGAAGTACGTTCAATCCAGAGTGGGCTCAACGCACACGTGGGCAATGATAGAGAAACATGGAGATGCGTGATTGGGAGGAACTGTTGATGGACTTCTGTGCTAGTCATGGATTGTCTATAACCCCATGTTCAAACATAGGGATGGTCATAAGTACGTGTTACCAGAGCACCCTAGGCCGAAGGTCAATGATCGATTTTATAATCGTTTCATCTGATCTGAAGCCGAATGTTTTGGACACTTGGGTGAAGGAAGGGGCGGTCCAAAGGAGCATTTTGAGGAGCTCCTAAATCTAGCTCTGCCTCTATGGTAGAGGCAGAGCAGGAGGGTGATGGGGGGTTGTCGTCAATTTCCCTGGTGGAAGTCGCTGAGGTAGTTAATCAACTCCACCGTGGCAAAGCCCCAGAGATTGCTGAGAGCTGTCCAGAAATGCTGAAAGCTTTGGGTGTGGAGGGGCTGTCTTGGTTAACATGCCTGTTCAACATTGCCTGGAGGTCTGGGATGGTGCCTAGGAAGTGGCAGACCCGGGTGGTTGTTCCCCTCTTCAAAAAGGGGGACCAGAAGGTGTGTGCCAATTACAGGGGTATCACACTTCTCTTTCTTGGGGTCTTGTTCACGAGTGAGGGGACAATGGAGCGGGAGATTGATTAGAGAATCGGCAACGGGTGCGGTATTACATTCAATTTATCGCACCGTTGTGATGAAAAGAGAGCTGAGCCAGAAGAAAAGCTCTTGATCTACCAATCAGTTTTGGTTCCTACCCTCACCTACGGTTATGAAGGCTGGGTCATGACCGAAAGGAGGGGGGGCTGGCATCTCCCTTAGAGATAGGCGTCTCCCTTAGAGATAGGGTGAGAAGTCATCCGTGAGGAGCTCAGAGTAGAGATGCTGCTCCTTTGCGTCGAAAGGAGCCAGTTGAGGTGGTTGAGGCAGCTGGTAAGGATGCCTCCTGGGCGCCTCCCTTGGGAGGTGTTCCAGGCCAGCTGGGAAGAGGCCTAGGGGAAGACCCAGGACTAGGTGGAGGGATTATATCTCCAACCTGGCCTGGGAATGCCTCGGGATCCCCCAGTCGGAACTGGTTGATGTGGCTCGGTGAAAGTGAAGTTTGGGGTCCCATGCAGGAGCTGCTCCCCCCGCGACCCAATACTGGATAAGCGGACAGATATGGATGGATGGATGGATTATAGTATGTATATTATTTTGTCTCTTCAAGAAGGGACAAGGGGAAAAAACTAATTGTACAGGGTGGTGATGGCAAGCGTGTCTGTCTGTGTGTGTGTATTTGGGATGTGCTCATGTTGTGAGTTGTATGTTTTTTTTAAATAAATAAAATAAAGAATAAAAATGTTAATTATAAATAGTATAAAAAAAATGAATCCATGTGATGGGTAAACCTTTCTTCTTGTATTGTATACAGGGATCTACACATGTCATAGCAATTCATCATATTTTGTATAATAGGTCACTGACTGAAGTGTTTTCTGCAATCACAGCATGTTGATGACAAAACATCAGATCAAAATGTTTGCTTTAACCTCATGAATCGGAGGATCATAAGAGGATTCTGGTGCCTACAGGGTCGTCGCACTCACAGGGTGAGGTCAGAGGGGCAAGCACAGGCTGAACTAGTCTTGTGGTTAAGAAGAATCAAACAGAAGATGAAACTGAACTGCATCACTTGGGGTAAAGGAATTTGGGGCCCGCAGGCCAAGTTTGGCACATGTTCCCTTTTAGGGTTTAACCATAAGGGTTGCCCTATAGCCCGGGACAAGCACAAAAATGCCATGTTGGGAAGTAAATATAACAACCCATTTGCCTTTTTGGGCATCATCCTATCATAAATTACTTAATCGTTCCCTTGCCCCTGTCAGAGGAACAGTTTTGTATTAATTGTGATGTAGAAATGCGTTCCCTGCAATGTTGTTCTATTGACTATCAGTTGAACACTCACTCCCCCTGAGAATGATTTGATTCGTATGTGCCGTTGGCCAATCAAGAATTGAGTTGGTGTTAGCTTGTGATGCTTTTGACATTTTTTTTACGATGTTTTATTCGACAATTGACATTTTTTTCAACGCTTTTTATGTTTTTGTTTTTTATGCTTTTTTCACTCAAAGTTAGACTTTTTTGTTTTCTTCCAACACTTCTGACAGTTTTTTTCACATTTTTATAGGGGCCAGTTAACATTTACCTGGGGAAAGAAGAATTTTGTCTGCTCGGGCAAGTGAAAAAAACAAACTTAACGTTGCTGTGGCATTTGACATGCTTATGCTTATTCTCCTTTTATTTAGAAAGTGCTGTAAAATCCTAACCCGTCGACCATGCAACCTTGAGTTTTTCTGGCTCAGAAACTTTTTTTCCCCCAACATTTGTTGATTTTTCCATGCTTTTTATGATGTTTTTGTTGTTTTTGCCCATGTTTATGCAGCTTTTTCTGATGTCACTTTATTTCACTTTTGCCATGTTTTTGTTCTTTTATACATTTTTCTTTAAATGCTATAAAATTGAATAAAACACCAAAATTCAATGAAAGTAGTGAACTGAATAGCGCTGTATGGAACCATCCAAATTATTCTTTTTGACAACTTTGTTGAAAGAAACCCAAATGTCTAATATAGAAAATATTGAAAATACAAGGAGGGTTAAGACGCAGACAATAAAACATGTTAACATTTGTGCAAAAGCAACAATAATGTCAACAAAATTGACCTGTAGCACTATCTCTGTGCAGGTGTGTCAGTTCACAGCTACTGGAACTGTTCAATCAAGGGTTACTCTAAAGCTCTTTTACAAAAGTTATGTTTTACTAATGAGATTATGGGATTTTGCACTTCCCTCTGAGGGTCAGGGAGAGGAAGAATGAAAATGACTCAACCATTTTGTGGTCTAGCCTGATCCCAAGTCCTTTGCATGCAACCTGCTAATTGGTCCGGCTGGCTAACGAGCCGCTTGCGTGCCAGTGGATCATTAGCGGCCCTGTCAGAAACGGTCACATGCCCCCGGTAATTCTGTTCAGGGCCGACTGCCTGAGCAAAGATGGCCCCACAGCAGTGGTGGAAGAAGTGTTCAGATCCTTTATGAGTGGAAGTACTAATACCACACTGTAAAATTACTCTGTTACAAGTTAAAAGTCCTGCATTGCATGTGTTTTAAATAAAACTGGATAAGTATCACCAGGAAAATGTAGAAAAACCTTCACATTTTAGAAACTGGAAATGATCAATACAGTTCTGTCTAATCGGCTAATACTTTTAGCTGTACTAGGCCTATATAAATTATATTGTTGGGTAGTTTTTTCCGTTTTCTATAAACAACATGTATTTTGTGTCCAAAAATCATAATTTGTAAAGAAACTATTAACTAAAGCTGTCAGATTAATGTAGTGGAGTCAAAAGTACAATATTTCTCTCTGAGATGAGTGGAATTGAAGTAGAAAGTGGCATGAAAAGAAAAGACTCAAGTAAAGTACAAGTACTTCAACATGTGTACTTAAGTACAGTACTGGAGTAAATGTACTCACCATTCCACCACTGCCACAAAGGCACAATGCTTGGGGAAAATAATACATAAACTATCAGTGAAAAAGCTATTAACAGTAGTTAGAAATAATGTGTATATGATTTCTGCCTGTTTAATATATTCCTGTCTTAAACTAAAATGGGTTTATAGATTCACAGTGCCTGGTGAACCGTAATTACAAAATACTGGTACAGGTTGAACCCTTCCAAAAAAAAAGAAAAAAAGAACAAATAAATTGTGAAAATATAGCTATCCAAGGAGCTTGTGGTTTATTAAATAAGTGTAATATGTAATTTACATATGCTGGTGTACATATATTGCTAGGCTATATTTGATGCCATTGATCTAATTAATTAAATACACATTTTAAGGTATTTATTTATATCAAATTTCTAAAATTAAAAAGTGTGTTATCGAAAAGGGGTTATCAGAAGGATTTGTTTTGCAAATGGTGTAACTGAACTGGAAGAACGAGAAATGGTTGTTGGTGTTGTCCTATACTGCTCTTTTATACAGGTCTGTTTTAAATTGCTACATTAAAACAGACTGTAAAAAGTTTCTGAAGCTAAATTTTCAAAGAGAAAACATTCACTCACTGGGTATCTATAGTACCCGCTGCAACATTCAGTACCTCCACTAGTTCTTTTAGTAGACAAGGACTTCTCATTGTCTAGGGCAGTGGTTCTCAACCGGTGGGGCGCGCCCCCCCGGGGATTCTCTCCCGGGGGGGGCGCGAGTAGACTACAGGATGGGAGGGGAAAAAATCTAGCGACTTTTACTGGTGTTTTTGGAGACTTTTGTAGTGTTTGTAGACTCGAAAGCACGAATCACTCTGCAGTTAGGCCTACTGTGCTCAACCACGGGAGCTGCCGTGAGCCCCTCTCCCGTCCAAAAGCACTCACAGTCAGCAATAGCCTCGCGGTCAGAGCAGAGAGAAGACACACACCCCTCCGCGTCCAGGCTGCAAATGAATCACGCATGCGCATGGCCGCCGCACGTAAATGTGTTATGCCAGTAATCATCTGCGTTACATATCAAACATGGACCAATTAAAATCGAGATATTGCTGGCCCTTTGCGTAGCTGACGTCATTACACCGGATACATTGTAAGCGCAATCCCCGCGAAATTCAAAGTCAAAATGGCAGCAGCGGTGTCGGCCGATATCACAGCGGTGAGGAACTCCTCTAAACGCGATTTTAATTCAAAAAAAGAACTAATAGCAAGATGGAAGTCTACGCCAGCCTTAGATGGACTACTGCAACAAAAGGGACAAAAACTCAGATCGTTTCAAACTGACTGGTTTGGAAGAAAAGATGTAGCTACGTGGCTGTGCTAACAGTCAGCGGCGGGACTACTACGGGGTCCTGGATGTGAACAGTCAGCGGCGGGACCTCTACGGGGTCCTGGATGTGAACAGTCAGCGGCGGGACCTCTACGGGGTCCTGGGATCTGAACAACCTGCCCGCAGCTTTAACCACGCATATAAAACCGTCAGGTCATATAATACCGGCAACTACAGCTTCGCACATTTTCCACCCTGAAACGGATCCAAACATCCAGTCAGAACCGGACCGGGCCAGCACGTCTTTCAGCCCTCGCCATTCTGTCAGAGAGTCAGAGACCATGCAAACTAAAGGCCCGTAAAGACGAGTTTTACAACGCGATGATCGCCGTCTTCACGAGGAAAGCGCGTCGGATGGATTTTATGTACAGATAATCTACCGATTGGTGAGTCAGAAACTATTCTGGGCTTAGTGAAGCCATTTGCCTTCATATTCAGAGCAGTGTGTGTTTTCATTGTTGCTGACTGGGACTGACAAACATAATTGGCCGCTGTGCAATAATTAGAACAAAGATGGTTTCATAACTTGCATTCTGATGCTGGACATTAATGTGTGTGTGTGTGTGTGTGTGTGTGTGTGTGAGTGTGAGTGTGAGAGTGAGAGTGAGAGTGAGAGTGAGAGAGAGAGAGAGAAAATATGTCACCCAGAGTATTTGTCTGAAATCTTAACTTTGCGGGAACTGTCATTGCGGTCTTCAAATCAGCGATTTTAGAAGTCCTAAGGTCCAGGTATAAACGGTGTGCTTTTGCGGTTGCTGCCCCGAGACTCAGGAACAAGTTACCTCCCGATATTCGCACTGTTACAGATGTCGCTCTTTTTAGGTACAAACTCAAAACATATCTGTTCAGTCTGTAATCTGGCTTTCATAACTCAGTGCCTAGCCTTTTACTGACATCACCGCACGTCACTGATGACACTATGTGGCTTGCATCTCTGTCCTATTTGGTCGATATATTTTGGCCTCAACCTGTCTTTGCAAGGCTGCGAAACTCACATTTTGCTCCTTGCGGACAAAGTGCACGCCTTCACAAAAAAACTAGACCTCTGGCATGGCCGCATCAGTCGAGGGAACTGCGACATGTTCCCCAGCCTTGCAGACTTTATCACCGATGCAGGCGCGTCACATGATTTCTCCTCCCTATTTCAGTCAGCGTCTGAGCACCTGTCAGCAACGAGAAAACAATTTGCGACGTACTTTAAAGAGGATTATCGATCTTTTGCGTGGGTTCGAGATCCTTTGTGTGCACAGCAAACGAGCTATCAATTGATATGCAGGAACAGCCTATTGAGCTGAAGAGTGACAGTCGACTGAAGGAACTCTTTAGCTCTTGCCCTCTTTCGTCATTCTGGGCATCATTGATGCAGGAATACGCTGAACTCTGTGACGTTGCCTTGAAGATTCTCCTTCCTTTCGCATCAACATATTTGTGTGAGGCAGGATTCTCAAAAATGACTGCACTCAAAACTAAATACCGTAATCGTGCACAAATCGAGGATGATTTGAGGCTATGTTTATCAAACATTGAGCCAAGAATTGAGGATCTTTGCAAGGCAAAGCAGGCTCAGGTCTCACATTAATATCACCAACCTGCAAGCTTCTTTAAAAAATGGAGATGATGCCTACTATTAGACCTAGTGATAATAACAATAATAAAGCATAAATTAATATCAGAGGTCTGGTGCCAAATCCCAATTATAGCAATAGCCTAGTAATGATAATGGCCTACTGATGATGATGATAATAATAATAATAACAATAATAACAACAATAAAGCATGCAACCTCATATAAATATATAGCAATAGCCTAGTAATGATGATAGGCCTAATACTACTCATAATAATACTAATAATATTAATAATAATACTACTACTAATAATAATAATATCTGCAAGCTCACATTAGAAGTGTGGTACTACTGCCAATTATAAAAATAGCCTAGTAATGATAATAGGCATACCTACCGCTACTGATGATAATAAAATTAATAATAATATTGTGGGCCTAAAAATAATAGCCCATCTATCTATCTATCTATCTATCTATCGATCGATCGATCGTTCGTGGTGTGTGGGGCGTAGGGCACTAGGGCCCCAACTGCAATGAACCAGCTTTGGGGGGGCCCAGCTTGCAAAAGGTTGAGAACCCCTGGTCTAGGGGAACCATGGGCGGTTTTAGACAGGGGCCAACAGGGGCCGGTGCCCCTGTAGAACCGGCCCTGGCCCCCGTTATGGCCCCTGCGCCGAACCGAATGCGATGACACGGAAACTGGAACTAATATGCCGCACCGTTTCACGCGGAATCTTTAGTGCGGTGCACGCTCACATAGGATTTTCTCCATAGACATAATAAAGAGTAGACGCTGCATCGACCGCTACTGCCTATTGGCGCTGACGAGATTTGGGGCCGCCATCTTGGACCGGTCACCCGCTCCACTCAGTGTAATGTGTTTGGCAGGTGCAATGAGCTGTCAGCGCGTTTAATTAATCACACTCACTGAATACCCAACTGATTTTCATGTTTTTTTTTTTGCTACAAAGGTTATACATGTAGCTATGATACAGGACACATGGTTAGGCGTATTTTAATATTCATAGTGTGCTTAACAGTAATAGAATATTCTGATATGATATAAATTCACCAGACGTCCGAGATCAAAACTGGGAACATAATCCCCGAAAAGGGAGAGCAACGGGGATATTTCCAATTTGACTATAAATCTGATTGAAAAACCTAATGTTGTGTCTTTAAAAAAAAAGAACAAGGACAGAGGTAGTTTTTCTTCTGTATTTAGTCAGGGGACAAAAACGGGGGACTGTCCCCTAAATCCGAGGACGTCTGGTCACCCTAGACCAGACATCCTCGGTGTATCTATCATTTGTAAATGATAGGTATTTGCAAAATACCCCTACATCACATATATGATGTAGGCTATAATAGGTATAAATACCCCTACATCACATATATGATGTAGGCTATAATAGGTATAAATACCTATTATAGAAAAATAATTTGCACACACATTATAAATATGATAGGGAAGAAGAAACAGATAGTGACCATAAAGTCAGATATTTAAGTACAAGAAACAATATGATTATATTATTAGAGTCTACTTGAAGCTTTTTATATTTGTCTCTCTCTCTGTCACACACGCACACACACACACACACACACACACACGCACACATACGCAAGCACACACACACACACACGCACAGTACTACCACGTTGTTCTGCATCAATTGCCTCCCAGACCTTGACATTTAGCAGCCCCACTCCCAACAAACACACACACACACACACACACACACACACACACACACACACACACACACACACACACACACACACACTAGGGTTGCACAACATTGACAAAATGTGATATTGCAACATCAATATGAATTCCGATATTTTTAAACATATATAAAATTACAAAATAGATTCATAACAAATTAAACAAGTTTTCTTACAACACAAGGTTTAATTTAACTGAAAGTTATATTGGACTGGTCCAACATGAATAAATAACTAAGGACCATGTCTACAGAACAGGACGTGTTGTAATGGTTGGACAGTATAAAATATATAAATAAAGTTATAATATAAATAACTAAGGACCATGTCTACAGAACAGGACGGGTTCTACTGGTTGGACAGTATAAAATATATAAATAAAGTTATAATATAAATAACTAAGGACCATGTCTACAGAACAGGACGGGTTCTACTGGTTGGACAGTATAAAATACATAAATAAAGTTATAATATAAATAACTAAAGACCATGTTTACAGGACAGGACGGGTTCTACTGGTTGGACAGTATAAAATACATAAATAAAGTTAACAGGACAGCTCCACAAAATAAACTAAATATTGCATACTTATTGCGACTTTCGATATATTTGATAAATGACCAGCTGTCTCAGCTCTTATTACATAAGTATTTGGACAGATACACCTCTTTTATGTTGTGTTGACTCAAGCACATTGCTATTGAAAAGGCTACATAATTATATATATATCTCTATCTATCTATCTATCTTATAAGAGTAACGTGCAAGTCTTATCAAACAAATCCCAACTAAACCAGAGACAATCCCAATGTAATAACAACACAAGCATACATTAGTGCTGCTTTTGGAACTTAACTTATGTAGCAATTTTCAAAACACAGATAGGCCTACAAAATGCTTCACAGAACCCAGAGTGAAAGAGATAAAATAAAAAAATCCACCGATCTGAGCAGGAATATGCTGCACAGTGCTCTGGCATCTTGTATCTTCTGCTGCCAAGTAACGAGTATGACCGGTCCAAGATGGCGGCTGGATTTCTCGCGCTCAGCCTGCCAATGCGGCGTCTACTCTTTATTATGTCTATGATTTTCTCAACGAGAAAAAGAAAGAAGAAGAATAGCATTTACAGACGAATCGGACGACTAACGGAAAATAGTGTAAAGAGACGGAGGTAAGAAAGAAATATGATTGTTTCTTGATGCGCTGTTTGGCTCATCTTTGAGTGCTACTGTCGTTTTTAATGCAACGAAACCTGGCGTCATTGTTTTGCCTAATGCAGTCCATACGGGTTAGGAACTGATTTAATATTTTCTTTCATGGTATTACTTTACCAGTGAATTAAATATAAAGTTGCTAGTTTTAAACTTAAGGATATTTGAGATTCTGTCACGGTTATGCCAATTAGATGTTATCCATTACTTTCTTGCAGCACAGGAAACGTCAGTATTCATGAAAAGAAAAAGAGACATTGCCTCATTTTTCACCACTGTTAGCAAGGAAAAATGTAGACAGAGGGAGGATGAAGATAACAGAGCCGAGGAGCAGGATGAAAGAGAGAAGGAGGAGATGGTTAGTGAGGAAGCTGACATTGAGACATCAGAAACTGAAGCATTCAATGCTGAGAGTGAGGAAGAAGATGTAGGCTGTGAGGGAGAGAGTGAGGAGCAGAAAGGACAACCAGTGGATCCTCCATCACATTTATCAAGTTCACAGCCATCAGGTTTGTGATGTTGACTAAACCTGTGTGACTATGTGTAAAGTGCATCTGAAACTTTAGAGAGAGAGAGAGAGAGATTATTTTTTACTATTCTAGGAGCAAAAATCTTTCTCATTGGCAGATATTATTTACCTGTTCAAATCAAGGACAAATACAATAATTTCAAACAATTACTTAATTTTAGTTATCTTTTTTCAGTATGATCTTAATGTATTATAATGAATAAATATATACAATTACAAGCGAATGAATCCACTAATGCTCTCGGTTACACCCTCATGTTTTCATTCATTTCTTTTCAGATATCAGTAAGTGCAAGGATGATCAACCAGTGCAGCCTAATTTAAAGATGTTTCCAACCACAGTTATGGCGGACAGAAGACGCAGCTTCCAGGCAAGCTGGTATGAAAGTCATCCTTGGGTGGAATATTCTGCAATTATGGATTCTGCATATTGCTATGCCTGCAGACATTTCAGCCCACCAAGTATTTCTGGCAGTGTGTTTGACTCACCATCAGGCTTTAGGAATTGGAAAAAAGCAACTGAAAGAGAGGGAGGGTTTTCAGTACATGCAAAATCTGACAGACATAAGCAAACAAAGATGGCATGGAAGGACTACCAAAGGGCTGCGAAAGCTAATACAACATTGGAAAATATCCTTAACCAGGAACACAGTAAACAAGTAAAAGAAAACCGTGAGTATATTAAAACAATTGGGGAAGTAATATTGCTCACAGCTAGACAAAACATAGCACAGAGAGGACATGATGAGTCTGAGGAATCAACTAACAGAGGAAATTTCAGGGAAATTCTTGAAACAGTTGCAAATCACGATGCAGCTGTTAAACACAGACTAACATCCATTCACAACGCAAAGTACACAAGCAAGACGATTCAGAATGAGGTTCTGAATTGTTTGGCAGAAATGATCCGTTCTGAAATAATTGAAGAAGTAAAAAGTAGTAGTTTTTCCATTCTTCTTTCTGTGCCCCTGTTAAAAAACAATGGCCCCACCTTGGCCCCCCTGGAAATGTTTTCCTAGAACCGCCCCTGAGGGGAACTACTCCCAACTCCAAGTTAGGCTTCTTGCCATCATCCTGTAGGTAAAAAATGTTAATGGCAGCAAGAAAAGTACTACAATTTCAGACTGTGCCATATAGAGGCGGATGTAAATGCAGATGCAAATGTGTGTGAGTGTTTATCTGATGAGAAGGTGGCATCTGGTACGGCAGCCTCGGCCACAGTGTGAGAATGGTGAATGGTTCCTATACTATGAGTAGTCGTTGAGACTAGAAAAGCTCTATATAAGAACAGTCCATTTAGTCCACACAGCATTCCTGGATTATTGGCATTTCTTTAAACCAATCACAATCGTCTTGGGTGGTGCCAGACGGAGCCATAGTGCCTCAGCAAAATAGGAAGGAACTTGTTTTGATGGAACATGTGTATGTTCAAAAGTTGGTTTAGTCGTGCAACAGAAAACTGACAGACTGGACAGATAGTCAGACTAGCTGTCTGGATTTACCCTGCAGAGATCTGAGAGCACTCCCCGAAGGGGAACATCGTGTACTGCCTCCCTGACGCATTGTACAGCTGATTGGGTGTCAATTAGGGGAACGGAAGTCACGCTTCGGTTCTTACATCATGGTTCGTTACAATGGAGGGAAGAACAAAACAAAAAATGCAGAAGGAAATTTTTTTCCGCGTTAAAAAAAAATAGGCAATTTTTTATTGTGCGTGACTCAGGCTACACCAACCTAGTGCCATACAGTCTCTCTCCTGAGGTATATGGAGGACCGTGTCTTTCATATTTAAAAATAAATACAGAAATAAATAAATGCTCAATAAATAAATAAGCACACAATTAATTGCCCCAAAAAATACAATGAAGAAATAAATGTAGGTAGAAATTAAATTATACAGTGAGACACAAATGTATATATCTCTTTTAATTAGCTTCTTTATTTATTCACCTTTGTAATAATTACCTTATTTATTTATTGTCCGTTATAATCTTCAACTTTATTTATTCCTTACTTATTTTTTAAATGTATTTATTTCTGTGTGTGTTTAATTTTTTTGTCTGTTTTATTCTTCCGTTGCATTTTCTACCCTATTTATTTTCACCCCTGGTATTTATTTCTGCCTGTCACTTTTTCATTTCTGCCTGTCACTTTTACATTTCTACATGCATTTCTGCCTCATTATGCAAATGAGGAGGGGCTGGTCTTAAGGGGTTAACTTCTGCCCATTGGTTGGTTAGCATTTTACTCCCTCGGTCGAATTTACATGCCACCAGCCACAGACACAACACAGATGGCTAGCTACGGTGAAGTTGTCAGTGAGCTCAGGCATTTAGCAACTGTTTTTGAAAACAATGCTAACGTTATAAGTATTGACTTTATAATTTTTCGTTTAGACGCTCTGACAGAACGTGTGTTTCAGTCAGCGGTGTCGTGCCAATGTACTCGTGTATCCCCTGGCCGCGGGAGCGCGCATGCACACAGAGCGGAGCTTGTGCTGCCCTTCGAATTGTTTAACTGCTGCACTTTGAATTAAACGGAACAAACAGCGACGTGGAAGACTCGGCAGGGTTACCATAGTAACAGGGGTCTCAGTTAACTACATAAATACGTGTATTTGTCTGTTACATTAAGGCGACGTGTCAAATGTTTATAGCGTGGTTTAATATCGAGTGATAGGCGTATCCTCCCTGTCCCTGTCTACCATATGAGTTACATAGGAGGTAGGGGAGAGCCGGGACAGTTGAAACACTTTTTAATTAAACGTAATTTACAAAGCGGTCGTATCACACTGAAAGCTGATATTTTGTCACTAGCAACCTACACGTGTCATCTGTCAAATACAGTTGCATTTTCAGCTTTGAACAAAACCGTTGAGGAGTTATTACCGCAAAAGTGGGACGTGCGTAATGTTTCATCCGTCCCTCCTGGACGGGATGGATGAAACAGCATGCGGGGACGAATGAAACATACAGTTTAAGCCATATAAACTTCCAACAACTTTAATATTTTACTGTATATGATGGATGGCACTTCCAAAAGGTGTTAATTTAGATAGATTGTTGCAGGGCTATGCGTCTTTGTGAATGTCTGTTAACAACTCATTGCCGTCATCCTGAAGCGCGTATGAAGCGGTTATTGAAATATCATGCACTGTGGATGATTATGACATTTTTATAGCTAGAACAGTTGGTTTTTCCATTTATATCATGTTTCTATTGTGGAATATGTCGTTTCACTAGGTTTTTACGTGGGTTATACCACTGGACATAAAAATAACGCGCCCCAGCCCGTCAGTCTCCATAGGATAACATGGGAAAAACTCGACCCCACCTGGTGGGCTGAAATATATTTTCATCTTTCTAAAACTGCTTTTCCATGTCTCACCTCCTTAAATAATTGTATAAACACAGATATTTGTGCATTTACTTAAAATCCATGGTGTTCCAGCCAGGTCGGGGACAGTTGAAACAGCTGTTTCATCCGTCCCGACATAGACACATGTCATTACAGCCTGTTTTGCTTCTCATGTAAACAAGCATGCAATACGAAAGTCTGGGATTGTGGAGAACACTAACTGGTCTACTGAATGAGCATGTAGTCAAACCTTTAAATGAAAAACCCTCGTTAATAATCGAAAAAATGTGACCGCTAATGAAGTTTACTTTTGACCATCAAAACTCGTTTATCGGCTGTAACTCCGCGATAAAAAGGAAATAACAGGGAGATATTTGGCTGATAGGAGGAGGGTAACATGCTCTATGTTCAGACCTAAGGAAGTCTGTCTATCATCATTGTACTCGGAGAAAACTGGAATGTTTCATCCGTCCCAACGTTTCAATCGTCCCGGCTCTCCCCTACTCAAATATCAGGCCGTTTTTTCACCTGATATTTGGGTATCCCCTATGTAACTTTTGATAAACAACAGCAAACCTCTCCAAATTGTGTCAGGTTGTTTATTGTGACCTATTAAACACACAAAATAACACCCATGATGACAGGACAGACCCTTTGCATGTTAGGGATGGGATACATAAAATATCAAATATAATTTTTCACCTGATACATGACTGCATGTCAGGAGCAGAGCCGGGCTGAGCGACGTGGGGCTCGCGTCCGTCTGTCCTCAGTCTCTTATCTCTCTCGCTCTCCACCTCTCCTCTCCGTCGCTCCGGTAGCAACTGTTGAGGACGGAGCCCGGGGCTTTGCCGTGCACGAACACACACATTTAGTGCCTGACGCGTATGCACACGCACTCCGCGACGCGAATTTCTACTGGCGATCCAGGCGCGCAACGCGTGGGGGGTTTCCCTTGCGAAGCGGCCGGGAGTGGGTTGTCTGTCTCCAAATCCACTCATCTCTCTGGCTTCCTGTCGCACATCAGAAGAGACAGAATGATAACAGCCGCAGTTCGTTCAAAGAAGGTTGCACTACAAAAACCCGATGAAATTTAGCAGGTGGATGTTTAGAATAAATCCAACGGAGACGTCTCAGGATGGAGAAGTCCTAAGTTGTGCGCCGCTTCTAACGGCGAACAGGTTGATTAGTATTTCTCACGGCGGTGTGTGTGTGTGTGTGTGTAACCTATGTGATGGCACTGCATGAAGGACTATCATCAATATCAATATCAATATCCTTTTTCACCTGATATTTTATGTATCCCATCCCTAACATGCAAAGGGTCTGTCCTGTCACCATGGGTGTTATTTTGTGTGTTTAATAGGTCACAATAAACAACCTGACACAATTTGGAGAGGTTTGCTGTTGTTTATCAAAAGTTACATAGGGGATACCCAAATATCAGGTAAAAAAACGGCCTGATATTTGATACCTCCTATGTAACTCATATGGTAGACAGGGACAGGGAGGATACGCCTATCACTCGATATTAAACCACGCTATAAACATTTGACACGTCGCCTTAATGTAACAGACAAATACACGTATTTATGTAGTTAACTGAGACCCCTGTTACTATGGTAACCCTGCCGAGTCTTCCACGTCGCTGTTTGTTCCGTTTAATTCAAAGTGCAGCAGTTAAACAATTCGAAGGGCAGCACAAGCTCCGCTCTGTGTGCATGCGCGCTCCCGCGGCCAGGGGATACACGAGTACATTGGCACGACACCGCTGACTGAAACACACGTTCTGTCAGAGCGTCTAAACGAAAAATTATAAAGTCAATACTTATAACGTTAGCATTGTTTTCAAAAACAGTTGCTAAATGCCTGAGCTCACTGACAACTTCACCGTAGCTAGCCATCTGTGTTGTGTCTGTGGCCGGTGGCATGTAAATTCGACCGAGGGAGTAAAATGCTAACCAACCAATGGGCAGAAGTTAACCCCTTAAGACCAGCCCCTCCTCATTTGCATAATGAGGCAGAAATGCATGTAGAAATGTAAAAGTGACAGGCAGAAATGTAAAAGTGACAGGCAGAAATAAATACCAGGGGTGAAAATAAATAGGGTAGAAAATGCAACGGAAGAATAAGACAGACAAAAAAATTAAACACACACAGAAATAAATACATTTAAAAAATAAGTAAGGAATAAATAAAGTTGAAGATTATAACGGACAATAAATAAATAAGGTAATTATTACAAAGGTGAATAAATAAAGAAGCTAATTAAAAGAGATATATACATTTATGTCTCACTGTATAATTTAATTTCTACCTACATTTATTTCTTCATTGTATTTTTTGGGGCAATTAATTGTGTGCTTATTTATTTATTGAGCATTTATTTATTTCTGTATTTATTTTTAAATATGAAAGACACGGTCCTCCATAGAAGTAGCTGCAACAGCCTAGCCAGTATGTAACGTAAGAAAATATTAAAATATGTATGTATATATGTAAATATTAAACAATAAGTACCCCACGTCATCTCCAGACTCCATCTGTATAATCTACTTACAAGACCTTCCCCCACAAAAGATAAAAGAAAGTATTGTTGCTATTAAGTGCGACAGGCATACCTTTCTAGATTCTACTCTGCACGACCTCCTGTAACTTTTCAGCTAGGTGAGCTGTGTGCTGCTCATACAGGGGCCGTCTCTATAAAATTGCAGAAAATATACAACAGGAAGTAATACAAGACAACACAAGGGAGAACAACGAACCTTCAAAATAAAACAGGAAATGGAAAAAACAAACAGAAAATCTAAATCAAACTTCATCAAACAATAATTTGACAGAGGGATGGGACATGACACAACTGCTGAACAACTAGCAACAAGTACTGTAACCGACTGGGAAACCAAAGTTTTCCCGTGGGTTGCCTCGCCATAGACTAGACTACTCGTCCTTAGTGCTGCTAGCTCTGACTCACTCAATGGACCGTCAACATGTAGGGGGAGCTCAAGAGCTTCAGACTCGAGCCATTTCTCAATGTCAAGGAAGGATCCTCCGAAGCCAGAATTTGGTGGATGTTACGTCGAAGGACCGTTCCAATGTCGAGGCTCCTCCGAATTCCTCCAAGGACTGAGTCCTTCGTTCAGAGTTTCCCAGAGACAGAGAAGTATGCATATGTATATCCTTCGTGGTCCCAAATCTCCCACAATCCTATGCGGGTGGCTTTGCGGTCACTGAGGACGGGAAGAGAAGACACGCAAAGAGACAGAAGCCAAGGACAGATGTTGAATACATTATTTGCTATATTAGAGATTGGCACACTAACAATTAATGCATTAAATTAACTGGTCTGTCATTAAGTTCTTGTGTGTGTGTGTGTATATAATATAAATAATTGAACAGCACAGTTCCCAGTTCCACATCCATTTCACCGTCCAGTGTTTTGAAATGCAGCGCGGAAGTGAAGGCACCGAAACAAATTTAATGACGCAAGCCCGCAATGACGTGCGCTTGCTAGCCTGTTCCATTGTACATGTTCTCCAAATGCTAAGGAGGACTCTGACCCAGCCTCTGAAGGCCCTGACTTGGAAGGACTAGTCCTACCAAGGAAGGATCCTTGACATTGAGAAACGGCTATAGGTTTCAGAGCTAAGGCTACAGATTAAGTGTGCCTAAGGAAATGTTTATCTAACAGTACTTCCACGGTGTCCATGGTCCATGGGGGTCCATGGTGTCATGGTTTGGTGTTTTGTCTTATTTTGGTAGTCTGTTTCCAGTAGCGTACCGTGGACTTTCAGTCAGGGCCTTCTGTAACGACCTCCAACACCCCCCTCCCAGAAAAAACAACAACCAAACAACTACACCGACCGCACACGCACAGCACTGTGCATTAAACATCTTTAAGCAAATCAACACAGCATCGCCATCTATATCCAAACAATAGCAATACAAATGTATAAAATACCTAACTTTATCTCTCCTAAACAGTAAGTAACACTCACCCATTACTTGTAAATGAAATCCATCCTCCGATCCTTTCTGATGAAACGTTCAATGACCTCCTCATGCAGTTGAGCGTCCTGCTTAAGATGAATGAGCAGCTCCTTCTCTATGGCAATAGATGCCAGTGCAGAGAGTCGTGTTTGTCCGGTTGCATTCCGTGAATACATTTTGATGCGCTTGAGAGCTGAGAAAGATCGCTCAACTGATGCGGTGGACACTGGTATTGTCACGATCAAGCATGTGAGGGTATAAAGCTGTGACATTCTGACTGCAAGCCCCATGCTCCTCAGAAATGTCAGTAGGTCACTTGGACTCTGCCCCGTGCTCCTCAGAAATGTCAGTAGGTCACTTGGACTCTTTCCCTGAAAGTTTGTCATGCTGTACATCACTTTCAGCTCTGATCTGAGTCTGCCCAGGTCAAACTGTGCGCCGTAACTCTCCTCCAGGCTCATCAGCTCTGTTTCGGGAAATGTCTGCTTGAACTTGGTAAACAGCTGTGCGTCCAGCAATGCAACAAACAGTAGTCGCTTGTGATCCTCAAATCGATTCCTGATTTGCATGATGATGCTGTCGATTAGCGCTGTGTGTAGCTGTCTGTAGTGTGCGTGTGGGTCTGTTCGGCCTCTAGCTGCGCTCGGCTGACCCGCGGCCTCCGCGGTACTCTCATAGATGGCATCAAATTTTCCACGCTCACCTTCAAGACTCTGGCAAAACTCCTCAATTCTGGCCAGACTGAACTGCACGTCCAAGCTCTTATTTTGCAGTATTTCGAAGAGCACGTCAGCAAAGTCAAAAATGCCGATGAAAGCAAAGAGAAAAAAACAGAACTCAAAGCTTTTCAACTGTGACAAGTGTCCTGATGCACAATGTACCGTTTCACGGTCAAAATCCTCCGCGTGATCGAGGATGTGCTGGAAAAGCTCGACCAGCTCAGCTCTTTTGTCGTGGACCGTGCCCACCAACCTGGAGTTGAAGTTCCATCTCACCTGAGAGACCCGCGGCAGCCGCCTCTCGCAAAACTCATCCAGCAGTTTTGTTCGCTTGGGAGAATGTGTAAAAAATGCGGACAACCCTCCCAGATTCGCAAACAAATTTTTGCAGTCCTTTATTTTTGATGCTCCCTGAGACATCACAAGGTTTAATGTGTGTGCATAACAGTGCACAAACAGAGCCGGAGGGATTTCTTCTTTGACGCGCGCCTGTACACCATTAAGTCCCGATGCCATTACAGCGGCTCCGTCATAACACTGTGCCACTAACTTTGTTTTGCAACCGTAGCTGCCCAACACTTCAAGTACTGAAGCTGCTAGATCCTGAGCACGTTTTCGTTCTGTGACATCCTCAAACTTTAAAAATATCTCTTTTACTCCTGTGTCAGTAACATACCGAAGTACAAATGACAGCTGTGCAGTGTTGCTGAAATCTGTGGTCTCGTCCACCATAACTGCGACAAACTTGGTGCTGTTGATCTCTTTTTTGATCGCATCATTTAGCACCTCAGCAACAGCACTTATGAGATCATTTTGAATTTTCCCAGATGTTTCCGTAAAAACGGTGGCCGTGGCCAGTGGTGTCGCAAATCAGCATCGTACCACCATTGTGAGGTGTCGCTTGGATGCCTGATGTTTGCTAGCTGCCTTGGTGAAGCTATTGAGGCTGTTAAAACCTGTGGTGTTCCATGTTCCCTGACTGGTATCAAAAAGGAAACACGGCCAGCAAAATAGCTTGTTCCGCTCGGTGCTAGCTGTTAGCCAGTCATAGCGGTCGTAGTTACCCACAGTGAAGTGCCGCACAAAACCTTTGCCAGCCTTGGTCAGCCCATCCAGCTTAGGTGTAGGTCTTCCTCTTAAAATAATTTCTTTCTTCTCTCCAAACGATCGCCTTGAAAAAGGAGGTGTGAAGGCAGCGGCCATAGCTAGTTCACTCTGGGTCACTCAAAACCCGCTAAAAGGTTCAAGCTTTGATGACATCAGCGGGGGCTAGCGCAGACACAGCGCTGGGCCCCTAGGGCGTTCTGTCACTACACATCAAAATTTGATTGGCTGATGCCACACGTCACTCAAAGTTATAATCAAATGGGAAATGGCAGCTTCAATGAAGGGCTAGCAATGCTACTAGTGCTGGTCCACAGAGGTGTGATGCGTTTAGATGACATGGAAAATCCAGCTACCATATTCTTTCTGGAAATATAATCGTAATGTACTGAAAAAGTAATACATTTTTTGACACACATTAATTTAATTGTGAAAAAATATATTTTTGATTTTGACAGGGCCAGCAGAGAAGGCCCTGATGGCCCTGACAGCCCACCACTGTCTGTTTCTCTGTTTGGTATTTTGCTCCGTTTCCTGTTTTATTTTGACGGTCTAATTTTCTGTCTTGTCTTGTCTAGTTACCCTCTGTATTTAGTTGTGTGCTGTGTCAGATTATTGTGTTTTGTCTCCAGATTGTGTTGTTGTTTGTTAGTCTTCCTGGTTAGTGTTCCTAGGTGTTCTATTTTACTTGTACTTTATTTTTATATTACCCGTTTTTGCCTGCTTGTTCCCAGGACTTTCTTTATTTTGTACATTTTTGAGTTTTCATTAAATAATATAAACTATCCTCAGTTTCCGCCTCTGCAATATTGGATCCATTTCTCCAGCCTTCCCTGACACGTGGATTGTAGATGTAAATATTACTATTTTTGAAAACATATTTTACATATTTGTCATTTTGTCATTTATGAAACTAAATCCCCATTGTTGTCGAAATCATTATTTGTGTGGTGTTGAGCTAAACAGATACAGTACAAGTATGGGTCTTCTTCTTGGCTGTTGTGTTTTCCTGTAATGTGTGGAGCCACTTGGTGGCACCCTGCTATTGTTCAAATTCTCTGTGAAACTGACAACAGATGATCATTTCTCTGTGTGTGCTATCATGAACTCACATAGAGCTGTGAACTTTGTCTCCACACCTAACCCAAAAATAATAAGTTAATAAGTGTCCACAGTGTCCCGTAGATGCAACTTTTGGACTTCCCTGTCCTAAGAAATCTTTCAAGATATTGTTAAAAAAAGATGTGAAGGATTCTTTACATGACTGCACTTAATATTTTTGCATCATTTGTATGATCCAACACATACTCCTCCAAATATAGGGGAACATCGTCATTCCAGTTAAAATGTAGCATTTGTTGAAACAAGGTAGCCATTTATTATTACATTGTTGACTTAAAGTTGCTTTTTCTCTCACCCTTTGGCTTGTGACCCGTTAAAAGGCCCTGTGGAGTTTTCTTTTTGAACAAACAAAAGTTATGTCTACATTCAGCTTTCTCACGTATTATATTAAAATGTAATTTCCCCTTGCAGAATTAATATATAAAGGTGTCATGGTGGGGCTCCGGCTGGTCGTGAGTCTCTCCCTTTTATTCTTTCACCCTACTTCATGTGTTTTGTTTTGGTTTGGTCTTGTCGCCTGCCTTGTTTGTGTTTTGGTTTTCCCTGCTCTTCCATCCGAAGCCAGCTGATCACACACCTGCCTCCCGTCACCGTCATCATCAGACACACCTGCCAGTCCTCACCCGCTCCCGCCGAGCACACCTGCCTGCCATCTTCAATCACTCCAGTTTATCTACCCCGGCTCCTCATCCACACTTGATCGTCAGCTCTACTTCATGGGTGAACGTCTCAGACTCCGAGTGTTAGGCTACTCTTTGTGTTTCTGTGTACAGCTACTCACTCTCCCTGTGTTTCCCTTTTCAGTTCACCTCCGGCCAGCCGGCTTTGGACCCCCCAGTCCTCCTCCCACGGCGTCTCCTCCTCATCATCCTGCTCCGCTCCTCGCATTGCAGCATCCCCGCCATCACAGCTCCCAGTGTCCGTCTCTCCCTTTCGTCGCCATCCGGCTCCATTCCCCGTGTCTCTGCTCCTCGTGTCTCCGCCTCCTCCTCTGCCCTTGCTCCCGGTTCCTCCTGCAGCTGCTTCCCACATTCCGTTCGTCTCCCTTGGTTCGCCGCCCACCTGCTCCCGGCGTCCACCTCCCATTCCCCCTTTTCCCTAATAAATACTTTCCCTGTGAGCCGTGCGTTTGAGTCCATCCTTCTGTCCCGTAACAGTACGATCAAGTCACTATGGACTCAGCCGGCTCACCCTCCACTCCCGATCCCTCTCCTTCCCCTCAGGACTTGGCTTTTGCTGTGGCCGCCCAGGGAGCTTTGCTCGGCCAGCATACCTCAGCCCTTACGGCCATGGCCGAGGCACTTCGCTCCCTGACCGGCGACGTCCAGCAGCTAGCCAGGCAGCTTAGTTCCCCTACCCCCTCCGTCCCCGTCGTAGACCCCGCTCCGCCTGCTCCCCTCGCGCACTCACGTCCGGTCAATCCGGTCCCGTCACCCCCCTCTGAAACCCCCGTGTCAACGCCTGATAAATTCTCCGGTGTGCTGGGAACGTGCGAGGGGTTCTTGGTACAGTGCTCCCTGGTGTTTAGCAGACAGCCAGTAACCTTCCACTCCGACGAAGCCAGGGTGTGATTTGTGGCGGGACTGCTCCGCGACCGCGCGCTCTCCTGGTATGCCGCGGTGAGACAGGGGAGGCCGGACCTCCTCTCCTCATACTCCTCCTTTGAGGAGGAGATGAGGAGGGTGTTCGACCACCCCGTGCGGGGCCTGGAGAAGGCTTCCCGCCTCATGTCTCTCCGGCAGGGAGACCGCAGCGTCGCGGAGTACTCCGTTGACTTCCCCATCTTGGCCGCCGGATCGGGGTGGAACAACCAGGCCCTCCGCTGCGCGTTCCTGGCCGGTCTCGGTGACCGGATTAAAGACATCTTGGCCACCAGGGACGAGCTGGGGGACCTGGATTGTCTAATCGGTGCTGCCATCGATTTGGACAATCGCATCCGGGAAAGGGAGAGGGAGCGCGGTTCTCGCGGCTCCACCTCTACCCGGGCCGGTCCGCCACCGTCTAGGGTCTCTGTTCCCCCGCCTTCCCAGCCACGTCCCAGCGTCCCTCCTGCTCTGTCTGTTTCCCCTCCTCCAGAACCCATGCAGCTCGGCAAAGCTCGCCTGTCCCCAGGGGAACGTAAGCGGCGCCGCCTCGCGGGTCTTTGCCTGTATTGTGGTCAAGCCGGTCATTTTCTCTCCGCTTGTCCCGCAGGCCCGCCAGTAGCTGTGGGAGCTCTGGCGAGCCAAACCTCTCCCACAAGGCGCATATTACTCGACGTCTCCCTGTCCTGGCGGGACGTCTCAGTTCCCCTGGGGGCACTTGTCGACTCTGGTGCTGATGAAAGCTTCATCGATATCGAGCTCGCCCGCCAACTCACCATCCCCCACGTCCCTCTCGACACTCCTCTACGCGCCACCAGTCTCAACGGTCAGTCCCTCGGCACCATCACGCACCGCACTCCCCCATTACAACTTCTCACCTCCGGTAATCACCACGAGATCCTCTCCCTTCATCTCATTTCCTCCCCAGCCTCTCCCATCGTCCTCGGTTTCCCCTGGCTCGCCACTCACAATCCCAACGTGGACTGGGCGCGGGGGAAGATCAGAAACTGGAGCACAGCCTGCCATTCTTCCTGCCTTCTGTCAGCGCAAGCCCCCGGTAACGTTCCCATGCTCGATAAACCTCTCAATCCTTCCGACCTGTCTTCGGTCCCGGCTGAATACCACGATCTAGCCCTGGTGTTTAGCCGGGACCAGGCCACGTCCTTGCCCCCCCACCGTCCCTACGACTGCTCCATAGCCCTCCTTCCGGATGCTCCTATGCCCACTAGTCGGTTGTTTAAGCTATCTGGCCCGGAGAGGGAAGCTATGGAGCAGTATATTAAGGAGTCCTCGCCGCGGGCGTCATTCGCCCATCCTCGTCCCCCGCTGGGTGCAGGGTTTTTCTTTGTGGCCAAAAAAGATAAGACCCTCCGCCCGTGTATCGACTACCGGGGGCTCAACGCAATCACGGTCAGAAATAAGTACCCACTACCCCTCATGGACTCTGTCTACGAGTCCCTCTCCCGGTCCACAGTGTTCACCAAATTAGACCTTAGAAACGCCTACCACCTGGTCCGGATTCGGGAGGGGGACGAGTGGAAGACAGCATTTAACACCCCACTCCACTATGAATATTTAGTGATGCCTTTCGGCCTCACCAATGCACCTGCTGTGTTCCAGGCTCTGGTCAACGACGTGCTTCGTGACTACCTCCATCGCTTTGTCTTTGTGTACCTGGACGACATCCTGATCTTCTCCCGTGACCCAGTCCAGCACACAGAGCATGTCCGGTTGGTGCTGCAGCGGCTCCTGGAGAACCGGTTATTCGTGAAGGCAGAGAAGTGTGAGTTCAGTGTTTCTTCAGTTCAGTTCCTTGGTTTTGTCATTGAGTGCGGGCGGTTGCGGGCTGACCCTGCTAAGATTAAAGCCGTGGTCGACTGGCCTACTCCCACATCTGTTAAACAGTTGCAACGCTTTCTAGGTTTTGCAAACTTCTACAGACGGTTTATACGCAACTACAGCTCCGTAGCCGCTCCGCTCACTCGACTCACCTCACCTTCCGTCCCCTTTACCTGGTCTCCAGAAGCCGCCGCAGCCTTCTCTCATTTGAAGTCCCTGTTCGCTTCCGCCCCTATCCTCTCTAACCCCGATCCTGCCCTTCAGTTTGTTGTGGAGGTGGACGCCTCAGACGTGGGGAGTGGGGGCCATCCTGTCCCAGCGCTCCCCCCTCAGATCACAAACTTCATCCCTGTGCTTTTTTTTTGTCTAAACGCCTCACTTCCTCAGAGCGGAATTACTGTGTGGGGACCGGGAGCTTTTGGCTGTGAAGCTGGCCTTGGAGGAGTGGAGACACTGGCTGGAGGGCGCCCATCAACCCTTTCTTGTCTGGACCGACCATAAAAACCTCGCTTACATCCGCTCCGCCCAGAGACTGAAGCACGCCAAGCCAGGTGGGCCCTGTTTTTTTTCGCTTCTGCTTCACCTTGTCCTATCGTCCTGGATCCAGGAATACCAAGCCCGACGCCCTGTCCCGCCTCCATTCCTCCGACTCGAGCAACTCACCGGAATACATCCTCCCTCGTTCCTGCCTGGTGGCCTCCCTGGTCTGGGAGGTGGAGTCCGCCGTCCGCCGCGCCCAGGCCACTGACCGGACCCGGTACGGACATGCTGACCGCCTACGCCCCCCGGGTGCCCGTTCCCAGGTCCTGCAGTGGGCACACGCCTCCCGCTTTAGCTGCCACCCCGGCAGAGCCAGAACACTGTTCCTGCTCCGCCAACGGTTCTGGTGGGACACGGCGGAGAAGGATTGCCGGGACCGTGGCTGCCTGCGAGGTGTGTGCCCGCGCCAAACCATCCCATCAACGGCCCGCCCGGTCTGCTCCGTCCCTCCCGGTCCCCGGTCGGCCCTGGTCTCACATCGCCATAGACCGTCACGGGCTTGCCCAACTCCCAGGGTAATACGGTAATCCTGACCGTAGTAGACCGGTTTTCGAAATCCGTCCATTTCATCCCCCTGCCTAAGCTGCCTACGGCCCTAGAAACCGCCAAGCTCCTCGTCCATCATGTCTTCCGGCTTCACGGCATACCCCTGGATATCGTCTCCGACCGGGGACCACAGTTCACCTCACAGGTGTGGAGGTCCTTCTGCCGAGCCCTCGGAGCTACCGCCAGCTTGTCGTCAGGTCATCACCCCCAAACCAACGGACAGACCGAGCGGGCCAACCAGGACCTGGGAGCAGCTCTCCGGTGTGTGGCGTACCGCATCCCATCCTCCTGGTGTAGTCATCTGCCGTGGGTGGAGTACGCTCATAACTCCCTGCCCAGCGCTGCCACTGGGATCTCCCCGTTTCAGTGTGCCCTGGGATTCCAACCGCCCCTCTTCCCAACCTTGGAAAAAGAAGTGGCGGTCCCTTCGATCAAAAGCGCACCTTCGGCGGTGCCAACGGGTGTGGCGAGAGGCCAGAGCCGCGCTGCAACGCACCGCTTCTTTCAACAAGCGCCTGGCCGACCGCCACCGGAGACCAGCCCCCGCTTATCGGCCCGGCCAGAAGGTGTGGCTGTCCTCCCGAGACCTCCCACTTCACACTTCATCCAAGAAGTTCACGCCACGGTTCGTGGGTCCCTATGAGATCGGCCCGTCCCGTCTCCCACCAACGTCAAGCTCAAGCTCCCATCCCATCTCCGGGTCCACCCTGTGTTCCACGTATCCCGGATCAAACCAGTTACCACCAGTTCCCACACCGTCCCAGTGGCAGCGCCTCCGCCCCCACGGATCATCGACGGCCACCCGGCCTACACGGTTCGCCGCCTCCTGGACGTGCAACGTAGAGGACGAGGATACCGGTACCTGGTGGACTGGGCCGGCTACGGCCCGGAGGAACGCTCCTGGATCCCGGCCAGCCAAATCCTGGACCGCACCCTACTGGATGAGTTCTACAGGGTCCACCCGCACAAGCCTGGTGGTCCGCCCGGAGGCGTCCGTTGAGGAGGGGGTACTGTCATGGTGGGGGTCCGGCTGGTCGTGAGTCTCTCCCTTTTATTCTTTCACCCTACTTCATGTGTTTTGTTTTGGTTTGGTCTTGTCGCCTGCCTTGTTTGTGTTTTGGTTTTCCCTGCTCTTCCATCCGAAGCCAGCTGATCACACACCTGCCTCCCGTCACCGTCATCATCAGACACACCTGCCAGTCCTCACCCGCTCCCGCCGAGCACACCTGCCTGCCATCTTCAATCACTCCAGTTTATCTACCCCGGCTCCTCATCCACTCTTCACTTGATCGTCAGCTCTACTTCATGGGTGAACGTCTCAGACTCCGAGTGTTAGGCTACTCTTTGTGTTTCTGTGTACAGCTACTCACTCTCCCTGTGTTTCCCTTTTCAGTTCACCTCCGGCCAGCCGGCTTTGGACCCCCCAGTCCTCCTCCCACGGCGTCTCCTCCTCATCATCCTGCTCCGCTCCTCGCATTGCAGCATCCCCGCCATCACAGCTCCCAGTGTCCGTCTCTCCCTTTCGTCGCCATCCGGCTCCATTGCCCGTGTCTCTGCTCCTCGTGTCTCCGCTTCCTCCTCTGCCCTTGCTCCCGGTTCCTCCTGCAGCTGCTTCCCACATTCCGTTCGTCTCCCTTGGTTCGCCGCCCACCTGCTCCCGGCGTCCGCCTCCCATTCCCCCTTTTCCCTAATAAATACTTTCCCTGTGAGCCGTGCGTTTGAGTCCATCCTTCTGTCCCGTAACATAAAGGTATATGTCTTCTCCTTCTTCTTATGTGTATCCTTGAGGTCACACAACATGTTGAGTGCATTTCCTTCCTCAAAAAACAAACATTCAAAATAATTAGTTTTTTCTATCCAGGTTTCTTCTTCACTATATTTTTTGGCACCTTGCTACGCTTGATTGTCCGTTATTGACCACTAACTATCACATAATGCTCAAGTGCTCGCACAAGTTGATGTTGATGGTACATCCAAACAAAACAGGGGAGCCACTTGTACAAAATGGTATTTGTATGTGTATGGTACATATGTATGTCTGTCTTTGAATTATCCTTTTATGTGCTACGCTTTGTGCCTTTTAATTGCCCCTTGGGGGAAAATAAAGTAGATTGAATTGAAATAAAATGATGGTTCCATAGTGTTATTACGGGTAAAAAATCTCCACAAGGTACCTTTAATGCTGCAGTGTATGACAGCAATTCCCAACATTTTTGGTTTTTGAGCTTTTAAAATTAAGTTATAACCACTCCTGACCCCTCACAGTCTGAGCTTTAGACCTGAGTTATGCTTCTGTGTTAAACCTACATCATAGGTACAACATGAAATCAGGGAGAGGGTTACCTTTTCCTGCTACAGCTGTCTAATCATAGTCAGAAAGCACTGGAGAGACACTGCCGGAGTCGGTACTCACTCCAAAGCTAATCCCCGCCTCTTAAGGCTCTGCATAGAGTGGGTACTACTATACATCAGCGTTTAGTGTGGACATCTTTTTTTTCTTCTCAAAATGTCCATTTATTTTTGGAAATATTGTATAGGCCAGAAAAGGTAAAAGTTTTCACAAAAAGAAAGGCTTTTTAGTTAGTGAATCCCCAGATTTCTCATGGGGTTCCTTTGGGGGTGTCCCGCCCCCAGGTTGGGAAACACTGCTGTCGGAGATATCTATGTACAAATGTCCCCGTCTTATTTACCTAAACCAAAACGAGTAGCTGAGACAGAAAGGAAAGTTACACCTTTGCTAACTGAGACATGAAACAAATTAAATTTTTGTTCAAGTCTATAACATTTGTTTCATTTAACCTCTTCATACATGCCTGTGACTTTATTTACAAATGTAGGTGTATATACAATTTTGAACTGTTCAAGTTCAGCAGCACCTTCTCATTATAACCTGTGTTTGTATTAAGAAGGGCCCCTGGCTGGCACTAATATGCAAAATGATGAGGCAATATTCCAGCAGCTTAATCCTTGCATGCTAACTGATCCATTAAAGCCCTAAAATGATCCGATCCGAGGGTGCTTTTCTAAATTATATAAACCTAATTAGAAGAGTTAGACAACTCAGAAAGTGGAGCAGTCACAATACAGCCGCCATATGACTGAAATCTCATTGGTGACCGCAGGAAAATAATGTTTTCTTTTTTGTTTTTTTAATCTTCAATAATCTCACATGAAAACCTTTTTGTTTCATGGTAAAATCAATTACACACTGACTTAGCAAGCCATGTGGAAAGTTTTTGTTTGGTCTTAAGTGGTCACAGTTCAGTTTGGGGTCTGGCTTTTGAAGCAAATCTATGTAGTTTTTGTGCATTTCTGTGCATGTATGTGCTCACACTGCACAGCATGCATTTGTACAATATTTACCCATGAACACTAGAGTATATATAGTGAAAAGGGATTTGAAGTGATGCATCAGAGAAGCTAGAATGTTTAAAACACTGCATTCAAAATATCTTTTGATTGATAACTGTGATAAAGTCATAATGTGTTTTTCTGATTATTTGTCAGCAAAGAACAGACTAGGGTTGTCACATGTCACTTAAAATACGGAATCGACCCGTCTTTCAAAAAATAATAGTGCTCTCCGTTTTATTATTCTGCATGAAAGGTGGCAAGCCTAGAACATACCGCAAGTCGAGCTGCTTGTTTGTTACCTTCAGCATACAAAACCTCTGATGTTATTATAATGCAGCTAAATACATGTTCATCTAACCCCATAGTTGACTGTATTACTGTGTATTTTTACATATCCTGTCTTTGTGATTTATTGTGATTTACCATTGTGATTTTAATATGTCTATTTTTTATTTATGCATTTATGTATACCTTGCATGTATACATTGTCTGTGGTAAGTACTTTAAAAATGAAATTGACTTACTTGCTTTACTTATAAGGACTTACCATACTTCAAAATGTAGTAGACCAGAATTAGTTAATGAATCACAGTGAGAAAACCTTCCTGAGAAATAGTTAGATGTATCATATTTAACTGCTAGATAGTGTTGACATCTAGTGTTCAAAGCAACATGGTGCAACACCAACTGCTGTCTGTGTACAGTACAAGACACCAATTCAGACAAAATGAATGAGTTCCAAGTATATTTAAGTAATAGGCATACGTATGTATATACAATTTTGCACTAGCTGCTGTTTAAAAAGAGCAGTAGGAAGTTGCTATGTAGTCTTTTTAAGTCTTTTTAATAAACACCCTATCATCACCACAGCTGGGCAGTTTAGGTAGCAGAGTGCTTTAATCCAGTGATTCCAAAGTGCACTCTGGGGAGCCCCAAGGGTCCTTGAGAGGGTTTCAGGGGGTACCCAGCCAAAAGGGGAATCATTTCACTACAACATTCATATGTAACACAATGAGAGAATGTATGACTACTTTGGTCATCGGTTTCATACACTGTCTTTAATGAAACATCCAAAAGCTAAGCTCCATCAGATGGGGAACGATAGGAAAAATCCTCATCAAATGGGGGTCCAGGGTCTCATTTGTGTCAGTTTAAGGGTCCTTGACATGAAACCACTGGTTTACTCAATCCATGATTAATAGTTGCTAAGCAGCAGTTCAAATCTATACTAAGGAGCTGGAGGTGTGGTTGTGATGTAGTGTTGACTTTGCCAACTTTCGTGACTTTTCATGACAACAGCAAGTGGCCATGTTACCCAAGTGGATTAAAGTCATGTGATTGGTGTCTGACTGCCTGCTCGAGCCTGGCATACAAATAGCCATCGATCAATAACTACACAGTGAAGGTTACATGGCCAGGAAACGTTAGAGACAGTGTTGAATAAAATGATGGTGCTTTAGTTTGTGTGTAAGATGTATGCATTAGGATGAATACATGTACTGTACATTTGTGTCATTGCAGTATGTAGCCTATTGTTGTGTCTACTCAAACAAAAATCTTTTGAGAATCATTTATGTTATAAAATGTACATTTTGCATGCTTTCTATGTGAGCATGCAACATTGGTTTCATATAATATATGTTACATATGCAAAGTTTGTTTTCATAAAGTATGCAAAAGACACGTAGGCCTATGCATTATGTAGAAACGGAACTACGTCACATTGTTGAAGTGAAGCAATATAACAAATGTCCATGATTTTAACCCTAGCCACGATCTTTTAGTAGTTTTTTTGCCTAAAACATAACCAAAGTGCAACAGTTTCACACGTAATGACATGTTTAAAAAAGCTACCTACAACCATTTACAGTAGTCTGGATAATTGCCTGTCATCCTGTGTGATGTCCCTCACCCTCTGCTCTCTGTGTTGCTGTTCCCAAAAAAAAACAACCTGAGGCCTGTTGCACAAAACTAAGATAAGGGATTAAGCCGGGATATTCAAGTTATCCTGGATGAATTTAGCTTTGACTCGGTTCCACAAAACCAGTCAAAGACACTTTACAGTAAAACCAGCACATATATCAAATAAAAACAGAAACATGAAACTAGCATATTTAAAGCAATTCAAACACAGTGTAGCCTACAACTTTGTAAAAATGTGGAGTGACTATAGGCTAAGTAGATATTTTTACACTCTCACACATTCAGTCGGGTCAGTTCATGTTGGGCTTTTTCTCTCCGTTTGATAAGAGCCGTCCCTTTTTGCATATTCTTCCCCTCCTCGTTACTTTCCATATAAGCTGCTGCTCATTGGGTGAAACATATGGCGCATGCGTCTTTTCAATTCTGTATCAGTAAATCTGTGATCGATACCGTGGTCTATTTGAGAAAGCCGTGAACGTGCACTTATCCCAGCTATCTCCACCTGGCTTGATATAGCTACCTGTTCATGCTGGCTTGGCAAACGTGCAATTAAGCCGCGATGAGCAGGTCACACTAAGTCAAGCTGCAATTTTTCACTTATCCTGGATATCTTTATTCTACTTTCGTGCAACAGGCCCCTGGAGCTAGCAAACCACATGCTGAAAATGACAAGTTTTAAAGAAGATTTTTGGCAGGCCTGCTTGGTTCTTTCGTGGAATGATTGAAAAAAAAGATTTACAAAGAATGTTTACGGCATTTCCTCTCTCACTGGGACATTTGGGGACTGATTGGTTGGGATTTGCTTTGGACAAAGTATACATGGTGATGCCCTGGTAAGAGCAAATTGTGCAAATGTTTGACCATGTATCCAGCTAATTTAAATAACCCACGTTACTGTATTGTATGAAAAAATATTTGGTTTTACTGTAAAGTGTCTTTGAGTACCATGTAAAGTGCTATATAAATATAATGTATTATTAGTATTACTTAAGTGCCCCTTTATAGCCTACTACTGACTTACAGTGTAGGCTACGTCTACATTTAATCTCAACATATGACAATGAAAATGTGGAGTACTTAATCATACAGTTGCCTCATGAACTAATGGCAGTGCGCTACCCACCAGGCCCGTTATGAAAGTTAATGAGCACATATCTGCATTAGTCAACGATCAGAAATGGAGCGAGTAGCCTACAGAGACAGTCTAACATTCAGCACAGGTGATGTAGATGCTTAGTTGCCTGTGAAAAAGATGGGAAGTTCTTCAGATATGATGCACTGCACCAGCACCAGCAACGATCTATATGTTTTACAGTCAATTACGATTCAGGGCTGAAGAGTGTTTTAATTTAAGGAGGATGCTTTGTTACAACTTTTAACTTGTCGTTTCCATGGTGAGAGGACACAATGGTGCTGTCTGTGTCTGGGGTGTTTCATCCGTTCTACTCTGGTATAATACACAACATGTGCTCTTTTAGAAGCAGGGTAGCATGCAACGACAACAAGCTTTTTCAGAAGGATCGGTAGCTCTAGGAAAGCAATCAGGGATTTGACAGATAGGGGCCGAGCCTGCTCCTGAGGGATGCAGAGACAGAAACATGGACAATCACACTGCTTTCCAAGACGTGTTTCCAACAACCACATCAAATTCTCATCTGTTCACCAATAGATTACCATCTATTGATTTATGAGGCCTTTAAATGACTGCTGGTCAGATCTTTGCAGGGTAATTCCAGAGAGCTAGCTAGCTAGACTATCTCTCCAATCTGCCTAGCACCATCCATGATGATTGTGATTGGTTTAAAGAAATGCCAATAAACCAATGCATGTTTGCCATTGGCCAGATCCTCCTCCAAAGTGATGTGGAGGAAAGTCTGGCAATGCAAGACTAAAGCAACATTAACTTTAAAAATTGCCTTCAGGCAACAACGTCTTGTTGTTGTTTCCCTTGGGAGTTCATGTCTGACGTTGTTCATTTCAATCTGTCTACTACGGCATCGCAACTATCCTGCAGCTGTGGTGTCCCGAGCAGGTTCAAGAAGCAGGTGGCAAACACAGCCAATCCCCTTGAAGATCCAGATGACAGTGTTATTATATTGGTATCATATGTTTTATTAGTGATTTCTATAGCGTACAAGTGATTGTGCTCACATGTGTTAATCATTATTGAAAAGCCAAATTTGGGAAAATGTAGGGATTCAAATAGAGATATAGAATGTGGTTGACAGATTCTGTTGCACTCTAAGACACTTTGAGATGGAAGGCTATGCAGTGTCCTACACAGGCTTCCTGCAAGTTTTTTGCTGGATTTGTACAAGTAAATACCTTTATCACCTTACTTTAGCATGTGCTAAAATGTCTGCTATAAATGAAAAAAAAATTCTCTAACACAGGCTGATTGTGGATAACAATATAAACTGTAAAACTGCATATTGCAGCTTTTAAAAAGTGAATGTCTAGCAGTGTGACAAATATTGAGAGCATTACAGCTGTGTCAGCAGGAAAGAAAGCAGTGAGGGCAGTTGAATTTGTCACAGTGCAATGAGTTTGTTCCCCTGTGACCATTTGCCATTATTCTAAGCCAAAGGGTGGTTGGGGAAATTATTGAACCATTGCAACAGAATTAGATATGCATCCTATAATGTTGTTGAAATCTGGTGGGTACACAGTTTATTGCCCTTGTCCTCCGTCCCTAAGAAGGCTGAGGTTGCTCCAAGCATTTAGTTACAGTTAGAGTAGTCTATATCCATGACCTTCCTCTTCCGGGATTGCTCCGGTGTCACCAGAAAGTCTGCTGGATGTCACTCTTTTCAGCTAGATGTCCATTACCTTCCGCTTTCTTTGTGTTGACATTCTAAACTCGGGTGGACTATGGTTAACTTCTCCTCATATCTCTGCAGGGTAAATCCAGACAGCTAGCTAGACAATCTGTCCAATCGGAGTTTTCTGTTACACGACTAAAACAACTTTTGTACACATGTTCCACCAAAACAAGTTCCTTCCCGAGACTATTTTGCAGCAGCCCTGTGGCTCCATCCAGCGCGTAGCACCACCCAAGATAATTGTGATTGTTTAAAGAAATGACAATAAACCAGAGCACATTTTTCTCCCATCTCAGAATGCTGTATGGACTAGCCAGACCCTCCTCTGCAGCACTGTTGAGCAGAGATGGGAAGTAACAAAGTACAAATACTTCGTCGATTTTTCAGATATTTTTACTGTACTTTACTATTTATTTTTGTGGCGACTTATTACTTTTACTCCTTACATTTTACAAAATTGGCTCGTTACTTTAGTTTTGTACTAAAAGTTGTCTATTAGGTGTGACTGTGAGTGCATAGGGCCTCACACCGTGTGAGCGGGCGCGCACGCCACACAGAGAAAAAAGTGAGAGAAAAGAAAAAGCAACAAGCTGTCTGGAGGATAATCAGTTGAGATTGTGTGTCTTTGAGAACTGTAAGTCATATATCTTATGTTGATAGTTCATTCAAACCTGTATTGGTCTGTAGTTCTGGCAAATTTAAAAAGTTAGCTTGTGATTTTGTTGTTTGTGTTTCCTCAACTGTTAGTTTTAGGTTGTAACTGGCTGTTGATGCAATATAATGGCGATTGTTGAATGCCCTCGCTCATGTTTGTATTTTAGGTGCATTATTACATATGTTACAGTTATACTGCATTAAGATAATGTAACTAATAATGGGTTTATCGCTATTATTTGCTAGCATATATTATATATTCCTATGCATTGTGTATGGTAGCCTTTGCAATGTTTATTTCTTTGCAGAACCACACACACAGCCAAAGCAAAGCTACCCACGCCCATGTCTGTACTGTTACTTGATCGTAATAAAACATCAAAAGAGAGAAGTATTCTCCATTCATGTTTTAACAAACACACCTGGGGCAAAGTTGGAAACCAGAATCAGCTTTAAATACAGTCCTAACCTAGTCCTCACTAACAAGTTTCTAATAATTTCACTGGAGTTACCGTTATTATTGTTTGCGTCATCAATATCCAATTAAATCGAATTGGATGGGAATATACAGTACTGTACGTTGCACTTGACGCACTACTAAGACAACTCAACCGATTCAGCGGTATTCATTTGCTGAAAATCATTGCACATCATCGCACGTTAGCACATAGTAGTACGGACAGCGACATGACTGAAAAAGAAAGAAATTGAGATCCAAGAGATTTGGCAGACAAGCAGCAAGACTAGGAATAATCATCCTCGGCCTTATCTGAGAGAGATGTTTGAGATAGTAGGCATCAAGAATGACTCCTGGACAATGTGCTGCATAACTCTAAAAGTATGGGGTTGCTTCTTAATTAAATTTGTAAATTTATTCAGATTTTATTTTATTTTCTTTCCAGAAGCCTTATTTGAGCACACACAGGTACATGTAGATTCCTTTGAATGTTAAAGGGAAGATTAAAAAAGTGCTAAATTTTCCTTAGCACTTGGCGAACACTTAGCTATCTCTAGACAACAGTAGTGGCACTTCTTTCCACTCCAGTGTGCAACCTGTGCTCCAAGACACCGGGATTATATCTCCCCTGCTAAGCCCGCTGTTCAGTGTTGCCCCACAGTGTGACAGAGATACGTACACACAACTCTCTTACAGATCTACAGAAATCGTCTTACACAAACAGAAATCCACACCACGGCAGACAGTCACCTACTGATACTGCCACTTCATTGTTTCTGGTGTCTCGGCAAAATTAGGCGCTAAAGTGAGATTTGCCTTGCCCGCTGCTCTTAGCGTAACACTGCCCCCTTGAGGAAAAAGAACGCTACTATGGTACTAATAAAAAAAAAACCTTGTGTGACCTTGTTCACCTGGCTACACATAAATGGATGTTTTAGACTTATTGGCAGACATCCATTTACAGTGTAGCCAGTAGGCATATAAAGAGCCAAGCAAGGCTACTTCTACTTTAAATTTCCAAGCCTGTACTTTGTTACTTTTACCAGAGTATTTTTTAACACAAGTATCTGTACTTCTACTTGAGTACGGGAAGTGAGTACTTTTGCCATCTTTGGTGTGGAGGAAGGTCTTGCAATACAAAACGAAAGCAAACTTTAAAGTTAAAGTGAATCGGTAGAAGTGAGACAGCCCAAAAATACAATAAACTATATGGTTTTTCAATAAATATTGCTACCCTGCTAAGCATATCAGTATATGGCAAAGGGGTTGATTGACATCGGTGCCCAAGCTGGCCATGTGGACTGACAAAATGTGCATAGGATGGCAGACAAAACGTCATTCCGGAGCTGAGGATGCAGCTGACTGACAGCCACGGTGTTCTTTGTGTCACTTACTGGCATTACTTACTGGGTAGAGGGGCAGGACTTTGAGTTGACTTGAATAATTGGTAACGGGTTGGTTCCAGTTCTGAGCTTTGCATGCAGGTGCGTTTTTGAAAAACTGGACCTGTGCAGGATTCTGACTCACAGGGACAAACCCATAGGCGTATACTGTATTTCAGGGGTGAAGCGTATATTTGTCTGTAAGTTCTACAAAGAAAGGCTCACATTAGAAAAGTTCCTTTTTTCATGTAGATGCACTCTTCTACAAAATCACCCCAGTAGTAATAGAATGATTTATTATTTCCAAATAGACTAGAGCTATTTATGTAATCTTGTAAAAATGACATTCTTTTTTTATATCGTAATATATATTGCAGGAAAAAAAATATTGTAATGTCAGTTTTTTGCAATATTGTGCAGCCCTAGTTCAAGGACACTGAAGCTGTCAGGAGGGTAACGGCAGCAGCCAAACGGCATATAGACGTCCTTCACACTGGCTGATCCCAGAGAAACATACGATGTAAACTTTCGTTCCTACCAAAACATTCATTCTGAGGACAAGCTCATAATCGCCGTTGCTGAGTTACCTATCATTTATAATATAACGTTGTTTGTAAATAGGGACCAGTTAACATTAGCTGCCGGTCACATCGTCTCTAAACGGTTCGCTCACATTGAAGTCCTGCACGGGTCACTAGGTTTAATCCGGCGGCTAAACTGCTAACAGACTTCGCTGCGACCAATTAACAATACAACTTCTGTCATTATATATGTAATTTATAAAAGGTGTCAGTGTCCATGTATTGGCTGTGCCATGGCTGCATGAGCTTCTGTTGGTCGAACAGATAACGCCTCCACGTCAGAGTGGCCAAAGCGTCAAAAAACTTTTTTGCAGCTCAAGTCGGTGGCAGTGTGCCTTTATTACATTTCAAACAAGGCAACCCATTTCGTCTGTGAGGCCTTAGCCAAGGCAAGTATAAAATGTTTACATTTGAACTGTATCTTATAGCCTATTGGCCAGTAGTCATATGGTCAGTAAAAGAGTCACATGATTATTGTGGACAGGTAGTCAAATGATAGACCATATTCAGCAGTAAATCAATCAGCATGAGTCAAACAATATGAAGAAAAAATTAAAGCTGCAAGCAGCGTTGGACAGGCCCTTGCTGCTCTGCACGCGTCAGGGTTACTGGCGGATGCAAGTCCTTACAACCGTGCATTTGTGCGGCACTCAGACACTGCAAATTATCACCAATGGAAAGGGAACTTCCTGCTGAGTCCATTGATACCTTACACACAAGACTCTATGTGGTACAGTTCATTAGCTATGAAAGGGGCTTAAGCATATGGGGCGGGTCAAACCATGACCAATGAAAACGGAACTCTCCTGAGTTAGCCCACACTGTTTGATGAAAATATTTTCTTTTAATAACTTTTCATCTTTAAGGTGTTGAGATGGTACAGACCAAATTTGAAGTCCATCAGATGAAATCTCTAGGAGGAGTTTGTTAAAGTATTTCTTTTAACAACTTGTCATCTTTTTTGTTTGTTTTTTAAGATTATTTTTTGGGCATTTTCAGGCCTTTATTGGCATGACAGCTGAACAGCTGAAGAAATGAAAGGGGAGAGAGGGAGGGGAAATGACAGGGTGACCAAACGTCCTCTTTTGCCCAGACATGTCCACTTTTTACGTGCTGTCCGGCGGTGGTTATGAATTTATGAAAATGTCTGGTTTTCACGATTTTTATGGGACCATTAAGTGTGTACCATTTTTGCACCTATTCACAAAACCCTTAAAATACGTAAGTTATTACCAGAATTGATACAACTGCCAATTTTGGTGAGGTTTTGAGTATTTTAAGCCCCTCAAAAAGGTAATTAATTTGCCAGATAAATAATAATAATAATTCCTTTCACTTCTTTAAGGACTACTATAAGTTAAATGTAAGTATTTGAAGGACTGGCACCAGTCAAAAAAGACTGTGAGATGCACACAACTGGCCAGATACCATAGTAGTTAGTAATTATACAGGTTTCAGAGGGGCTGCAGCAGAGAAGCACAACATCCTCAGGCTAAGCAGATCTGTGGCTTGTCGGTTCCCCACTCTTCTGGTCTGCAGGCACTGCAGGGATAAGCTGCCAGTGGCCTGCGGTGCAAATGCAGGCGGGCAACTTCAGCGTCAACTCTGTCTCACTCTCTCATGTCCATAAAGTCACATTTAATAACCTCATTTTGTGGCATTTGTAATTCTGATTTCCATGTGTCAACATTACTTTGATCATCTTACAGTGACCAGACAGACACAATTTGATCTCATGCACCTGCATGATCTCATTCACATACAAATACAAAACTAACTAGATAACTTTCCCTTTACTCACCATGACTTTGACATCTTGTCTGTGCAGAAAGACGGGGTGCAATGTGTGTGTGTGAGGTTGGCAGGTTAATGAAAGCCAAGGCGACAAATGAGACGGAAAGCTGGACACAAGTCAAAGGCCAGAAAAAAGGGAAATAATGAATGCAGATGAAAGAGTTATCCTGCTGTCACTGACCACAGTCACCCAACCATCACATATCTTCCACACACCTTCTGGTGTTTTACTGTGGGTTGAGGGAAATGTGTGATACATGCAATATATTTTTTTACCACGGGTGCAATACGTTGTTTCAGTTTATTATTGTGACTGCTACAATGGGTGCTGTATTATTTTGTTTATAACTGTCAAGGCATTATTCATGTGTGCAGCTTGGAGTCCAAAACAATAAAGTATATCCTTTTGTATAATTTCGTACTTACATTGGCAACAGCAGTGCTTAGAAAAATGGCATATCAGACTGCTTTGCTTTGTTGAAGGCTGTCTTAGCAACAATATAGCACAGTTTAGATATCGCTACAAGGATGGAATCTTAGCTCTTAGCATTAGGCCAAAGGGATACGTGTTATGCACCGAGTTGTTTCTCTAGCTGTGCTCTCCCTCCCCCTCTTTCTGCTACGTCTCCCTCACTGACCTTGTTCTTTCAGATACTGTTCTCCCCTCACACACACCCCAACCCCATCCTTTTTTTTAACACTGACCATGTCAGAGTCTAAGTTTAAGTAAAATGTATGTACAATGATGTAGACGTAATAATAGTGTCTGTACATGTACAGTATGTTTGCCAAGTTCATAATATGTATTTGGAGTCCCAGGAGAGTTCCGACCATCCATTCTCATGGCTATAATCTCATGTTGCACTGTAGTTGCTCAAACAAATTGATGTCATATATATTGTAGAGTTTTAATGTAGCAGCTGTTGTAGCAGTACTATGGTTCTCCTCAGATTACCAGTGACAGTAAATATTTTGCAGCCAGGCATCAGGACAATGGATTGGATGCAATCAATAGCCTGTCTGCTGAGAACAAACAAACCTCAGACTCTGTTACAGATTTAACATAAATAAATGTAAGATCAATGTGTTATACAATCATCTGAATTTGTTTTCTCAAGTGTCACATCATTGATTATCCAGGATAAATGAATCGATTGTGCTGATGTTAATGCTTTCTGGTGATATCAACTTAATTACATTAAAATGCTGATGTCAAACTACAAGTTGTCATTATCTTGTAAGACCAGATTTTCATGTTTTGTCCTTTTTTTAAATATTGGACGCTAAAGTGATACCAAGAGTGTTAAATAGTGACGCCAAGGGTTCCTGACCAACCTGCTGTATTTGACGAGTTGGGAGTGAGAATGTGTTGATTTTATTGTATGTACTTTAACATACTAAATCAGAATCTCTAATTGGAGCTGCAGCCAAAATCAGTTATTCACTATACCTTTACTTTTGCTTTATAGTGTTACCTTGCACGGCAGCTGGATTCTCGCGATATTGCGATAATACACAAGAATAACGGAATCCCATATGACATGAAAAACCATCTTGTCAGGCTTTGAGTTACGCATTTGTGTCTACAAAACCAGTGGTTTGACCAATCAGCACCCTGTGAGAAGTTACAGGTGTGTGTAAGGCAGGGCTGTAGTCAAGTCCACCTTTATGGAATCCAAGACCAGGACTTATGGAGACAGAGTCTTCCCCCCACTTTGGACCCACACCAATTTGATTACCGCAAGAATAGGAGCAGAGAGGATGCAGTCTTCATAGTGATGGAGTCTGTCCTCTACAGTGATGGGAATAACGGCGTTATAAATGACGGCATTACTTTTTTTGGATTTTTTTCCCATCTTAATAAAGCCACCCATCCACCCACTCCACATAAACAGAGGCTGTGGTGCGTGTGAACAGCTTCAAATTCCTGGGGATCCACAATCACAAGACCTCACCTGGATGACTAATTGCCCAACCCCTACACATACCCACCAACCCCAGACATTTGTAATCTTTCAAATATGTGGCTCCACTGATCTGCAGTATAGAAAGTGCAGCACAGCAGCTGGACTCAACACTTGTGTTCCAGTTCACCACTGATGGCATTTTCTTTCCGTGGAACAGATTGTGCTGCCTCACTTGGCCATTGGTGGCTGTTGCTTACTGTTTAGAGTGAAGCATCACAAAGTGTAGCATCACATCCCCTAAAAAAAATTCTCAATCGATGTTTGAACATTTACGTTTTCCCCCCCTGGAATTTGTAAAGCATTTACTTCCATGGGATATCATTAAAATGATGTTTTTGTGTGTATTTGCATTCATGTTTCTTAATCTCTGAGGATTCGTTTAATCAACACTCTTAATTTCTCACAAAGATCAAAAGAAAATGAGCTGGCACATAAAATAAAAAAACATCAGATTCACTTCATTACATTTAATGAAATATCTGTTAAGGATGTCTTTGTCAGTTCTTTTGTCTTTGGCATTGGCCCTCAAACCTTTCCCACTTCAGCAATTACATTAATTGCCACACAACCACATTCTGAGACATTCTTCTGTGCGATCTGCTATTTGCCCAGAATAATGAGGTGATGCAGACAGGCTGTCTATCTCTGCTGTGTTTGAAAGCAATGTGGAAGTCAAGCTTGTTCCTTTAAATTAAAACCTAAAATCATTAAAGCACAAAAATAAAATGATGCTCCCAATTTCCAAGCACAGTAAATCCATTTTCTTTTCATGCTGTGACAGACTGCATGAGATTGTTTTGACAAGTTAAATGGTGGTGTTATTGAACAATGTGTGTGTACAGATGTAGGTGGAATATCACATCATACATTTGCATAATTTCACATCTAAAAAAAAATATACCATTAACACACACCCGCTCATTTATCAGACAGAGATGCATTTACCATGTGGAGAATGACAATAATGCAATCCCACATGGGAGGTCAAACACAGCTTTTGCCATAATTCATAATAATTAGTTCCACAACAACAAATGGCCTTTAGCTTGCGCAGTGGTGACTACAAATTACCCTTGATGTGTTTTATAATTGTATCTCAAGGTAATGACTCATAGATTTGACCTATACATATACAACATTAACAGGTACATTGTGTGGTCTACAGTGGAGCTCGAAAGTTTGGGCACCCCAGGTAAAAATTTGTATATATGTGCATAAAGAAGCCAAGAATAGATGGAACAATTTCCAAAAGTCATCAAATTACAGATTAGACATTCGTATAATATGTCACAAAAAGTTAGATTTTATTTCCATCATTTACACAACAGAAAACCAAAAAATGGTGTCTGCAAAAGTTTGGGCACCCTGCAGAGTTTATAGCATGCACCGCCCCCTTTGGAAAGCTGAGACCTGACAGGGTCATGGATTGTTCTCAATCATCGTCTGGAAAGACCAGGTGATGTTAATCTTAAGGATTTAAATGCCCAGACTCATCTGACCTTGCCCCAACAATCAGCACCATGGCTTCTTCTAAGCAGTTGTCTAGAAAACTGAAATGAAATAATAGTTGACGCTCACAAAGCAGGAGAAGGCTATAAGAAGACAGCAAAGCAGTTTCAGATGCCAATTTCCTCTGTTTGGAATGTAATTATGAAATGGTAGTCATCAGGAACAGTGGAAGTTAAAGCAAGATCTGGAAGACCAAGAACAATATCAGACAGAACAGCTCGCAGGATTGTGAGAAAAGCAAGTCCAAACCCACGTTTGGCTGCACGATCATCAGAAAGACCTGGCAGACACTGGAGTTGTGGTACACCATTCCTCTATAACGAGATACTTGTACAAATATGGTCTTCATGGAAGAGTCATCAGAAGAAAACCTCTTCTATATCCTAACCACAAAAATCTGCATTTTAAGTTTGCAAATTAACATATAGATAAGCCTGATAGAATAGGATAGAATAGAATGCCTTTATTTGTCATTATACACAAGTACACTGTACTTGTGCAACGAGATTAAAGCAATCCCTTTACAGCGTTGACACAAAAAATTTAAGAATATAAGATAATATAAAATATCAAAAGTCAAAAATATAAAGTCAAAGATATAAAGTGTAGGTAGTGCAGAGAAAAAAGAGAGGGGCGGGGGGTGCTGGCGCACAGTTCAGAGTCCAGAGAGCAACTGTATACATATATAATTAGCTTTGAATGCAAATTGTGTAAACGTAGATAAGTGTTAACAATTAATAAATAATATTGCGCATTGATGAAATGAAATGATTAAGTACTGATATTAAATAAATAAATATTGCACAGTAATGAAATGGAAAGGTTAATATATTAAATATTGCACTGTATGAAATGAAATTGCACAGATTCCAGTGTCCTATGAGGTATTATATTACAGTATAACAGTAACAGTATAACAATATTGCACAGTTGGAGGGAAGAAGGCAGGCGGGGGCTGGGGGGGGGTGGGGGGGGGTGGGGGGCTGTGGAGTGGAGTCAGTGCATATGTGAGTTCAGGGTGGTTATGGACCTTGGGAAGAAACTGTTCTTGAGTATGTTGGTCCGTGCTCTGATGCACCTGTAGCGCCTTTCTGAGGGCAACAGGTCAAACAGAACAGAGCCGGGGTGGGATCTGTCCTTGATGATGTTCTCTGCTCTGCTGAGACTGCGGGAGGTGTAGATATCTATCTATCGATGATCTTTTGTGCTGACCTTACAACCCTCTGCAGCCTCTCCCTGTCTGCCACGGTGCAGCTGCCGTACCAGACTGTGATGCAGTAGGTCAGCAGGCTCTCGATGGATGAGCGGTAGAAGGTCAGCAGCAGGTTGGAGTCCAGGTCGTACTTCCTGAGGACCCTCAGGAAGTGTAGTAGTGTAGGGCCTTCTTGATGACCGCTGTGATGTTGGCTGACCAGGAGATGTCAGCTGAGATGAGGACACAGAGAAACCGGAAGGTGTGGACCCTCTCCCACACACCTCTCCATTGATGTGCAGGGGGGCTAGGTCGGTGCTGTTCTTCCTGAAGTCGACGATGATCTCCTTGGTTTTCTTGGTGTTCAGAGCCAAGTTGTTCTCCGAACACCAAGCTGCCAAGTTCAGGACCTCCTCTCTGTAGGCTGCCTCGTCTCCCTTTGAGATGAGATGAGATGCATTGTGGAAACAAGTTCTGTTGACCGATGAGGTTAGAATAGAACATTTTGGCTGAGCAAAGGTACGTTTGGAGAAGAAAGGGCACAGAATTTAATGGAAAGAATCTCTGTCCAACTGTTAACAATGGGGGTGAATCAATCATGCTTTGAGCTTGTATTGCAGCCAGTGGCACAGGGAATATTTCACGAGTTGAAGGAAAAATGGATTCAATAAAATTTCAGCAAATTTTGGACGCTACCTTGATGCAATCTGTGAAAAAGCTGAAGTTAAAGAGAGGATGGCTTCTACAAATGGATAATGATCCTAAACCCTCTTCAAAATCCAGGGATGGATTACATCAAGAGGCGTAAACTGAAGGTGTTGCCATGGCCTTCACAATCTCCTGACCTCAACATAATTGAAAATCTATGGATAGACCTTAAAAGAGCAGTGCGTGACAGACAGCCCACAAATCTCAAAGAACTGGAAGACTTTTGAAAGGAAGAATGGGCGAAGATACCTCAAACAAGAATTGAAAGACTCTTGGCTGGCTACAAGAAGCGTTTCCAAGCTGTGATACTTGCCAAAGGGGGGTGGGTACAAGGTATTAACTCTGCAGGGGGCCTAAACTTTTGCAGACGCCATTTTTTTGTTTTCTGTTATTTTAAAAGCGTAAATGATGGAAATAAAATCTAAATTTTTGTGACATATAATATGAATGCCAAATCTGTCATTTGATGCCGTTTGGATATTTTTCCATCTTTTCTTGGCTTCGTTATGCACATTAATACAAATTTTTACCTCGGGTGTCCAAACTTTCGAGCCCCACTGTATAGTGGATGAAAGCAATCAACTGGTCACCAATAGTACGGTTGCTGTTTGTGCAGTTATTTACAGTTTACAGGTAGGTAAGCAAAATAAATCTATCATGACAAAATAAATCGTCAAAATAAATCTGTGATGACACAGGTAATAAATCCACCTGTGTCATCAGCAATAGGACAAGTTCAAAAGGATCCTAAATAGAATGGTAATGGACACATATGCACCTCACCCACAGGCTTCTCAGGAGCCCTCTAGAAAGTTCAGGTACTGTCAATTGTCTATACTATAGACATCCAATCTTGCAAACCGTTTAAATGACATTTCTTTGAAACGCCGCACCTTAGCCATTTTACAAGCCCACTCCTGGATTGACGGCACCCCTTCATTCTTCCATCCTCTTAAAATAATCTGTCTGGCTTTCATTAAACTAGTTTGGACCCAGCTCCTTATGTGCTTATTTACACCACTTGTTTTGATACATTCAGTCGAAACATTCTGTGACTTGCTGATGCAATATTTAAAAACATAGTTTCTAGGAAACAGAGCTGTCTACCAGGGCTGTAGTACTCGAGTCCGGTCTTGGACTCGAGTCCGGACTCGAGACCATTTTTCTATGGACTCGGACTTGTCTCGGACTCCGTAGTATTTGGGCTTGGACTTGTCTCGAACTCGGCCACTGGTCTTGCCAAATGTGGCTTTTGGTCTCGACCAAGTCCAGGTGTCTTTATTATGTTGATGATAATATTGGAGGGAAAGTAAAACACAGTTCAGGTGGGGATATTGTTCAGCTTTTTACAAGTTTAGACAGCTAGCTAACGCTACACCAATGTTTGCTAACGTTAGCGCACCAGCATTATCCTAGTTAGCTTACTAGGTAAATATTACGGCTGCCTTCGGAGTTTCCTATATCTGCGTCCACGTTGTCAACATAAGACCTGTGGCGTTAGTGCTTATTTTGAGCCATCATTTTATTACATGAAATACAGTAAGAATTTGTGGGAAAATGAGTGATTCATGTGTGGTGACAGTTTGAGAGAAGCGAAGGACACACGGGTGAGGTCACGTAAAAGCTGACTTGTATTCAATGCTATTGTTGGATAGTTAGGTGCTTGCATTAATGTTGCAAAACAGCTAGAAATGTATTGAGAACAGAGTGTGCTTTGCAGCTGGGGCACAGCGTCTTTAACAGAAAATATGAAGAAGGGAGGAACTGACACACACACACACACACACACACACACACACACACACACACACACACACACACACACACACACACACAGACAGAGTACAGGCAGGGCAGATTAAACCACAGTCAAGGCCGTAGCACGCAAGATAACACAAGGGAGAAGGCCTGTTGTATGTGAAGAGACAGTTACTCAAGAAAGTAAAGGAAAGCAGCAAAGGTGGGGGCTCCCAAGAAGAGAATGATTACAAAGGGACAGACAGAGAAAGGAGTGCCCCAGCAATAATATAGCTAACCAATCAGGCTCCAGAAGGAGAACCTATTTCTATCTGAGCACGCCAATGTTAAAGTGCCTTTTGGGGAATCTCTGCGCTAGGCAGGATTTCCATTTTGCACGTTTAACTGCCCGGAAAAGCATTTCGTCTGTCTGCAGCGTCTTAATAAATTTTTATATCCTAACTCAGTGGATTTGAAGTGACTCATTAAACAGATGGATAAAATTTCCCAACAAAATGGTAGCAGAGGATGGTTTTCTAGAGGTCCAGGGAAATTTCGCTGGATCCCGTATAGTACGGGTATTCAGCCCTACAGGACTATTGACTGCGGGACCAGGAGGACTCAGGTCTGATCACACCGACCGGTCAACAAAAAAAAAAAAAAGGTAAGCAGAAGCCTTTTTAATTAAAATTCTGCGATTGGACAAAACAAAATCAAGTGTGATCAGACTGGATTTTAACTGGTTTCAGAGAGTCTATTGTCAGACAGACCAAATGCGGGGCAGGATAGGATGGTAGGAGATTGATAGGAAAAGTGTAGGTTAGACTGACTAAGAGAAGTCATGAGTTGGGTAGGAGAATGGTAGGGACAGTTAGTCAGTAGATGATTAATGAGATATTTTAAACGGTAGGAGATTGATAGATGAATACGGTAGGTTAGACACACTGACTAAGAGAAGTCGTGAGTTGGGTAGGAGACTGGTAGGGATAAGTAGTCAGTAATTAATACGAATACGTGGTAGGAGATTGATAGGAAAAGTGTAGGTTAGACATGGACTGCACAAGTGGGGTAGGAGAGCGGTAGGGACAGTTAGTCAGTAGTTGATTAAGTGAATAAATACTCTAGGGGATACACCGATTCAAAGAAGTGCAAATAAATGGACAAGGGTGGGTTTTTGTTACGATATAAAAAAGCTAACTGGCTATAGTTAGCCCGTTTGTATGCTAGCGGACATTAGCTAACGTTACCGAGCCAGCTGTCTGTGTGTGTGTGTGTGTGTGTGTGTGTGTGTGTGTGTGTGTGTGTGTTCCCTAAACAACGTCTTCCTGATGGATTTATTTTAAAATTCTGTAATTTGTCTCAAATAAAACGAACATATGTTAAATTACACTCTGTTCTTTGTTATTTAACCAAACTTTAATGTTTTCTGAAAATACATGTATTTCCTATTAACCCACGTCCAAATAACAATAGAATACATTTTTTAGGAAAGCCATAAACCAACCATAGGGCTACACTCTGTAATATTGGTCACTTCATTTATACACTACATCTGGAGTGAAGTTATGTTGTCATTTAGTTGTTCTAATGCTCAGTACTAGTACTTACTGTAGCAGTATTGTCTATGTAGTTATTATGAGTTATCACTATATGATATCAAGAGGAATGGCTGTACTCATAAATCCTGGGTGTTCTGTTTTATATCAACAAATAACCCAAATTGATTGTCTTGATACTGTCATGCATAAGACCTTTTTTTCTGTCCTGGACTCGGTCTTGACTTGGACTCGAACCTCTTTGGACTCGGTCTTGACTCGGACTCGACTAGTCCTGGTCTTGGACTTGTCTTGGACTCGACAAAGGTGGTCTTGACTACAGCCCTACTGTCTACAGAGAGGAATGTGTGCCTGGCTCTGTGTCATTAATTTTACAGTATAACATTACCTACACTAAATATATGTCTGCCTGATGTAAAACCTATTTCTATCTATTTTGCTTTTCCAAACACATTTTCCACAAACTTTATGCAATAATATGATGAATGTAAGCTAGATATATTAGTCTATATTAACTTTATTGACTCCTTGGAAAAAAAAATAAGCATTTCACACATTCCTATCACAATTCCATACATAAGACATGACAGACTTTGAACTAGATCAAAAACATGAATAAAGAAAGGCCTGCCTACTGGCACGGCAGTCCCCTTAAAGCTGGTCTCCATGATGTTTTTTTTAATCAGTATATCAACAGAGTATCCATTCAAACTCCACCAAATACAATGCTTGCTATTTAGAATAGTTGATTTGCTTGTCAGGTTGCACCCGTCACGGTTTGTGATACCAACTGGAACTAACAAGTTTCACACTACGTTTGCATTTTCCCACGTCAAAATCAACAGCAATCCCACAAATATCACACCTTCCTGGCACATCTTTCAAATTTTATAATTTTACAGTAACCTTCCAGGCAAAATTTTATATAATTATGTTATATAATTAGAGATGTTCTAATACCGATACCAGTATCAGAGCCTCCGATACTGCGTACTGGCATTGGTAATAGAAAGTACTGGAGTTCATGCATAACGATCCAACAATTGCAATGTAATTTAGCCCCAAAGAAAATTGTACTTTAAAGTAGGTTTTGTTTTTTTTCCATTAGGACTCACTGTCAAACTGGATAATAAAAGAAAGTTCTATGGCATTCATTGTTTGTTTGTTCATGTTTCCCAAAAGGTTTAACCTGAGCCAGGTCATTCAACAGAGAGAAATTATATCACATCCATACAGGGAAAGTAACATACAACTGTGAAAACATAATACAATATATGACACTGGTATCAGATTGGTACTTGGTATCAGTATTGGGAAGCATAAAAGGGAATCGGACCATCTCTATTTATAACTGTTGCATATTTATATTAATTAGATATTTTAGATCATGAAAAGGCCACTTTGTTCATGTAATTGTATTGTCGCCTGCTGACAGAACATAGCAGATTCATGCGGCGTATAGATGTGTAATACGTTACTCGTGTAAGTTGATTCTGAATAGCAGTATCAAACTATGCGACATTTGCCGTGGCAATCACAGTGAAAAAAGTCATCCTTTCTACATAAATTAAGGCTTAAGTGTGATTTATACTTCTGCGTGAAAATCAACACCGTGGCTACGTACGTAGGTACGGGGCGACACAGACCTACACCAGACCCTAACGTGCAACTCTCGAAAAATGTAACACGTGCACAGCGTTGCATTTCCCTCTACTCATTTCTTGGTTATCCTTCCCCATAAAAAACATGAAATTAAGGAGAGGGTTAACTTTTCCTGCTACAGATTTCTCACAGTGGTCAGAAAGCACCGGGAAGACACTTTGTCACTCTGGCCCTCATTTTTGAAACATGCCTACGACCTAAAACAGCAGTAGGACGGGCGTGCGCCGATTCCTACGCAAAACAAGCCATTTATCAATTTGAACATGAACGTAGGCTGCGATAAAATCTCACGTCTGGTCTGAACTCGTGTACGCAAGTTTTCAAGTCAGTGTGGACTTCCGGTGCAGCATGTAACAGGAGAAGGAGAAGTCATCAGCTGATCACTTATTGGCAATGGCAGATCTGGCTCTTTTAGAAGACCTCTATGAGCCGAGCAACAGTGCACACGTTGCCTACACACACGGGCCACGGTGGAGCACGCTATCGGATTGATTAAGGACCCTACTATACACGACAGAAAAAGTCTGCAACATCGTTTTAGCCTGTGTGGTTCTGCACAACAGGTAAAGCAGAAAAACAGGGTGCAATGAATGTAGTGACGGAGACAGATGACCCGATGCCCAGGGAGCAGTGTCCAGCACAGCCCCAACTGGGGGCTATACGAAGGAGACAGGATATTACTCCTCACTTTTAAATATAGTGTTATGTTTGGCAATGATATTCAATACAGGAAACATGACGGGGGGTTGAGTTATAAAAAGTTATAAACAATGTTGAGAAAACAATACATTTCTGTGTATGTATGAAGGAGCCAGGTTAGGAAAATATGCATTATATCTGTCCTTCACCTTCCCCCTCTTTTCCTCTGACTGTAAAGAATTGATCAGGTCAAGTCTGGCATTGAACATATGGAAAGGAGCCTTCTTGCTACGCACCAAAAGGTGGCCCCCTGTCTCCTACCCCCTGGGGTCTTAGACTTGGCTAAAACAATGCAATGTTGATTAAACTGTGTTGATGTTAGAATTTCTCATTCACATGATAGAACCTTTTGATCTGTAATCAAAACCGACTCCAAAGGGGCAGAGTTTAGAGCCAGGTCCTTCCTCATTGAACAGCAAAGATGCGCTCAGCATGTTGCCATGCCAACAACGGACCAATGAGAATGGATTTGAATGCACCGGGTGAAAAGGAACCGCCCCCAGGTGCAGGGGATAAAAGAGTGTGATTAAGGAATAATCAAGACTGGTCTCACGTGACTCCATCATGAGGGAAGCATGGATCAGTCCGCTGTCAGCTGCAGCGTTATCATGTTGTTTGTGTCTTATTGTTATTGTCTTATCATCTTCATCATTCTGTTGCATTAAACCTTTTCTTAATTCTCAATTGGACCCAGAGCCTCCTTCCTCAGAGATCCTACGAACACGAAGTTACAAAATTCTAACACCTGTATATTACTATTAGGACTTCAACATACATTACATATGTCAAGGATGTATAAATTAAATAAACTTCAGCTGGAGTCCAATTTACTATGGCAACACTGTTGACTGCATCAGTGATCTCTTTCCATTCCGCATTTTTCTACAGCCTAATACCAGTTTTTAGGCTGCCATATTACTGGAAATGAACCTGAGATGTCAGGGTTTCAATCTCCACCTCTGAAAAGTGCCGCTTCTTAGCCAGATTACGTCTGGCCATGTCATACATATTAGGGCCTTACGATCATTTCCAGCTACTGCATTTATCAATGTTTGACCATTCTTACGCTCTGATTGGTGGGATATTAATTTTAATGAATCCCATGTGAAGCCTATTGTTAGATGATTACTGCGCTCCTATCTGTGCTGGTTTCTACGTTAGGTTGATAAATGAGGGCTAATCACCGTCACTCTCTCACTTCTCCCTTGCTCTCCCACACTCTCCCCACACAGACCCATGCCGGCTCAACGCACACACCACCGCACAAGTTAAGCATCAGGGGTCTCATTTATAATCGTGGCGTACAAAACGGGGCTGAAAATGTGTGTACTGCCCACGCAAAGGTTGTGATTTATAAAAAACAAACTTGCCGGTAGCCAGTTGTTTAGGAATTTGGCATTTAGGAAGTTTTCCTTAATGTACTGCAGGATACGTTTGACTTCAAACTGAGAAACTCCTTCTAAAATATGGTGCAAAATTGTTGGCTGTATTAAAATGCTGTACTGAATTCAACAGACAAATGCATTTGACACTACATATATGAGACAGTGTAGAATCCATTTCTAAAGTTTGACAGTGCAGTTTGTGCATCTCGACAGGTCGTAGTACCACTTCACCTTCACAGAACACAGTTTGAAAACAATCTTTCTCAAGGAGCCAGAAACAATACCGTGCCCCAAATGACTCCACAAAGACAAACAAACCATGCAACCCAAGATTATCATCAGTGACTTTGAAGTCCCTCTGTCTTGAGAACTTTAAGATCACTGACAAGTGGCTCAAGTATCAAATTAAAACCATAACGCTTGATGTCCTGTGCATAGAAACAAGCACACAAATGAATAATAATCATTGATGAATTAAAGATTGGGGGAAATTCCTTAATGTAAAATATATAGCACCTAATTGGTGTATATCCTTTTTAGACCCCAAAAGTTGTCATAAAATAGCTGTATCTGTAAGGCATCTTTTTCTATAGAGAATAAGGATACTTTTTTAATAGGCGGCATCTCTCAAGTCTGCACACAGACCTTCCTTGGACATGTGCTTGGGCTTGAACATGTCTGCAAGTTCTGGGTTTTGAAAATTTGCCTTTAGTGTTTGCAAAAGATATATATGTAAGCTTGTCAGTTACAACAACCTGATCGTATGTCCTAGTTGTTTTGTTTCTTCTGCTGTCAAACCTTGTGCCAAGCACCTTTTCAATAGGTTCTACGATTCCCCATTTCTCTTTGAAGTGTTTATTTCGTTTAGCTTCTGAATTAAAGGGTGTGAAGGGGTTTTCCAACTTTTGCAAAGATTGTTCTATTCTGTTCTTACTTTCTGTGTCCTGTGGAGATAAGCACTGCAAAGCTGCATCTTTAGCTTGACTATGACACTTCTTCCATGGAGGGAACAAAACTGTTTACAGTAGATTGACTTAATCCAGCTGCTTTTAATTTAACAGCAGAGGCACACATATCTAGAGTGCTCCTGTTTTTTTAACAGAGTAGATATTGTGGCTACCTCGTCTTCATTCCATCACACCCCCAACTGGCACCATCGGACACCGCCTACCAACAGTCTGGGTCTGTCCCAGGTTTCTTCCTAAAAAGGAGTTTTTCCTCGCCACTGTCTCACGCACTAATTGCTTGCTCTTGGGGGAATTACTAAAATTGTTGGGGTTTTGTAAATTATAGAGTGTGGTCTAGACCTACTCTATCTGTAAAGTGTCTCGAGACAACTTTTGTTATGATTTGATACTATAAATAAAATGCAATTGAATTGAGTTAACTGTCCGTGACGTTGTAGCTGTCTCCTCTACATTAGTGGTCCCTGCCTCTCCAATGCTGCTTAAATAAACATCAGGGTCAACCTGTTGGTCAATTTACTCAGTGTGTTGTGTGTTTAAATGTTTCCTAAAACTAGAAAGTGTAACAAACACACAGCCACATTCAATCTGATCACATTTAATCTTGAGATTTCTTTCCAGGTAAGTAACCGTGAACTAATCGTAAATCGTAAAACAAGTGAAGTTGATAATTATGCATGTAAAAGTTCAAATGCAATAAACCATTCAGCGGGAGCTTTTAAGGAAGAGTCAGGGCGAAGTGGACACTAGGTTGCAGGAATAGATCAAAATGTGTAAGCTAGTAGAAGTGTCTCACAAATAAGGAGTTGTGTCAAAGGTAACTGTTTCACAGAAATAGATTAACTGACCACTGTGGAACAAGAAGACTATAAGAGACAAGGTTATTCTGTTGGGCATTGGTCACTCTTGTATTGACATTCGTGTGTATACGGAGTCGGCTCACTGTATGTTCACTGTTTGAATAAAGCTGCAAATGATTTGAAATCCTTGGTCTCATCATCTTTAAAGTCTTCATCATTGTCTCCTCAGCTCAGCCCTTTATAAACAAGCATATTTGAACTAGATAATAGACAACAAAACAGGAGAAACCTCACCCTGACTTCAGCAACACAAGGACTCTCCTTGACCTTGTGTTGGAATTTAAAATGTTATATGTGCTTAAACGTTGTGTGTGATTAGCATTATACATTTAAGCTAAAAGGCAAAAGCATTACTTCAACATAAATGAAGACATGTTGGTCATGCATTAAGTTTGTTGTTCATGCATTAAGTTGTTTTGCAATACTCTGTTCTATAACATAAGATGTTCTGGTACATTCCGTTATAATCCAGCTCTCCTAAATGTGTCAGAAGCAGAATTGATTATTAGGGACTCTTCCTGAGTCTGGTTCCAGTCCCAATTTTACAGCCCAATTGATCTTTTGCTCTACAAGTCCTGAACTGAGGGTCATAAACTTTCAGTCACATTCCATAAGCACACAAACACATCACACCACTGTGGCCTAGAGACCCCACCCTTAGTGTATAGGACCAGGGGTGCAAGAGCCGAAGAGCAGACAAAGGAAGGGGAGAGCTGTGATACCTTGATCCAGGTAACTTTGACTGTAGGATGTGATAAATGTAATGTAATAAAAAGGATTCACACATCAACATCTGAGATTCTGACTACTAATTGACTGAACCCTGAGACCGGAGCAGGATTTAGCTCCAACACTTGCCAACATTGATGTTGTAGACTGGTGGTAGTGGTTTGGACTAAAGTGTACATGTTGTGGAGCATGGTGTTGTAGGATGTGCCAAACACAAAATGTGCCTTGAATAGTTTGTCAAAAGCAACAAGAGAAGAGGTTGACCTGCAATGTATGGCATTCTTGTCGGGAATGATGAAGAACTGGTGGATTGCATTCTTCTTAACTCCAACAGGAGTTAAGAAGAATGCAATCGAGGTGCTCTGGAATGTTTTTTCCAAACATAAAAAAGACAAATGAGGGAAAACTCTAGTTAATGGTGAAGTAGTTGGAGAATATGCAGAAAGAGCCAATACACTACTAGTAATTAATATGAATATTTAATGAATATTTGTACACTAATATTAGGCGTTCCACAAAAATACAAACCTTCTTGACTACCACAAGATGTTTCTCTGCTTGGGATGCGGAAACCTTTCCTGGTTTCTTTGGACCCTGAGCAGAGGGTGGAGGGTGTAGCAGCAGTAAAACCGATGACTGTCCCAAACTGTAAAAACACATGTTCACTGTTAACACTTCAGTTATGTTGTTTTCTTTACAAAAGACCCCTCAGGCAGACAGACTACATCACAAGACGTTCTCCAACTAAAACAAATGCTATTTTTCACAGATCCAGCTTCTTAGTATTATGCTGACATGTACATTTTTACACATAAGGTTGATATATTTAGTACAATTGTTGAAATGCCAAGGCGTAGGTGGGCAGAGCTTTCTAGAGTATGTCTGACACTGCGTCTTTTAACTACGTACTTTTACGTAACACTTACTCTAGTTGTTGTTGTAATAACTCTGAAAGAGTCCATGTATTTTGACACTGCATATTTTACACTATGGAATTTACCGTGTATAGATCAGATTTCCCTACACTTTGTGAGAACAAGCCAAATTTATAATTCAATATGCAGCAAGTCCCGAGCATCTGAGAAGTTTTTTGCTTTTTCCCCAAGTCATCATGATTCAACGAAAGAACAACTGCCAGGGTCAGTAACATACTGATCAGAATTTATGAGGCGCTTTCCATCAACTATTTATGGTTGAAAACAGGGCGGGATAAGAGGCTGGTTCACGTTCGCAAACTTGTGGGTAATATGTGATTTATATAGGGAATATTGCTTACAAGTGTGAAGCAATGGTTTTATAAATGGTTTTATAAATCTGAATTTTTGGCTTTTGGCCATACATACACTTTTAGTAATGATCCTACAAATGTGTATTTATAAATGTTAAAGGTGCCCTGCCACACATATTTTATTACATGGCAGTGGAGCAACCCACGTGACACAGAGAGAGGAAATTACTCTATGTAGGGGTTGCTCTGTCTCTAGCTGCTATTAATATTTTGATAAATCTCATGATTTAGAAAAAAATGGAACATCTATCCGCTTCTAGAAACTGATGGAATTGAATCTGCTTTGTTGGGGGACAACACAAAAGGCACATTTTTGGTGTAACTATCTGATCTTTATTTGACTTTACAATAAAAGGGTTGAATGAAATTAAATATATATCTGAGAGGTGAATTTTTAATCTCCCTTCAGCAAAATAAATGAAATACACTCACCCTTTTCTGCCCCTCCCTCCACCTCTGTGCACGGCCCCTAACAAGTGTAGAGAGTCTGGTTCAGGTACAAACTTGGATTAGAATCAAATGCAGGTAAGAAACGAACGCCTTTTGGCTGAATTGGTTTTGTTCTTTATTTCTTACTTGCTGTAACTGCAATTTTTTTGCTGTGGCAAGAACCAAATTTTATATTGGTTATTAATAATTGAAATGTTCTTCCTTAAAATACGTAAGTAAGTGCAGTATAGTATAAGTATACACAGCCCTATGGAGATACATAGAGATAGGCATTGGGAACTTTTCATAAGATCATCTCTCAATGCAAATCAAACCATCTATTAAGATAACTAAAATAAAACCATGCCAATCTCTAGGTATGGTGAAGGGGATGTGATGATATGGAGTTATTTTAATTCCAAAGGCCAAGGGAATTTTATCAGGATGCATAGTATCCTGATCCATGAAATAACTGGCCTTTAAAAATACAAATGTGCCTGCTTCTATGGGAATTTTACATGGGGGTGGGTATACTTATGTCCCCTGTATTTTATACATTATTCATACATTCACAAAGAAAATTGGTGTCCTTAAAAGGTTGGATTTTACTTAATATTTTGAATTAAGGCATTAAAATCAATTTCCAACAGATGGTTTTTAATCAACTTTAGCATGGGTGTGTAAACTTTCTCAAGCCACTGTTAGCAGGTTGCTGGTAGACAAACATGAGCAACATATAGGCCTACTGTACATCAGACGCAGACAACTGCTGCTGAATTTAGTTAGGTTACCCCACTGCTCATTATGTGCTATTGAACAACACCCATCAATTAAGGGTTGTTTTCCCCATGGTCACTTTTGGGGAGAAACAAGTGGTTTGAGTTGAACGCTTTGTCAACCATTATTTAAAGCCCTGCATTTTCCTAAAATCTAAGATTCCAAATCTGCATTCTGCAATCTGATTCGGTATGACACTAATGGCTAACTAATCTCTGTCTAATATGGGAAACATCTGCTTCAGAAACGTTGAAAACGGGTCAAACGGGTCTTTCACCTCTCTGACCCAATTTCTTAAGCCTGTCTGGAGTCCTTACAGCTGAAAACCTATTTCTCTACATGTCAAGCTGCTGCTGTGTTCGATAAGGAAACTCTATCAGATGTACTTTGGGACTCTGCAGTGCTATTGCCATTTCCCTCATGATGTACGGCACACTGGTCTACTTCCACTGTGCATCACAAAAACCAACTAGCAATGTACTGCTGTCTGCGACGTGGGTCCCTCCGCTGACAAATTAAGAGCAGTCTTGAAAAGAGTTGACTTGAAAGAGCTCAAATCAGCTTTTTGAAAACTTTCTTTCATGTCTATCCTTCACATCTCTTTGGATCACCATAATATTAAGCGTACTGCTAATTAACTCCCAACTGCTGTAGTTATGAATTTGGAGAGAGAACATTATTTTCTCTTTCTTTTATTTGGTAATCTGCCAGTGTCACTGTGAGGATATGCCTCTCTGTGCAAACACCTGGGTCAGACAGAGGTAAGGGATAGCACAGTGTTTGGCCTCCACTGCTGGAAGTAATTCATTACACTCAACACTGGTGTGCACTTTATCAGACAGTCTTGCATTTCCTTCACCAATGGCTTAATTTTAGATGAGTATAGTGCTATGTTGTTGTTAACCTAGCAGTCCTTTTTTTTCTTACAGTTAAATGATTTTGGTCAATATGCAACGTGAATGAACAAAATGCACTCAACTAGATGTTGACAGAAGAGTCATTTGACCATTAGTGTATGATTATTTAAAACCTTTAAACCTTAAGCTAGTTGATTGGTGTATGGTCTGGATCAGCAGAAGACTTATTTCCATGATTGAGCCTGACGTCCAGTGCGTTAGGCTTTGCCCCTCACATTCTGCTCTCTGTGTGTTGGCGATCTCAAAACTTCAGTCTCTTCTGGAAACAACAAACATAGAGCTAGCAAGCTACACACTGAAAATGGCAAGTTTTTGGCATTTTCTCTCTAACTGTGACGTTTAGGGAGTGAATGGTTGGATTTCTTTGGATGAGGTACACATGCTGATACACTGACTACTGTGGTGTACTTCACAGCCCTGGGGCGATAGCTGTGGCTATTCAAATCTACTTGGTATATAACTTAAAGAACCTCCAATATGCGACTTTTAATGATAACTTCTTACAGTAACAATTTTCTATTGAGACTAACAACTCTGACCTCCGTCCACCTTCACCATGACCAGGACATGGCTACAGGCTGTAGGTCTGTTGTCACTATGAGGAGATTAGCTGGACAGTGACGGTGACTCAGTGAGGATCAGATGGCCTCTAAACTGTCACCATGCTCTGACTATGTTACCTGGTTTCATCCCCCACATGTCTATACATTTCCAGGCCCTGCTGGGGTCTGCTGATTAGAAATCTGAGTTCTTTTCAGTATCTGTCATCAACTTCACCACAGGGGCAACATGTCATATCGAGTGACTGGCTGGTTTCAATTCTGGCTGTTAGAGGACACTTTATTGTATTGGCCAATGGCAATCTGCTGCCTCATTCAGGGCTCTAAACTAACTTTTTTTGAATAGGAGCACTGTAGGCCCTAACTGAACATTGTAGGGGCACAGACAGACCTTGAAGGGACGTGCAATGCAATGTTTCACATTTCCCCCCATTTTAACTGTATTACTGGTAAATGCTTTGGTAATAAATGCAGACAATATAATGTGCTGTTTTATTTTAGTTCACAGGCACATTTTAATTGAATGGTGCTCAAATTTGCAGGTTGCACATATTGACGCGTTTAGGGGGATTGCTCCGGTCGAAAGAGCCGCCGGATGTCCCTCATTTTCGTCCAGATGTCTGTTACCTTCCACTTTCTTTGTGTTGGCATTCTACACTTTGGTGGATTTCTCAGGACTATGGTTACCTGCTCCTCAGATCTCTGCAGGGTAAATCCAGACAGCTAGCTAATCTATCTGTCCATTCTGAGTTTTTTATTGCACAATTAAAACAACTTCTGAATGCACACATTTCACCAAAACAATCAACCATCATTGCGTCCGCCGATACCAAAGTCAATAAACCAGAGCAAGTTTTTCTTGTTTATGTTGTGTGTCCTAGACGCTCCTTTTCAGCGCTGTGGAGGAAGGTTTGGCAATGCAAGACAACACATGTGTGAGTAGTAGTAGTCTGGTGCCCTACTCAGTGTATCACTATTGTCTAATTACCTCCACCAAGGAGGTTGTTTGGGTTTGGTTTGCTTGTCTTGATTGTCAGCAGGATTACGGAAAAACTTCAGACATCATTTTTAATGAAACTTGGTGGAGCATTGGAAGGCCAAGGAGGTCAAGAAAGAACCCATTAAATGTTGGAGCAGATCCAAATCACAGGGCGCATACACTGACGTTAACATTGCCAGAAAGTACAGGGCGCTCTCTGAATGCCCTTCTAACTCATCGAGAGATTTTGCTGTGTTAATGTTTCTGCAGCAAAGTTACCAAAGAACATCACTGTGTGTTGAATGCTTAATGTCACACATCAAAGCTGCTACATGCTAATATTCAACATTAGCATTTACACCGAAACATCAATACAAGTAATGATGATATTCATTATTATTCAGCGTCTGTGTCAATACCAGTCCAGCTCCAACCACTGTGTGACATTTACATGGCTTTTAGAGCTGCAGCGAGTCAATTCCACCATGATTTCCACGTCACCTGGTTCCTTCTCCCCCTGAAGTCCTTGCTTGAAAAAAAAAAACGTAATTACTTTTTTGTCTGACACTGTCTTTTCACTAATCCTGGATTTCTCAGCCCCAATGCTAAGCTGTTTTTCATCTCTTCTGCTATGACCTTTTGTCCCTCGGTTCCTCAATGCCGCAATGACAATATGGCATGAGGGTGAGAATGGAGAACTATTGAAACATTTGCATGCCTGCCCGCATAAACTGAGCTGATTACACTTTCCACTTAAACAGAACATTATCATATTGTTTTTTTTGTTGGTCAAAAGATGGCATACAGTGTTGGGAAGTAACATATTATTTTGTAACGTGTTATTTGATTAATTTGATTACTTTAATCAGTAACAAGTGCATAAGGGATTACAAAATTCAGGAAATACATTTAGGTGACTAATCCCAGTACCGCCCCATTAATCTGACTATTTAGGGGTTGACTGTCATATAAGGAGGTTGATGGAGGCTTGGTTAATATCAGTTTGGTCTGAAACATAAAAAAAAGAGAGAGCCACAGCAATTTTTCCTATCCCAGAATGTAGAATGTAGAATAAATGGTGATAGGTCCAGCAATGTAAGACTATAAGCAGGATTGTATTGCCCTCACTAATCATTACACAATGATTCAGTGACTCAGTCTGAGCAACAGAAACCGGACTGTAATAACGTTGCACTCAACTGAGAAACTAATTATTTTTGAGACAAAAGAACATTTACGTATATGTACATCATTTCCTATAAGAAAAATAGAATGAAGTTGTGAGAACGTGTCAATCAGGGAGAAGAGAGAATTGCTGTGTATTTTCAGGCTCATCTGGTTTGTCACACAGCCAACAGCAGAGGCCAGAGCTGGAAAGGAACAAGACAACAGATGGAGGAAGCAAACAAAAAGTCCAGACGTCGGGATTTCATTCAGTCAAGAACGGCCAACCCATGGTTATGTTTATGCACCACAACGATTCATTATCGAGCTAGCCTGGCTAACCATACAGCTATAGATACTGGATGTAAAATTGCCTCTTTTTTTCTACCATTGACTGGGATGATGTATACTACTGTTATATTTGGGATGTTGCTCTTACCAAAATTGCAAAAAGCTGCTGGTTTGTTTGTTTTATTTGCATTTGTGCCCTTTTTCAGAAAAAAATAGAGACCAATGTGTTAATTCATAAAATGTAGAGGTGGTGTAGATTGTTTTAACTAAGGCACATCACCATGGTGTTTCCCAGGAATGTGAACCATTGTCTTTTCCAAAATGTCAAAACTTATTGTCATACCCTTTTGATTGGGCCTACTTCATTTTCAATGCTAATAACATTTTAATCCAATAGGTAGAGGTGTCTGCAAAATCTGGTTACCTCCTCAGTTCTATTTTCAATTTTCAGTTTTATTTATATCAATTCATAACAAGAGTTATCTCAAGACACTTTACAGATAGAGTAGGTCTAGACTCTAGACCACACTCCAGAATTTACAAGGACCCAACAGTTCGACAGCAAGCAACAGTGCGACAGTGGCAAGGAAAAACTCCCTTTTAGGAAGAAACCTTGGACAGACCCAGGCTCTTGGTAGGCGGTGTCTGACGACCGGTTGGGGTTAAAAAAAAAAAGTTCTAGTATTTTGTGAGAGTGTTGGGGTACTCGAGTCCTGGACTCGGACACCAGTCCGACTCAAGTTGCTATTCTCTGGACTTGTGACTTGACTTGGACTGATGCACTGATGACATCGAGGATTCATGAAATAGGACTCGGAAGTTGGATGACGTTTCAGACTACTTTTATGTGTAATAGGCTGTGATGGAGTACTTGAGTCCTGAACGTGAGTCTGACTCGAGTTGCTATTCTCTGGACTCCTGACTTAACTTTTCTTGGACTCAAACACCTGGGACTAGAAACTTGATTCAGACTTGACAGTTGGTGACTGGACTACAACACTTATTGTGAGTGTATATAGAGTATATAGAGATAACTCTCCCCAAGTCATTGCAGTACAGCAACATTAAACCAGCAGTTCAAACTGAAGGCTTGTACCAAAGCAATTATATGATAATGGAGCAATAACTCAGTGAAATAGCTTATTATAACATACTTTCATGTAATGTTTCCTTTAAATCTTGTTGATTTATATGTTGCTGTGTCTGTGAATAGGGTCATGTTTAGTAAGTTGCCCTGAGCAAGGTACTGTGTAGACGCAAATTACCACATATAACCAAATGATTGGGGTGTAATTACCTGACCTGCAGAACAGACAGTAATTCAGATTGACATTAACTATGATAATCACTTGTGAAATTGTAATACGTTGATTTTAAATAGACACAATTTCTCAAGGGAGCCTCCTTTGGACTCCCAGTACAATTTACATGTTTGTTCTCTGCTAAAAGCACCCCCTCACCACCACTCCAGCTTTGGAGTTCACAAATTACTTTTTTAAATGAGGTCTTTAAGAGATGCTTATTATAATTATGTGCACATGTCTGTGTGTGTTCGGGACATCAATCCAATTAAAGTGATGAGGTGGACCCCCAGTTGTTTATGAATCAGCATTTCTCACCATGACAGCAAAGGACATTGAAGATGACAGTGAGGATTGCTTGCAGTGCATGTTCCAGAGTGAGGTGTGGGGACATCATCTGCAAAGCTGGTAGTTATAACATTTACTCTCTAACTGGGACGTTTAGGGACCAAATGGTGGGGTTGTTGTGGACAAAGTAGCCTACACACAAATTTTCCACCATTATAAAGTTCCTTCCCAAGACTATTTACCAGAGCCACCGTCGCTGCGTACGGAGACGATTGTGATTGGTTTAAAGAAATGCAAACAACTTAGAGCATTTTATTTCTCCTCTCCCAGAATATATGTGTGGTTTAACCAGACCATACTCCACATACAGAACATACTCTGGCAATTCAAGACTAGCCTGGGATAAATACAAACACTCACATTTATAAAGTTGCATTTGACTGGCATGCGATTACCCAACGAAGAGGAGAGGAGAGGAGAGGAGAGGAGAGGAGAGGAGAGGAGAGGAGAGTTTTTTTTTTTTGGTTTTAAAAGTCCCTTTATTGGACCATCGTCAGATCACAAAATTAACTCACAAACAAACAACTAAACAAATACAAACAATACAAAAAAAATCTGCTGCATTTCATTCAAACCCCGAGCACCAACTCCCCCCCCTCCCCCACGGAGCACAACACACCCTTTACAGCCCACACACTACTAAAACCCACCAAATCGTCCATCAGTAGGTAATAAGAGTGCTCAACCCTTAGCCGGGCCCTGACCAGCCCCTTCAGCATCGGTGCCGGCTCCACACTGCCCAACCCCTGCCCCTTATTTCTACGGGACAGCCAGATGGCCAGTTTTGCCGTAGCAAACAAAAAATTTAACAGGACGTGAACAGCCTTCTTAGTCTTTGTGTAATGTGGACCAAAAATAAACAACTCCAAAGAAAAGACCTCCCCAAAATCCTGAACCCACCTTTCCGTGACTCCCAGCACATCAGTCAGTCGAGGACAACCAACAAACAGATGCGCCAGAGTCTCTACTTCAAAACAAAAAACACACCCCTCCCCCAGCTCGGGATCGATGTGCGCCCTGTAGTGGTTTGTAGCTATGGCCCCATGCACAATCCTCCATTGGAGGTCTGCCGCCCGCTTTTCAATGGGCAGCTTGTACAGGGCTCGCCAACTGTCTTTCGGGGAACCGCCCGGACCAAAAAACTCAGTCCACCTCGACTCCCTTAGCCCAGCCAGAGCCCGCAGGTTCAGCACCTTTACGCAGGTATGATACAGTTCTTTCTTCCCAGCATCCTGAAACTTGCCCAGGTGAGGGGTTGAGAAAGACAGCAGAAGGCCCGCTTCCTCCCGCCACTCCCCCACAGATGGGGCAATGGACAGAGAGGGGAAACTGTATTCCCACCCTTCACTCCACTGCTCACATAGAGACTGAGTCTGTACCAAAGTCCGCTGAGGCTGCTCCAGGGCAGCACAAACCTCATACACCACCCTATCGATGAGTCTGATGGAGGTGATGCCGCTACTCCTCCTCAGGGCTTCACCAGAGACGGCAGTCACCGTCAACAGGTGACCCAGTTTAGTGCACCCAGCCTCCCTGAGACTGGCCCTCAGACTGGCAGACTGCAACACCTTAGAACTTATCAAATCATTAAAAAACAACGGTTCTTCAAAGAGCCACATCCCAGGAGTTTCTCCTGCAGCCCGCGAACATGACATCACCTGCCACGCCTGCAGGACAGATCTGTAGAACGACGTCAGCCCAGTAAGGTCGATATCCTCAGTCCTCAAAAGAAAGAGCTGTCTGTCATAGCCCATCCGCCCAGCTCTCCTCAGCAGCAATCGGGCCGTATCAAGTCAGCTGGGCCACAGTCTGGATACGAAAGGAGGCAAGTCTTGACTGAATATCCACCAGCCCCTGGCCCCCTTCAGCAACAGGTAGGTACAGAACTGCGGCCCGAACCCAGTGCTTCCCCGACCAGAAGAAATCCACCATGGCTCTCTGAACGTCCTCCATCAGGCTTCCCGGTGGTACAAGGGCAATAAGCTTATGCCACAGGGTCGAGGCAACCAAGTTATTGGCAACCAAAACTCTTCCACTATAGGACAGCTGAGGGTAGCAACCACCGCCATTTAGACAACTGAGCGCACACCTTCTCCCTCACTCCCTCACAGTTCTTCTGCACAAACCCCTCCGTACCCATTAACACCCCCAAAACTTTTAACCCTTCTTTCCCCCACTCAAGTCCCCCAGGCAGACTGGGCACCGCTGTATCTCTCCACCAACCCACCAGCAATGCCTCACTCTTAGCCCAGTTCACCCGTGCAGATGTGGCCCTCTCATAAAGTGACAGAGCATCCTGCAAACTCTGAACATCCTCCTGACTGCAAACTAAAACATTGACATCATCGGCATAAGCCGAAACAGTAAGAGGACGCACCATACCTAAAGACCCCGGCAGGAAAAGGCCGCTGAGTCGAGCCCTCATCCTGCACAAGAGAGGCTCAATTGCCAAAGTATACAGCTGTCCCGATATAGGGCAACCCTGTCGTATCCCTCTCTGCACAGGAATGGGCCGACCCAGCCCTGCCCCCATCTTCAACAAACACTGTGCACCATTATACAATAAACCAACCCAAGACAGAAACCCATCACCAAAACCAAAAGCTCTCAGTGCAGAAAACAAATAGGAGTGATCCACCTTATCAAATGCTTTTTCCTGGTCCAAAGAGATAATACCAACATTAAAATCATACAATTTACACACATCAAGAACGTCCCGAACACAGAAAATATTGTCCATGACTGACCGATCAGGAACACAATAAGATTGGTCAGAGTGTATGATAAGTTCCAGGACAACCTTCAGTCTGTTAGACAATGCCCTGGAAAGTACTTTATAATCCGTGCAGAGGAGGGAAACCGGGCCAGTTCTTAAGCAAAGTCAGATCGCCTTTTTTGGGCAGCAGAGACAACACTGCTCGCTTACAGGAAACAGGAAGAAACCCCGTCCTAATCCCCTCCATAAAAACGTCATGAAGGTCAGATCCAATCGTACTCCAGAACCGTTGATAAAAATCCGTGGAGAGACCGTCAATCCCCGGTGCCTTTCCCGAGGCCATCTGGTGGACCGCAGTAGTCAGCTCCTCCAGAGTCAGCTCGCAATCCAGAGCAGCCTTCTCGTCGAGACTGAGCTGAGGAAGACCCTCCAGGAGCTCCTCGCGACCCTGCATGCTACACTGTTGGGCCCCAAAGAGGTCAGCATAGAACTCCATTGCATGGTTTCTCATCTCACCAGGGCTGGAGGTTACTCTGCCTCCTGGAAGCTGAAGACATGCCATCTGCTTCCTCTGTGCCACCGATCTCTCCAGATCAAAGAAGAAAGCGCTCGGGGCATCCATGTCTCTTAACTGGAGGAAACGACACCTGACCAGAGCCCCCTTCACCCTCTCATTTAGAAAAGAGCTCACAACTGCCGTAAAGAAGGGTCAGAGTCTCTTTGTAAGACCTCCTCTATATGTCCAATGTTGGCCTCAAGTTCCATCACTGCCGCATTGATCGTAGCAGTGGAATGCGAGGTGTACTGCTGACAAAAAACCCGAACTTGTGCCTTGCTAACATCCCACCACTGCTTCAAAGAAGCAAAATCTGCTTTTCTATTTTTCCAGCACTTCCAAAAATGCTGAAACGAGTCACAAAACTTACTGTCCCGTAAAAGTTTATTATTAAAATGCCAGTAAGACTTAATCCTCTTACCTGGCAAGATAATCAGATCCATACATACACAGTGATGATCCGTGAAGCCAACAGGAGTTATGCTACTGCAAGACAGTCTAGAACTAAGGTTCAGTGAAATATATATCCTATCGAGTCTGGCTGCACACACCCTATTATTAATGACCCTCACCCAAGTCTACTGTCGAGACTGTGGATGTTTGACCCTTCAGGAATCTACCAGATCCAGCTGGTTAAGAATGCTATTCAGACTCTGAGCTGAAAGTGGGTGAGGCTCCTCGCCTATCCTGTCCACAGTGAAATCAGGAGTACAGTTAAAATCACCACCAACAATCAGCTGGTCCTGATGGTACTTATTCAGTTCATCTTTTAACTGTGTGAAAAAAGTTACTCTCTCAGGTCCCTGATTAGGGGCGTAGATATTAACAAAACAAAACACAGAGCCCTCTATCTCTGCCCTGACAACCAGCAGGCGTCCCTTTACCACCTCAGTGGAAGATATGATGGTAACACCAGCTGCCGCCTTAAACAAAACACCAACCCCTGCACTAACATTAGTGGCTAAGACCATAGGGACCCCCCACCAAATACCCCAGTCAGTCTCAATAGCTGGGTCAGAATGGGTTTCCTGCAAAAACAGCACATCAATCCTTTTGTGACTAGAAACCTCAGAAACCAAAGCCCTCTGACTGTCTCTCCCACCGTTGATATTAAGAGATCCTATTTTAAGGCTCCCCATAGAAAAGTCAGAAAAAAGAAACAGACAAATCGAAACAAGGAGAGAACAGTATAAAGAAGAATAAAGTTTAGGTGTCATGATCATTAGAAGTTCTTAGCCTCTTCGAAGTCCTACTCCCTTTGTCCTTTCTTATGGTGCTTTTTGAGGCGATAACGTTTCTTTTTATCCAACAGGTCAAAACCAACCAGTCTTTGCAGATCAGCAACAGACATGACAAAATTTTCTGTGTCGTGGAAGTAATCTTTCACAGATCTATTAAATGATTCATTCAGAAAACAATCTATTTCCTCCAACGAATACAAATCTGTGCTCTGATTTACTTCTCCAATAGAAACAGTATCAGCATCCGAGTCATACTCCATGTCCTCACTAGCACATGATGCCTGACTGCTGAGAGGACCCCCACCCTACTTATCAGTGGTGATCACAGTAGGACCTCCTGGAGCACTGGTGGAGGCTACAACCTCAGTCATTCCTGACTCAGAGTCCTTCCCTACTGGCTCCGGAGCCTGCTGCCTTGACGTGCACTGTACCTCCACGTTGTCTATCACACCTGTCGCTACCGCCTCGCACCCCGCCACGTCCGCAACACCGCAAGGTTCTGCCTCCCCCTCCGCCTCAGTCACTTCAGCCGCTGCGGACACGGCACCGGGCTCAACATCAGCCGACCCCGAGCCACAGAGACTGCACATGCCGCAGTTTGGGATCTTTACATCCCAAAGTCACCGTTTTAAATCCGCTCGCAAACTTTCCAAACCGCCGAAGTTCCTTCTCCAACACCTCGCTGGAGATGAACGGCGGAACACCGGACACGATGATCCACGTTGAGGGAACCAATAACGGGGAGACCTGCACTTCTCTGATATACATGCCACTCTCAATCAGCTGATGAACAAGCTGCTTGTCCTTCATAAACACCACCACCGCTTTGTTCATTCTGGATGCAAAAGATAGATCGTCATAGCCAACCTGCTCACCGACCACCAACAGAAACTCCTCCACCGTAACATCATGCTCCGGGGGGACTAACCTCACTCGCTGCCAGAGAGTCGGAGGCGGCGTCCCGGAGGACACCATTCCTCCTGAAAAAAAGAAACCCGATTCCTAAGCAGACACTCCACAAGAAAAACCTAAGAAACTCACCGGATTTCCGACTGTATTTTTGACCTGTGGTTTTGTGTATGATCACAAAACCACAGGTCAAAAATACAGTCGGAAATCCGAAAAACAGGGACAGAAACAGTTCGAAAACTCCGCGCCACTCACACCTCCGCCACCACCACTCACGCTCACACCGGAACCGGAACCGGAAGAGGAGAGGAGAGGAGAGGAGAGGAGAGGCTTATTGAGTTGAGTTGATTGAGAAGAAAGTAGACAGATGACACTGACAGGTCCCTGGGTGAGTGTGTGGTAAATGCTTTTCCATTAATGACGCCATGCAGGCACCTTAAAGCCCATGTTGCAAGTTAACCACCACTGTTGATTATTGGGTACAAAAAACACTCAAGATATGTATATCATTTTTAAAAATGTCTCCAAATAGTGTTAAAAGTTATTTTTTGGTCATTTTTGGTGTTCGCGGGTTTATGAAGTGAATTCGGCGATGACGTCACGTAGGGGAGTTAAGTTTGAGCCTAGCACTAGAACTGCGGTGACTGACTGGGAGGAGGAAGAGGAGGAAAGGCCAGCAGCCGAATAATTACAAACCTACCAGACGTGAGAGGACAAATGAGGAATTGTCAAGATTGTGGGGAAGTCTTCTTCATTTATCTCCTTCATTTTAGCAACGCAGCAGTGCATACAATGACTTTACTTTTTACTGTCAGTGAATAGCACCGAGTGAGCGTCAACATTTTCTTTCGATCTAGTGACAGTGATCATGTCGTTAGTTCAGATAAGTACTGGTACACTTATCTAGTTATAGTAATAGAAGGCATCCCCCAGTGTTATTTCTAAGTGTTTACCTCTGTCCGGTGAAAACATGTCGCTGTTTGGCCGGTGCTTGTGTGTGTGGCGGCGAAGCTACGGTGGAGAGCGGGTGCTGTAGGCGAGTGAGCCCCTCCGGTCGGGAAGCGAGCCCCTCCGGTCGGGAAGCGAGCGAGCCTACGGTCGGGGAGTGATCCGCCGGTCGGGGAGCGAGCCGGTCGGGGAGCGAGTCTCCGGTCGGGGAGCGAGCCGGTCGGGGAGTGATCCGCCGGTCGGGGAGCGAGCCCCGCGATCAGCTGATCTGAAGATGTCTAAATCCGTTTGTGACATTTCAGGCAGGATCATGGTCATCCCCAACCAGCACGCACCAGGATTGTAATTGTTTATATTTCAAACATAACGGCAGGTTGATTGTGTAATGTCCCAAATTCGTTGCAAAATTAAACCTGCAACATGGACTTTAAAGCCATATGAAGAGTGCATCTCCCTGCTAAAACTACCTCCAAGACATGAGTCCGCATTTGTGCAGGAGAAGGTGTGTGTTATACAGTGTCAGTTAAATCAGAGCGGAAGGCAAAAACAACATTTGGGGGGCAGTGTTCAAAAGAGAGCTCAACAAAAGCTTGTAATGCAGACATACATTACAGCTCCAAACTGTCTGTGAAGATAGATGTAGGTCAGGTGTGTGTGTGTGAGAAAAAAACTAAGTTATACATAAATACATACATTCTTTAACAAACCAACACAGCCAGTACTGTATAGGGAAAATGGAAGACCTTTACATTATTGATTATGATTATTTTAATTATTTACCATGCTTATATATGAAGTGTTATATTCTAAATTTAGAGGAAAGGTTAGTTAGAGTTAAATGTGCCAATTTTGATGTAAGATAAAGAAGAACGGAATGGAAGAAGATGGACTAGATTTTTTATTTAATTTGAACCTTATTAGCCCTTTTTTCAATTATAATGGGTTAGACAAATTATTTACACTTTACAGATGAACTTCGGAATGAACTTTTTTGTTTCATTCATAGATTTTTTGTGGCCACTTGGGGGCAGCAGAACAAACACACACAACATTGACATGTCACCTGATAAAGTTTTTACGGCTAATGTATTAGTAAGCAATTAGGTATTGGCATTAATTTGTAGTCATATTCACAATATTCACTCATATTGAATTTAGCTTTGTTTTGGTTTCAACTAATGCCTGAGTGATATATCTGTCTCTTTAACTGAAAACTGTTTCACTATGTTACTAGTTAGCTGCTAACTTTGGAAGTCTGTTGTTTAGTGCTGGCCAGCTAGGCACAGTTAATTTATTAGAGCTTTTTGCACACAAAAAAAAATGCTATGATGTAAAACAATGTTGATGAGAATGACGTTTTTAGGCTGGAAAACCTAAGCAATTAGCTAAAGAAGTCTTAAAAGGTAAACTACGGGTAACAATTCTATGGTCCCATAGACTATAGTCCCTACGGACCCATTTCATATAACACAAAGTCAAAAAACTACAGTATGTAAAATATTAGACAAATATGTTCCATTCTGGAAATTACCTCTGCATCCCTATGGCAGCGCTTGACAACAATGGGTAGGTGAAAAAACACAAGCAAAATCAGACACCTGCCTGACAGAAAACCTCCACTGCAGGGGAGAAACCTCCAGAGGCTGAAAATAGATGTGAAGCATCTGGAATATCTCGACTGCTCCTCACAGCTCTGAGAATTGTAGACCTCAGAGTCAATCAAAACCGTTTTGTGTGTCTCTAGCTATGGCATGTTAACACATGTTGTATTTTACATGTGTACACTTAAGCTCTGATGTAATGCACATGCACACACACACACCTTTCCTATCCAATTACTGCAGGCGCAAGATGCGGTTTAGTGTAATGCATTATTCATGATTCATTAAAATTGCACAACCAAGGTTAGCGTGTTAATTTAGAGTCTGCTCTTCTGAATCCCTTTAAAAGATTATTTCTTGAATTCAGCTGACATCAATGTCCGCCATAAATTTAATAATTAAGTTGTGCTTTTTAGTGCAGGCAGAATTGGACCACCAATCTTAGGCTACTGTGATTAGAGTTTAATTCTGGCTGCTCTTGCAGCTGCTCATGGCATTTGAGATGGGTCCTGTGAAACATTAAAACAAACTGTGACTGTGGGTGTTACAGTGTTGTTACCTCCACTGAGATCATGCTTGTATGTTTGTTGTTCTGTCTGTATATGTCTGGCTGGCCCGATTTTTCTAAAAACATTAGTGGACACCAAGGAAGAACCATTACATTATGGAGCAGATCTGAGTCCAGAATGTAGACAATGCCTTTTACACATTCAATAATTTGTTGTTTTGTGATTTTTTTCATTTGTGCCACATTCATTCTTTTAATTGTGCAAGAAAGGCGATAAGCCTGATTTCTCAAAATGTTTAAATATTTCTTTAAACCCCACTCTGCCCTGATTACTTTGGCAGCTCACAGGAAATGATTCACTTACAGTTGTGTTCAGAATAATAGCAGTGTGTTTAAAAAAGTGAATAATGCTCAAAATCTTTAGAATAGATTTTAATTCCATAATAGCAATGCCTTGGGAACACTGCACATTCAATTCCAAATCAAAACATGACCAAAATTGATCACGTTTGTGTTATACCTTTACAGAAAGTGAAGAAAAAGGATTATGGACGATTGAACTACATTCCACAATTCCTCTGCATTACTGGGTTTTTCCTCAGAAACAGCATTTAAGATGTCACCCCACAAGTGTTCTATGGGACGGAGGTACGAGGATTGGCTGGCCACTCCATAACATCAGTATTGTTCATCTGGAACAAAGACTACCTCTTTTTCCCACTTCGTTCAGGCTTTGGATGCCATTTCAAGGCATTTGAAATCATTTTGGCTGAGCAGCCTATAATTTTCTGCACTTCTTCATATGTTTTCCCCTCTCCAATCAACTTTTTAATCAAAGTCAGCTGTTCCTCAGAGCAAATATGATTTATGAGGTTAGTGATGTTGGACTGCTATTATTACTGTACTTGTTCTGGCCTTGTCTGCTGCAGGACTTTGCTTTTAATTTCCAATAAAGAACTACCTTTCCAGCCGAATGTAAAAAATGAAAAAGTCAACAAATGAAAACATAATCATGCATAAAGGTGGTTCTAATGATCAAATAAACTGACGGCACTGAATATCACCGCTTCTCATGAATATCACCGCTTCTCATGCTGCAGTGGTTCCTCAGTGAACTTGTACAGGACCCTGCCGTGTTTGAAGTGCTGATGTTTGTGTAAAAATGAATTATATTGTAGAAGCTTAGATTGTTCATAGTACAGTGAGTGTGATATAGTTATTGCATATGAGTGGGCACAGCAGTGGTTGCTTGTGTACAGGTAAGCAGGTGTGCTTTGCTAAAGAGCGAAGGCTCATTATGCTCAAAGAGTGCCTTTAATAAGAGACCTCAATAGTAGCTATTATGTTCATTGTCTCATGTGAAACAAATGGGAGGAGAGAGTGAGAGAAAGAGAGTGAAAGAGAGAGAGAGAGACGTACATATAGGGACTCAGAGAAATGCCTTGATTGGAAGCTTGACCTAGTTGCAGAAACTGTGATAGCTAGACAGATCCGTCTTTAAATACATATGGAGATTCTGGCAGCACCAAAGGCTATTGAAAGGGTGACGCCTCTTGAGAACAAACAGTCCCAGACCTAGAAATGAAGGATCTCGAATTATTTTTCCTCATTGAATGCTGCTGACCTATTTGTTTAAATGGATATTTATTTTTATTTTGATTGTTGTTGGTGTTAAAGGCCTGAACAATAGCCCACATCTATGGATCACTGCAGCATTATTACACTGCTTTTCTTCTGCAGCAGTCGTCACCGAGACGTCAGTATAAATCATTAAAAAGCTGTTATATCTTCTGAGGAAGAACTTAATGTCCACAATATCCCAATACCTTTGAATGTTTAATACAAACGGACAGGCATGACGTCTTTACAAGTTACGTAGCTACTTTAAAATGTCTCTTGCTAGCAACAACTTGTTTGGTCTTTTCTAAAACCAGAGCCTGATGAACTCTGGATGACAGCAGGGATCCACTTAGGCCCATGAGAATAGTTCCTGACAAACACATTATCCCAAGAAAACTAAGACACTTCTCACTTTTCTGTTTTGTGTTGTGAGTCTGTTTCTGTTTCAGCTTCACTATTGATTTCACATAAATCAAGTCAAAAGCTGATCTGAGCCTCCGTGACATCATCAACTCTGTGGGTGACAAGCCTGTTGTTGCATGGGGTGCGATGCGATAACTGAACAGAAACCTGGACAACCTGGTTTGCAACGTATCAATCATCATCGTATTAATCTTCTTCACCCTCCCTTGAAGGTCTGAACAGCCCTCTCCGCCAAACTATTGGAGGAGGGGTAAAACACCGCTGACCTCACGTGACGGATGCAATTCTGCTCCATAAAGGATTAAAACTCTGAGGTTGTGAAACAGGCACCATTGTCCGATTCCAACATTTTTGGTAGACCAAACACACTGAAACTCTGCCGCAGTTTCTCTATGGTAGCCTGGGATGTGGATGACTTCTTCGGGTAGATGTCCATCCACTTTGAGTGAGCATCCACCATAAGCAAGAACATTTCTCCTAGGAAAGGCCCCGCATAGTCCACATGAATTCCAGACCACAGCGACTCTGGCCAATCCCATGAGTGTAATGGTGCAGTGGGAGGAGCCTTTTGGTGTTTTTCACACTCTTCACACTACTGCACTTCCTTTTCCACATCCTGATCCATACCTAGCCACCATACATAAGATCTAGCAAGAGTGTGCCTGGTGAAGTAGCCGCAGTATCCTGTCTCTGCCCTTTGTAGGTATGATTACTCTGGCTTCCCAGAGAACGCAGCCATCCTTTACACTCAATTCTAATTTCCTTTGGTGATATGGCTTGAGGTGAGCATTTGTAGGCCAACCTTTCAAGACGTATTCATGAATTTGGGACAATATCACATCCTTAGCTGTCCAGTGCTTTATCTGGGTTGTGTCCACTAGCTTATCATCTTGCAGATCCATCATCAAGACTTGCTCTTTTTCCGCATTATCATGCACTGTTTCTGACATAGGCAGTCTGCTCAACGCGTCCGCATTGGCGTTGTTTTTTCCTGGTTTGTACACAATTTTGTACTCATGGCACTGAGATGGACAGCCCATTTTTGCACTCTCTGGGAACCCATTTGTGGAATGGGCTTTTTCTCGTTAAAGAGAGAGCTCAAAGGCTTATGATCAGTGTAGATAATAAAGGCTCTTCCATACAGGTATTTGTCAAACTTCTGAATACCAAACATATACGCCAAGCCTTTTTTTGTCCAGCTGCAAGAATTTCTTTTCAGCAGGGGACAATGTGAACCCCAGGGGTCACTCAGTGCCATTATCCATCAGGTTTGATAAAACAGCGCCCATGCCGTACGGTGACGCATCACATGACAGTATAAATTCACGGTCGGCTGACTAATGAACTAACACTTCAGCTGAGTTCAGCAGGGCCTTGGATTTTTTGAAAGCTTCTTTCTGCTTCATTTGCCATGCCCAGCTCACATCTTGTTGTAATAGTTCACGCAGTGGAGCCAACAGGGTTGACAGGTTGGGAAGGAATTTATTGTACTAATTTATCTGTGAGCCTCCATGATGGCTTTCACTTTCTTCTCCACAGGGTAAAGCCCTTGTGCGTCCACTCTGTGTCCCAGATACTCCACTTCTTCTTGCAGGAAAGTGTGTTAATTTCTTCTTAAGCGCAACCCAGCCTTTTCCAGCCTTGTTAACACTGCCGTGAGGTTCTCCAGATAATCTGTCTCATCAATTCCAGTCACCAGGATGTCATCCAGGTACACTGCCACCAGTGGAATCCCCCACAATACACCCTCTATGGTCCTGTGGAATATGGCTGGTGCGGAGGCAACCCCAAAAGGAAGTCTGTTGTACGTAAACAGTCCTGGATGTGTGTTTACATCATCCATGAGTATCTGCTGGTTCGGGTGACTCAGAATCAGAACAACAGGTGCGGCCCATTCTGCATATTTCACTGGAGTGATTATGTCTTCTTTCAACAGTCTGTCTATTTACCCCCACTAACACAGAACGTTTAGGGAACGTTAGTTTATGGTTCTCTAAAGGTTAGTTCGAACCAAACCAAAAACTAACGTTTAGGGAACGTTCCCTCCGGGTTATAACGTTCCCTAAACATTAAGAGAACCAACCAACTGTAACGTTCACCTGCGGTTGCAATGTACACACAACATTCCTTTTTGGTTGTTTTTGGTTGTTCTGAGTTTTGAAGTAGCACAAAGGTTTACAGCCACTTGGTTTAGATTCACTCAAAAATGATTTGTTTCATAAAATCTAAGTAAGATAAACAGCATAGCAAGAGAATATATTTATTTTAAGGCTGATATCAATTTAACTTAAACAATACTTTTGTGCTTGACTTAGTTTTTTTAATTGTATTAGTGAAAACGCTTAAAACAAGAATCTATGAATAGAACGATTTTCACAACTAAGAAAATTCACTTCTTTCATTTCACTTCTAAGTGGCTCAGTTTACAAATCAAATCATTACACCCCCACGCCAGTAGGGAGAAGACCTCTGCTCTGAGGTGACCGATTCACGTCCTGTCTTCTGTGTTGGGAGACGTACACACACGACCGGACCATGCTACGCAGCTTCACAATCTCACAAAAAAGTAAGTGAAATACTTTACAGTTTAATGATGTTTTGGTTGTAATGGAAGGGTTTGTGTTTTAACTTTAAGCCCTTTCCCTCGTAGGGCTTTGTTATAGTCCGGTTTTGATCAGGTTGACCAAAAAGAAAAGTTTTGCTCACTTTAGCAGTTTTCCCCTCTCGTCGCCAAGCAAGTCCCATCTTGTGTCAAGCCTTCTTAGTGTTTTACCGAAAACAACAATATGGTAAATGTTAAATGTGGTGCTTCTGTCCTAATTATGCTTTTACACTAAAGTTTGACTCATTCATAAAAAGATCCTAAGTTGCATTTTGGCGAGAGTTATGCTTTAAATGGACTGCATACAGTATATATCGCTCTTTGTTTGACTCTGTTTGCTGCTGTGCACGACGTGTATGGTTTTCCGCATTGTATGTTTTGTGTCATCGTGTTAACCTGCTTGCGTTCTTGTTACAAATAAGATATACCAGTTCTTTTAATTAGTTTTAGTGTACAGTACATAAATAAAGCCAGTATAATCAAAGTACTTTTTTTTACAGATAACTGCACTTTAGGCAGTTATCTGTAAGCTAAGTGAAACGGAAAGCATACAGGAAGGGATGTAATATGTGTAGGCTACACAGCTGCCATACTGTCACATACAATGATTACACTGACTGTATGTATAAATTCAATTATTCTTTTTGCAATCAGAACAAATTGTAAGGTCTTTTATTTCAGATGAATCCATTACACAAACAAGACAGCATTCCAGGACGGAGCATGTGTCTGGAATCCTTGTCCATAAGTTAACATTTATGCATGCATTTAAGAAACCAGTCATATTTCCTACCATGGAACTACCAACATTCAACCTGGTTCATATCATGTGACTGTTGCGACTGACTAAAGTTGCAGACAAGCAATTGTCTAAACGTAACAGCATAGGTTCATCTTTTGCAATGGCATGTGCAAGAAACCTACCATAAATGAACTGACCAATATTCATATCTACTTTTTTTTGTAGATGAGTCAACACCACACAGGAAACCAGCCGGTTGCCCACAGCCGGATGGGTCTATTGTAACGCAAGCTTGGCCTGTCACTTCAGCTTGGGACCCAGTTGACGGCACAGTGGCTTAGAATTTTTCCAATTAAATACAATTTCATGACACGGAACTTGAGAGAAACTTTAACTTTTTTGTTTTTGTTAACAGCAGAATTCATCACACAAAGGGAGGTGGCTCAGCCATGGAGATGGAAATGGTAAGAAGACTCAATTAAGTTGTTCACATATACTGTAAGTAGATAATGTATAACTACACAACTAACACCATTCATTTTTCCATAGCCATGAGGACATCTGCTACCCGCATGGCAAAGCGGATGGATGCATTTGAAGAGAAGATGGATGAGCTGCTCATACTCTTAAGGAACTCCCTGTCACCTCCCTCTGCTCCAGTCGGTGACATGTTGCTGTCACCCTGCTCGACAATTACAAAGCTGCAGGTGTTCGACAGGAGTCTTGGTCAACAGGAGAGGAGGAACAAAATGGTAATTAAGTGGCCGTAGTCCTGCCTTACCCTGCCCTAAGATTAACACTATGTAATTGCCTAACTTCAATTATCATTATAACTGAACTGACTTCTCTTACAAAATGAGATTATACAAGCTCTCCACTTTGTTCTACATGTATAATTTGTGTTACTATGTGTTTTTTTTACTTCTACTCTAGTGGCCTCCCAGAAAAAACTTTCCTGCGCTGGGCAAGCGCTGAAGTTTGCCTCACACAGACAGTAAATTGAAATTCTTCTATGTTATGTTCATAATAATAATGTTCATAATAATCAAACTATCAATATTTGTGATTAGAAAAAAACAGGGTTGTTAGTAAAGCCATTTGTCTTGCTTTTGTCAATGTGTTCATTCTTAGTATGACATATCAAACTTTTGTTTGTTTCTTTTTAGGCCAGCTGCAGGACTGAGCTTTCAAAACCTTGGAGCTGTATTTTGTTTTTGCAGGAAGCATGGCATTTCATAAGAGCTGTTGGCCATCTTCTACACTGCTGCCCTCCTCCTTCCTCCTCCCCTCCCAGGCGCTTCAGATCCCTGCACACAAAAACCACCAGACACAAGAACAGCTTCTTTCCCACTGCCATCATTCTCCTGAATTGCTAATAAGTGGGGTCATCCCCACTTTGGCTATTCACTTACACATTACATACCCTATTTTCCGGACTAGAAGTCACACATTTTTTCATAGTTTGGCTGGGCCTGCGACTTATAGTCCGGTGTGACTTATATATGAAAATATATATAAATTAACATGTTTTTAAATGTTAATTAATACTGAAAACATTACTTTTTATAGCTGCGAGAGGGCGCTCTAGGCTTGTGACAACTATATACTGCTCCTAATCACTGAGAAAGACTGAACACAAAGAAAATGCCCAAAAATAAAATCCTTGGCTGTAGATTACAAACTGCAGGTAGTAAAATATGCAGCCGAAAACGGTAATTGAGCAGCAGAAATAAAGTTTGGAGTGAGTGACAAACTTGTCAGGGACTGGCGTAAGGTTACTCTTACTGAAATGAAAAAAACAAAGGAAGCTAATCGTGAGCAGAAAGCAAGATGGCCAGAGCTGGAGGAACGAGTCCACAGATGGGTGCTTGAACATTAAATGTGACTATAGTCCAGTGTGACTTATATATGTTTTAAAATACGATACTTTATTATTCCAATATGCATCTTGCACACTACATTTGCCCTATTATGTGTCTATATTGCCAATAAAACTGATTCTTGTATATATATATATATATATATATATATACATACACACACACAGTGCCTTGCGAAAGTATTCGGCCCCCTTGAACTTTTCAACCTTTTGACACATTTCAGGCTTCAAACATAAAGATATAACATTTTTATTTTTTGTGAAGAATCACCAACAAGTGGGACACAATTGTGAAGTGGAACGAAATCTATTGGATATTTTAAACTTTTTTAGCAAATATAAAACTGAAAAGTGGGGCGTGCAAAATTATTGGACCCCTTGCGTTAATACTTTGTAGAGCCACCTTTTGCTGAGATTACAGCTGCAAGTCGCTTGGGGTATGTCTCTATCAGTTTTGCACATCGAGAGACTGACATTCTTGCCCATTCTTCCTTGCAAAACAGCTCGAGCTCAGTGAGGTTGGATGGAGAGCGTTTGTGAACAGCAGTTTTCAGCTCTTTCCACAGATTCTCGATTGGATTCAGGTCTGGACTTTGACTTGGCCATTCTAACACCTGGATACGTTTATTTGTGAACCATTCCATTGTGGATTTTGCTGTATTTTTGGGATCATTGTCTTGTGTGAAGATAAATCTCCGTCCCAGTTTCAGGTCTTTTGCAGACTCCAACAGGTTTTCATCCAGAATGGTCCTGTATTTGGCTGCATCCATCTTCCCTGTCCCTGCTGAAGAAAAGCAGGCCCAAACCATGATGCTGCCACCACCATGTTGACAGTGGGGATGGTGTGTTGAGGGTGATGAGCTGTGTTGCTTTTACGCCAAACATATCGTTTTGCATTGTGGCCAAAAAGTTTGATTTTGGTTTCATCTGACCAGAGCACCTTCTTCCACATGTTTGGTGTGTCTCCCAGGTGGCTTGTGGCAAACTTTAGATGAGACTTTTTATGGATATCTTTGAGAAATGGCTTTCTTCTTACCACTCATCCATAAAGGCCAGATTTGTGCAGTGTACGACTGATTGCTGTCCTATGGAAAGACTCTCCCACCTCAGCTGTAGTTCTCTGCAGTTCATCCAGAGTGATCATGGGCCTCTTGGCTGCATCCCTAATCAGTCTTCTCCTTGTCTGAGCTGAAAGTTTAGAGGGACGGCCAGGTCTTGGTAGAATTGCAGTGTTCTGATACTCCTTCCATTTCAAAATGATTGCTTGCACAGTGCTCCTTGGGATTTTTAAAGCTTGGGAAATCTTTTTGTATCCAAATCCGGCTTTAAACTTCTCCACAACAGTATTACGGACCTGCCTGGTGTGTTCCTTGGTCTTCATGATGCTCTCTACGCTTTCAACAGAACCCTGAGACTATCACAGAGCAGGTGCATTTATACAGAGACTTGATTACACACAGGTGGATTCTATTTATCACCATCAGTCATTTAGGACAACATTGGTCATTCAGAGATCCTCGCTGAACTTCTGGAGTGAGTTTGCTGCACTGAAAGTAAAGGGGCCAAATAATTTTGCACGCACCACTTTTCAGTTTTTTATTTGCTAAAAAAAGTTTAAAATATCCAATAGATTTCGTTCCACTTCACAATTGTGTCCCACTTGTTGGTGATTCTTCACAAAAAATAAAATTTTTATATCTTTATGTTTGAAGCCTGAAATGTGTCAAAAGGATGAAAAGTTCAAGGGGGGCCGAATACTTTCGCAAGGCACTGTATATATATATATCTTTGTAATGTTTTATATTGTATATTAAAGCCCATGTTGCTGGTCTCACTGTTGATTATTGGGTACAAAAAGCACTCAAGATATGTAAATCATTTTTAAAAATGTCTCCAAATAGTGTTAAAAGTTAGTTTTTGGTCATTTTTGGTGTTCGCGGGTTTATGAAGTCAATTCGGCGATGACGTCACGTTGGGGAGCGAAGTCTCAGCCTGGCACTAGAACTACGGTGACTGACTGGGATGTGGAAGAGGAGGAAAGGCCAGCAGCCGAATAATTACCAACCTGACAGACGTGAGAGGGCAAATGAGCAATTGTCAAGATTGTGGGGAAGTCTCCTTCATTTATCTCCTTTATTTATCTCCTTTATTTATTTCCTTTATTTAGCAACGCAGCAGTGCATACAATTACAATTTTTTACTGTCAGTGAATAGCACCGAGTGAACGTCAACGTTTTCTTTCGATCTAGTGACAGTGATCATGTCGTTAGTTTAGATAAGTACTGGTACACTTATCTAGATATAGAAATAGAAGGCATCCCCGAGTGTTATTTCTAAGTGTTTACCTCTTCCTCCGGTGAAAACGTGTCGCTGTTTGGCCGGTGCTTGTGTGTGTGGTGGCGAAGCTGCGGTGGAGCGCGGGTGCTGTAGGGGAGTGAGTGGTGGAGAGCGGGTGCTGTAGGCGAGTGAGCCTCCGGTCGGGAAGCGAGCCCCGCGATCAGCTGATCTGAAGATGCCTAAATCCGTTTGTGACATTATAGACAGGATCATGGTCCTCCCCTATGGAGAACCAGGTCTACCATATTTAAAAATAAATACAGAAATAAATAAATGCTCAATAAATAAATAAGCATACAATTAATTGCCCCAAAAAATACAATAAACAAATAAATGTAGGTAGAAATTAAATTACACAGTGAGACATAAATGTATATATCTCTTTTAATTAGCTTCTTTATTTATTCACCTTTGTAATAATTACCTTATTTATTTATTGTCCGTTATAATCTTCAACTTTATTTATTAATTACTTATTTTTTAAATGTATTTATTTCTGTGTGTGTTTACATTTTTTGTCTGTTTTATTCTTCCGTTGCATTTTCTACCCTATTTATTTTCACCCCTGGTATTTATTTCTGCCTGTCAATTTTACATTTCTTCATGCAGTCCTGCCTCATTATGCAAATGAGGAGGGGCTGGTCTTAAGGGGTCAACTTCTGCCCATTGGTTGGTTATTAGTTGATTTTACTGCATCGGTCGAATCTACATGCCACCGGCTACAGTCACAACAAAGATGGCTACCTACAATGAAGTTGTCAGTGAGCTGAGGCATTTAGCAACTGTTTTTGAAAACAATGCTAACGTTATAAGTATTAACTTTATAATTTTTCGTTTAGACGCTCTGACAGAACGTGTGTTTCAGTTAGCGTTATTTGTCGTGCCAATGTACTTATCCCCGCCAGGATTTGTATCCCCTGGCCGCGGGAGCGTGCATGCACACAGAGCGGAGATTCTGCTGCCCTTCGAATTGTTTAACTGCTGCACTTTGAATTTACCTCTTAAATGGAACAAATAGCGACGTGGAAGACTCGACAGGGTTTTCCATAGTAACATGGGTCTCAGTTAACTACATAAATACGTGTATTTGTCTGTTACATTAAGGTGATGTGTCAAATGTTTATAGCGTCGTTTAATATTATGGAGTGATAGGCGTATCGTCCCTGTCCTTTAACGGGATTTCTGTTTTAATTTAATTTAGTTTAATATGGCTTTTCAATTAAACACTTTTTCACCTGTCTACCATATGAGTTACATAGGAGGTACTCAAAATATCAGGCCGTTTTTCACCTGATATTTTATGTATCCCATTCCTAACATTGAAAGGGTCTGTCCTATCATCATGGGTGTTATTTTGTGTGTTTAATAGTTCACAATAAACAACCTGACAAAATTTGGAGAGGTTTGCTGTTGTCTAGCAAACGTTACATAGGGGATACCAAAAATATCAGGTGATATTTTGAGCAGCAGTTTTGCAGCAGTTAAACAATTCGAAGGGCAGCAGAATCTCCGCTCTGTGTGCATGCGCGCTCGGTCAGGGGATACAAATCCTGGCGGGGATAAGTACATTGGCACGACACCGCTAACTGAAACACACGTTCTGTCAGAGCGTCTAAACAAAAAATTATAAAGTCAATACTTATAACGTTAGCATTGTTTTCAAAAACAATGCTAAGAAATGTAAAATTGACAGGCAGAAATAAATACCAGGGGTGAAAATAAATAGGGTAGAAAATGCAACGGAAGAATAAAACAGACAAAAAATGTAAACACACACAGAAATAAAAAATAAAAAACAGATTAATAAAAAATGAAGATTAAACGGACAATAAATAAACAGAAATAAATAAATTTAAAAAATAACATTTACTATAACTATAGCCATTTGTTATTTTTTGGGGCTTTGTTTATTAAGCATTTATTTATTTCTGTATTTATTTTTTTAAATATCCTGGTCCTCCATACCCCCCCATCTCATTGTTTGTTTCAAACAACATGGGCGCATATATAGGCAACACCAAAGGACAACACGCATATATAGGCAACACCAAAGGCAGTCGTAATATTTACCTAGCAGGCTAGGCTACGCTGTTGTGCTAACGTCCAGCGGCGTAGCGTTAGCTAGTAGTCTAAACTTGTGAAAAGCCGAACAACATCCCGTCTAAGCTGTGTTTCACTTTCCCTCCAATATTATTATAAATATAATAAAGTCACATGGACTCGGTCGAGACCATAGACTGTTAGTATTAAAAGACTAAAAGCCACATTAGGCCAGACCAGTGGCAAATACAACGCAGGCTGCTCTGTTTGCTCCCCAACGTGACGTCATGCAATGCATTGTGGGGGAAAAAAGGAAACAATGTAAAATTGTGCCTACTTTTCATATATTCAGTTTTGCGATATCCAACACCATCAAATACAATGGATAACAGTTCAAATATTTACTACCAACAAGCAAATTGCACAAATTCGTTGCAAAATTAAACCTGCAACATGGACTTTAAAGTTTTAAATCCCATCAAGTTTGCCTGTTCATTAATTCCTGCTCATGCACAGACAATTTAAAGTAATAATAAAATTGGTATCATAGTTGTTAAAGTTTTTAAAGGTTAGGGGAATGTAAAAAAGAATGTTAAGGGAACGTTCTCTAAAGGTTGCAACAGTAGGGGAATGTTCTCTAAAGGTTGCAACGTTAAGGGAACGTTAAGGGAACGTTCTGAGAACGTGCGATGTAACCAAAAACGTTCCAAAAACGTTGGTTTAACGTTCCCAGAACGTTCCCAGAACGTTAAACCAATCTCTCTGATGCAACGAAAACACAAACAAAACTTAACCAAACCTAACCGTCAGGGAACGTTACCGCAACCAAAAACAAACGTTCCCAGAACATTCTGGGAATCAAAACATTGTTAGCTGGGACATGTCTGGGATGGAAGAATGTTGGGAATACATTAGCATCCATGGATGGTGGCTTTTGTTGCTTTCAAGGTGCCTAGTTCCTCTTTAAACAAATTCTCATGTGTACTCAGCACGTGCTGTAGTGTTTTCTTTTCTGTCGCCATGTGTTGTTGGGCTTTGTGTTTGAGTTTGATTTCCACCAATCTGAGATGTATCTCTTCCAGCCAGCCTCACCCTAGTAAACTAGAGCCGTTCCCTTTAACCACAAGGGGCAGTTTTTGTCATTGCTGCTTGTATTTAACCCTCACAAGTGCTGCACCTATCACATTAACAGGATTGCCTGTGTAAATCTCCAACTGGATTTGAATTGGCCTCTAACAAGGAATTTTTTATTCTTCATTCATAACTGTGAGACTACAGCCAGTGTCGATTTTAAAGTTAACACCTTCCCCAATCAGTTTCATCTCCACCATGTAGGGGTTGACTTTTTTTTTTTAGTTTTCACAATTTTCCTACTTGGAAAAAGACACAATGAGACTGGTCTCTGAAATTTAACTGGCTATGGAAATTGCAAAGAGGCATTGGATGGTTTGGGTCACCGGCGTACAGAGGAAAACCATCACCTTCGACAATATTTCCAAAAAGCAAAAGACATGCTCATGGCACTTTCACAAAGGTAAGGTATTATTGTTGAAGCGGTTTTTTTGCTTTGCTTTGTAGTCAACTCCGTTACGCCGCGATACTAACTGCTAACTAATATTTTCATGACATGTTCAATACATTTTCAGCTCCCAGAGTTAACTACATTTACATTTAATGTATCCATTTAGTAGTTAACTAAAGTTCTGCTTTTTAGATTAAAGCAGTAGTAGGTTGCTGTGTTTAGGGAGCAAGCTGTTAAATATAAAAATAATGATGTAGCTGTTAGCCAAATTAGCATATCAATTCGCGATTAGCAATATCACCTTGTTTTTTCATCTAGATTTTGGTGGATAGACTAGGTTAGTATAATACTGACAGGCTATGGCATAATTTTACCTTCCATTTCTAGAAAGCATCAGCCAATTGACACAGAGATGTTATGGTAATTCCTAGCTATAGTGCACTGGACCTTAAATGTTGTTCTTTGCTTCAGCTGTCGCTCTGTAGCTTAAATGTTAAAATACTAAAATGCTTTGATATTAATGGCTTACACATTCTATCTCTGTAGTTTAATTGTTAATAGCTTAAAGTTATTATGTTGTAATTCTCTTTGGATTTAAATATCTCTGCCAAATTAATACATGTAAATGTAAATCACACAATTGCTGCGTGACAGAAATTCTTTTGTTTTCAGGCAAGCCTGCAGGGTTGGAGACACCCTGGAGACTTGTGCTGGCGGATCATGGGTTTGACATCAGGAACAGCGTTGGACTGATGTGTGCTGACTTCACCCAAGGCTGCTGTCATTTGGATCAAAAGGACGTGGAAGACACCATGAAGAGAGCGCACTTTAGGGTTCATGTGGAGAGGGTATTTGGTTGTGTTTACAGAAGGTACAGCATATTGAACAACACAATTCCACTAAGCATGGTGGTTCCCTGTGAAGGCAAAAACATCGTATTACTAGACAAAATCATGTGCTCTGACTAATACTATATGTGCCCCAGTGTTGTTACGAAACCATAATGTAACAGGAAAGCTAAACCAGAGGGCTATTTCACAAAACCAAGATATGGTATTAAGCCTAATACTGTTATATTGCTGTATAAAGACTGATATTCATATTGTTGTTGGTTTGGTAAAAATAGTATGGCATGAAAAGGCTGATAGAGTTGCCTAATGTGTTTTAAATAAAGTCAGTTACTGAGGGTGCATAACTGAAGTTACATGCCCCAGTGTATCTTCCCTGTTAAATCCCTAATAGCATTTTGTATGTTTTGTCTATAAAAAACGATTGACTACTTATGAATTATATTGTTGTGACTTATTACTGGAGCATATAGTTGGTTAATATAATGCTGAGGTAAATGTGAAAAATTCACAGTAACAATATATTGTGCAACATAAAATTGATGTAGACATACACAATAAGAACGTGTACAGAACATGGACAAGTAAACAACACAAACAAGTGCAGAACAGGTAAGTAAACAAGTACAAAATAAATAATAAATCAAATGAATAAATTTAATTTGAAAGTATTTAAGTATAAATAGGAGGTATTTTTTTCACAACGATACACTGACAATATGTATAAAAAGTGATGACACACTCACACACACAGCGTCTGAGGCTGTAACATATTTGTTTGCTTCACCTGCGTTTTGGGATTTGACAGAGGGGTGGGGGGGGTCTGCAGTAGACTACTAGTTTTATTTTACGTGTGGAGGAATACATCATTGCAATAAAATCTCAAGCAAGTCACAGTGTGTTTATGCATCTCTGTATTTAGTGCGTCACGGCAGCACTTTGTTGGACTGCTTACAACCTACCAACACACAATTGTGCCTATCAGGTCAGCCTGTCTGTGTAGGTAGCACAGAGCTATTGAAGTAGTAGTGTACCAAAATAGGAAGTGAGGCGTCTTGTTTTAGTGAACGGTAGGTTGTGGCTGAGGTGAATGTATATCAATATTACACAGGATTACAGAACTACTGGACAAAAACTGTGGATTATTGCATGTATGATAGGTGAGTAATTACTCCTGAAGTGTAACAAACCCGCAACTGATACTGCATAGTATCGCGATATTTTCAGTGGCAATACTGTGTCGATACACAGGCGCCAATATGGATAATTTATTACTGAATATGTGTTGGTCAGTTTGTCTGCTTGACAATCCCATTTTGCAGCAATAAAATTAAACTGATATGAACAAACAGAAATGTATCTTTTTAGATGAAACAGATGTTGACAAAGTTGCTTTTTGGGGATGAAAATTGGAAAAAATTAGAAGTTGGAAAAAGGTTATAAATTGCAATGCATCTCGGAATATTGCACTATGTTTAAAATCGCAATTTTATCGTGGAATTAGTATCGTGATGATATTGTATCAGGAGGCGTCTGGTGACTCCCACCAGATAGACAAGCTATCGTGCATCATAGCTCACAGAATCGGACGTGTGTGTTGGTGTAACGGTACCTCAGTGCAAACGAGCGTTTTCTCCACATTTACCTTTTCAAACGGTTCATAACTCTGTCTATTCCTCGGTGCCAGCCGGCTAGATTGGATAGCTACGCTAATATTTTGAAACCTTTGCAGCGTACCGCTAAAATGGTCGCCGCTACCCACAATGCACCGTTCCATAACGTCTGTCTGCCCAATGTGAGGAAAGTGCAGATTTGAGTCGCGCATGCTCAGATTTAAACGGTTTATAGCATTTATAACTGTCATACTAAATTTTTTGAAATCCATGAAACAATAAACTTTTCTCATTACAAACAATAACAGAAGATGGAAATCATTTCAAAAACGTTTTAGCTATCAATTAATTGCTAACATTAGCTCAAAACGCATTCAACTGACATCATTTGTTGTGTTTGATTGCTAACATGTAGCTAAGATACCAGTCATTTCAAAAACGTTTTAGCTATCTATTATTGTTTGATTGTTAATGTTAGCTCAAACTGCCATTCCAGTGACAGCCTTTGTTGTGTCTGATGCTAACTTGTAGCCAGCAGTGAATGAACTATGTTAAGTAGGTCCATTTTTACTGTATTGACATTACAGAAGGCTCTTGTTAGCATCTTATATGCTACTTGTCGCAAAGTGACATGCGCAACTCACAGCTTTACTTGTCGCAAAGTGATGCATTCGTGATTCAAATCTGCACACAGTGCTAGTCTACAGCCCAAACCTTGACAACTGTGATTAGCCTACATCAAGATGAGTATGCCTAATCTCTCAAATGAAATACCTTCAAACTATAAATGAACATCATAAGTGTGTCAGTGGATGAGTACAATTCCCTTTTTTTACAGTCTGTGTGTCATGGACATCCTCATTGCTCACAATCTCATCCTGTGTGTTATTCGAGTTTGCTGCTATTTGGAATCAACCTGTAGGCACTGAAAAATGAGGTCAGATGCAAACAGAGTCGCTGCGGGAATCCGACATTTCTGTGTACACAGGATCAGATGACTGGTGAAAGAAGAGCACCTCGAAATGTCAAACGAGGTGCAGACACAACCAAAATTAGCCGAGTTGCTGTGCTGTTGTCATGTTGATGCCTGCATGTTGAACTGTAGGTGACTTAATCCCTGTCAGGCCTTCTGAACTGAAATGATAAAAAATATTTACATTCATGGCACTTTGGATACTGAAAATGCACTTTTTTATCCACACACTCTCCTCCTATCATTCTTCCAGCTTCATTCCTTTTTTGTACTCTTTCATATAGAAAAGAGAAAAAATTGATTCACCTGTGAAATTTCAGTGAATAGCTGTGGTGAAGAGATATTCTGTAAATAGAAACAGATATTTAGTGTTTCACGTTCAGTCTTTTCACCATCCAGAACAGTTTGCTAGTGTTAATGAAAGAGTAGGTAGGATATACCTTTTTTGTGTTTTTATACATGTGAAAAATGTTTTCAGCTTCCAATAAAAAACCTTCTTCCGTCATACATGCACAAACACTTAAAAAACACTAATGTTTGTCTTGGCGTAGAGATATAATTAAATAGCATTATTTAATTAAAACACGTCACTGTATTTATTATTCAATTGAAGGCTACATCAATTTCCTCATAGCTGGTCACAATTCAACGGGAGATCATTGGGAGATTGGTTTCAAAATAAACGTGAATTATTAAATTATGAAATACAAGTGTGCATCATTTGGAAATACATTATTTAGTTTCATTATTTTATATATTATTTATTTTATAAATGTTTCCTCTATTTTTTTCGAAAGAGTACAGTGTAGGATGTAGCCGTATGTTTGTAGCCAAACACGTAGGTCAAAAACTGTTTTATTTTGAAAGTATAGGCGGAAACATAACGTTTAAAAATCTATTGTACTTGACAGTGGTACGTTGACACAGTTTCAGTAAAAAGCAGCTCGAGGAGGTTTGAATTAGCGGCGCGGGGGAGCGTGGCGAAGTCTCTACAGTGTCTCGTGCCCAGGGCGCGCGCTCGCAAACCGTGTTCAGCATAATGCTGGACACCATAAGTTTATATCTACGCAATGAATCCTGTGAACGAAACCAGAGCGGAGAGAACTACAGAACATTATTATTTTACAGCGGGCACCTACAAACTTCTCGCTTTTACTATTGGGACCATTGGAGTGTTCGGCTTTTGTAACAACGCCGTTGTCATCATACTCTACTGTAAATTCAAGAGACTAAGGACGCCCACCAATTTGCTACTGGTCAACATAAGTTTAAGTGATTTGCTGGTTTCTGTCATCGGAATAAACTTTACATTTGCTTCGTGCGTCAGAGGCGGGTGGACTTGGAGCCACGCGACATGCATCTGGGACGGCTTTAGCAACAGCTTATTTGGTGAGAGACCTACAAAGAAGAAACCATAATTGTTTATGTTTGCATATATTTCACATTTATCAATATTGTCACATTTAAACATTTAGACGAATTTATTAACCCCTATTTCCCTCAACTATTTGTTCCTCACTAGGCAACAATATTAGCCTACTCATATTGCAATTATATATAATTCAAAATATGAGCAAACGCAATCGTTATTTAGAAGGCAGAGCTGAGCTCATCCTCAATACTGGTCTATATAACGCATAAAAGAAGCTATTTCACATAGAAATTATTTCTATAAAATACACGTTAACATAAGTAAAAGCTGAACATAATTTTGTAATGGTGACCCTTTTTTCTGTCCGCTCTTGTGCATACTTAATTTAAAAATACAGATTGGGTTTTCTGACTCTTTAGTCTTTCCCCATGACGAGATTCAGGAAAATTGAACGACCTTGAATCAGATGTAATTAAAAACTATGTTGTCTGACAGTACCGGTATGTGTTTTTTATTTTTATGAAAATGAGCATATTGTGCAGGTCATTGCTTTTTGCAGATTCGTGTTTATTGTCTTCAATTGCACATACAGCTTCTATTTTTAGTGTCACATTTATTACCAGCACAGCTGTGTTAAGCAGTGTAAATGGACACCCAGTGGTCAGTGTCCAGGTCCCACCCTTGTAGGAGTTATAGCTTCGGGAGGATGGATTTGTGATAATAAGCTCATTACAGCAAACTCTTAAGCTTTTGCTGCTCATCAGCAAACTAAACGCAGAGATGCATGGTTTTGTCTCCTCTTCTATTGTCTTACTGTCCCTTAATGGGCATTGACTTCTTCTTCCAGCACCTGGCTGCCTCATGTGGCACCACAACACATCAACGCAGGATTTGTTGATGTGGTTTGCATTGCAAAGATGTCACAGATGAGACATTCAGAAAAAATTGCAAAGTAGGCCTAGGGGTCAGATACGGAAAATGTGTTTTGGGATAAAGAGGGATTTTTCATTGCAATGGCAACTCGACAAAATTTGGCTGCAGGTATATATATATTAATTAATTATGAAGTAACCAGTGTGCCAGTAGCATACTAGTACAATATTGTAATGTGTGAGGTAATGAGATAGTTATCTTACAGCTGTGAACTGTACAGTTTTATGAAATGTGGCAGGAAGGATTTTTCTGTAGCTGTCCATGCGACACTGAAGCTGTCGGAGCCTCTTAGAGAAGGTGCTCCGCTGGTGGACCAGTGTGGGATGGAGAAGGTGGTCGGGGTTATTAATGATAGATTACAGTTTGACCTCCTCTCCATCACAGCTGTTGCCACTGCTGCCCCAAAGATAGCGGAGGAGAACAAAGTGCAAGCCACAATAGACTGGTAGAACATCTCCAATATTCTGCTGCACACGTTGAAGGATCTCAACTTCCTCAGGAAATGAACGTCTGCTCACCCCCATTTTGTAAATAGCAGTGCTGTTGATTTTCCAGTTCAGCCTGTTGTCAATGTTAACACCCAGGTATCTGTACTCCTCCATCTCTCTGGTCATATCCACATTCAGCAGCCGGTGATTCTTCCCAGACCACTCGACAAAGTTGTCCATTAGCGCTCTGTACTCTCCCTCCTGTCCATCCTTTAAACACCCAACAACTGCAGAGTCATTGGAAAAGGTTTGTAGGTAACATGACTCTGAGTTGTACTGTAAGTCTGTAGTGTATAAGGTGAACAGAAAAGAAGGCAGCCCAGTCCCCTGTGGAGCCCCTGCAGTTCATGCTGTACTTCCCTTAGCTCCTGTCTGTCCCATGACCCTCACTGGTGATCCACAGCTTGTTATTGGGACGGAATGGTGATGTTCTCACAGAATTTAATGTAGTCTGTGATAGAGTCTGTCATGCTATTGATGTCCTTCCCATGTGGCTCACAGCGCACGTCCCAGTCTGTTGAATCAAAGCAGTCCTGCAGTGTCTCCTCAGCCTCCTGAGCCCACCTCCTCACCATCCTTGTGTGGACAGGCTGCTGCTGGACAAGAGGAACATACTGTCCTTTGGAGTCAGCAAGACAAGGTTGTAATCTGATTTTCCAAGGGCGGGGGGGGGCAGTGGCACTGTATTCATCTTTAGCATTTGCATACAAGAGGTCCAGAGTGTTATTTTCTAATGGGGCAGGTAATATATTGGTGAAAGTTCGTGAACGATTAGTCCGTGAAACATGTTTAAAATCCCCAGTGATAACCATGAAGGCACAGTGCTGCTACAGTGGTGTGTATGACGTCAGCAGATGGTGGGATGTAAACAGTGATCACAATGGTGGACGTAAACTTGTTCAAACTCAAAGCGTATGAAAATAAATCCTCTAGCTGTGTCCACTACTCCTCTGTACGCTCACATGCTGTTACTTTCTGCCTTATCATTGATATTACTCAGAGCAGGCGGGTGTTAGTGTGTTCGACACACTCACAGGCCACAGAAAACGATAAACCCTGGCAGCTCTGTCAATGCACGTCCGTCCTACTGAAACCCTAGCTGCACACAGAGGACGTTGGAGTGTTGACATTGGATAGATGTACGTTATGTAAAGGCCTGTGTGGTTTCAGATTGCCAGACCTTCCTTCACAGCTCTGCAGAGGAGGGTCTGGCTAGTCCACACAGCGATCTGGGATGGGAGGAAAACGTGCTCGGGTTTGTTGCCATTTCTTTACACCAATCACAATCGTCTTGGCTGAATGATTTATTTCCAAGAAACTAATGAGCACATCTCTTTTGAACGCATGGTTTTAAAGTGGTGCGTTTGAATGGTACTTCGTGGAGAAGCTTGGTTTTACAGATCTGTCAATTAAATCAACTAATCGAGTAGTCAACAAAATGGTTGCGCGTGCGACGCGTGTTCAATGACTCATAACAAAATGCTTGAATGTGTGTGTATTTCAGGCCTGTATGTAGTTATTACTAACAAAAAGTGTGAGTGTAAATTGTTATTTCCCCACTGGGGATCAATAAACAGTATATAAATTATTATTAAATCTAAATTCAATTTTGGCTCCTAATGGACAAAAACAGACTAATCAAAAAAAATATTTATTTTGCACATTACATTTAGCAAGTAAGCTCTTGTTTTGTCTTGTGTTCTGAAGGGGAATTTAAAAAAGGTTTAACAGGAAAAGTATTAAGGGAGATTTCACAGCTCAAAGTGATTTTGTAACAGCCTGGAAATGCGAGATAGAAATGATCACTCAGACAACAATGTTTTCTCTCCAGTAGCTCCACCGAGAATTGTTGTATTTAAAATAAAAAAAGATATTTTAATGCACAATTACTCGCTTTCAGTTGAACATTAACAAAATGCTATAAGCAAAAGCTTACATATACACTCTTAAATATGCTTTACATAAACAAAACATTAACAGAATATACCGTCATTTTTACTAAATATTTCAACTTTCAAGCTCTGTGTGAGCGTAGTTTAGGGTAGCTACTGTATGTACATGCATACACCACATGTACCTTTTATATCCCACCCGTGCCAATCTGTGACGGCCGCTAGGAGTCACTTTAGACTGGTAATATTTAACACTTAATGGTAATATTTAACACAAAATGCACAAAGAATTTAGCTAACCTATTTCCTACAATTTAAGCACAAACAGTTTTGTATTTAAGTTTTGTACCTGGAAATGCAAGATAGAAATGATCGCTTAGACAACGATGTTTTCCCTCCGGTAGCTCCACCGAGAATGAGGCATCGCGCTGAGAGCTCCCACTTCCGACCTTGCAGACATAATTAATAGATCACAGATCAGGTTGCTAAAAAAAAACTAAACACAGATTCGAAATCTTTATATATAGCTTACATACAAATGTTCTTAAACTGTAATTACTATGTTAAACATTTTAGAAACGTGTTATACCTTCTTGAAAGGACCAACAGTTTAACAAGCTTTTAATAGATGTGTTTACATTTACTTTTATAGGTTTACTGTACTCATGAATTGAATTATGATCTCTCTGATCTTTGACTCAAGTTCAAATTTGTATAACAAAGCATCCTGTTACATTTTCACTGTTGATTTGTTCAACTCTTTCACTGATTTTTAGGTTAAAAAAAGCAACATCTTTCCAAAAGTCAATGAGTAATCCTGTTAAATAATCCTGACTTCAGCATTGACCAAAAATAATCGTTATGATTTTTCCACAATCGAGCAGCCTTACTTGAATATGATCTGCTTACACATAAATTGATGAAACTCACAGTCTAAAAAGTCGCTGTGTAGCCACTGGTCCTGATCCTGCAGTGCATTACTCAGTGTGGTTCTCTGTTTCACTCCCTCTGCTTCCAGGCATCGTCTCCATCATGACTTTGGCAGCCCTGGCCTATGAGCGCTACATCCGAGTGGTCCATGCCCAGGTGGTGGACTTTCCCTGGGCATGGCGAGCCATTGTCCACATTTGGCTGTACTCCCTGGCCTGGACCGGCGCTCCTCTGCTGGGTTGGAACCGCTACACGCTAGAGATTCACCAGCTGGGATGTTCCCTGGACTGGGCATCTAAGGACCCCAATGATGCCTCCTTCATCCTCTTCTTCCTCCTGGCCTGTTTCTTTGTGCCCGTGGGCATCATGATCTACTGCTACGGAAACATCCTCTATGCAGTGCAAATGGTAAGACATGCTGTTAAGCTGTTAGCATATTTATTACATTAAAAGGAGTTAGACTGATTAACAGAATGACTTACATAGACTCCAAATCTTTAGAACAAAATGTGGGAAGGAAACATTAACAATGATGACAAATGTTCTCCACCCCGAATAAAAGTTGTGGCCAGTTTAATTTAACTCCATCTTGCCCAATTTGAGCTGCTTATCATTACAGATTTAAGTGTTAATAGTGCTATATTATTATTACGGGTCCAAGCCCGAAGGATCCGTGGGCCGTGGTAGCAAGGCTATGTGGTTCACACAGCAGGGTTGTGGAACCCTATTGTTTTCCTAGGGTTTCTTCTTCTTCATTATTTTCTTCCCCGCATAAAACTGCCGCTGCAGCCTAACCGTACATGGTGGCGATGTGCCATTTTCAGAACTGGTCCAAAACTCTGCAAAAAGACCTCAGCCGCAAAAATGGACCCACTTCCACCACTAGGTGGCGCTATAGCAGAAAATCCCGCGTTTGGCCCTATAACTCCCAAACCGTACATCGTAAATTTAAAAACCATATATCCACGCATTCCGTGGATCCTACTGAATCTCCTGATATAGGCCACGCCCACTTCCGCCTAGACTTTTATACGTGAAAAATCGCGATTTATCAAAAACCAACTTTTTCGAACTCCTCCTAGACCGTGCGATGGATCTGCACGAAACCTGGCACATGGCATCTCCAGACCGACCTGACACAAAGTTGTATAAAGGTTTTTTGCATATTACGGGCAAACAAATTTGTGTAGCTAACTATGAAAACACCGACTTTGCCATATCTCAGCCAAAAGAAATGCTATCAAAGCCAAACTTCAGAATATTACTTGGTATTTGACGAACATTGGCCACTAGGGGGCGCTACAAATACAAAAGGTTTATATCTCATGAACCGCTCATCAGAATTTTACGAAATTTGATAGGTACCATCTAGGCCCACTCCTGAGGTGGTTTTTACAGTGGGATACTGATTGGTTCAAGTGGGCGTGGCCTATGGGCCAACGTCTGGAATAACCACTCCCACTAAAGTGAATTACTTGAAATTAACAGGGTAGATATACAATGGGTAGCTGACCTGACTTACCAAATATGACACATTTGGACCACTAGGATGTGCTACAATGACGTCAAACGTGTTTTTGCATATATCTCCTACATTATACATCACACATTAAAAATCGTCGTGTTCACTACATCAAGCTGAGCCACGTGATACAGGCCACGTCCATTTCTGATTAAATTTCATTTCGCAATATTGCGACAAGTGAGAAACCAACTTTTTCGAACTCGTCCTAGGCCGTAAGACAGATCTTCACGAAACCTGGTGTATAGCATCTCCAGACGGCCCTGACAAAAAATTGTATAAAGAATTTTGCTACGTAATTGTGTGCGCATTTGACGACCAAGCAAAGTTTCTGTAGTAAGCTACCAAACACATATCATAACATATCTCAGCCAAATTAAATGGTATCACTACACAACTTTAGGGCAGTGTTTATCATTCTCCCCGAATACTTTGTTCCGAATTTGGTAAAGATGGGCCATTAGGGGGCGCTACAATCAATATTTGTTTCATTTCAACACTCAATGCATTTAAATGGGAAATTTGCAATTGGAATATCTCTGCCACAGTAAATGCTATCAAAACCAAACCTGTAACGATTGTTTCACCCACCGCCCGGAGGCTCTCTGCCAAATTTGGTAAAGATAGGCCCTTAGGGGGCGCTAGAATCAACATAGAACCCGTTGTAACTGCTTGCAGTTCTAGTTATTATTTACTATTAAATCTCAATGTAACACTTGAACTGTTTTATTCTCAAAAAACATTCAGATCTTATACCACATGCACTAAAGAAGGGGTCTTCAATGAGTTTTAAACCAAGGACCCCTTAACTGAGAGAGAGAGACCCCCCACTACATATTATATAAAACTAAGTTGAATATTAAACTTACACTACAACAATGTGTAGGGCGGCATTTACACATACTGTATCTTTTTAAGTGCATAGAATACTAAGCTATTAAAATGTTTGTTGGCATGATTTTAAATGTCATGTTTTAATGTTTAAACCTTGTGGCACAGTGAATCCTTAGGATGAACTACCTGTGGATGGCTACCTTAGTGACTACCTTACCTATGGGCCAGTTAGCCTATCATCCATGTTTTGTTTTTGTTTTTTACAAATAGGCTGATTTACATTTGCTAATATGTTTGATTCATGTTGAAGCTTTAGTGCATAACTTTTTGATATCATTGGGGAGCGGCCAGTCCAAAAATAATTTAATTTACACTTTCTTTTTTATTAACCCCCAATGAAAATGTACTCTCGTTACTACACACAGGCCTAAAATACACACACATGCTCAGGTCTATTTACATGCACAAATGAGGGAGATGTCAGAGTGAGGGGGCTGCGACTGCTGAGCAGGCTTCCTAAGCATTTGAGGGGTTTGGTGCCTTGCTCAAGGTCATCTTGGCAGTGCCCAGGAGGTTATAGTGGCATCTCTCCAGCTACCAGTCCACACTCTGTAATTTGGTCCGCACGGGGACTTAAACAACCCTCCGGTGTTACGTGTGGAACTAGTTGAACCCAAATGCAAACGTGAACGCAGACCAGAATGATAGTAAACAGGTTTATTTCAGTCCAATGTTGGGAATACAACGATGAAGAGAACCAAGTCCAAAATAAATCCAAAGTGATCCAGAGTGCAGAGCGTGAGTGGTACCGTGTCCGATAATCCAGTTAGCCAGGGTGAAGAGCAGGAGTGGTGGATGGCTGGAGTGAAGGTGGAGGCAGGAGTCAGGTAAACGGGAACTGTGGCAGACAAAGAACAAATAAGAACAAGCAAGGTATACAAACGAATCCAAAGGTAGAGTCAGCAAGGCGACTTAACGTAACGATAAATGTCTAAACTATGATCTGACACGGAGTGGTAGGTTGACTGGGTATTTGAAGCAGAGGTGATTGGGTCTGATGAGCTTCAGCTGGAACCCTGACTCCAGCACACCAGGCTTCACTCCTGCAATCAAGAACAGACAGACAGAGGGGAGGGGAGCAGAGACAGGGTGCAACTAGCAACAGCCCTAACATCCGGTTCCCAACCCAACTTCCTACGGTTGAATCTATGAACCGGCTGTTCATAGATTCGACTAGCCAGGTTTTATGATCAGTAGATAAGTTATGATAAGTTATGATAAGTAATCCAACAGGAGTGGCCAGTAGCGGGACTAAGAAAGTCGAGCAGTTGAGCAGGGCTTTATAATGCACTCACTTAAACTGTCTTCAGAGCCTCCGTTTCAACCAACACTTTAACTACTTTTACCACTTAGGTACAGTACATTTCAGCAAACATTTCATATATTTTCATCTTTTTCCTCTCCTATGGACAGTTCAACTGCTTTCATCTCTTAATCTTCAAACAGCAGTTCAACTGCAAGAACACATTTTTATCAAGAAAATGTAGCCTTTTTCTAATTACAGAGGTAAAAGAAAGTTTAAGACGTTGGGATGTTATTACTTTCAGCCAAAGCCTGTGCAGATACCGACTTTACGTTTTAATATTAATAAAAAGAAACTCCTTGACCTTTACCGACCAAGTGCTGCCTGTCACTCCTTTTTCATCCTGGGCTCCCTTATTATAATATGATTTGGTGCAAATGGGGCTTGTCCATCTAGAGTCATTGGGTCATCATGGAAAGCTTATAGTTCTTGGTGCCCGTACTGAGCCTGTAGAAGTGCTGCCTTTAAATGTCACTGATGTAATCAGTCACAGAAGACTAGTTATGATGCCATATACTACCAGGCCCTGGTAAGTTATGGATTGCACCCAAACAATTCCGAAAATGCAGAAAATCCATGTTTTTTACTTCTTCACAAGTTAAATAAATGTCAGAGTGACTGACACATGCATTCTTCTTAGGAAACAATTTGTTTTTAGAAATGTCTCATGATATATTGTCTCTAGAAGTGTATTATTTAACTTTTGTTTTTGTTAAAGAAGGAAAAGAAAATCGCAATACTTCTAGAATTGCCAATAAATGAAAATCACAAGAAAGATCGAATCAGCACCCATGTATCATGAAAGAATCGAACCGGGACAAAAGCATGTTGTCCCAACCCTAGTTTGTACTATCAAGCAGATTGCCGCTGAAGTTGAATTGCAAATTTGTAAGAAATAACTATGTGCAATTCTTATCAAATGTCCCATATGTCTGTCCAAATCCCAGTTTGGTACAGCTGCTATCTTTTCATCCATATTCACACCCTTGCAGGGAGTGTGAGAGCACCAGTTGAGAGGATTCATCACACATCAAAGCGTTTTGGGAGATGCTCTGAAAATCTTCAAAGAGATGTACTCTGAACCCACAGAATATTTTTGGCGTAATACAAAAGCAGCTGGCCTGCTTTGGCAAAGCAAGGAAATCTCACTGTAGACGTCTGGAAATGTGGAGAGCATAAGAAGAACATTAACATGGAAATAGATGATAATGATGATAATCAGCTGCAGTAGACTGTCTTGAGGGAGTCTAGAAGATGTTTTATCCTCTCATCTCTTTATCTGAAGAGTGCAATCTAGCATACAATGTCAAACACCAAGCTTATTATTGAGGCATTAAAACATTACCAAGATTATTAAAATAAGGCTGTTTAGTGAACACAGTAACGCAGTTGTATGGTGTTGAGTAGTTTTAAGTACTTTATCCCGGATTAAGTTATTTGTATCAAAATACATTTCTAATCACAGACAGCAGAAGGCGGCAGAGGGAGAAGGTCTAGGTGGATGGACCAAACAAAGAAAGATGGGACTTTTACCCAGGAGACCGCTGTTTGTTTCCCATGCAAAACCAAAAGTCAACGTTGACTGGTTTACATGTCATACTTTAATTTAGCTAACATAATTTAACTTACCTTAAATTACATAACAGATTTACCATGATCTTTTTATGACCAGAAGTAGTTACTGTATGTTTCGAGTCACAATATCAAACGCATGTTTAGAACAGCAACCGTCTCACAATGTGGTAAACTGGAATGCTGGAAAATAAGTTTCCATCAAAACATAATGCATTTTCCATTGTATGGGCGCGTGATCTTTTTCGGTGAACAGGGTTGCATAACAAATATGTTTTTCCTAGTTCCTGTTCAGCGGTGTGGATTCTTAAGGTGTGTCCTGCACTGCTCTCACTACTGTAGTTCATTTTCCATTTTTGTTGTAGAATTTACAACAAAAAATAAAACCGTAACACTCCAGTAGAATTTAGCTGTATGTAAAAAGAAACTGTAGGACTCCAATTAAGTTGTAAAGGATGTGTTCACAAATGCATTTCAGGTAATTTAAGTCAGACCCCTCAGGTCGGAAGGGGTCACAAGATCAGTAGTCCCGCTTTGCCAGACCTTCCCCCACAGCGCTGTGAAGGAAGGTCTGGCTAGTCAACAGAACACACACAGGATGGGAGAAAAAGTGCTATGGGCATTTCTTTAAACCAATCACAATCGTCATGGGTGGCAAAAGAGCCACAGTGCCTCTGGAAAATAGCCTCGGGGGAACTTATTTTGGTGGAACATGTGTAGATTTAAAAGTTGTTTTAGGTTTGCGAGAGAAAACTCAGATTTGACAGATAGTAGACCTAGCTGTCTGGATTTACACTGCAGAGATCTGAGGAGCAGTTAACCATAGTCCTCCATAAATCCACCAAAGTTCAGAATTCAAACACAAAGAAAGTGGAAGGTAACGGAAATCTGGCCGAAATTAGTGAAATCCGGTGGAATATCCAGGAGTAGCAGAGTAATCCTGGAAATGGAAGGTTGTAGATATAGACTACAAGATCATTAAAATGTTTAATGATCAAAATGATTAAAAAAACATTTATTCTGCCAAAATAATGTTAATACCGGAGAGTTTTACCTTTTTGAGGGCCACAAATAAACTTCTAAAAACAAGCAATCTGAGAAAAATAAATCATTGTTTGTGTGCATTGCTTATTGCTCATAGACATGTGCAGGCTTTGACGAGGAGTTGAAAATACACATGAGTTGGCTATAATAGGGAAAGTTAGGCATTTGTTTTGCCAATCTGCAAAAAATAATTTTTACCAATAGCTTTTTTACCATGTGTTCGTATGAATGTACAAATGCCTTTAGGAACCTCACTAAGGCAGCCTTGTCTGGCTTTCGCAAATTCAGATTTTTGTCAAATAGAGACATGGGTGTTGGCGTCAACTCAAAGTGCAGAGCTTGTTTGGTCTTGACTTCATGCTCACTAATGATGATGAGGCGGTTGAAGAGCTTGAGTGAGTCAGTGATTAGCTTCTCTTCATTGATTTTGGGAGCAGATCTGAGGCTTGCCATTGACTTGACCTTGTGCTTGGTTTCCATTGTATCCAGAACAGTTTTCCTTCATGTGGACCTCATTGAGACTTGTTACACCATGCTCCACTACTTCATCCATCCATTTGCACTGTCTCTCTTCATCTATAGGCCGTTCGACCAGAGGGGGAAAAATACTACTTTTAATGGAAATGTCTGGGACTTCTAGTCTTGAAAACAATATATTACCTCATAGGATTGTGCCGATGGACAATAGTCGCGGGCACTGGACGGGAAATTGACAACTACGTCGGTCTTAAACTAGCAAAGATTCTTGCGTTCGGACTTTGCCTTGTGCTGCGCAGGGTGTAAGATAGGCCCCCTTAAGTGAAAACAACTTTTTTTTTCCCCCCTTGCGTGCAATCACTTATGAAAAAGACCATCACTGCGAGCATACTGGATTCACTGTACATACAGTCTCTCTCTCTCTCTTCCTGTCAGTAGCAGCTCGCTCTATCTGGACAAGTAACGTACATAGACTATGGTAACGTCGGCTTGGACACAGCGGTCTCGAGCAAGAGAGCAAAGGCGTTAACGTGGAAAGTTATCACACTTTTTTTCTCCCCTCATCGGACTAACTTTGTGGATACTGTGTGCGAGCATCAATAAGTAAGTCTGACGATGTTATGTATGATTTATGACTGTACGTTAGCAACAGGAGGCTAATTCACGAGGGTGCTAATATTGCGCTTCTGTTCATGTGCGCTGCAAGAATTGTTTCTGTTTATTGAATACGTTATTCAGTGCAAATATAACCGAGAATGTAGTTTAATCTCAGTAATGATCGTATATTAGGTTATTACTGTCACTCTTTTAAAGGCAAATGTTCCATTGTACATCAGGATCACAGACATCTGATTGAATATAGATGGCACCGTAGTTAAGTGAAAATGGGTCAAGTTGTAATTTATTGCCCCTACCAGCAGGTGGCAGCATAGCCATGTAATACTGTCTATTTACAAAGGGCAGGGCATTTAAATGTAAGTTTTGCTATGTTAACTGTTAGCCCATAGTAGTAGAAAAAATATTTATGGAGACAGATATAATATAAAATGTGCTACTTAAATATTGATCTGTCATATTTAAAACTATGGATTTTGGGTTAATAATGGGTTAAAGCTTTAGTAGGTAGGTTTTGTAAAAAAATATTTTTTACATATTTGTTAAAACTGTCACTATGTCCTGACAGTAGAATATGAGACAGATAGTCTGTGAAAAAAATCAAGCTCCTGTGGCTCCTCCCTGTGTCCCTGCTGCCATTTGCAGAAATACACCGCTCCCGGTCAGAAACAGCCAATCAGAGCCAGGAGGACTGTCTTAGCAGTGTTGATCACTCTTGTGTACGCGCTGCTCATAACCCTCCCCCTCCCCCCGCACAGCGCGTACTGTGTTCAAGCTCAAGATTGCCAGTGTGCTGCAGCTGTGCTATTCGCGGAGAAACAACTTTTCAGTAAAACTGCCAATTTCTCGAGTGACACCTGCTCAGAAAACAAAGACGGGCTAAAAAGAAAGAATTAAACCGAGCCCGAAATTAAACGAGGGTCAACATCGGAGCGGCTTTTCAGAGGTGGAGGGAGCTACGCCTCCTGAAAGGATTCAACACGGATTCAGAGCTAGCCACATTTCTGCTTGACATGTAAGTATCCTTGCTTGATTTGTTTCCTTTATTAATAACTAGCTACACAACTAAGCTAGCAATGGTTACAGTATCACTGGTGATAGCGCAAATCTCATTTTACTCTGTAGCTTGTTGCTAGCTAAGTCTAACAGTTAGCTTGTTAGCTTGTAGCACGGCAGGAATGTTGTAGCTAACTCGTTCACCCTCAGTATAAGCAATATTGTTTCGATACCTACATTTAGTAAGCCTAAATGTGTTTTTGTCGATCACAATTAAATGCAGCTATGGTGAAACTACTTTAATTGTGTGCTGTCCCTGTCAACGTTTGGCAAGGCAGAATTCTATGTTTGATTATTTGTAAACATACACGTTTTCTTCCCCCTCAGGATGGAATTTGTAAATCAAATGTCTGACACAAATTCTTTATGCTCCTTCGACAGGTCAGACATTGTCCCAGACACAGAGCCACGGGAAGGAATCGTCTTTCAGTCCAAATCAAGATGTTCAGTATTTCCTTGTGTGTACTTTGCAAAAAAAGCTGATTTATTTTACCCATATGCAAAATAAAACCTAAGACATATTTCTAAGATGTTGTTATTCCTTGGCTTAGTGAGCTTCCTCAGTGATTCATCATTCCTACTGAAAGTTTAGTGTTTTAAATTGATCCAAAAGGTAATTCAGTAATGTAGGGGAGAGCCGGGACGATTGAAACGCGGGACGGATGAAACATTCCAGTTTTCTCCGAGTACAATGATGATAGACAGACTTCCTTAGGTCTGAACATAGAGCATGTTAACCTCCTCCTATCAGCCAGATATCTTCCTGTTATTTCCTTTTATCGCAGAGTTACAGTCGATAAACGAGTTTTGATGGTCAAAAGTAAACTTCATTAGCGGTCACAAATTTTTCGATTATTAACGAGGGTTTTTCATTTAAAGGTTTGACTACATGCTCATTCAGTAGACCATTTAGTGTTCTCCACAATCCCAGACTTTCGTATTGCATGCTTGTTTACATGAGAAGCAAAACAAGCTGTAATGGCATATGTCTATGTCGGGACAGATGAAACAGCTGTTTCATCCGTCCCCCGACCTGGCTGGAACTCCATGGATTTTAAGTAAATGCACAAATATCTGTGTTTATACAATTATTTATGGAGGTGAGACATGGAAAAGCAGTTTTAGAAAGATGAAAATATATTTGATCCCACCAGGTAGGGGGGGTCGAGTTTTCCCATGTTATCCTATGGAGACTGACGGGCAGGGGCACGTTATTTTTATGTCCAGTGGTCTAACCCACGTAAAAACCTAGTGAAACGACATTTTCCACAATAGAAACATGATATAAATGGAAAAACATACTGTTCTAGCTATAAAAAATGTCATAATCATCCACAGTGCATGATATTTCAATAACCGCTTCATACGCGCTTCAGGATGACGGGAATGAGTTGTTAACAGACATTCACAAAGACGTATAGACCTGCAACAATCTATCTAAAATAACACCTTTTGGAAGTACCATCCATCATATACAGTAAAATATTAAAGTTGTTGGAAGTGTATATGGCTTAAACTGTATGTTTCATTCATCCCCCCATGCTGTTTCATTCGTCCTGTCCAGGAGGGACAGATGAAACATTACCCATGTCCCACTTTTGCTGTAATAACTCCTGAACGGTTTTGTTCAAAGCTGAAAATGCAACTGTATTTGACAGACGACACGTGTAGGTTGCTAGTGACAAAATATCACCTTTCAGTGTGATACGACCGCTTTGTAAATTACGTTTAATTAAAAAGTGTTTCAACTGTCCCGGCTCTCCCCTACTGTGTAAAGTGCTGCTTTTGTTCTCACAAATGAGCGATTACATAAAAATTTTAATCCCTTTTTTATTGAAAAATATTTACAAAACTTTTAATAGAAATATTTTAAATAAGCAATTTTTTTTACATAAAGTTTTAAAAGCACAGCACACAACAGCTAAACCCTCCTCAGAATAATATCCCCTGTATTGTGTGGAAAGCATTGGTGGCCCTGCTTACTATCCTGCCCGTTCACGGCAGGCTCGAGGAGCTGTGGAGGGAGGGCTGTAGCGTAGCAGAGAGCAAGGGGGAGGAGCCTGTAAGGTGTGCTTGTTCAAATTTTTAGGCTAAGTCCACGTTTCCTCAAAACTACCTACTGCAGCTTTAAGCAGTCGTTTTTATTTAAAATAAGCTAATGGCTTGATTGGATTCAGCACCCCTAAACACCCCTAATTAGACAATTATTTAATTATTAAAAAAATATTTTCACTATTTTTACCCCGGCCATCTGGGCACCCCAACTTTGATTGTCTCTCTAGGTGTTTCCCCGATGATTTGTATGAAGGTAAATATGCTGCAAATGTGAGAGTGCGTCGATGCGATGTGAGCACTTGTAGAATATGATTTGAGAGCTTGGGTTGAGGGACAACTCTGTCTGGTTTATTTATGTAGCATGAAAGCTAGCGTTAGCTAACTAGCAGCCAGCCCGCTTCGAAATACTTTAAATACCTTTTAATTATCTCAACACTTTTAACAGTCCAACTGAAACACTGGCGGTGAGCTCCAGGTCCTGCAGCCGCGGATAACGCATGCCTTTTAAATTAAAATGTATTTATTTATAAGTGGGCTGGTTGGTTAGTTTGCTAACGCTAGCTTTCTATTCCACCAACACTGGCGGTGGGCTCCGGGGGGGTTGTGCCGCTGCTACCGGGTCTGGAGCTCTCCGTGTCCCGCTGAAAATCAGATCACGTCGAGGTCGGCAGCGGAGCTTTCTAGCCATGTTTCCACGCTGGCCGAGCGCCACTGATGGCAGTCTGTCTGTGGCTGCAGGACCTGTAGCTCACGCCAGTGTTTCAGTTGGACTGTTAAAAAGTGTTGAGATAATTAAAAGGTATTTACAGTATTTAGAAGCGGGCTGGCTGCTAGTTAGCTAACGCTAGCTTTCATGGTACATAAATAAGCCGGACAGAGTTTCATCTGGCGATAGAAACCCTGCTGTCTCCGGCCGTCCTGTTGGCTCAGAGCTCCACAGACTAAGTCCACAGGTACAAATTAGTTTTGCACCAAATGTATCGCAAGAAGTGTTGCAAAAGTTGAGAGCGCAGACGCTGTGTGTTGCGACAGATTCGAGAGGTTGTAATCACTGAGTTGGGGTTGTACTGGAAAAGTAACTGATGTGAAAAAACAAAATACAAGTACAGATTTATTTCTACAAGCTCTTAAATCATATTCTACAAGCGCTCACATCACATCTACGAGTTCAGATTGTTTTAACAAGCTCTCAAATCATATTCTACACGTGCTCACATCACATCTACGAGTACAGATTTTTTTTTACAAGCTCTCAAATCATATTCTACAAGTGCTCACATCGCATCTAGGTGCTCTCACATTTGCAGCATATTTACCTTCATAGATTTGGCCGTGGATAAATTGGGAGGGGTTACTAGACACTTATAGGAACACATGGTAAAAAAAGCTATTGGTAAGAATCTTTTTTGCAGATTAGCAAACAAATGCCTAACTTTCCCTAACTATAAAGGCTAACAAGCCAAAAAAATTCTTGAAAAATGCTGTGAGATTTTATATATATATATATATATAACTCCCAGGCCTTTGGTAGAGGACCCGAGCTTGAGGATGACACATACCACCCCACAAGGGGTGAGAGGGGGATTTTTTTTATATATATATGTATATATTATTATATTTTGGGATGACTTTAAAACCTCATGTGTAATACAAACTACAAAAAGTCAGAGTAGCAGCATCTTGGCATGCATATACAGGGTTTTTCCTGCATAGAGGAATTTGTGGTTTTAGCCAGCCCCAAAGCAAAAATCACCAGCACCAAAATGACAAGCATTGAGAATAAAAATAGCAATTCAAATCCTCACTAAATGTGTTTAAGAGCAATTTACAAACCAACTATTGAACAAGCAGAACATAAACTTATAGGATAGGATATAATAGATAGATAGATAGATAGATAGAATAGGAGCACTAATCTCAGTTTTAACTCTAGAATCAGGCTGTACCGGTGAATTTATTTAAATATTATAATTATTTGTTCAATTGATTTTCTTTATTGGGTTTTTATTTACTCAAGCATTATATACATTTTTGTTCATGAAACTTTCAGAAATAACTATAAATGCATAGATTTCTGTAAATAAGGTAGCACTGCCTCATTGCCTCCACTGTAAGCGGAGGGATCATGCTTACTGCTGTGAGTACTACCCCCCACCCCCAAAAAAAAGACTCTGTGCCATCTGAGCCGCAAAAAACCCTGACATACACAGCCTGTCTCCCTCCCCCCATGATAGCATCTTACTCTCTTCTCTTTGTTGTAGCTGCGCTCCATCCAGGACCTTCAGACTGTTCAGATCATAAAGACATTGCGGTACGAGAAGAAGGTGGCTGCTATGTTTTTGCTGATGATCTCCTGCTTCCTGGTGTGTTGGACGCCCTACGCCGTTGTGTCCATGTTGGAGGCCTTCGGCACGAAAAACGTGGTCTCACCCACAGTGGCCATCATCCCTTCCTTCTTTGCCAAGTCCAGCACCGCCTACAACCCCCTCATCTACGTGTTCATGAGCAGAAAGGTTGGTAGTCCCAAAGTTCTGTAAATAATAGACAATTTTTCCATTCTGGGGCTACTTAAAGCAGGGGTTTTCCTGCATAGAGGAACATTTGTAAACATCAGTAAACTGTGCACCTCACCGGCATTACCTTCTCTCGCTCTGTGTAGCTGGTTAGGGGTTGCATCAGTAAAAACATTTCAACCATCATTTCCCATGTTTTGCTAGCACAGAACACATTCTATGTTTTGCTGGAGAGTTCTGATTAGAGCTGAAGATCTTTGTTGGGTTTGGTCTTAATTTTATTATATTTATTTTATTTCAGATTACACATGCTCGGGCCAGGCTTGGGCTTGTGCACCGGGTTGCACGGTAAATGAGAGGTCAGGTGATGTGTTTCGATTAGTGTGAAAATGGATGCTGAGATGCTGGATGCTGCTAAGAAACGGAGGCTGGCCTGGTTTGGTTGCAGCGGCAAAGAAAGCAAAAGAGCTGTGTGCGTGCACACATTTGAATAATGTTGGGCTGTAAACAAGTTCAGGCTTTTACAAAGCTGTCAATCAAAATGTACTTGTCGTGCTCAGGCCGAATTCTGTTGGGCTAACTTTTTAGGCCCAATAACAGCTCTAGTTCTGATTGGCCACTTACTGTGCGTTAAACCGTTTTTCCCTTCCATCCAATGATGATAAGCCAAATTTAGAATTTATTTTAGGACCGATCAAGCTAATCCATGACACTCAATGAGGGGTGGTGATTTGTTTTCCTCTTGGGCTGCTCCCTATTTTTTGTTTGAGTTTTTGTTTGAACACAAAATTATTTTTTATATTTGTAAAACAAACTAGTATTTTTAGGAGCATTTGAAGTAGGGTTGCACGATATGAGGATGTGATAACTGTTGAAAATTGTGATTACAATATTACTTGGTATACATAAACAGATTCTTCTCTCATCATTAACATTGAGTTGAATAGAAAAGGCACCACTAAGAAAAAAAGAATGACAGCTACATTTTAAAGTGGAGTTTTCTACTGATATTTTCTAACTAACACAAAAAAAATAACTTGAGTGTCTATCGTAGCCTTTCGAGATGTGTTTATTGTTCCAGTTGATATTGTGATGACGATTTAAAAAACATTGTGTATCCCTCATTTGTAGGAACAGCTCTAACACAACACAGTGCAGAATTAAATTAAATTTTATTTATAGTATCAAATCATAACAATAAATATCTCGAGACACTTTAGACCACACTATAATTTACAAATACCTAACAATTCCAGTAAAGAAAAGAAATTTAGTACATTTCTTTAGAGGTAAAGTTATGCAAAAATGCAGGAAAAGATATAATTTAAAATAAGAATGAAATCTGCATCATAGTGTGGTTTCCTATAACTATCTAAGCTTTGATATTTCCAGTGTGGATGTCGTGTGTGTAGAGACTAGTCTTATTTTGCTGGCATCCTGAGAGGCTCATATCTTGTGTATCTATATTGTATATAGATATATATTTTTAATCGACATCGCAATAACTAGTGTATACATTGCTGCAGGTTGCAACACATCCCAAAAGTCACTCCAAATCTTTTTTGTGTTGGTTAAAAAGAAAATATCTGGTAGAAAACAACAGCTATTCTTTTTTAGTGGCACCTTTTATATTCAATTCAACGTTCAATTTGTTTGACAAAAGAATGTTGGAAAGGATTTCCTCTCCTTTGTTTCAAACTGCAATTTGTTGTATTTTAGCAAAATACTGAAAGCAGCAGAAATGCAAAGCTGAGTACATTTTAATTTGTTTATTTGTTGCCAGTAATATTGTTATTGCCATATTCAACAACGTTATTGCATACTTTTCTCATATCGTGAAGCCCTAATTTCATCCTTGTGTTAAATACAATCCCTTTATCTGTCCTGTCTGCTTCTCCTCTATCCTCTCACAGTTCCGCCGCTGTTTGCTGCAGCTGATCTGCTCGCGGCGCACCTGGCTGCAGCGCAGCCTAAAGGAGCGGCCCCTGGCTCCGGTCCAGCGGCCCATCCGACCCATCGTCATGTCGGGCTCATGCAGCAGCAGGCACCGGCCCAAGAAGAGGGTGACTTTCAGCTCCTCCTCCATCGTCTTCATCATCACCAGCAATGACTTCCACCACCTGGATGTCACCTCCAAGGCGAGTGAACCCACAGAGGTTAATGTCATTCAAGTGAGGCCATTGTGATCCACAGGGACTGGACTTTTCACAGCACCACTCAGTATGCCTTAGGACAACATGCAAATCCAAAGCCAAAATTATCCTGTCTAACCTGGACATTTCTGAGTCAACATATAGTTATAGGCTTAGTAACAACTAGTTGTAAATATAGATGTCAGCCCAAGATTTCAATCAAACCTATGTACTGTATATACACTATGATAGTGTTTTGTCTAAGAGGGTAGTATGAACATGTGACATCTTCATCTCAGGGGCAGAGCGAGAGGCGACTTCTGGGGCTCCATTCCCGAATGTTTTCTCAAAAGCCCCAAATCTTTCAGGGTTTTAAAATAACTCTAACCTTTTGTCATTTACCCTCAGTCTTTCTGACTGAACAGGCAAATCAATAGAGAAAAAGTTATATTACTGGGAAAATATCCCCATCCGGTGAACTCTACTAAAAGAGAACAGAAATTCAGGCCAATTTTAGGTGGCAGGAGTGAAAATGAGTCATCCTCAACATGTGTTGTGTTCTGGTTTCAGAATGATCCCAAACAGGATGTAGGCTCTACAGGATGATTGTTTTGGAAGATTTCTAAGCATTCTATTGTCAAATGGCTTGAAAAAAAAGTGCAAATAGCTGACCCCCACTAGGTTTGGGCTGAGCCCTGAATGTTTACAGTGTCTGGCTCCCCCTCTGCCTCATCTACCATTAGCTGTGGTAATATACAGTTAGTACGTAATGATGTTGTAATAACTAGTAATGTGTTTCTCTTAGTAAAAGAATTACACTTATTTGTCATATATGCCCCACAGTATACAGTGTATGTGACGACTGCAGAACTGTGTAGAGTTCTCAGAAGACCTGAGAATGGATCAACCAACATGTGATAGCAGATTTTGTTTTGGGTTGGTTCCCAACTGCCAGTGTATAAAATGGAAAATAAGCCTTAGCTCCTTAGCCATAACCATAATACACAAACTGACATTATTATCTATGGGTTCAATAAAGAGATCCTATTTTAAGCTACCTAGCTTGTGGACCTTATCTGACTTCAATCTAAATCTCCAGAGTGGCGAGAGCAGTCACTGTGAAATGACATTTGAGGGATTTATATGTATGAGGGCTAGAGGAGTGTCATTAAAGAAGGGGAGTGAGAGAGACACTCCTTTCATAACATCCTGGGCTGTCAGCTATGAATAGACTTGATGACTGGATTTCCATAGCTGATAAAACCCTTATTCTGTGAGGACCTGACTGATGAGTGAGTGGTCGTTGTATGCTGTTAAAGGAACATGCCAACTTATTGGGACTTTAGGGTGTTCACCATATCCCACAGAGTTAGATAAGTCCATACATACCCTTCTCATCTCCGTGCGTGTCGTAACTCTGTCTGATGCACCCACCGCTAGCCTAGCTCACCACAGATCCTGGAGGAAACCGTCTCCATCTAGCATACTGCTCCCAATAATTGAATGACGAGGCATTTTTTAAAACTTTATACTTTTAGAGGAAATTCGCTCGGTGCCTAAAAAGTATTGAATTTGGTACCCAGCCCTAGTTAAATTTACAATATGTAACTTTTTGCAGTTAGGGCTCTCTCCGTCAAAACAATGGATGGCAAACAGACTTTTGATGACGTTAAAAAGTTGCGTGGAATTATGGGAGTTGCACTAACGGTAGGGTTCAAATACAGCAAATCACCTTGCGAATTTTGGCCAGCGAAATTATAACTTGGGGGCGAGTTCGGGAAAACAGGCAAGACCGCAAGAGAAATTTAGTTGTGAGGAAACCTACCGTAAAGGAGACGGAGCTAACGTCATGGATCAACATTGTTCTGACTCGGGTGCCTGGGTCTGATATGATTTGTTTCCCAACAATCATTGAACTACTGTTAGCGTCGTTAGCACCCGGCACTGGAGTTAAGTTCAGGCCGGGTTTGTGTTGCTGTAATGATAGTGGCTGGCTGCTAGCTGACTAGAAGCTAACAGTAACTATCTAGCTATCATCCCGACTGAAGTCTCTCTAGTGTGTGCTAGCTGGCTAAATTAGCATTATATTAATCGTCTATCTATATAGCTAACGTTACTAGTGAACTCACGGCTTGACATGGGCTTTTGAGGCACTTGTCCTTTGGACAAGTACATTTACGTTTCCCTTGTTCATGCACAATAGTCACTTGTCTGGGAAAAGATTTCTCATTTTATCATCTTTTTGTGTGTTTAACTAATGCTGAATTTGCATCCAAACACTATCAACATTAATACAATTCAGTTGAAACCATAGACTGTAAATATTATTAATAATAATATACAGTCATGGTTGAAACAGTAGAAACAAATGTGTCCCAAGAATAGATTTCTCCTTCAACAAGAAAAAAGGATCTGACTTGATGAGGGGACTTGAACTTGAACTTATACTATGTTGCGTCCCCGGCTAAATAATGTTCTGGCTCTTTATTGACTGATGATTCAGGAATCTTTATTGTCCCTTTGCAACATTCCTTATTGCAGCTTAAATATCTTGAATCACCGTAAGAGCTGAGAAAAACATGGAAAAACACAACACCTTTACTTTACATACAATTCGCTGTAGTTTCTCTCAAATGACTGGCTAATGGGAATATGCTGCTGTTAGCTTAAGGTGACCAGATTTCTCAGACAAAATCCGGGGACATTTTTGCTCGGAAGCGTATATACCTCCAAAACACGTCATGTTTTTTAGGGATGAGCGAGTACAGCATTATCTGTATCTGTATCTGTTTACCACATGAATTATCTGTATCTGTATCTGTACTCGGACTGGGCGGGGCCTAACCCGGAAGTGGACAGAATTTAACCCAGAAGTGGGTTGGGTTGTCTTGAAATGGGCGGGGCTTTAACTAGTATGTTATTTTAAGCATGCAATTGATATGAGTTGATCAGAAATTGTTATATTTATTGCTGATTAGAAAACTAAAATGTAATGAACAAGAGTTTTCATACTCAATATAACTTTCTTTTTTTAACTTTAAAAAAAAAAAAATCTCTGACGGCAGAGACGCAACGGGAGTTGCATTTAAACCAAGCAGCATGTCTGAAACACATTCACCAGAAATCTACTGGTTACTATGTAAGTACTACAAACCGAAGTTAAAAACGAAGCTGAAGAAACCCTAAACGTTAACGGAAAAGACCCGCGGCCCCGAGTGTCTGAGGGAGAGGGATAGAGAGAGGGAGAGAGAGAGTGTTCTGTGTCTGAGTGAGAAGAGCGTGTGTGTGTGGGGGGGAGGCGGGGGGGCGCTGTGACTATCACAGAACGCAGCCATGGTCAGCTGAGGACTTTTATTCAATCCGAGCACAGGTATTACTCGTATAATACTTGTACTCTGCAAAAGTGCTTTATCCGTACCGGATACTCGTTTTAGCCGAGTACTCGGCTCATCCCTAATGTTTTTATTTTTGTAAAACTTAAAACGGGGACACTAGACCTAGAGCTGTTCTCATTAGGAGCTGAGCCCCCCCCAAAGGTCTGATCCTAGACTCTGCTGCTGCTGCTACTTCATACTCTCCACTCCACTCCACCTCAGAGGGGAATGTTTCAAGATAGAAAGTCCTAATATTTCAAGATAGAAAGTCCTAATATTTCAAGATAGAAAGTCTTAATATTTCAAGATAATAAGTTTTAATATTTCAAGATAAAAAGTCCCAATATTTCATAATATTGTAATGTTTACTGAACTACATTTATCTGACAGCTTTTGCTTTATTGCTTCAGGCTTGTTTCTGCAACAGCTCATTGAGTATCGGATACAATAAAAACTATTGAGGAAATAATTTCCTTTAACAGTGATGCAGTATTAAACGAGATCGCTGCAGTCGGCAGAAACAAGCTACAATGGAAGTTAATAGGATAATTGTCCAGCTTGTATGTACGTTCATAAGTAAGCCAATCATAAGGTTGGTGATTCAATCCCTGGCCATGTCGAAGTGTCCTTGGGAAAGACAGAGTTGCCCCCGATGCTGCGCATCAGAGTGTGAATGTGTGTGACTGTTTATCTGATGAGCAGGTGGCACCTTGTACGGCAGCCTCGGCCACAGTGTATGAATGTGTGTGAATGGTGAATGTTTCCTGTATGATGTAAAAGCGCTTTGAGTAGTCGTCAGACTAGAAAAGCGGTATATAAATATAGCACATTTACATTAATATTCTAAGTGTCTGACAACAATTTGGAAAGGATTTCAAAGGAGGTCGACATTTCTGTTAAAGATTAAGATCGTTTTTTAAAACATGAATGTCCGCAAAATTGCGTTCGCTAAACCCACCAGACTCCATGTAAATAATCAGTAATTTTAGCATCGGAAAATACTTAACTTAAAAGCAGCATCATATGCTTTTCTTCAAGCGTTTTCCATGTTGATGAGGGTGAGTACAAATGACTAATTTACAATAATGTAATTGTGAAAGTGCGCTTGATTTATCGCATAATTTCATTGGACCTCTTTGAACTACTCCTCAATTTTATTGGTCTATTGTTACGAGGCAAAATGTTTTTGGCGGCATGAAAAAAAAAAAACATGCAATAGCCACGTCGTAGTACAGGCCGCAGTGTTCAAAATGTGGGAAAAAAGTAGCGGCTTATAGTCCGGAATTTACGGTATCCACTTTTTCACAGTGATTTTGAGTTGTTCCCCACGACGGGTTGAATCCATTCTTTTCCTCCTTTCTCTTTCTTCCAGTCTTTGTTATATTTCTTCCCGTATTTCACCCACTTAATCCCGGGCATGTATTCCTCCAAAAACCCTCCTACAGTCCAGTCACCATCAGTCGCTACTCACGCATTTTCCTAACCAGAAAAAAACGACTGCCCTGCTCTGCCTCTGATTGGCTGGTTCTCGTTGCCATCTGGGTCAGAGCCAATTAGAAGCACGAGGTGGGCGGGAAATAACTCTGTTGTCTCCAGTGTGTATGCTGAAAGGGGAGGGACCGAGGGAACAGGCAAGACAAACTCCTACGTCTAAATAACATAGAAAATACCTGCTTGACAACTTATTATGGAGCTGGGAACAAGCCCAAATAAGCAACTACACTTTAGTAACAAGCCCAAGAAAACCGCGACTACCAATATTTGTAAGCGACTTTACAGAAAAACAAGCCCAAAGTCGCTTATAATAAGCGGACTTGGCAACACTGATTATTGTATGCCTTCGTTCGACCGCTTTTTCCTTCTCCTTTTGTGGCCGTACATTTACTTCCGGTTTTCGGAACTTTCAAAATAAAAGCATTAGCGTCAGAAAACCAGAGAAACACTATTTGGTCCATTTACATAGTATATCTAAAATAATTTTGTAGACATAACAATGGATTTTGCCATGGGATCTTTAACTTTTTTTATTTATTTTTTTATTCTACAATTTCACTTTATACCCGGCAGAGGCTGATTTCCCAAGGGATCCTTTAAAAGATGTAGCTACTTTACAGTTGATTAATAGCTGATATTTAATCCGGCAAGTTGCAAAGATGAGGTTTTACAAAAACTGACGGACAAACAAGCAGTGGAGTAGTAACGTTACGAGGCAGAGAGCCAGTTGCTAAATGAGTCCATTTTTGTACTAATGAATTGTCCAGTTTTGTCTTTTTTCTTCTTTTCTTTTAGTTTCTTCTTGTTTTTATATACTAAATGCTACTATCCTATGTCTTTTTTTTTACTGTAACTCCAACCTGCCTATTGGACTGCAGATGGAAATTAGCCCTCGGGCTACAATCTGGCACATTTACGTGCATGTTCATCAATGTGCATCGTCCTGAATTAATAAAATAAATAAATGAGTTACATTAACTTCATGCTTCAGCCACACAAAGCACATTGTTATTGATGTGAGTGACATTTGTATTTGGCTTGTTTTCTGTGAACAATGTCATGTGGCAACGGGGTAACGTTAAGGCAGAATTAGCAAGCTAACGTTAGCCAACTAACACCGGCTGGCTACTTGCTGCCGTGCTTTATGCTGCATCGCTTACAGAGAATGAGCTTGGGTTTAACGTTAGCGGTCCGCTGACCAGCTGCCATTGGGTCTAACGTTAGTGGTCTGCTGCCGCTGGGTCTAACGTTAGTGGTCAGCTGACCCACTGCTGCTGGGTCTAACATTAGCGGTCTGTTAATCCACTGCCGCTGGGTCTAACGTCAGTGGTCAGCTGACCCACTGCTGCTGGATCTAACATTAGCGGTCTGCTAATCCACTGCCGCTGGGTCTAACGTTAGTGGTCAGCTGACCCACTGCTGCTGGGTCTAACATTAGCGGTCTGCTAATCCACTGCTGCTGGGTCTAACGTTAGTGGTTTGTTGACCCGCTGCTGCTGGGTCTAAAGTTAGCCGTCCGCTGACCCGCTGCTGCTGGGTCTAAAGTTAGCTATCTGCTGACCCGCTGCCGATGGGTCTAACGTTCCACTGCCCAGGATTGTAGGGGAAAAATTTATTTGTTTCAAATCGGTAACATAGACGTAATGAGTGGCACATAACATGAAGTAACATGGCATTTTATTTTGTTTAAGTTTTAACATGTCCAGTTGGGCAAGTGAATTTCTTTTCCACTTGCCCTACAAAAATCCACTTGTCCCGGACAAGCGGACAAGCTTTATTGTTCGCCCAGTGCTGTTAACCATGGTCAAAACAATTATTCTAAAAATAACTTTATGACATTTATAACATTTCAATCAATCAATCAATCAAGTTTATTTGTATAGCCCTTTACAATAGCCGAAAGGTACCCAAAGTGCTTTACAACAAAGCCATAAAACAATACAAAACACATGCCGAACAAACAGATACAATTAAAAGTGCTGTTGTGTTGCAGCGCTGCAGGACATTAAAAGCCTTCCAGAAATGCATAGAAAGGAGCAGACAGAAGGAGGACACCTAAAAGACAGTATTGTCCTAGTCGGAATTAAATGCTAATTTAGAAAAGTGGGTCTTAAGCTTCGTTTTAAAAAGGCTGAGGTCAGTAGTGGTGCGGATGTCAGGGGGTAGTTTGTTCCACAGTCTGGGAGCAGCGACTGCAAAAGAACGATCGCCCCACTGTTTAAGTCTTGACCTAGGGACCTCTAACAGAAGCTGACCCGAGGAGCGCAAGGCTCTGCCACAATTGCGAAAAGTTAAAATTTCAGACAAGTAAGAGGACATTTGAACCGTTTAAGGTAGAGTCTTGTGTGAGGAGCCACTCACACACTCAAAATGTAACAAATACAGAATGCAACTCTGTTCCATCAAACAGAAACAGGCTGTCTGGAACTCATTTTCACACATCACTTTGTCACTTCTGTATATGGCTGACATGTGAAATTGGATTTAACAGTCGGTGTCATGATTGCAGAGCTCATCTTTAAAAGTACACATCCTCACCAGGCAATTTCAAAGCTAGCAAAGAAGATCTAGGAAAATCTCCTCTCTGCTGTTTGATTGTAATCCATGTAGCTACAGGTTCATGATACACAGAGACCCTCACTATACATTATTTTCCTTGATGATACTACTGTATGTGGGTCTTTGATTTGCAGTGAAGTGTGAATTTAGGTTGAACACAATCAATTCTGGTTAGTGTAAATACAGTTTCACCAAAATATGAATATGGAGGGCGCCTGGTGGTTCGACTCCGACCTGCGGCCCTTTGCTGCATGTCATTCCCCCTCTCTCTCTGCCCTTTCATGTCTTCAGCTGTCCTGTCAATAAAGTCTAAAATGCACAAAAAAATCATATGAATATGGAGTAAACCTAAAACACTGGTGTTTTTTTCATCGACTTCTATATTTATGAGACCTTCAGTAGTGAAGTAAGTTCGGTACTGCTAAAACCAAAGGCATTGACCATATTATCTTTACCCTTCCTGTCTGCTCTCCATTATTTTTGGCTTCCGAACCAGCAACATTTGATTTCTTGCATGTGGCTTACTGATTTAAAATACAAAATATGAATAACTGCATTCCATTAGAGTTTAAATTGATGGTATTCTGAATATAGTTACTGTCTTTAAAAATAGATTACTTGAAGGGATTACTTTATTACCACCAAGTTTGTTTCTTGATTTGTTTGCCATTAGGATTATAATTTTAAAAAAAATAAACGACTGGCTACTATTGGTGTGGACCTGTGTTGGGGAGGAAACATGCAAACATGAATCTACACATTATTCAGCTTTCTTCTACAAGGTAAGGTAATGCAGTTTCCAAAACATTGTCTGCAGGGCCCCCCTTTTGTTGATAAAATAAAAAATATAAAGTCCATTATGAAAATATTCTACCTAGGGCACCACCTAGATTTGGGACCCACTGGGTTAATGGTTGACTCTATATTGCCTGTAGGTGTGCATACACGTGTGAGTGGTTGTCTGTGACAGTCTCTATGTGTACCCCCTGCCTCTCGCCCAATGTCAGCTGGGATTTGCATGGGACAGGTGATGGATGGAAGTTGATACTGTCCCAAAAAGTCCCTCATTCTGGCTGCATGAACTAGATGTTGATTTTGGCTGCATGAACTAGATAAAGATTGAGAGGAATGGAGCCAAAGGCAAAATACAAATCTGACAGTAACTATGAGCTGAGGGAACATTTATTTGCAATTCATGTATGAGCAACAATTCCTAGCCCCTGCCTGTGAGATTAATACTTACATTTTGGTTTTCACATTGAAAATAAAAGCATAAAATGATATTGATAGCATGAAAGTAATCAAATATGTTGGGCTCAAAGCAGAAACAGTTAAACACTGGTGGAATGTTATAAAATATTATTATCCAATTGTATTATTATTATTATTATTATCAATTAATATGACCAGTATAGTTTAGGACAATCATCTCGCTCATTCATTGCCTGATGCTGCAGTCTAGGGCTGCACGATTAATCAAATTTTAATCGCGATTTTGGCTTCCCACGATTAAATTTGCGTGATCGAATGATATTTTAAAGGCGTCATTCCGTTCATAGAATGTTCAGTTGTTTTTTTTTTTTTTTTTTTTTTTTTTACATGCGTGTTACATGACCCATTTCTTCTGTAAAGCCGTGCCCGTCTTTAGATCTCTCCTCTTACCCTCCGCGCAGCCCCGCCCCCATTCACTCACACATGGCTCCCCGTAACACAGAGAGACACAGCGCCGGTCCACACTTCTGACATTTGTCCACAGTAATTATTATTAACATAGCTGTATATTGTTAAGCAGGAGAGGCAAACCTGTATTTGTACCAGTGTTTCCACTGGTAACTCTATCGCAGCCGCCACTGCAAAAAACAGAGAAGAAGTTATTGAATGCAACTAACTTCAGTTTGTAGAGTAATAACTTGTGAGACAGAGCCTGCTGGACCTGGGAGAGAGATAGGACCCATGGCCAGAATATCATAGTTCATAAAAATGCAGCTCAGCGACGATACAGACATTTCACGTGTGTAACTCCGCTGACCCGCCATACGACCTGTGCTGGACACATTCATAGGGAGTCAGCCGTCACTCTTGAGTACGCTTCAGTCCATCGCACTCAATTTCTCTCTCTATCTCGTTTAATCAGTCTGCTATTGTTAGTTAGCTAAGTTAAGGAGCTTTCTCAGAGATATTTCTTTTTTAAATATATCCTTGGCCATTTATTTCAGATAATTTTCATTTACATGTGTTGCATCTGTATATTATCAAACAGGGAAGGAAACCCTGTCTTTGCATTTTATTTTAATCCCAATCTTGTTTTAATAAAAGAGCTTTAGTGGGCTAAATGAGTTTGGAGGATTTGATGCTAGGGAGTTCGGCGAGCTGGTTTAGCCAAGGGAAGAAGGCCAAATTCAAGGTGTTGGTCATGTGAGGGGCATGCAACAGCAAGGGGGGGACCAGCTTTAAGACTTTGATCCATGAAATGTCAGATCTCAGTTCAGGAATGTACTTTTAAACAGTAGTACTTTCTATTTTGCTTCAATATGTTAGTTTTGCAGCTCAGTGAAGCTCTTTAAACCTTTATTTTATTTTTCAAATATTTTTATTTTTATATACAGTATAATTATGCATTAAATAAAAAAGTATTTAGCCACACCTTATTCTTGTTTGAAATCATTTACGTAATTTATATGAATGTATAAGAAGCATGATGAAAAGGTGACCTTGAATTTGTGGGGTTAACACAAGGGAAAATTTGGTTGCACCAAAATTTTGGGCTGGTGCACCTAAATAAAAAAAAAGTTAGGCGCACCAATGCAACCAAGGCAAAAAGTTAGTGTGGAGCCCTGGCTCATAGCTTTAGAGGCAGACTGTCGTACATCCCACTGTTGGAATCATCTACAGTGAAATACAGTCACACTACAATGGTTAAGTGTTGTTGCTGCCTCTGACGTCTGTTTTGAAGCATCAGAGAGCAACGCAGACATTTAAGAGGCATCGTAATGAGGTACCGAAATATTTTGTCTATTAGATAACGGGCATACAACACACAACTTCAACATAAGAGGAATGTAGCACAATATGGGTGTGAAAGCAGTTATAAATAGCCTCTGTGACTAGGGCTGCACGATTATGGCCAAAATGATAATCACTATTATTTTGATCAATATTGTGATCACGATTATTCTCACGATTATTTGTTGATTTTAACCAAAACAAATTTTATTGTCACATAGGCTCAGAGAGACGGCTGACTCATTATGAACGGGTCCAGCACGGGTCAAATGGCGGATACACATACCGTGTATGAAATGTGTGTATCGTCACTGTGCTGCATTTTATGATTATTATTGTATGATTATTATGATATTCTGGCCATGGGTCACATCTCTTGCAGGTCCAGCAGCTCTGTCTCACACGCTGTTACTCTACCAACTGAAGTTAGCTGCATTCAATAACTTCTTCTGTGTTCTTCACCGTGGCGGCCGCGATAGCAGAGATACCCGCGGAAACACTGGTACAAATACAGGTTTGCCCCTCATATTTAACAATATACAGCTGTGTTAATAAAAAATTAAAACTGTAGACAAATGTCAGAAGTGTGGACCGGCGGCCGCCGTGTGCCAGGGCTTCGCGGAGAATAAGAGGAGAGAGAGCAGAGGAGAGATCCAACACAGGCACGGCTTTACAGAAGAAATGGGATATGTAACGCAAAATTAATTAACATTGCAGCGGATGCGAGGACATTATGTGCACCGGTGCGTCCTAGAGGAAAAATATTACTCGTGCCCTAGAGCCTGTGAGCTAACAGAAGCTAACTAGCACCGCCACCGACTAGCACTGCTCACTGCTGTTGTCTGAATAACACAGACGAGACAAAATGTTGCGTTGACTGGTAAACTGGTAAATCTTGAGACCGACGTATAACCAACTGCTATCTGTTTAATTTTCCTCCCGTTACTCTGTCCTCTGGGACTGTCTACATCTAGAAACTAAGCTGCGTGATGCAGGGAACAACTGACTGGCACATGAGCAGACAGGGGTTTACGGAGCGGTAGGTGCGCTATGCAAAAAACCTGGAGCGTTCTATAAAATGACGAATTTTAAAAAAAAATGGCTCAATCACGCAAATTTGATCGTGGGGAAGTCAAAAATCGTGATCGTGATTAAAATTCAATTAATTGTGCAGCCCTATATGTGACAATAAAATTTGTTTTGGTTAAAATCAACAAATAATCGTGATAATTAATCGTGATCTCAATATTGATCAAAATAATCATGATGATCATTTTGGCCATAATCATGTAGCCCTACTGCAGTCTTTGCACTTGTGTGTCAGATCAGAGAGCTCAGTGGGTCCAGTAGGCCACAAGCCTGTCCCACATCTTCTCAGCCGGGACCATGATCTTGTTGATATCAGGTGGGTTTTTAATGAGCAGGTAGGAGCCTCCCAAAACCGCTCCTGTAGCACTGAACAGCAGGCCACGGTTTATCATCTGTGAAAAAATCATTTACAAAAAGTCACTTTCAATTCATTTATTTGCAGATTTATGCACAAACATTTTAATTCCTCACACTAGGGCTGGGCAATATATCGATATTATCTTGACATCAATATATGAGGCTAGATATTATTGTGATATTTCATTTATTAATGTATTTGACAGGGACAGTGTACATTAATTAACATTGCTGTAAATGCACCAGAATTGGCCAAAAAGCTATTTTTCATCCGTTGTCCCTGGACACATCTTAAAACTGTCTGCCTAAAAAAACAATATAAGAAGATTACAGTGAACAATACAAATATAAAAAGCAGTAAAACAGATATAACTCTTCAAATCCCGTTGATAAATACAGTGTATAAGTTTGCTATAATACAGACATTTGGGTAAAAATTAAAACAAATATTATACCACACATTGACACAGCAGAGACACAAGTGGCATCACGGTTGGGTTGAAGGAAGACACATATTCTTATTAATGCTGACATGTCTGATGTGTTATGAACCAGTTTTTTATATGAGTGTGGTGAGATCTTGACTTATGACACAAGTGTTGTTTTTTTTCGGTTTGAAAGGCTGCATTACAGTATTCATTTTTATGAACTTACCAGACTGTTCTAGCTGTTCTATTATTTGCCTTTACCCACTTAGTCATTATTATTATTAAATTGTAATTTCCCCACTGGGGATTAATAAAAAGTATAAATTATCTTTATTATTATAAATTATATCCACATTAATGATGATTAGTTATCAATAATCTCATTGTGTTAAGATTTTGTGAAAGTAGTCAACCTTACAATATTGCCGCAATATCGATATTGTATATATTTGGTCAAAAAATCATGAAATTTGATTTTTTTTCACATCGCCCCCGGCTCTACCTCACACCTTAACATTAGCTTTTGTACATGAATTCCATTTTGATGAACATCACTCCATCTCCATGCTCCAAAAGCATTAAGCACACCACAACGGCAAAGAAAACGCCTGGTCATGCTTTCCTTTAGGTCTTGGGTTTATTATATGGGTAAAGTATTTACCCACATCCGCCTTTCACGCGCTGTGCTGATAAAACTGCGACTTCAAAAGAGTCCCGGATTACGATACTCAAATACTCAAACAAAATGAATATCTTCCCCTAAAAAGTAAAACGTATGCAGGAAAGAAGAAATAACAAGAAAGAAAAAAGAGAAGACAAACTCTCAAAAAGTGTCTTACTTTGTTCTGCCATTGCCAGTTTTCCATGGCTTCGTGGTACCTCGTCCTAGTGAAAGTGACCTGGGGACGGTGAATAGCAGCAAAGGATATAGATGTTGTGGTAGATCCAGTAATGTGACAGTGATTGTGTTGTCTTATTAGGACACTCACCATTGTGTAAAGTGGAGTTATTGTCTTTGGCATGAGGAAGTGGAGGATGTTATCAACATGTTTTCTAAAAAGGAACCATTTGGAGTTGACATGGGCTCGCATCTACAAAACAAAAGTATACAGTATGTTTTAGTGAAGTGTCCTTGGAATGTCCTGAAATAAATCTTACAGATTTACATAAGAAATTACACATAAGAAACTCTTGGTCTCCTCTGCTCTGCAGTAATTGGGGATTATGGTTATAGGTTCTCAAATGTGAATATTTTCTAGTTTCTTGACTCCTCTGTGAATTGAATATCTTTGAGTTGTGGACAAAACAAGACATTTGAAGAAGACATTTTGGGCTTTAGGAAACATTTTTCACCATTTTGTAAAACAAACAACTAATAGATTAATCAAGGAAAATAATCAACAGGTTAACCAACAATGAAAATAGCCATGAGTTGTAGCCCTACTACCAATTTTCAAGTGAAGTGGAGATCCTTCTAATAACTAGTGTTGAATCAGTTGACTGGCACTGACAGACACAGTTAAAGATCAACGGGAACTAATCAACAATTAAGCAGAAGTTTGTGAATAAACTGCAATGTTAAAGAGGGAAAGTCATTACTAGAGACATCCACAACGGTGGAATGTAACTAAGTACATTTAAATATTTACATATGTTGGAGGCAACTACTATAACTGTTTGGTCCTTGTCAATTCTGGAGTGTGGTCTATACCTACTCTCTGTGAAGTGTCTTGAGATAACTGTTGTTATGAATTGATACTATAAATAAAATTGAATTGAAATTGAATTGAATATGTTGAGATCAGAGATCGCTTCTAGGACGTTTTGTTCTTCTTTACACTAAGATATACTAAGATAGTTCTTAATAACCTTGGCTGTATGTTTGAAGTCTTTGTATGGCTGCAGAATAAGTTTGGGGCCAATCATGCACCTCCCTGATGGTATTGCATGATGGATAAGTATCTGCCTGTATTTCTCAGCATTGAGGACACCATTACTCCTGACCAAATCTCCAACTCCATTTGCAAAAAATCAGCACCAAACTTGCAAGGAAGCGCCACCATGCTTCATTATTATTACCCAGCCCTTTGGCGAACAAACTGCCTTCTGCTACAGCCAAATATTTCAAATTTGGACTCATCAGTCCAGAGCACCAGCTGCCATTTTTCTGCACCCCAGTTCCTGTGTTATTGTGAATAGTTGAGTTGCTTGGCCTTGTTTCCATGTCGGAGGTCTGGCTTTTTGGCTGCAACTCTTCCATGAAGACCACTTCTGGCCAGATCTCCAGACAGTAGATGGGTGTACCTGGGTCCCACTGGTTTCTGCCAGGTCTGAGCTATTGTCACTGCTGGACATCTCCCAATTTTGAAGGGAAATAAACTTGATGAAGTTTCCTTGGCCAACTACAATCTCAGCATTGCCTGACCTTTTGCAAGTGTACCGATAAGAATTGATGCTGGTTTGAAGGCAAAGGGTAGTAACACCAAATATTGATGTGATTTAGATTATTCTTTTGCTGCTTAACACCTGCTTAAGACTTTTACACAGTACTATATACAGTGAGGAAAATAAGTATTTGAACACCCTGCTATTTTGCAAGTTCTCCCACTTAGAAATCATGGAAGGGGTCTGAAATTGTCATCGTAGATCCATATCCACTGTGAGAGACATAATCTAAAAAAAATAATCGAGAAATCACAATGTATGATTTTTTTAACTATTTATTTGTATGATACAGCTGTAAATAAGTATTTGAACACCTGTCTATCAGCTACAATTCTGACCCTCAAAGACCTGTTAGTCTGCCTTCAAAATGTCCACCTCCACTCCATTTATTATCCTAAATTAGATGCACCTGTTTGAGGTCATTAGCTGCATAAAGACACCTCTCCACCCCATACAATCAGTAAGAATCCAACAACTAACATGGCCAAGACCAAAAAGCTGTCTAAAGACACTAGAGACAAAATTGTATAGGCTGGAAAGGGCTACGGGGAAATTGCCAAGCAGCTTGGTGAAAAAAAGGTCCACTGTTGGAGCAATCATTAGAAAATGGAAGAAGCTAAACATGACTGTCAATCTCCCTCGGACTGGGGCTCCATGCAAGGTGTCACCTCGTAGGTTCTCAATGATCTTAAGAAAGGTGAGAAATCAGCCCAGAACTACACGGGAGGAGCTGGTCAATGACCTGAAAAGAGCTGGGACCACCGTTTCCAAGGTTACTGTTGGTAAGACGTCATGGTTTGAAATCATGCATGGCACGGAAGGTTCCCCTGCTTAAACCAGCACATGTCAAGGCCCGTTTTAAGTTTGCCAATGACCATTTGGATGATCCAAAGGAGTCATGGGAGAAAGTCATGTGATCAGATGAGACCAAAATAGAACTTTTTGGTCATAATTCCACTAACCGTGTTTGGAGGAAGAAGAATGAATAGTACCATCCCAACATCACCATCCCTACTGTGAAGCATTGGGGTGGTAGCATCATGCTTTGGGGGTGTTTTTCTGCACATGGGACAGGGCGACTGCACTGTATTAAGGAGAGGATGACCGGGGCCATGTATTGCGAGATTTTGGGGAACAACCTCCTTCCCTCAGTTAGAGCATTGAAGATGGGTCGAGGCTGGGGGCCTACATGACAATGAGCCGAAGCACACAGCCAGGATAACCAAGGAGTGGCTCTGTAAGAAGCATATCAAGGTTCTGGCGTGGCCTAGCCAGTCTCCAGACCTAAACCCAATAGAGAATCTTTGGAGGGAGCTCAAACTCCGTGTTTCTCAGCGACAGTCCAGAAACCTGACTGATCTAGAGAAGATCTGTGTGGAGGAGTGGGCCAAAATCCCTTCTGCAGTGTGTGCAAACCTGGTGAAAAACTACAAGAAACGTTTGACCTCTGAAATTGCAAACAAAGGCTACTGTTCCAATTATTTACATAGATTTTCTCAGGTGTTCAGATACTTATTTGCAGCTGTATCATACAAATAAATAGTTTAAAAAAGCATACATTGTGATTTCTGGATTTCTTTTTTTAGATTATGTCTCTCACAGTGGACATGCACCTACGATGACAATTTCAGACCCCTCCATGATTTCTAAGTGGGAGAACTTGCAAAATAGCAGGGTGTTCAAATACTTATTTTCCTCACTATATATATATATATATATATATATATACATATACATACATATACAGGACATACATAGTACATACAAACACACACACACATATAGGACATACATAGTACATACAAACACACACACATATATATGTATATACACACGTACTGTATATATCATTGATTTCAACAATGGAAATTTCTAAGTGACCTTTTTCTAAGTGAAACATCTAAGTAAACAGTGCCTTGCGAAAGTATTCGGCCCCCCTTGAACTTTTCAACCTTTTGACACATTTCAGGTTTCAAACATAAAGATATAAAAATTTTATTTTTTGTGAAGAATCACCAATAAGTGGGACACAATTGTGAAGTGGAACAAAATCTATTGGATATTATAAACTTTTTTAGCAAATAAAAAACTGAAAAGTGGTGCGTGCAAAATTATTCGGCCCCTTTACTTTCAGTGCAGCAAACTCACTCCAGAAGTTCAGCGAGGATCTCTGAATGATCCAATGTTGTCCTAAATGACTGATGGTGATAAATAGAATCCACCTGTGTGTAATCAAGTCTCTGTATAAATGCACCTGCTCTGTGATAGTCTCAGGGTTCTGTTGAAAGCGCAGAGAGCATAATGAAGACCAAGGAACACACCAGGCAGGTCCGTAATACTGTTGTGGAGAAGTTTAAAGCCGGATTTGGATACAAAAAGATATCCCAAGGAGCACTGTGCAAGCAATCATTTTGAAATGGAAGGAGTATCAGACCACTGCAAATCTACCAAGACCTGGCCGTCCCTCTAAACTTTCAGCTCAGACAAGGAGAAGACTGATCAGAGATGCAGCCAAGAGGCCCATGATCACTCTGGATGAACTGCAGAGAACTACAGCTGAGGTGGGAGAGTCTGTCCGTAGGACAACAATCAGTCGTACACTGCACAAATCTGGCCTTTATGGAAGAGTGGCAAGAAGAAAGCCATTTCTCAAAGATATCCATAAAAAGTCTTGTCTAAAGTTTGCCACAAGCCACCTGGGAGACACACTAAACATGTGGAAGAAGGTGCTCTGGTCAGATGAAACCAAAATCAAACTTTTTGGCCACAATGCAAAACGATATGTTTGGCGTAAAAGCAACACAGCTCATCACCCTCAACACACCATCCCCACTGTCAAACATGGTGGTGGCAGCATCATGGTTTGGGCCTGCTTTTCTTCAGCAGGGACAGGGAAGATGGTTAAAATTGAGGGGAAGATGGATGCAGCCAAATACAGGACCATTCTGGATGAAAACCTGTTGGAGTCTGCAAAAGACCTGAAACTGGGATGGAGATTTATCTTCCAACAAGACAATGATCCCAAACATACAGCAAAATCTACAAAAGAATGGTTCACAAATAAACGTATCCAGGTGTTAGAATGGCCAAGTCAAAGTCCAGACCTGAATCCAATCAAGAATCTGTGGAAAGAGCTGAAAACTGCTGTTCACAAACGCTCTCCATCCAACCTCACTGAGCTTGAGCTGTTTTGCAAGGAAGAATGTTTAAAATAAAAGTTTAAAATATTCAATAGATTTCGTTCCACTTCACAATTGTGTCCCACTTGTTGGTGATTCTTCACAAAAAATAAAAATGTTATATCTCTAAGTTTGAAGCCTGAAATGTGTCAAAAGGTTGAAAAGTTCAAGGGGGCAGAATACTTTCGCAAGGCACTGTGTATATACTGTATATGTGTGATATATATATATATGCTAGATTTTAGACGGACATATTGTACTTTTTTTGGACACCACTGCATTACATTGATTTCACAGCTATTGTGAGTATTAACACTTACAGTGCTAATGATGAATGATGTTTTAATATATAAGATACATTTAGCCGGTAATGGTATTACTTTGCTCAAACCTGTTTTCAGGTAGCATGCAGTGGGATTTTAAAGCTTACGGGTTTTTGCTAAAAACAGTCAAATGGTGGGCTGGTAAGCCAAAACAAGGAGCTGAAAGAAGCGATGCAGCTCTGCATTGCTGACTACTACTACTTTCACGTAGTCTATATCGACGACCCTCCTTTGCAGCGCTGTGGAGGAAGGTCTGGAAAAGCGAGACGATCTTTCACGTTACACATGATTACACAATATTAGGTCAATATTTGTTTTAATAAAATAGAAATCAATAAATATCAATAATAGCTTTTTAAATGTAGGGCTTTAGTTGAGTATTTCTACAATGTGGTATTACTGCTTTGCCTCAATTAAAAGATCTCAATACTATTTCCGCCGCTGTGTTTTGGGTTGATGTCTCTACAGTAGTAGAATGAATCCATTTCTTATAGATACCTTCACCCCACTTTAATAGTTACACTGTTATATAATGATATTTTAAAGACATTTTAAAGTACAAGGTTAAAGTAGACATATTAAATGAATGTGCATTACTTCAATGTAGTTGTACATGGCCAGGTCTGCAATCGCGTGGTCGTCTGGAACTCGCACTCTGGTATACTCAGGCAGTACAGTACCTGGGCAGAAAAATAAAAACTTTCTCATTAATGGTCACTTCATTCCCCGTCTCTGTCTCCTTTGATCTTTGTTCATTTAAAAAGTACTTACTGAAATCCTCATTGAGCTGATCCATTATTTCTTCAAAGACTATGCAGTCTTCAAAGCCCTATAAAGCATACATGGACAAATGAGTCTCCATTTCATTCTTTTCTGCCTTTTCTTCTCTTCTGTTTAGTGTTACTTACAGCGTTCATCCCCTGCCCATAGAAAGGCACCACTGCATGGGCTGCGTCGCCCATAAGGACACATTTGTCTCCAATGTGATATGGGGAGCACTTGATGGACACCATGGCCTGCGCAGGCAATCGGAAATAATCTGTTTTCAGAGCGTCGCTGCAAGGCACAAACAGAAATACAACAATTCATAAAATCCCTCATTTTGAGTTTTTTTTATTGAAAGTCTCATTTTTCTACAAACACATATGTCAAATCTGAGTAGGCTAATGCTCCATGCTCCATCTGCTCCGGTGAAGCTAAACAGCCAATGAGAGGAAAGGAAGCCTGCATTCATTTGTTTAGCCTGAGCACTCCAACTTAAGTCAACCGTAAGTGAATGAAAGCTGTATATGTTTCTACTGCCCATGCTTCCGTTGTCTCTCCGTCACCCACAACACACGGTTCACCACAAATTCAAACAATGTAAGTGTACGGCTGCAATTTCACACTTCACAGATCATGGCTGTGGATTGTGGAGTCGACAGGGATGATGAGAAATTAATATGTTTTTGGGGATGGCTTGTCAGGTTGGATGACAAGATAAAAGCAGAGGGGGAGAAAGAGGGAAGACAGAGAGAGAGAGAGACAGAGAAAGGGGTGGAGGTGAGAAAAACACTTACACTCCTATAAGTGCTATGGTGTCAAGGAAGTTTTTCTGAAAAAACTCAATGACTTCATCTCCTGTGGTGATCTTCTCAAACTCCTCAAAGGGCATGAAGAGGGTACAGGTAAACGTCTTGTCCTAAATTGGAAAACAAACGGTGCACACAGTGATGTTAGCTCTCAAATCCACTGTGACACACTTCTTATCAAGTGAAATTAAGTCAACTTTATTTACATAGAGATGGACTAGCTGCTTGGCAGTCAGTAAGTCCCTACAAACTGCAAACTGACTTGTTTGCACTTGTTGTGAAACCATAATATCTCATTCTCTGTTTCTAAACATGTTAAAAACAAAGTGTTGTTGCAAATGATTTGGAACTGTTTAAAGACACATTTAATAGGTGTGCTGAGTAATAAATAAGTACCAGTGTTTTTTTTCAGTGAATGATTGTAAAGATTTACAAACTGGGGCGTTTTGGGACCGACTGGGAGGGATTCGCTATGGGCAAAATACACACTGAACAGCTAATTATGTTTAACCATGTATACAGCTAATTAACCCTGTGAGTCCAACTCATTGTCCGTCTGGTTTTACGTTCTAAAAAAGCTTGTAAAACATCAACCCTGTCTACAGTCAATGTATAAACATCTTTTTTTTTTAGGGCTGCAGTGAGGTCCCTTAAATGCAAATTAAGTTTGTGGGACCATAAAGACGAATAAATTAATAAAAAAAACGGAACATGAATCTCTCAGATATGTATTAGCAGTAAAAGCTATGCCAAGCTCCTCTCAAAAACACTTTTCATATGTCTTTTGGAGATACTTTTGTGACCCTTTCCAGCTTCATGCAAGTCAACAATTCTTGATCATAGGTCTTCTGAGTGCTCCTTTCTACAAGGCATGGTTCACATCAGACAGTGCTTCTTATAACCAGTAAACCCAAAAGAGGTGTGTGGTTCTAAAGGGCAGGACAGTTGTCAGCAACACATTCAATATCATCACATATATTGGAGTCAAGGTTGGCTCACTCCTGGCTCCAATTAGCTCTTGGAGAGGTCATTAGGCTAGGGGTTCACATACTTTTTCCTCCCTGCACTGTGAATGTTTACATGTTATGTTTAATTAAACCATGGCAACATCTAATGTTTGTGTAGTATTATTTTCAGCAGACTGTGGTTTTCTATTGTTGTGACTTAGATGAAGTTCAGAGCACATTTTATGACCAAAATATGCAAAACTCCTCGTAATCCCAAGGGCTTCACATACTTTTTTCGGCAACTGTACATCCCATAATTGTAAGCCAATTGTTTATAACCTGTATTTTGTAAAAAGAAAAAAGAAAAGCAATACAAGAGCATTTTGATCCTGATGCTGTTAGCAGCAATTCTATGTGAATTCTGCCGTGCAAAGCCAAAAAACCATAACTAAAATTTTTGGTCGAAAATGAGTTTTTCTCATTTTTGGAACATTAAAGATCTGCTTTATTATGTGGACAAATATCTTGAGTCAATTTTATTGTTTTGGGCAGAAAATTGTGTGTTGTCTTTGCCGTAACTTCCAAAGCCGTAAAGAAGCCAAGACAGAATACCGTAACATCAGTTACGTCTTTGTTTCATGGCGCGTCAGAATGTTCAGCCCCTGAGGAGCCCATCCTTCCAATGACTGCACTTGGTCCCGCCGTTGCACCATTGACAGTGCCAGAAATCACCCTTCCTACAGTCACACAAGACTTCACCCTTGCTTCAGCCCCAGGAGACAACACCACCACCCACCCCACCATTGCTGAAGCCACACCATAGCCCACACAGAAATCAGGGGCAAGTACTGGGACATGCTATACACAGCGAAATGTTTCAGTCATTCATTAATTCAATCAGTCATTCATTCCCTGTGTGAAACAGGCACGGACTGCAAAAGTCTGTGGTGAATAAGTACCGGCTCAATGATGAAGGCCAGGTCCCACAGCAGGTGAGAGGTTGCAAAAACATAAAGATGCAGCTGCAGAGAGCAGGTCAGATGCAGAAAAGGGACTGCCCTGAAGATACTTCAATCAGAAGTGTCGACTTGCAGAAGGTTATAATACTCCCAAGAATGGCTGGGGTCAAGTCACAAGATTGTGGCATATCATGAAACTTTTGCGTCACATCAGGTTATGCAGTGGCATAGTAGAAGGAGCGGGACATCAAGCATGTGGTCTTCTGGGTAGACAATTGTAGCACTCAAAATAAAAACTGGTGCATTTTCTCTTCACTTGTGTTTTTAATTAATTTGGGCAAAGACCACCCATTCTTTGAGCCAGGGCACACATTTATGAGTGCAGACAGTTTCCATCATGGTGTGGAGCTGGAAATGAAGAGCAGACCAGAAGGCGTGGTCTATGTTTTTGAAGACTTCAAAAACCAAGGCATCAGGGACTGGACAGATGGCCATCTGCAGCCAAGGGGAAGAAGATATCCAATCTGGCAGCACATAAAGTTGTCCAGATGCGACGTGGCTCAAGGTGCATGTTTGCAAAGATGTGCCATGAGGACTATCAAGAGCTGGATTTCCTGCAAAATAAATATCAGCAAAAATACCAACCACTTTAAGGCCAGAAAGACAGATATCCTCAAAAAAGCTGGTTCCTCTCATGCCACCCATCAGGAGGTTGTTCTGGAACTATCTGCCTGTTAGCAACACTGAGAAATAGAATTGGGGGAGAAAACAGGGAAATAGTTATAGGAAAAGAGTTATGGTCCTTATTGTTTCACAGGGTGAGAAAGGGAACCATTACATGTATAATGTTTTACATTCATCTTAGTATTTTCAGATTGTTTTCTAGATGCCCAACAAGTTGAAAATGTTTTTTTTCTTTCTAATTTATGTTTAGTGGTGGTTTTCAAACAATGGAATGGTGCATCAGCACCAACATTTGGAAAGTAATGGGGTTGAATGTACTGTATGGGCTTTGATGTCAACTGAATATATTTGGGTTATTGGTGGTTGGTCAGACAAAGGAAGCAGATTTGAAACAGTACCAATGGGCTTTGGGAAGTTATAATGGGAATTTTTCAAATATTTTTGAATGTTTTATTGACGAAATGATTACTTCCGACTCCCTCCCAAATTGCAAAGTTTGTGGCTCAGTGTCCAAACACTGAACACAGCTGTGGTCATTGACATGTTTTTTTCTGTTCTGTTTAATATAGTACATAAATGCAAAAGTGCAGTATAAAAAGTTAATTTGTAATCAAGGCTAACTGTAATAGTAATTTTAGTAATAGCATTTTGTTTATTATCTGTGATGTGATTTTTGGACTTAACGTGTCAGTGACGTCACCTGTAGTAATTCCACTAATCTATTACTCAGACTTAGGAGATGAAAAGAAATGGATTTATTGTTTGGTCTGCATTTTTTGTATACCATCTGCATTTTGCATTAAATAATATTAATTTTACTTTCTATGTGAATTTGTTGTGTGATTTCTATTCACTATTAGAAAACATTCACGGAACATCATCAATAATGATTGATCACTTTTATCCCCTGTACAACTTTTATGGGGAAACATTTATGGATATTTACCTTTGGGGATTGTTACATATTCTTGCATTGCAAACAACTTGAAATCAAAGTAATAGGATGAAAAATAGTATTGTTTTATTACAATTCTATGCAACAATATTGAAAGGGATAACAAAATACAGTAGCTGCTAATGATACGGTATGTGAGTCGAAAAGCCACTTTTTGTCCTTGAAATCCAAATAAATTACTTCTCATTTACATTATTTTATATTTATTATAGATGACTACATTTTATGTAGATGTCATCATTAACATCATGATTTGATTCAGTGATCAGCAACCAAGTGAGTGATAAAATGGAAGTTAATGTCTTTTGTCTTTGCATGACCACTTATAATCTTGTATATGCAAAGACAGAGTACAGTAACTTCCGAATAAGGGTCAAAGGTCAAGTTTGAGTTTAAGATTTTTATGTAGATAAATAACATAAATAAAAAAGTATTGCCAAATTTCCATTATCCTGCCTACAACTCATTTGGCTGGACAACAAAATAAGTTTAAAGTCATTTTTCTCAGTTCTACACTCCAGCGAGTTTAGGTCTTTTGACTTTGTAAGGCAGAATCACTCTCCTGTTTTCTTTGCAAACTTGTGGGCCTGTAAAGCCGTTGGAGATGACATATTTTGATTCAAGTTCATGAATAAAACGGGTCAATTTTGTCAAAGCCTTTAGAGATGATAGAAAAATCATTGTTAGCTAGCTAGTCTCAGCAGTGAGCCTTTGGCTGCAGAATATTTTGCCATTCAATCAGGCTTTAACTATCTGAAGGCACGTGCACATGCATCTACAATTGTGGAAGAGCCAATAGGAACACTCTCTTTCTGAAATTACCTGTGATTTGCCAAAATCTCTTATCATGGGCTAGATTATCTAAAGCCTGAAAAGAGTTTTATGGTTTTATGAAATTTTTTTTCCACAAATGATGCCCAAAAAGCAGCCTACCCCAGCTTTAAGTAAGTGAGCATTGCATTTAAAACAATGACTCACAGATGTATTCCCAAGGTCAGGAATGAACCATTGCACTCACAAATAAAGTAGTATTGTTTCATAAATGCTGACTTCTGTGGTATAGTTTCAAATGTACACATGGGACATTTCACTTGTATTTTATTATGTGTTATATTGCAAAAAGATTCACATTACTTTTATTAGTCCGAGAAATCCTCCATGCTGAACACATGATAGAATCTTCCACCATCAATGCCAAAGTGATGGATGGACATGCACTGAGGTTGTGGGCATGCCATTATCTGCCCATCTGAGCAGGTGATTTCTACCAACATCATAAAGTGCTCCCCGAGGACCTGTCAGCACTGCCTCGGTTACCATGGTATCCACAGCAGCAAGGATGTGTTGGTTTATGTTGGGGTTTTTCTCAGCCCTAATGTGTTACTGGGAACTACGGCAGTTAGTGAGAGTATGAATGCACTCCAAGGTCAGCTGCTTTAACCTCTCACTAAAGATAGCAAAACTGGTGTGCTGAGTCAGCAATGCCAAAAAATCATTGTGGGATTAAGAAAGACAGGAACAATTGAGAGAAGTCAAAGCAGGAGAAAAAAACAGAGACAGATAGGAAGACTGATGAGGAGGAGGACACAACTGCTGTGTGTAATGTAGAGTTCTGATGAGTAAGGCTCTGCTAGCTACAGAGCTCTGTTGATTAGGTTAATTAATTCTAATTAAATGAGGATCCCATAGGTCAATCACACCCTAAAATGTTCTAAAGTGATTTTGCTGCTGTCTTTCTGGAACAGCTATAGGTTGCCCAAAACAATTGAGGTACAAATACGCACATGACATTGCTCAATTTCCAACTGGAGTGTCAGAGATGAAGCTTGGACTCAAGTGCATAAATGCAAGGAAGAAGCAGCAGTTAGAAATAATAATAATTTAATGAGAACACAAAGACACTTACAAACATGTGAACTGAGCAGGTGAGTAATCCAGAAAAACAAGAACACGGAAGGAACGGGGAACAAATCCAGGAACACAAAATTTAAGACAGGCCAGAGCACTACAAAAAAGACTGACAAATGATATTTAAATCAACAACAGACGCAGAAAGTACAGAGACATAAAATACGTAAATGAGGGTAAACAAGGGACAGGTGACACAAGGGCTGGGGAACGAGTGCAGGACATCAGGGTGGGGAAGACAATCTCAAAGGTGGGAAAACCAACAGACAGGAAGACAAGATAACACTTGAGAGCAAAAGAGACTCCAAAATAAAACAGGAAATGGAAAACCAACAGAAAACATGAAATCAACTAAACACAGAAACTTGACACAGGGACAAGACGTGACATGGAGTTTGAGAATCGGTGCAGCTGTAACACATGGGGGAAAATCAAATGAAATCTCACCAAGTTGGGCAGGGCGATCATCATGAATGTGTTTCGTGGCCAGATGTGCAGATAATTTGGGCTTCATGGCAAACTGGGGAGGATGATGATGATAAAGATGATGGACAAAATGAAATAAACAAGAAGACATATACAATGATGCCCAACAATTGTGAGTCTAACGCAAAGCAGCATCTCACTCCCGTCAATAAAAGAATGGGACTGTGGAGAGGACTGACCTCTCCGTTGATGGGTGGCATGCTGAGCTCCATGTAACCGTGGGGGATGTAGGTCTGGCTGTAGTTAAAGCGGCTGCGCCGAAGGAATTGCTTCCGGATGGTGGAGAAAGCTCCATCACAGCCTACAATCAGGTCCGCCTTGATCTGCTCATTGGACCCATCTGACCTGAGAAATATGCCAGTAACATACAGTATATCACAAACTAGGGGTGTAATGAAACATTGATCTGGATCGATATATCAATTCAATAATCCATAATCCAATACTATCGATGCAGTGAAAATATCGATCAATGTCGTCTTAAGGATGCCCCTTTATTTTAGATTCCCACTTCATAAGTCTGGAAGAGGTCAATAATAAAATTATAAAATCATATTTGTTGTTGTTTTGTTTTTTTGAGTTGACATGTAACTGTGTTAAATGGGCACGTGATATCATCTCATATCGTTTGCAGGTTCCTGAACTGAATCAGAATTGTATTGTGTAATTATCAGACTTCATGATATCAGCAAAATATTGTATCGTTGTCCGAAAGAATCAATATATCGTATTGTGATAAAACTTGTGATTTACATTTACAGCCCTTTCACAAGCCAGCTCATGACAAATGTATGTGTACATGTACAGTATACAAACATCCACATACACAGTGAGGAAAATAAGTATTTGAACACCCTGCTATTTTGCAAGTTCTCCCACTTAGAAATCATGGAGGGGTCTGAAATTGTCATCGTAGGTGCATGTCCACTGTGACAGACATAATCTAAAGAAAAAATCCGAAAATCACAATGTATGATTTTTTTTACTATTTATTTGTATAATACAGCTGCAAATAAGTATTTGAACATCTGTCTATCAGCTACAATTCTGACCCTCAAAGACCTGTTAGTCTGCCTTCAAAATGTCCACCTCATTTATTATCGTAAATTAGATGCACCTGTTTGAGGTTGTTAGCTGCATAAAGACACCTGTCCACCCCATACAATCAGTAAGAATCCAACTACTAACATGGCCAAGACCAAAGAGCTGTCCAAAGACACTAGAGACACAATTGTACACCTCCACAAGGCTGGAAAGGGCTACGGGGAAATTGCCAAGCAGCTTGGTGAAAAAAGGTCCACTGTTGGAGCAATCATTAGAAAATGGAAGAAGCTAAACATGACTGTCAATCTCCCTCAGACTTCATGGTTTGAAATCATGCATGGCACAGAAGGTTCCCCTGCTTAAACCAGCACATGTCAAGGCCCTTCTTAAGTTTGCCAATGATCATTTGGATGATCCAGAGGAGTCATGGGAGAAAGTCATGTGGTCAGATGAGACCAAAATAGAACTTTTAGGTCATAATTCCACTAACTGTGTTTGGAGGAAGAAGAATGATGAGTACCATCCCAAGAACACCATCCCTACTGTGAAGCATTGGGGTGGTAGCATCATGCTTTGGGGGTGTTTTTCTGCACATGGAACAGGGCGACTGCACTGTATTAAGGAGAGGATGACCGGGGCCATGTATTGCGAGATTTTGGGGAACAACCTCCTTCCCTCAGTTAGAGCATTGAAGATGGGTCGAGGCTGGGTCTTCCAACATGACAATGACCCGAAGCACACAGCCAGGATAACCAAGGAGTGGCTCTGTAAGAAGCATATCAAGGTTCTGGCGTGGCCTAGCCAGTCTCCAGACCTAAACCCAATAGAGAATCTTTGGAGGAAGCTCAAACTCTGTGTTTCAGAAACCTGACTGATCTAGAGAAGATCTGTGTGGAGGAGTGGGCCAAAATCCCTTCTGCAGTGTGTGCAAACCTGATGAAAAACTACAGGAAACATTTGACCTCTGTAATTGCAAACAAAGGCTGCTGTACCAAATATTAACATTGATTTTCTCAGGTGTTCAAATACTTATTTGCAGCTGTATCATACAAATAAATAGCTAAAAAATCATACATTGTGATTTCTGGATTTTTTTTTTTTAGATTATGTCTCTCACAGTGGACATGCACCTACGATGACAATTTCAGACCCCTCCATGATTTCTAAGTGGGAGAACTTGCAAAATAGCAGGGTGTTCAAATACTTATTTTCCTCACTGTATATACAGTGTATATTGTGATATCATGAGAGGCTGCACGGCTCTCGGCGGGACTGTTCAACAGTGCACGGACACAAACGTGAACTATTTCAAAGGGATTTTAATAAAGTTTTTGGGGAATAACAAAACAGGAAATGTCAAAAGCCAAAAAGGGTAACTAAGGGTATGGCTACTTTATGTACCAGTCCAAAACTTAAACAATGTCTTTTCAAACGTTAAATCATAGACCCGATCCCCTCGGGTACATTTCTTCCTTGAACACAAGTCTTTAGGTAAGTATTCCAACCTTCAGGTAAGTATTCCAATCTTCAGGTAAGTATTCCAATCTTCCAGTCCTTCACAAGGAAAGTGCCACTTCGACCTCTAGCTTCTCTCAGTGCACAACACAGCTTGTCTCTCCAACTCTCCCTCTCAGCCAACTGTGTCTCTGGGCCTTACAAAGCCCTTCACCTCATTAAGCCCTGATCAGTCTCAGGTGTGTTGGGATGTCATGTGCTCGAGGGGTGGAGTTACCAACTCCACCAGCAGATGGAGCCAAAACTGTCTGTGACTGCAGCCATCTCAGGGGAATGTAGCGTCCCTCCAGAACGCAGCCTCTCGTGACATCACACATCCATCCCCCCCCTCGAGACCGACGTCCTCGTCGGGGCAAAGGAGGCGAAGAAGGCGTCGCGCCGGGAAAGGGCATCCGCATTGCCGTGGCGCTTGCCAGCCCTGTGCACAACAGAGAAGTTAAATGTTTGCAAGCTCAAGAACCATCTGGTAACCCTACTGTTAGACTCCCGGTTCTTAGCCATCCATTGTAGAGGGGCATGGTCGGACACCACCGTAAACCTTCGTCCCAGGAGGTAGAACCGCAAGGATTCCAGGGCCCAGGTCACAGCGAGGCACTCCTTCTCCACCGTGGAATAGTTCCTCTCCCTTGGAAGCAGCTTCCTGCTGAGGTATAGCACGGGATGTTCCTCGCCGTCATGTGCCTGGGCGAGTACAGCACCCAGACCCACCTCCGAAGCATCCGCCTGGACAATGAAGTCCTTCTTGAAGTCCGGCGCCACCAGGATCGGACTGGAACACAGGACTTGCTTCAGGTTGACGAAGGCCGCCTCCGCCTCGGGATTCCACCTCACCATCCGTGAGTGGCGATTGGTTGTCAGCTCTGTTAGGGGTGCAGCAATGGTAGCAAAATCCGTAATAAACCGTCTGTAGTAGCCGGCTAGGCCCAAAAATGACCTCACCTGTTTTTTCGTGATGGGCCGGGGCCAGTCCTGGATGGCCCTCAACTTAGCCTCCTGAGGCTTGACCAACCCCCGCCCAATGGTGTACCCCAGGTAGTTCGTCTTGCTGAAGGCCAACCTGCACTTCTGTGGGTTTGCCGTGAGCCCCGCTTCCCTGAGTGAATCAATCACAGCCTGTACTTGTGGTAAGTGGCTGGCCCAATCGGGACTCTGTATGACCACATCGTCCAAATATGCTGCTGCATACCTTTTGTGGGGTGCGAAGGACGCGATCCATCAAACGCTGGAACGTGGCAGGCGCTCCGTGGAGACCAAACGGGAGCCGGGTGTACTGGTAGACGCCGGGGCCAGGGGTACCTGCCAGTAGCCTTTGGTGAGATCAAGGGTGGTTAGGAAGCGAGCATGCCCCAGGGAGTCTATCAAGTCATCCACCCGAGGCATGGGATATGCATCAAACTCAGACACTTCATTTAATTTCCGATAGTCATTGCAAAACCGTGGCGACCCGTCTGGTTTGGGAACCAGTACGATGGGACTTGCCCAGGCACTTTGGGACTCTTCGATCACCCCCAGCTCCAGCATCTTCCTTACCTCCTCCTGAATCATCTCTCTACGAGCCTCCAGCACGCGGTAAGGGCGCTGGTTCACCGTTTTGCCCGGCATGGTGCGGATCTCGTGTTGGACCACCTCCGTGTGACCAGGCAGGGAGGAGAAGACATCTCGGTTGCGATCCACCAACTCCAGGGTCATCTGCCGTTGATGCGGGGACAGGCTTGGACCCACCTGAACCTCCTCTCTCCCTGGTTCCTTGGTCTCTGTGGGGGGTAGACAACTGAACAACGCCTCCCTGGCGTGCCACTTTTTTTAAAAGGTTGACATGATACATCTGTTCAGGCTCTCTTTTATCAGGTTGTCTCACCTTGTAGTTCACTTCTCCCACCCGTTCAATGATCTCATATGGCCCCTGCCAGGTGGCCAGGAATTTGCACTCTACGGTTGGCACTAGGACCAGCACACGGTCCCCGGGCTTAAACTCTCTGGGTTGAGCAGATCTGTTGTAGGAGGCTTGCTGTTGCCGTTGAGCGGTCTCCATGTGTTCCGTATCATGGGATAGACAGCCTTCATTCTCTCTCTTATAGCCCCGACATGCTCGATCAGGGTCCGCTGTTGGCACGGTTGTTCCTCCCAGGCCTCCTTGGCGATGTCCAGCAGTCCTCGGGGTCTGTAAGACAGCAAGAGCTCAAAGGGTGAAAAACCAGTAGACGCCTGAGGTACCTCTCTCACCGCAAACAGCAGGTACGGTAGCAGCTGATCCCAGTTGCGCCCATCTTCCCCAATCGCCTTCCGCAGCATGGATTTCAGGGTTTTGTTAAAACGTTCTACTAGCCCGTCTGTCTGGGAGTGGTAGACCGACGTTCTCAGCTGTTTGATTTTCAGCAGAGCACAGAGTTCTTTCATAACCTTGGACATGAATGGAGTTCCTTGGTCTGTCAATATCTCCTTCGGGAGCCCCAGACTAGATGACAGAAGGAACAACTCCTTGGCGATCTGTTTGGACGTAGCCTTCCTCAGTGGGATGGCCTCAGGATATCGGGTTGCATAGTCCAGGATGACCAGAATGTACTGATGTCCCCTGGCACTCTTCGGTAAGGGCCCAACGATGTCCAGCCCGATCCTCTCGAACGGGGTCTCGATAATGGGCAAGGGAATGAGTGGGCTTCTATATGTGGGTTTTGGCGCCACTCGCTGACACTCAGGGCAACTACGACAGTAGTTCTCTATCTCTTTGTGCACCCCTGGCCAAAAGAAGCGTCGCAAGATTCTTTCTTTTGTCTTCTCCACCCCTAGGTGGGCCCCTAGCGGGTGGGTGTGTGCTAGGTTGAGTACGGTGGTCCGGTGGGGCTGTGGTACGAGGAGCTGTTCGAGCACCTCATCATTTTTCTGTACCACCTGATACACTAAACCCCTGTTTACTGCAAAATGGGGGTAGGTAGGGCTAGTCCTATCCCCTAACACCACTCCCTCTATCACCTGCACATTCCTCAAAGCATTTGCAAGAGTGGGATCTTGCAATTGGGCGGCACCATACTGGCCTGTGAGAGGGGGAAGCTCTCTGGTGCCCTGGACGTCTTCCTCGCACTTCCTGGGACCATGTTCTCTTCCTCTGTGTCCGGACCGGATGCTGAATCCGCCTGGGTACCTGCCATCCCTGCAAGAACACAGGCCGTAGTGAGTGGTCCTGAGGGTTGGTTTTGCGTACTCCCCGGGCCTGTCCTACCTCTCCGCTTCCGGGGTGCTCGGGTCGGCCTCTCCTGAGTCTCCCTCCACAGTGGGTAAAAGGCTGGGCAGTCTCGTCCAATTAGGACCGGAACGGGTAGGGAATCAACCACACCCGCTGTCGTGATAATGGTTCCCCTCGTGGTGGTCATTGCAAGTTCAGTGGTGGGGTAGTCTCTGGTGTCTCCATGGACACAGGAAACTGGGAGGACTTTCTCTGAAGTCAGACACGATGGATCCACCAGGTCTTTGTGCACCAGGGTGACCCGGCTACCGGAATCCAGCAGCGCTTCTACGTCATGGTGATTCACCGTCACCGGACAGGTGGGGGGTCGTTCTTGGGCGCTATCTACAACTCCCACGAGCGAAGCAAAAAGGTGGGCCGATGGTGAGCTGGAGGACCCAGCAGTGGGCATAGGCTCCTCCGCCAGTTTCCCACACTGCCAGGAGATGTGTCCTATCTCCCCGCACCGGTAACACTGCCGTGTTTCGCTCACCCGGTGTCCTCTTCCTGGTGCCGGCTGGTGTCGGGTTCCCCCTGGAGCCTGGACAGCTCCTAAAGTGGCTGGGTTGGATCCTTTCTTTTGCCGGGTTCCTCCCGTCTGTGGCGGGGACGCACTCTGGGGCTCCTTCCTGGAAGCCCGAAGCATCTCGGCTGTGGCTTGGTACCTTTCCACGGCTTCCACGGTCAGGTCCGCTGTAGTCAGGGCCTGTTGACTAATGAGCCGTTTGGCCTCATAAGGCAGGGCTCGTAAGTATTTGTCCACCACAATGGCCTCCACTGCTGCAGCTGCCGTACTCTTCTCCGGTTCCAGCCACTTCCGCGTGATTCGGACAAGTTCGTGCATCTGGGCACGAGGAGGCTGGTCGGGCTGAAAGATCCAGCTGTGGAACCGCTGGGCCATGCAAAACTTGGTGAGTCCACTTCTGCTGAGGATCTCCGCCTTCAGTGCATCGTAGTCAGCCGCCCTGTCCGAGGCCAGGTCTCGGACTGCGTTCAGCGATTCTCCCGACAGAAAGGGCGCTAACAGTCCAACCCACTGTACCTTGGGCCACGCTTCCCTGGTGGCTGTAGCTTCAAAGGCGTACAGATATGCCTCAACGTCATCTGTGGCCCCCATCTTGGATATAAAATCACTCGCCCTTATTGGCCGGGCGTTACGAACGGCCAACTGTCTCTGCAATTGTAGGTCCTCCGCCTTCAGGAGGTTGGCTCTCTTCTGCTCCTCCAAGAGAGCCAAGTTTGCTTGCGTCTGAGCTTGCTGGCCGGCCACCAGGGCTTGCAACACGGCCTCCATGTCGTGTTGCGGGCGGTCCACGGCTAATTCAGGTAACAGGTATTCCAAACGTTCGGTGTCCTCCGTCATGCACTATCTGCGCGTGAACACGCCCACATTCTCCACCATATGTGATATCATGAGAGGCTGCACGGCTCTCGGCGGGACTGTTCAACAGTGCACGGACACAAACGTGAACTATTTCAAAGGGATTTTAATAAAGTTTTTGGGGAATAACAAAACAGGAAATGTCAAAAGCCAAAAAGGGTAACTAAGGGTATGGCTACTTTATGTACCAGTCCAAAACTTAAACAATGTCTTTTCAAACGTTAAATCATAGACCCGATCCCCTCGGGTACATTTCTTCCTTGAACACAAGTCTTTAGGTAAGTATTCCAACCTTCAGGTAAGTATTCCAATCTTCAGGTAAGTATTCCAATCTTCAGGTAAGTATTCCAATTTTCCAGTCCTTCACAAGGAAAGTGCCACTTCGACCTCTAGCTTGTCTCAGTGCACAACACAGCTTGTCTCTCCAACTCTCCCTCTCAGCCAACTGTGTCTCTGGGCCTTACAAAGCCCTTCACCTCATTAAGCCCTGATCAGTCTCAGGTGTGTTGGGATGTCATGTGCTCGAGGGGTGGAGTTACCAACTCCACCAGCAGATGGAGCCAAAACTGTCTGTGACTGCAGCCATCTCAGGGGAATGTAGCATCCCTCCAGAACGCAGCCTCTCATGACATCACAATATACAGTATGTATATATATATATATATATATATATATATATATATATATATATATATATATATATATATATATATATATATATCAGCTTAATAACTTTACTGAATTCTAACTTGATTCAACAGGTTAATCCTTTTCATGCTTAGCCTAATGGTCCTTAACATTACAAAATAGTATCAGTAAGCAGTCTTCACATAAAATAAGAGACCTTTTTGGGCTTACTAGAAGCAATGTCCAAATGCCTATGTAACTGTCACTCAGGCTGACACTCAGAGGAACCTGATTTCCCATTATAGTGTAGTGTACTGCAAATGTATTTCATGCTGATGGCTATCTCGGAACATTTCTTGGCTAGTATGGGAGGAAAGGCTATTATCGTTGCATCAGGCTCTCCGTGTAGATTTAATTATACAACATGAAGAAAGCAAATATGAGTCACAGTTGAAGCACAGGGTAGAGGAAAAGATGATGTGATGGATGTGTTAAGTGCACACCAGGGTGACTTTTGGATTCAAGTCACATTCTCAACCTTTACTCAAAACACAATTAAATTATAGTGCATTAAAGTGTTGTGTGGCAACTCTGTGGCACATTGACTCATTCTAATTAACAAATTCAATTGTTGGACCACCAGCATTAAAATACATAAATAGAAACGATAACAGACATGACTAACATGTCAATTTGAATGCCTCTGCCAAGCAGTCTAGTCCGTCCAGACTCATATAATGTACTATGTAGTGACGTCTTTGAGGAAATTTAATGAAAGGTATTAAAGGCAGGTTTGGTAATATTGAAAAGATTTGAAAGTATAATGTCCTCGGGGCTTTGTCTACATGTAAATGGCCTGCTCTAATATATAGTCCTTTTCTAGTCTCAACAACTACTCAAAGCACTTTTACATAGTACAGGAACCATTCACCATTCATACACTGTGGCCAAGGCTGCTGTACAAGGTGCCACCTACTCATCAGATACACACTCACACATTTACACTCTGATGGCGCAGCATCGTGAGCAACTCAGTGTTCAGTGTCTTCCCCAAGGACACTTTGACATGGAACTGCAGGGCCAGCAACCAATTGAACCACCAACCTTCCGATTGGCAGGCTCTACCATTGAGCCACAGCCACCCGTCTAACCACTCCCGGCGCTGTAGAGGAAGTGGAGAAAGGACCGCAAGTTCACTTCATGTCTCATTGTTACAACATAACCAACCCTGGGGAAACTGATTACTCTCGTTACGGCTTGGGATTAAAACAGAGCTTGGTTTTGCTTGCACATATAATACTAGGAAAAGTTAAATGCTTAGCCACCCAACTGAAGGTAAGGGTTTGAAGCCTATCCGACGTTCCTCGTCTTGTCCTCAGCTTAGGCGTCGTCTAGCCCGTTACTGTAAACATCAGATAAATGAGAAATGCAATCCTCTGACTCTTTCAGTCGGTCTCTCCATAGCAGCCTCCCATTGTCTCTCAACCCTGTGACCTAGGTAGGCCACACCCACCCCAGCCTGGCAGCCAATAGAACCTAACATGCTGGATTATGACGTGACATAATTCACCGGTAAACAATATTAATATTATAATATTATCATACAGAATGTTTAAAGCAAACATGATGAAGTTATTTATTGCTGTCAGGGTGTAAAGACCATCTCAAACAATATATAAACAAGTGTATATTGGAAAGTTATCAACGCTGCCTTTAAGTGTATTTTTGGCGACATCTTGATGACATCACAGACATCTTTTGCAGAGAAGATCTATGACAGAGAAATTCGTTTTTATAAGTCCCTTATTAGACAATTCTCTGTAGTGTGTCTTAGAATATTATACCTTGCATACTTAAATTCATATTCATATCATAATCATAACTTTCATGCTTATCATATATTCATATCTTGCTTGACATATATTCATACATGCTTTTATATTTCATAATCTTATATGCACATTTAACCAACTATGTTTTCCTTAAAGCTGTTAGCACCGCCATAAAGTCTCACTCTGTTGTAAATCCTTTAGATAGTGTGTCTTAGTTTCGAGGTCAGGCAGAGTGCAGGTCGCCCTGCAACCTGCACCCTGCCCTCCTTTTTCTGTGTAGGCATAAACCAAACACCAGATGCTTTAGACTCAACAACTGTAAATCTTTGTGTGTGTGTTTCAATAAAGAGACTTTGCTTTTAGTTTTCTAGTTGTAGTTCCCTGGTGGAAGTCGCTGAGGTAGTAAAACAACTCCACAGCGGCAAAGCCCCAGGGATTGATGAGATCCGTCCAGAAATGCTGAAAGCTCTGGGTGTGGAGGGGATGTCTTGGTTGACACGCCTCTTCAACAATGCGTGGAAGTCTGGGACGGTGCCTAAGGAGTGGCAGACCGGGGTGGTGGTTCCCCTCTTTAAAAAGGGGACCAGAGGGTGTGAGCCAATTACAGGGGTATCACACTTCTCAGCCTCCCTGGTAAAGTCTACTCCAAGGTGCTGGAAAGGAGGGTTCGGCCGATAGTCGAACCTCGGATTGAAGAGGAACAATGCGGATTCCGTCCTGGCCGTGGAACAACGGATCAGATCTTCACTCTCGCAAGGATCTTGGATGGGGCCTGGGAGTATGCCCAACCAGTCTGCATGTGTTTTGTGGATCTGGAGAAGGCGTATGACCGGGTCCCCGGGAGAAATTGTGGGAGGTGCTGCGGGAGTATGGGGTGAGGGGGTCCCTTCTCAGGGCCATCCAATCTCTGTATGACCAAAGCGAGAGCTGTGTCCGGGTTCTCGGCAGTAAGTCGGACTCGTTCCAGGTGAGGGTTGGCCTCTGCCAGGGCTGCGCTTTGTCACCAATCCTGTTTATAATATTTATGGACAGGATATCGAGGCGTAGTCGGGGCGGGGAAGGGTTGCAGTTCGGTGGGCTCGGGATCTCATCGCTGCTTTTTGCAGATGATGTGGTCCTGATGGCGTCATCGGTCTGTGACCTTCAGCACTCACTGGATCGGTTCACCGCCGAGTGTGAAGCGGCTGGGATGAGGATCAGCACCTCTAAATCTGAGGCCATGGTTCTCAGCAGGAAACCGATGGAGTGCTTTCTTCAGGTAGGGAGTGAGTCCTTACCCCAAGTGAAGGAGTTCAAGTACCTTGGGGTCTTGTTCGCGAGTGAGGGGACCATGGAGCGTGAGATTGGTCGGAGAATCGGAGCAGCTGGCGCGGTATTACATTCTGTTTATCGCACCGTTGTGACGAAAAGGGAGCTGAGCCAGAAGGCAAAGCTCTCGATCTACCGGGCAATTTTCGTTCCTACCCTCACCTATGGTCATGAAGGCTGGGTCATGACCGAAAGAACGAGATCCAGGGTACAAGCGGCCGAAATGGGTTTCCTCAGGAGGGTGGCTGGCGTCTCCCTTAGAGATAGGGTGAGAAGCTCAGTCATCCGAGAGGAGCTCGGAGTAGAGCCGCTGCTCCTTCGCGTCGAAAGGAGCCAGTTGAGGTGGTTCGGGCATCTGGTAAGGCCTCGGGGAAGACCCAGGACTAGGTGGAGAGATTATATCTCCAACCTGGCCTGGGAACGCCTCGGGATCCCCCCAGTCGGAGCTGGTTGATGTGGCTCGGGAAAGGGAAGTTTGGGGTCCCCTACTGGAGCTGCTGCCCCCGCGACCCGACTCCGGATAAGCGGATGAAGATGGATGGAGATGGATAGTTGTAGTTCCCTGGAGCAACGCTGGCAGGAGGGTTGCTCTTGCGGAACTCACCTTTTTGCTGCAAAAGTCTGTTAAACTGCACATTTTGCCGTCTGCGTCTCGTTTCTTTGCTTGACCATGGTTATTTAGTAAGATAAAGTGTCCTGAACCTGACAATCTATACAATCATCACCGTTTTAAGATTAGTGTCAGTCATTCAGTTTCACACCAAATGTGTTATGGTGTTGAATCATGACCAGAAAAGTGTTTTTTTGCAGAACATCTGATGCCACAGAGAAGTTGCCCTTTAACCTTTCAGATATAAAATGTCATATGTTTTCCTTTGTTAATTAGCATAGAAAATATTGAGTTATGATAAAGTTTTGATTATGTAAACTCACAGTGAAATCTTATCAGTTTATCCTTGAGTCCAAGTGGATATGTGGGCCAAATTTGAAGAAGGTCCTTCCAGGGGGTCCTGAGATATCAAGAACAGGACGTACGGAGGGACGGATAACTCGAAAATGACTTAATGCCTAAAAACTAACTGCACTGTGTAAAAACCCTGTGATTAAATTAAGCAGTGTGTGCATACTGTTTTAATAATTCACATTATGGGAACGCTAATACCCACAACTGAAAAGACCTGGAGGTGTCTCAGTGTTAATTGGGTTGTAAATTGTGTGTCCCATTTAGCCTACCTCAAGGACAATCAATTACAAAAGCTACTAAAATGTCACACACAGAGGCTTCAAAGGCAATACGTTTATCACTGTCCCAGACCTCTTCTAGTTAACATGTACAAGGCCGGGCGAGGGGACAGGATCAATAAAACCAGAGTAAGCAAAAAAATCCAAATGAGCAGATCCTGCTCCAAGATTACCCTCCATATAGTGTGTGCGTGTCTCTGTGGCTGTGGGTGTGTGTGTGTGTTTGTGTGTGTGCACGCTGTGTGTATGCAGTGGTGAAATTGATTGATAGAACTGTTTTGATCGTTTCTATCTTCTTTCTAAAATGTGGGAATTTTTCTGTTTTTCTTTGGTACTTTTACTTGTAATGCTGTACATTTTCCTGATGATACTTACATACTTTTACTTGAATATTATTTATAATGCAGGACTTTTATTTTTGCAGTACTTTTACTCAAGTGTGTGTGTACAGAGTTGTATGTGTGTTGAGATTGAGAACTATTTACCTGGCAAAGGTCATTAGCCCTGTTTCAGCACTCCAATCCTGCAGTTTGTGATCAAAGTTCAACTTTGTATTTGGATATGTCTCTGCCTCTGTGGGAGCAACATGTTAGAAAAGGAGCTTATATCACAGACGCAAGCATGACAAAGCAGGGTCACGTGACAGTTAGGAAACTGTGATGAAAAAAAATGATGTTGAGATTGTCACACTTTCCAAAAATCTCTTTATCTCAATGTTTAGTCCATTAGCCTGGATAGGCCCTGGTAAGAGCGGCGGCTTCGCAATCAGTCCTTTATCCAGCACACATAATTAAAGATGGACCATGCTGTCACACATGATCTCCAAGCATGCACAGAGGCACTTCATTAAATAATAGGCAACAATTTTTAGCCAGAAAAGACTGACACATCCCCAGACATGCTCATTTAGTTTAAAGAATTGAACGCACTGGGAGTATCTGCGCTCGATATGACTTCGCTCACTAGCACAACAATCTAACCAATTAAGGGTGATTGGAGGGAGGAAAGTCTTTTTACTTTGAGCACTGTGCACAGTTCTGGAATAAAAAATAGATTAAGGATACAGACTTCAAACTCATCTAATGCTTTAAAAAAATGTAAAGATATGTATTAACATACATACATACACATAAAATATGCTGTTTGTAACAGTGGACCGGGATCATTTAAAGGAGTACTACTGTAAGTCACTTTTGAAATAAGAAATTCTTCCTCTTGTGAATACAAACTAATAAAGTTAATTCCTTATAATAAAAGGCATGTTTGCTCAATTCAATACACTAAAGGGGTTTAGCTACTACAGTACATCCTCACTCTGCCTTTTATAAACAGTAGACAGCTCATGTTAGCTAATATTAGCAATCTTTGGATGGATATTGTAGTTTACTGATTTTATGGCTGTGTCCAGAACCACTACCTTATTCACTCACTCCCTGATGCCTATATAATACCTGTTTCCCACTGGCCAATAAACCATACAAAGACCAATTAACATCTGGCTTTAGTCTGCAGTGGGAAAGGTAACAATTTGCATTGACACCCGGTGTGTGTGTGTGTGTGTGTGTGTGTGTGTGTGTAATAATAGTTAAAGGGGAATTCGGGCCATTTTTTACATAATCTTGATCGCCATAAATATGCGTGTACTTTTGACTGAAAAAACCCCGACCCGAATCAGTGCAGGCAACGCGGAGTAATTTTAGTTATGTGTATGAGCTTCCACTGTACTAGTTTTAGAGTGCCTTTGTGCCTTTTAATTGACATAAAATGCAATTAAAAAGTCTGTACAACATGAACAGGGCCCTTTAGTGACAACAAGATGCGTTTTCAACTCAGACATTGTTTAAATTTACCTGGTATGGCCTATACTGGTAGCTAGTAGCTTCTAGCTCCTAGTCGCATTCTGGTGAGTGTGTTCAGCCAGGCTTCTATGGTAATCATCCCGATAACAATCCACGGAGCAGCGGTGGTGTGGCTATGTCATCCAGGAGACAGTCTTGAAGTTGATTCCCTTCCCAAAAAAACAGTAGTGCGGTAGTAGCTGCTAGCTGCTAGCTCCTAGCTACAGTCCGGTTAGTGTGTTCAGCCAGGCTTCTGTGAAAATCATCCCAACAACAATCCACGGAGCGCCGGTGGTGTGGCTATGTCCTCCAGAGGACAGGTCATGGCTTTGCGACAAAAATCCTGTTGTAGCAGGAAAAGGGAAACAGTGTGGAGATCGCTCCATGTTACTGTTTTTTTAGGGGGGAATAAACTTCAAGACGTGACATGACCTGTCTCCTGGAGGACACACCACCGCCGCTTCGTGGATTGTTGGCGGGATGAATATGATAGAAGCCTGGCTGAGCACACTCACTGGACGGCAGCTAGGAGCTACCAGCTACCAGTTTCAAGGTACCGGCAGGATTGAGAAAGGGACCAGGTTAGGTAAATTGTGAGTGTCTGAGTTGAAAACGCATCTTGTTGTCACGTAAGGACCCTGTTCATATTGCACAGACATTTTAATTGCATTTTATGTCTGTTAAGAAGCACAAAGGCACTCTAAAACTTGCCCCGACAACTGTCGTTTTAGCTAAGTAGAAGTTAGCATTCTAGAAGTTAGAAATCTCCTTTATTTCAGTGTTTCCTGATATGTTGATGATATGTTGATGGCGGCCCGCCACGGTAACATTTCTGCCGCCATGGTATAGGACAGACGCACAACAGGGTTTCCGCTATGTACAACAAATGTTTGTAAAATGTCATAAACAGCTGAAGGAAACTGTAACTCTAAAGTGAGCTTTCCAATACTTCAATTCAATTCAATTCTTATTCTTATTCACAATACTTGTGGATCATCATCATTGTGCGCCATCACTTCAAGGTGTAGCCATGGACATTGCTATTGTGTTCCATTGAGGGAATATTTTAGGGTACTATGCAGTGCATAAAGTTCACACTTAGTATTTGGACCCTCATAAAGTGGCAGACAGTAAATATAGTCGACTTTATAGTAAAAAGGGAGGGAATTTGGACACAGCTGTTACCCTTGGGTGTTACTTGTGGCTGCAGTGGCAGAGAAAGTTATTATAGGTATCTCTTTTAAAAGCCACAATGTAGTGAATCCACTTATAAATTTGGGCATCAATTCCATAATTGAATCCTGTTGCCTGTTTTATAATATCCAAAAAGTTAGTCCAACTTGTTTAATTCCTAATAGTTTACATGTAAAGCGTTTTGCTAAATGATTATTGATTAGTCCACAAAGTTGGTATGAATGAAAAATTTAAATATATATAAAAAAGCCTGTTGGTTGGATTATTGCTGTGGTTGTAGCTGTCATAGCTTTTGCATTAAAGTGACTCAGAGGTTTATTCAAATATGAGATAAACATGCAAAAGTTTTAACAGTTCAAATGTAATGGGTTGTGTGTCTGAAAGGTGCTAAAACTCTCTATATTTCCTTATGTTCTTGTAGAAACATTTGAATGTTAAATTTTCATAAAAATTTGGCTATAACGTTATTTCATAACACACACTAAGGCAATGTGTTCAGTGTAAATTTTGAGCCCGAGCGATAAAAGATTTTTAAAGTGTGCATATTATGAAGAAAAAAATCACTTTTTCTGGGATTTGGGGTGTTATTTTGTGTCTCTGGTGCTTTCACACACACACAAACTTGGAAAAAAACTACCCATGCTGTTCTGAGTGAGATACGGTTTCTGAATGTCCTATGTCTTCAGTCTCCGGGTGAGCTGTTCAACATCTGCACGGCTTTCTACGTCACTAGCTGAGACGAGGTGGCTAACTGTAGCATGCTAGCTCATTCTCAATGGCAGAACACTGCTCCAACAGCCACTAGTTGACCATAATCTCCAAAAGAACTACTTCCTGTCCCTGTTCTGCAGGTATTCCACAAGTGGCCCTCGTCTAGAAGAAGTCTCCCAGCTAATCCTGCCTTGGACTGACCAAAATTGGAGTTATCTAGCTGATGGGATTTTACCTAGCTACTGAGCATGTGCAACTCCCATCAAAGATAGTAATGAAGTGAGATGTCTCACTCTATAGCTAAAACAGAGACCTAAACACACAGGGTGAAATAAGGATCTGCAGCAATGTACAGTACAACAGAAATATGTTATTTTATTATGTTATTTTATATATGTTTTTTTGAAAATGAGCAAAATATGGGCGCTTTAAAGTTCTGATAAATAAAACGAAAATACAAAGTTAAGATATGAAACTTAAAATCCTTTTTTATTTTATTTTTTTAAATATTCATTTATCAGAATCATTGTAAATGAAATGTAAAGTGTAAATGTGCCAAGGCTACTTCGGCTGAAAAATAGACAAGTTCTTACCTGTTAGCAGCTCTTTGTTCAGATTGGCACGGTCTACTGACAGGATGTACTAAAAGGAAAATAATCTGTATTAAAATCAAATTCTTCAAGTACTACAGCTTGACAAACATAACTGTGACACTGTTTAATAGAAAAAGAAACAGAAAGCCTCTGGGATTTATACTCGTATTAATCTCTTGTCTTGAGACTTTTTGGGGGTATATTTTTGTTTTATTTACCCATGTGAATCACAGTGAGATTAAGTGATCTCTGCCAAACTGCCAGCAGTGTGATTAAGAGCAACTATTTTCAGATTAACCCCCAACTGGTCGAGGCAGATGACCGCCCATCCTGAGCCATGGTTCTGCTCGAGGTTTCTGCCTCTTAACTGTTTAATTTGGTCCACTTTTTAATCACACATAGAACAACTCAAAACTCATAACAAAACATCATATCCATAGCCAACCTGTTACTGAATTACAGCCAGGGTACAACATGTTAGATAGCTCCCTTGTTAACTCAAGGAACAGAATACACTATGAAGCTACAACTGATGGAAATATGTGACTTATTTCAGTAACCCTAAAAAAAGGTCATCTAAATATTCACAAAATAAATCTCATCTTACATTAACATTTACTCTGCAGACAGACTTAGTATACCAAAGAAAATTTGCTCACAACCTAACATGTGTAACTGAGATGAATCTGCGTATTATTTTCAGATTATTTAGAGGAAAAGGTCATATTATCTATATGGAGCATTTATGCAGGTGGGAGCAGTTTGTTTTTGTCTGCGTTTGTAGACCCTGGGCTGTCTACAGAGACGGTGTGTTTTTATAGTGTGTTCTGGGGACAGGCAGCTAGCCGATAGTGAGGAGATGTTTGCTGTATGTGACAACAAATGTTGTAGGCGAGAGGCCTCTAGCTCACCCAGTAAGAGAGTTTGCCCCATGTTGGCTGAGTACTGCAGCGGCCTGGGTTTGAGTCTGATCTGCAGCCCTTTGCTTGCATGTCATCCCCTATCTCTCCCCTTTTCATGTCTATCCACTGTCAATAAAGGGAAATGCCCCACAAACTAATCTTTGAAAAAAAAAAAAGGTTGGAGCCTAAAACACGCTTAGAGCACCTTTAACAGAAAGTCAATGTGACAGTATATATTAATACTGCATAACCATGCAAATAACAATCCAATGTTGAGATATGGTATTTACTAATAGCTCATTAGAGCGTTGTGTTGTTAATTGAGACTGAGAGTTTGTTATTAGTTTCAATGTTTTAAAGGCAGGGTTGGTAACTATTTCCAATTCCATTTTTTTATATATTGTTTGAAATTATCTTTACAACCCAGCAGCAATAAATAACAGGCAGAGGGACCGCAGCGTACTTGTCCTATCTGGGGTCTGATAAACAGTAAATTCATCAAATTTAGTGTCCACAATGCTATTTACAATAAACTGCAGCTGACATATTTCACAGGACCCGCGTGAGTGTGGATTTCATGTCGCGGCTTTTGTTGCTGTTTGTCACTTTGCTTAAGATTGAGTGACAAGTAGTACTCCCCTCTTTTTTTACTTGGTTGCCATGACTTTGCAAGTGATGACGTCCTGTCACTGGTCCAATTGCTCAAGAAGAAAGAGTGATAAAAGTTTGCTTGAGTTCAGTAGAGCAGACGGCTCTGCAGAGTCGTGTAGTTACGAATTTATGACTTTTCATAAACAGCTGATGGAGTGGTGGTGCGTGCCTGTCCTATACCATGGTGGCAGAAATTTTACCGTGGCGGGCCGCTATCAACATAGAGGAAACACTGTATGGCTATGTTGCAGGACATCAACGTAATCAAAAAAAAAAAAAAAAAAAGTGTAGTTCATTGGTGAACGACCGTAGTCCTCCAATTGCCAAGGAGACAATATGTCAGTTTAGTTGTCCTGGCTGTTTCTTTTTTTTTTACATAATAAAATATATGTTCACATTATAACAATGGCCCTCTTACCTGGCCTTTCCTGCCATAAGGGATTGCAAACGGTTTCCCACTCATGGAATGGATCATTCTTGCATACATGGGGATCCCCTTGGAGACAATCTGAGGAAAAAAGATTAATACAGGGTGTGAAGCTTTAAAAATAACATGCATAGACATTTAGAATGAATTATTCTGTATTGTGTTATACTTTGCATTGGCAAAAATCAATGTTTTCAGTCTCAATTTATACAAGGGCTAAGTGGATCCAGCAGGGTATCGTGCCATGGACAGGCCAGCGAGTCCATGTGGTCAGCCAGAATCTGCCCTTAAAACCTCGTAAAGCAGGCCTTGTTTTGTCTTGCTGAAAAGTTATGCAAGTGTAAAGGCCTGAGGCAGAGTTCGAGGCAAGCATAACATGCTCAGTGCAGAAAATGTGGACGAACAAAAAAAGAGTGCTGACCTCAGATGCCATAATAAATCATTTTGGGCTGACTGCCACCAAAGAAAGCTGAGTGGACAGATTCCCTTGGGCCCGGCCACATTTCTAATATTTCATTATTAGAAATCCAGGTGAACAGAAAATTAAGGGGTTTCAACCAACTTGCATCCACCTTGGTCTATGATGTGGTTTGAGAGGAAATATACAGTAACACGTGCAGGAATAATAGACATACAGAAGTATATGCTACCAATTTGTTTCTTGCCATACCCATCTTTTAGACAAATGAACAAGCAACCTGGGGTCACCAGGCCCCTGCAGCCCTGAGAAATAATTTTATTTGATATGTGCCAGGTCCAGGCTGCACGTCTAGTGACACGCATGACTTTTTAAATGAATTTATGTTGTGATAGATAATAGAAAAAGAATGGTGAATAATTTAGCATCCATTCCTCGTCAGCTACAGCCTGTCCCAAAAAAAAAACACTAGCCTTAGGTCTTTGGCAGGAAAACCATTTTTAACAAATTATTTTATTATTAATCACAATCTAGATTTTATGTTTTTAACTGAAACCTGGTTAGAGCATAATTACAGTGCTGTTCTCAGAGTCAGCGTCCCCTAAGTTTATGAGTGAGAATAGAGTGAATAAGAAAGGAGGTGGAGTGGCTAGTTTGTTCAACTCATTCCAATGTATGCAAATACCTTGTGGAAATTTTGCAACTTTGGAATATTTGGCTCTTAAGCTAAGGTCCTCCCTTCAAGCTACACTACCGGTCAAAAGTTTGGGGTCACTTATACATTTCCATACCACTCCATTATAGACAGAATACCTGCTAATTTGGGTGGGGGGGCTGATCTTTAATGCAATATCTACATTGCCCATTATCCACAACCATTCATCCAATGTTCCAAAGGCACATTCTGTGTACTAATCTATCATTTAAAAATAAAAAACTAGAAAAACATTGGAGAACCATTTTACTATTATGTAAGCACATAATGTAATCTGAAAACAGCTGCCCTGGTTAAAAAAACAATGCAACTGATCTTAGCTGGCATTCTGTCTACAATGGAGTGCAATGGGAATTTCTATGTGACCCCAAACTTTTGACCGGTAGCGTATATTTCAAAATATCTACAGGCCACCTAAATACTGTGCAACCTTCTTTGATGACTTTATTGAACTGCTGTCTATAATCTGTATTAACTTTGACTGTGTAATAATTGCTGGTGATTTTAACATTCATGTTGACAACCCCCAGGACAAAGGGATCGAAGAACTGTGGAACCTTGGACTGACTCAGCATGTGACAGGGCCCACGCACAATAAGGGGCACATTGGACTTGATTGTGTCCAAGCGTCTGAACATTTCCAAGGTTGTGACTGACGTTGCTCTCTCTGATCATTACTGTGTTTTCTTTAACGGCACTATCTCTGTGCACAAAAGTGTCCAAACAAAGATAATCAGAAAACGATATATCACTGAAAACACCAGTGAATCATTCATTCAGCTTTTCTCCTCCACACCCTCTCTCTCTTGGGTCTCAGTCACTGAGCTTGTAGATAATTCCAACTGTAAAATTATAAATGTTATTGATGCCATTGCTCCTACTAAAGTCAACGCTGTCTCTGGTAAGAAAAGATCTCCTTGGAGAAATGTTACAGGCTATTGGTGAGAACAGAAAAAAGAGAGTGTCGAAAAGCTGAACGCAAGTGGCGAAAAACTAATCTCCAGGTCCATTTTAACACCTATAAGGAGAGACTTCCCCTTTATAATTTGGTACTTAAGAATACAAGGCCTGCGGTTGGGCGATGTCCCCTACATTGGCAGTTGACGATGTTTACAGTAAAATGGCCAAAAGGAAAACAAAATTATGTTTTGTATATATACAGTACACATGATTTAATAAGAAATGCATACAATTATTAGGCAAAAAGCAGATAAACAGCAAAAGGCTTCACATTACACAACCTCATGTTTTATGTTCTAAGAAGCCAATTATCCACCTTTAAACATGACTGAGCCTCTGGCATGGAAGATTACTGTGAGAGAAGGTGACTTTCACAAGTCTCTTTAAGGCTTAAGCATGGAATGACTACAAAATAAAAACCTCAGACAAAACCTTTCATTAAAATTTGTGTTTGACAAATACTGTATATGTCAAAATTTTTGTCAAAAAAAAACCGATTCGGTTCTAAACCGATTATCGATGCAACAATTTTTTTATGTACATTGCCATGCATGATTTAAAACAATATATAAATCTGAGTTTGTTAGATTTTGACATATACAGTATTTGTCAAACACAAATTTTAATGAAATGTTTTGTCTGAGGTTTTTATTTTGTAGTCATTCCATGCTTAAGCCTTAAAGAGACTTGTGAAAGTCACCTTCTCTCACAGTAATCTTCCATGCCAGAGGCTCAGTCATGTTTAAAGGTGGATAATTGGCTTCTTAGAACATTAAACCTGAGGTTGTGTAATGTGAAGCCTTTTGCTATTCATCTACTTTTTTGCCTAATAATTGTATGCATTTCTTATTAGATCATGTGTACTGTATATACAAAACATAATTTTGTTTTCCTTTCGGCCATTTTTGTGGGGTTTTTTACACTCTTGCCTAAACTCTAAGTTGTTATCCACTAGCCTTTAAATCAACACATTTTTTTTAAAATGCCTTGATATTCTACCAACAGGTGTTTTCAAAAATGTTTCGTGTTGTTTGGCTTCTGATATTCTAAAGATTGTAAACACTTCTTTTCTCTCAGGTATCTTCCCAAAAGCCCTAAAACTGCAGTAATCAAGCCACTCTTAAAAAAGAACAATCTAGCTACGTCACTAATGGACTAGAGGCCAATATCACATTGACCACACCACAGCACTGAGACTCTCTCTTGTTAAAGTGTTTAATGACATCCACTTAAACAGATAGTGGCAAAATTTCAGTTTTAGTATTACTTGATCTCGGTGCTGAATTTGATACAGTTGACCATGACATATTAATTAAATCAAGGTGGAAGGCCTTTCTTTTTGATGTTGCCTTTCTTTAAATAATTGTTCACTTCTTATACTGATGTTGCACTGTTGAAACAATCAGAAATCAGAAAGATCTAAATTAAATGACTTGATTAGACAGTGATCTGACAGTTCGGATGAACACTCCTAAACAATTAAGCAATGAAAAGGGGAAATTATTATCATTATTGTTGACTGAAACAAATATGGAAGAGAACTGAGTAACTTTGTTCCTTTTGGTTTGTTTTTATGAGATTAGGGTTGGCCATTATGGGGGGGATTTCTGAACAGGAAACAAATATGTTTCTGAGAATTTCTCCAACGTGGGTGTGACATAGATTTTATGGTAAAATCTACAAGAAACAGTTGGTGCTGTTCAGGATTTTGCAGAGTTTGCCATGATTAAACTACGCCTTATAGCGATGACTATATTGTAGCGTAAAGAGCAGTACTTCCACTCTTGGTTGTAGGTAACCAGAGTACAAAGTCACATGATCATGCGGGGCCCATGGTGGATGAGATGGTAAAGAAATATGGTTCTGCCTGTATAGAGGGCCTACCTGGTCAACAAAGTTTGGGGTTTCCACAAAATGGTTCACTGAGTACAGGAAAATGAACAGGTCCGCCTCAACTCTCAGTTCTTTAAAATCACGGCTAGAGAACATTCTTTTTGATGCTTCCTTTCTTTAAATTATTGTTAATTTTACATACTGAAGTTGCATCGTTTAAATTATATGACAATCTTATCTGCTTTTATGTTTGTTGTTGTTTTTAAACTGCTCTTTAATGTTTAATTTCTTACACTGCACTTTAACTTTTACTCTTGTATTTGATTGTTTTTAACACCTCTTTTATGTCTTATGTAAAGCAATTAAAGAATTGCCTTGTGGCTAAAAAGTAGTAGAAATAAAACTGCCTTGCCTTTCCCATTAGTTAAACAGTGAATATTTAAATCAGCATACCTTCTCCTCCATTCCAACATGCTTCAATGCTTGCCTGCCCCTGTGAGACAATGCCAGGTTGATGCTTCTTCCTTTCACAACTTTGGCTTTCCGAATATCTGACCAAAACCAGACACACTGTGTTAATCTTGTGAAATTTTAGTTATCTTTTGAAAAAAATATGAGTTTTTAACCTGTGTGTGTGTGTGTGTGTGTGTGTGTGTGTGTGTGTGTGTGTGTGTGTGTGTGTGTGTGTGTGTGTGTGTTCACTGTTAAGGCTTATTGAAGTTTTAATGTGTGGGTATATTCTTTACAGAGGGGAGGGATGTGATGTGAATGTTAATCAGAAAAGTAGGGTTTAAAGAGAGTTTTGAATACTACCTTCCCGAGTTTCAAAGACTTCCACATCAAAGCCTCTTTTGGCAAAGAAGCAGGCATTCAGTGCCCCAACCTTAAAGGTGAAGGGAATAAAGACAGTTCTTTGAACAATTTGCCAAAATCACAGTGCTTTGCACTTTTATACATAATTATAAAATACCCAGTTAGCACACATACTGTAACTTTGTGGCAACTTAGGCCCTATGTGTGCTTACTGGGTATCTCTTAACTAAACAATATAAACACCACATAAGCTGCAGCCATACCTAAACACTCTTTTGTAACCTTAATTTTCTTCAAGTCCATATGCAGTCAGTTCATAAGACAAGAGGTACAATACATTAATAAATCACTTTAATTTGATCTTCTTACCAAGCCACCGCCCACCACTACAACTTTTTTCTTGGTTGATCTGCTGGTTGTTTCCTCCATTGTGCTTAAGGTTCTCTGGTGATCTGATCACTTTCCAGTTCAGAGTGATTTACAGAAGTAGTATTATGCTGCGTTCATGCTGCTATGTTAATATCAGGGAACGCCCCCGTGACTACAATAGGCTCGTTCGATGAGCCCGGTCTGCGCAGAATCGATGCTGGGAAACGCCGGCTTCGCAGCTGATTTAACAGCTGATTGGTTCAGACTCAACATGATGACGTTTTATATTGTGTAATGTTTTTGAACCGGAGGGATTTTACCTGCTAACTTCGGCTTATTCTGTACAGGACATGTGTGGCTGATATGTAGCCTAACGTAAAGATTTCAGACAGACTAAATCCGTTCGATTATGGATCATATAGCCTATGTCTGTTGTTAATTAACATCAGCAACAGATCGCATGTATAGCATTTTGAGAGCTACTCTGTCATAATTTAAACAACTGGCGACTGTGTACAAGCTGATGTGGGTCTGATAACATTTAACTAAATCGGAATCGGACCACAGTGTTTCAGTGCAGGAATCGACTGGAACCTGTCCGACTTTACCACGGATTTTTGTCACCTCCCCCCGGCTGCTAACACCTGCTCTCGTCCACTTTACAGGCGAGGCGCAGTTCATCTCGAACGGGCCTGTTTTTCCGATGTCCATGAACGCGCCATCATCCCATGAATGTCACTCTCCAATCAGTTCCCTTTTCTTTTACTGTCTATTCTTTAAAGAGGCGCTGTAGGTACCAAAGACTGTAAATCAATGTATATCATATAATTATAACCTGAGTTCTGTCATTAGGCCTATTAGTAAAAAGTAAGAAATTTCATTACAGCAGTTATTTTTCAAATGTAAAGTTTCGAGATGACAAGTGTAACTGCTCCCTCAATGAATCAAGTGACAGACAGTGACAGTGACTGTCATTGAACAAGTAAAGGAATCTGTCGCCATCTAGTGGCTGTCTGATGACAGCAACGTCAGTGGCTACATAACTCAACCCACACATAGACTGTATGCACATACCGGTAATACACGCTTCCAAAATCAAAGAGCGCGTGTGCATAACAAAGTTTAAATCACCATCTCTTTGTATTGCCATGATCATCATGCATATTTTTTAGAATATGCAATGTGACAAGAAATGGCAAACCTCTCCAACTCCAACAATTATGTTATCCATAATTGTGCAGAATACCCCAAACAAATCTTACGTAAATACTTCGGTAACTGCTGAAAAAAATCAATAAACCTTGTATTGTATATCATATTTATTTGATAATTTTGCATTATGTTAATTTCCCACAGTAACTAGAATGCGTAGGGCACAAACTGGAAAACGTATTTTTGACACGCTGAACGTAAACGGAAATCCAAACGCAGGCTACTTAATTGATACCAGAACCAATGACACGACATAATTTCATAAATATGCTAGACACTTTGCCCAGTTCCAGTCACTTTAACTTTGACTATTTAATTGATGGTCATTGTCGTTATTGTTATCACATGGATCAGTCAGGGAAATCATTGCAGAATTGATAACATGCCATGTTAAACTACGCTCTGTTCTGTGTTCGATTACTTTTGCCTATTCAAATATGGCGCTGTAAAAGCCCAGGTTTGTTTTTCATGGGCGCAAAGTATGTTTAAGTGCATTAACCGAACGGCCCAGTTTACAAGATATATCCAGTCAGCAGGCAACTGTTTCTGTCTTAACCAAGATTTTAGGTAAGTTATGTCAAACAAATGTCGTAACGTTTTGTTAAAAATGATTGAGATATTTCATACCAAACGGTAGGCTAACTTTAGAACACTAAAGCCGGTTTGTTGACCCTAAATTAAAATCCCTGGCTAGGCTGAAACGGTTAGCTTTGTTGCTACTTGGGGTGGTAGCTAAAACGGTTTGTGTGCGGAGCTTCTGTATAATTGAGTAATTATAATACAACCACAGGGAATTAAATGTAACCTTAACCACACACTTAGAAAAACGAAGTCGACTGCCATAGATAATGGGTCGCTTCTCTGGAGTTTACAGTGCTAATGTAGCAAGCTAACGCTAAATTTACCTTCTGTGGAGGGGGATTATTTTAGGTAGCTAGCTAGTTAGCTAGCTAACGTTAATCCCTGCCGTGTTGGGCGAAGCAAATGTATTCGTGTTTTCAGTCAATTTCCTAACAGTACATTGTTATGTTTTTTTTAAGAAAACGTTATTACAAACGTTTAGGTTTCGCTAGTTGACTGTACTATGTCCTATACAAGCAGTACGTTGTAGCAAACTTTAGACAAGTTCGTAAAAGGATTGTATTTCAGACCTGTTCATAACCACGCCGTCTGAGTTAACTGATTAATTGTCATAATCCTGTAAACTTGGTCTACATAAACAAAAGTTTGCCAACAGTAGCCGCTTTCCTAGTAATGTGACCTGGTGCATTTAATTGCTGTACCGTTAGTCTGAAGTGAATGTCCAATTGACCGAACATCACTTAAACCCCTGAATGACACACTAGTGGTGGTTGTTTTGAGTTGTGGCTGAATGTAGTACTTGTATAATATACAGTGTTTTGTCACACACAAAATGTCAGATGTGATTTTTGTCCCTAAAGCATTCTGTGTCTTGCCAGAAAAAGATATTCGAGTCGCCCTCAGTGCTAAAATCTCCCAAGACCACCATGTCAGATCAGATCAGAAAATAAACATGGCAGGACAGACTGCTTGACTACCTTGACTAAACTTTGACTGTACATTTAATTCCCTCCACTGCAGGCTGGTGTCATCCTTGCCATTCAGAATGACCGACCAGGCTGTGAATAGGGTGGTTAGTGAAATAATTCGCTCTCCCGAGGACAAACGGGTTTACAGGGGTTTGGAGTTTACCAATGGCCTGAAGGCCATGCTCATCAGTGACCCAACAACAGACAAATCTTCAGCTGCGTTGGATGTTCACATAGGTAAAGGGCTTTCATCACTTTTGCCTTGCCATGTAGTCATGCTTTTTCATTTGGATTTCCTTACAGGGACCCTATGGAAAGCAATAGAGTAAATGTATGCACAAAATGTAACTATATATTTGCCCTGTAGGCTAGGGAAGTAGTCCATGTTTTAGTAAAAAGCATGGGATCAAATTGTGTACTTTGCAGCATACAGTGAGGAAAATAAGTATTTGAACACCCTGCTATTTTGCAAGTTCTCCCACTTAGAAATCACGGAGGGGTCTGAAATTGTCATCGTAGGTGCATGTCCACTGTGAGAGACCTAATCTAAAAAAACAAAAATCCAGAAATCACAATGTATGATTTTTTAAAAACTATTTATTTGTATAATACAGCTGCAAATAAGTATTTGAACACCTGAGAAAATCAATGTTAATATTTGGTACAGTAGCCTTGGTTTGCAATCAAACGTTTCCTGTAGTTATTCTCCAGGTTTGCACACACTGCAGAAGGGATTTTGGCCCACTCCTCCACACAGATCTTCTCTAGATCAGTCAAGTTTCTGGGTTGTCGCTGAGAAACACAGAGTTTGAGCTCCCTCCAAATATTCTCTATTGGGTTTAGGTCTGGAGACTGGCTAGGCCACGCCAGAACCTTGATATGCTTCTTACAGAGCCACTCCTTGGTTATCCTGGCTGTGTGCTTCGGGTCATTGTCATGTTGGAAGACCCAGCCTTGACCCATCTTCAATGCTCTAACTGAGGGAAGGAGGTTGTTCCCCAAAATCTCGCAATACAGGGCCCCGGTCATCCTCTCCTAAATACAGGGCAGTCGCCCTGTCCCATGTGCAGAAAAACACCACCAAAGCATGATGCTACCAACCCCCATGCTTCACAGTAGGGATGGTGTTCTTGGGATGGTACTCATCATTCTTCTTCCTCCAAACATGGTTAGTGGAATTATGACCAAAAAATTCTATTTTGGTCTCATCTGACCACATGACTTTCTCCCATGACTCCTCTGGATCATCCAAATGGTCATTGGTAAACTTTAGACGGGACTTAACATGTGCTGGTTTAAGTAGGGGAACCTTCCGTGCCATGCATGATTTCAAACCATGACGTCTTAGTGTATTACCAACAGTAACCTTGGAAACGGTGGTCCCAGCTCTTTTCAGGTCATTGACCAGCTCCTCCCGTGTAGTTCTGGGCTGATTTCTCACCTTTCTTAGGATCATTGAGACCCCACGAGGTGAGATCTTGCATGGAGCCCCAGTCTGAGGGAGATTGACAGTCATGTTTAGCTTCTTCCATTTTCTAATGATTGCTCCCTCCAACAGTGGACCTTTTTTCACCAAGCTGCTTGGCAATTTCCCCGTAGCCCTTTCCAGCCTTGTGGAGGTGTACAATTTTGTTTCTAGTGTCTTTGGACAGCTCTTTAGTCTTGGCCATGTTAGTAGTTGGATTCTTACTGATTGTATGGGGTGGACAGGTGTCTATATGCAGCTAACGACCTCAAACAGGCGCATCTAATTTAGGATAATAAATGGAGTGGAGGTGGACATTTTGAAGGCAGACTAACAGGTCTTTGAGGGTTAGAATTGTAGCTGATAGACAGGTGTTCAAATACTTATTGGCAGCTGTATCATACAAATAAATAGTTAAAAAATCATACATTGTGATTTGTGGGTATTTCTTTTTTTAGATTATGTCTCTCACAGTGGACATGCACCTACGATGACAATTTCAGACACCTCCATGATTTCTAAGTGGGAGAACTTGCAAAATAGCAGGGTGTTCAAATACTTATTTTCCTCACTGTAATTACATGCACAACCTCAATACTGGCCATATTCTTTTTGCGATGCCTACTGTAAGCATTTTTAAAAATCTCGTTATCTAGTATTCATGTAGCCATGAATACACCTCAAAACACAATATTGTCTGCCTACCTTGTGTCTCATTTACATACAGTGGGTACGGAAAGTATTCAGACCCCTTTAAATTTTTCACTCTTTGTTTCATTGCAGCCTTTTTCCAAAAATCAAAAAAGTTCATTTTATTTCTCAGTAATGTACACTCAGCAACCCATCTTGACAGAAAAAAACAGAAATTTAGAAATTTTTGCATATTTATTAAAAAACAAAAACTGAAATATCACATGGTCATAAGTATTCAGACCCTTTGTTCAGTATTTAGTAGAAGCACCCTTTTGATCTAATACAGCCATGAGTCGTTTTGGGAAAGATGCAACAAGTTTCTCACATCTGGATTTGGGTATCCTCTGCCATTCCTCCTTGCAGATCCTCTCCAGTTCTGTCAGGTTGGATGGTAAACGTTGGTGGACAGTCATTTTCAGGTCTCTCCAGAGATGCTCAATTGGGTTTAAGTCAGGGCTCTGGCTGGGCCATTCAAGAACAGCCACAGAGTTGTTGTGAAGCCACCCTTCTTCGTTATTTTAGCGGTGTGCTTAGGGTCATTGTCTTGTTGGAAGGTAAACCTTCGGCCCAGTCTGAGGTCCAGAGCACTCTGGAAAAGGTTTTCGTCCAGGATATCCCTGTACTTGGCCGCATTCATCTTTCCCTCGATTGCAACCAGTCGTCCTGTCCCTGCAGCTGAAAAACACCCCCACAGCATGATGCTGCCACCACCATGCTTCACTGTTGAGACTGTATTGGACAGGTGATGAGCAGTGCCTGGTTTTTCTCCACACATACCGCTTAGAATTAAGGCCAAAAAGTTCTATCTTGGTCTCATCAGACCAGAGGATTTTATTTATCACCATCTTGGAGTCCTTCAGGTGTTTTTTAGCAAACTCCATGCGGGCTTTCATGTGTCTTGCACTGAGGAGAGGCTTCCTTCGGGCCACTCTGCCATAAAGCCCCGACTGGTGGATTGCTGCAGTGATGGTTGACTTACTACAACTTTCTCCCATCTCCCGACTGCATCTCTGGAGCTTAGCCACAGTGACCATTGGGTTCTTCTTTGCCTCTCTCACCAAGGCTCTTCTCCCCGATAGCTCAGTTTGGCCGGACGGCCAGCTCTAGGAAGGGTTCTGGTCGTCCCAAACGTCTTCCATTTGAGGATTATGGAGGCCACTGTGCTCTTAGGAACCTTAAGTGCAGCAGAAATTTTTTTGTAACCTTGACCAGATCTGTGCCTTGCCACAATTCTGTCTCTGAGCTCTTCAGGCAGTTCCTTTGACCTCATGATTGTCATTTGCTCTGACATGCACTGTGAGCTGTAAGGTCTTATATAGACAGGTGTGTGGCTTTCCTAATCAAGTCCAATCAGTATAATCAAACACAGCTGGACTCCAATGAAGGTGTAGAACCATCTCAAGGATGATCAGAAGAAATAGACAGCACCTGAGTTACATATGAGGGTCACGGCAAAGGGTCTGAATACTTATGACCATGTGATATTTCAGTTTTTTGTTTTTTAATAAATATGCAAAAATTTCTAAATTTCTGTTTTTTTCTGTCAAGATGGGTTGCTGAGTGTACATTACTGAGAAATAAAATGAACTTTTTTGATTTTTGGAAAAAGGCTGCAATGAAACAAAGAGTGAAAAATTTAAAGGGGTCTGAATACTTTCCGTACCCACTGTATAAGATGGCTGCCCAGAAAAAATATATGACCATTTTTTTACTTCCATCTATCTGACTCAGCAGTAGTATTCATCATTTCCTCCTCCTTATTGCAGGAGGAGGAAATGATGGTGATGATGACATACTTATTAGCATGATTTCTGTGGACAATGACATTTTAAAAACATCATCATCCCTGGTTTTGCCTCTGCACTGGCCTTTACATGATCACAGAGCTTCTGAATTTTTTCGTCGGCATCCGCTGGCTGGCAACTCTTTCTAATAAAGAGGCTGCAGCGATAGTGAAAGTGAGGTAAAATGTTAAAATGAGCAAGTTTGCTCTTAATTATTTGGGTCATATTATTAATATATTGTTTATATGTGTTAATTAAAGCAATTGTTTAAATGACAAGATAACAATGCAGGGTTTGTCCTGCATGAACAAGAGGAATTGTTGGTGCCCCCCAAAGAGGTTTTAGCCAGCCCCAGGAAGGAAGGAAACAACAAATTTCAAGTATTGAGATTAAAAATGGCAATTGATTATTTGGTGATTTATTAACATTACATTCATACATTTTAACCAGTTTTGATAACTGGGGTTTTATTTACTCAAGCATAATATACATTTTGTTAATCAAATTGTCGGAAATAACAGGAACATGAATAGCTTTTTTTGTCAAATGAGCTAACAGACTTATTCCCTTTACTGTACGTGCTTACTGCCGTGCAAAGTCATCCCCCTGCTGTGAGCTGCAGCTTCATCAACTGATTTTCTGTGGCCATTCTTTTGGAATTTCAGGTTCATTATCGGACCCAGGGAACATATCTGGCCTGGCACACTTCTGTGAGCACATGCTGTTTCTGGGAACAAAGAAGTACCCCAAGGAGAATGAGTACAGCCAGTTCCTCAGCGAGCATGCAGGCAGCTCCAACGCCTTTACAAGTGGAGAGCATACCAACTATTACTTTGACGTATCCCATGAGCACTTGGAAGGAGCACTAGATAGGTACTTTCTTGTTCACTTTGCAATGTACAAAAAGTAACTTGTCTCATATTAGGACACCTACCTCGTTTGATCTGTTAAAACAAACCCGGAAGCGTTTGGTAGGATAGTCCGGTTCGTTTGGGGCAGTGTGAAAACTCATCCAAACTCTGGTCCACTTGAAAACACGAGTCTCGGTTCACTTCCAAGTGAACTAGACTTCGGTTCAAAGTATCACACTTGTTCTCTACAAATGTTATTTATTTTATTTGTTTATTTGACAGCAACAGTACATATTTATGAACATTGCTGTAAATATGCAAGAATTTGCAAAAAGGCTAGTTGTTATCTGTAGTCCCTGGCCAGATGTTACAATAGACTTGCTAAAAGGAAGAAGAACAACTAAGAAAGGTAAAGACAAAATGTAATTATTGAAATGGGGTGCAAGCAGCAACTCGTGGTCAAATTAGTTTGACTAGTCCTTAAAATTTTGTCCCCCACATTTCATACATCAGGTAAAAGTTGCAAGTCCTTTTCTTTCCTTTTAGGCTACTATTGCCTTTGTACAATAAATACAGATATCATCTCTGTGCCTAAGTGCTTGTTATCTTATCAGTATGCAATGTTTTCCTTGGGAGTCCTGGTGTTAACCCAAGTGAGCTGCCTGGTCGTTTTCTGTCCGTCTTTGGTTGCCACACCCAGCTGCATTGTGTTCTCTTGTAACATCAGCATAGTTCCTACCCCCCACTCAGGCGAGAGACGTCATTGTGAGACTGATGTCATCAACCTTGCAAGGTCTCTGCTCCCGTGCCAGCTGTGTGGTTTGCAGAAGACAGTTGGCCGGTGTCAGAATCTAACCTATTTGGATAAGCTTACCTACTTGTAAATGAATGATAGACTAGCAAGAACCTGTTTGTGTGTGCTAATTGTTCACCTGCACCAGTGAATTGTGAAGGCCATCTGGACTGTAATGGTAGGAAAGGACGGTGCAGAAGAGTATTTTGAAATATTAATGATGTAGCATTGTGTCTGAAAGGATCATATGTGTTGTTAGCTGGCCCCATTATTACAACCATACCCTTGCTATACTAATCCGAATGACTGTATTTAAATTCTTATTTGGCCATTAACACATTAAAAGCAAGATTATTTGTTCAAGACTCACTATTTTGTGGTGGACAAACACATTTTGGAGGGTTTGTGTTACTAGAATTAACAGCCACAACAACCTCATAATAATAAAAACACATTTTAGTACCAAGGGTCATGCTGTGATTGTTTTGCAAGAGCTTTTTATTGATCTGTACAATTCGCTGCTGTGACAAAGGTATATATTTTTTGTCAGGTGACATGACTTGCATAAATCTGTTGCATAAACCTTCAAAGCTATTGCAAAAGCTGACTCGGGGCGTAGCTTTAAAAACATTCAAATGTTGTGTGTGCGTGTCTCTCTCCTCATTTGCTTGGCAGTTGCTCTCACTTTGTACTCTGTTCTGTTGAGTTTATTCTTTGTCCCAAAAGGGCAATTTGTATGCAGCAGGAAGACATCACATGAAGATTATACAACATAAACCATACAACAATCAATACAAATAAAAACGGCAGCTTTAGTCTGAGTTAAAGAATACATAATTGCATAGTTGTATTGGAATGATAATGAAAGTTAAAACTACAAAAACTCAAACAACTCATGCAAATGGTACTTTCATTATATTCTGCTTCATGTCTTTTTTTCTGTGTCCACGAATGGCCCTACATACTAAACACATCTTCATTTAATCCAGAATAGCTTTAGGCTACTGCTAAATGAGCAAGTATTAAATGTTTAAAGTGTATACAGCTTTAAGTAATATTATCTGCCTAAAAGTTCATTAATACTAAACTACTACTAATACTGATCTATTCTGCTTAATGTTTCCTTTACCGTCATTTTGCAACCTCCGTAGGTTTGCCCAATTCTTCCTGTGCCCTCTGTTTGATGAGAGCTGTAAGGAACGGGAGGTGAATGCTGTGGACTCTGAGCACGAGAAGAACCTGATGAATGACGCCTGGAGGCTGTTCCAGTTAGAAAAGGCCACTGGCAACCCTGACCACCCCTTCAGTAAATTTGGAACAGGTAGAAAATCTTGAGAGTTGCCACCAGTGCTCACTTCAACTGTATCATATATTTCATTCTGACCTTCTGCTTATTACTGTCTGACAGATGTGATAGACTATCAGGTCTACATATCATGGAGGCAGTGTCAGCCTACACTGAACACAATTGGAATAGTTTGTGTTAAAAACACTGGATGTTTAAACAAAAGTACCATGGCTAGATGATCTAATTATGCATATTATGGTCCAGTCCACTGGCCCATTTACATATTAATGTAAAAGAAAGAAATAGTTAGGTTTTGTAATATTTAAATTTATATAGGGTTCATATACCACCTATGCAGTGTTTTAAAGAAGCATCATGCCCCACAGAGATTTTCACTATTAAAGGTCCCATATTTTTTGAGTTTCTACTAGAGCATGGTTTCATGTTTCATTTTTTTTCATACTGTATGTCTGAATATACGCTTCACTTTAGCTCTTCCTTTTGTAAAAGCCCAGATGGATTCGTTTCTGAGGTGGTGTGCATTCCTCTGTGGATTCAGCATTTAGATACTTTCACAATATTTATGTAGCACCTCGGCCTGCTTTATAATTAACAACAAAAAACATGGTAATCTCACTTTTTTAACGTTAGATATTTGGCAATATAGTACCTCACTTTAGTCCTGTTTGGTACACAAAAGAACATGATGGTGTTCTATAGCAATACATGCAATTCAACCCACCGTTTTGTTCACATGCTACAGCTTTGGTTTTTGACATCTTTAACACTTTTTATGCCTTCTAATTACAACCATTAAGATTCACTCACGTAACATTTAACTGTTCTCATAGCATAAAAGAGACTTTACTCTCTGGGCCAGGGAATTTCCAGATCAGAGTGATGTGGACTGAGTGATGGCAGTCTTGAATTGTATAATCGTTTAAAAAGTTTATAAAAGTTTTATATTTTAGTGCCCTGAATATTTAAATGCTGTTCTCAAAAACACCTTGCGGATGTATATCAATGACTGTTCCTCTATTTAGAATACAATGATCATTATCTCTCCATTCCCCATGATGCACTGTACTCGATACACTGCTCATATTTATGGATTTGGTTATTCAAACTAAATTGATAATTGCATTTGGAGAGTGAAAGTGAAATTGAATGATTTCTAGTTGTGTAGAACTAGCAAAGCTTGATCATTACAATTGTACTTTTGTTATGGAGAAGTTGTGGTATGATTTTTGAAAAACAAATTTTCACTGTTCATTCAATCATTTTAGGTAACAAATTGACCCTTGAGACCCGGCCGTCTCAAGATGGGATTGACATCCGTCAGGAGCTCCTGAAGTTTCATTCTACATATTACTCCTCCAACCTCATGGGACTGTGTGTGTTAGGAAGAGGTAAGAATTAACCTCTCACAAACATCCTGTTTAAAATTTGCACTCTGCCTGAACAGCACTGTGTCTTGTACTGTCAGTTACACAAGACTACAAAGAGGAACAAACTATACAGTACACAGTCATGTATGACTTTGTGTATATGGCCTAAACCATAATATTTCACAATTTAAATATAAACCATAGTTTACAATATTAGTAGGATTATGGAAGTTAAAATACAGCAATACAAGATATCCTTGTAAAATCAATTGTGATACTGTGCCTTGGTATATTCACCAAAAAACAATGAGACAATTGTCAAGACTGACTAGATCTTAGCTAATGCTGGTTGTAGTATTTGTTAAAGGTAAGTCCATTTACAGTATGCCCTACGCCACCTCCTATTGTGTTGCATGTTTTTATTGACTTTAGCTTTGTGTGGAGGTAGGGATGTAACTGTATGAAAACTTAACCTCACGTTATAGTGACCAAAATGATCACGGTTTTCGATATTCTCACGGTATTAAAGTGTGTTCATTATGTTCAGAAAGCACTGAAATGGCACAAGCTGAAATAGTTTCAAAAAGTGTAACAGTGTTTATTATATTACAAAGATATAGGCTTGTAAAAACTATTGAAAACTGCCTACTGAAATACTGGCCTGCTGTAGGGGGTCCGGTAAGAACTTGAACCAGAGATGTCTAACTTTGAGATCCAGGAAGATTTATTTACAACTATAACATGAAGTAACTATAAAGCTACATGTGAAGTTGGATGTGGTTCTGAAATATAAGCAAATAATAATTTGACTTACTATGAACATTATTTACCAAAACTAAATGTTATAGCCACCATATAACGAGAAACAATACTAAGTATTACATTAACTTCTCTGTAATAATTAACATAAATGTAACATATTGCTCAGTAACACAAACTGAGAGTAAGCCACATCTATTACAGCACACATATTCATAACGGAGCAAACAGTGTAATACACCTTTTAATAGCTAAGGACGTGACTCCACAGCGCTTTACTGGCGATTGCACCTTGCTAGCAAATTGCCCAAACACAACCTGAATATCAACACTTGGCTGCACGAGTAATATTAAACAATCTGCGCGTCTATCAGCTATGCAGTAAGAAACAGCAACATTACATCTCTCTCTCTTTCTATCCCCAAATAACTGTCATGTTGTACCATGGGCTAAACTTCCACAGCAGTAGCAGAACACCTATTGAAGATAACGAGGCAGTAAAACCCATGGCAGTTTAGCAAGCTACAGAATAGTTTTAACTAGGCTTCTTGGCTCCACACATCACTTCAACAAGGAAAAGAAAAATGTCCGCTGCTACATTATGTCCATTCTCCTGTCTGAGCGCAGTGCGCCTGCGGGGCAACTTCAGGAACCTCGGATAAAGCAGGGAAGGATTAAACACAGGGTTTCCACACCATGGTAATCTACTGCAATAATAAGGATATTTTAAATGAAAGGGGTAATTATTACCGTCAACATTTTTACCGTGGTTTACTATTACATCATGATCAAGGTTTGTAAAAATATCTTCCCATTGGCCTTTTACTAGTTTTGACCTTTGTAATCTTCTGTAATTGAGAGACACTTCGCAAACCTCTGCTTCCTTTGTGGTCAAAGTAGAGCAACATTTCCTGTTTTTCTATCTACAACAGTCTTTATGTTAGAAGGACAGAAACAAATTTCTCAAACTACATGATATTGTAGAGTTGAAAATAAAAGGCAACACGGGCTTCTCAAAGATGGGCTTACATTTGTTTATTGTCATAGCAATAATTACATCTCAGAAGGATTTTTAATAACGTATTGATGTTAGGGTGCCACATACCACCTATTTTAATTTCAAGGTAATGAATTAGTCATTGAGCAATTTAATGAATACATGAATAAAAATAACCACATTTAAATTCCAATCCCGGATTCAGGAAGTCACATTCTACCGAATCATGCCTACTCTATTTATCCAACGTCATAAGCAGGGAAATGGATGATGGAAATCTCTGTGGAATGGTGTTATTGGATCTGCAAAAGGCATTTGATATGATGAATCATGACAGACTGATTGCCAAACTTGAGGCCGTAGGTGGAGGTCTTACCTACCAGGGAGGGAACAAAAGGTGGTCTCAGGGGGAGTGCTGTTTGACCCTCATGTAGTGAAATGCGGCATTCGTCAAGGAAGCATTCTAGGTCCATCCTTATTTTTATTTTTTTTTTTATTTTATTTATTTATTTGTTCATGTGAACTATTTCTGTACGCTGATGATTTGGCACTTCTAGTGTCTCATAAACCCCAATCTATTACATTACATGTAGCAGGGTGTTCAAATACTTATTTTCTTCACTGTAGATTTAAGACAATGTTAGGAAAGGGAACCTTTGCCTATATATGGGCAGTTCAGTGGAAAAAGTTAGATCGGCAAATTAAAGTCATTTCCATGCTGAACTCTTTCAAAAAGACAGTCGAGGCCTGGTTATTAGAGGGTTGTGGAATAGAACAAAAGGCAAATTACCGTTTTTAAGTAAAATGTTATATCATGTCAATGTTTATTACACACTCTGTAAGGGTCTTGTCTTGCCCTGATGTTGTGTTGAGGACCACAATTGAAATAAGTCCTGGACTTTATTGTTTTTATTCTTGATTGTATTGGATGTCTTTTCCTGTGTAAGGCATTCTTAATGCAATTAAATAAATCAAATCAATACATATACAGTGCTAATTTCTATGTTTAAACGAAGAGCTATCTCTTATTAAAAGAGGTATCACTCATGTTCATTATAATTTGCAAAGCTTTCTCATCTGACTTGTAAGAGACATACAGGTAAGTGCTTACATGAACATCCAAGCACGGTTAATAGGTCTAAGTGGCTCTGTTACTTAACAGCTCAATGTCTAGTGAGCTTTATTGTGCATTTGTTTGTCAGAAATATCATTGGAGTGGAAGTGTTTTGTGCATTCTGGAAATACTATATTGATGGTCAGAGTATTATAGTTGATATGTTTCAATGAATGCAATGTCAAGATCTATCCTTTATTATATACTGCTGAAACGTTTCATTGGGTCTTCTTTGCATTCATATGAGCTACTTGTTGTCTATTACCTTATGTAAATCTGTGCTTTTTTTCCTCTTTACCTATAGAATCATTAGATGAGTTGACCTCCATGGTGGTTAAGCTATTTGGAGAAGTGGAGAACAAGAACGTACCTATCCCAGAATTCCCTGAGCACCCCTTCCAGGAAGAACACCTCAAAGTGAGTATTACTTACCCTGCCAATGCTTCTCACACTTAACACTCTACACTCTTTACTGTAATGCATGGCCATAGTCAATATTTAATACGTTTTGTAACCCAGTTAGTTCATCTTGACTGGCTGTTCTCTATATGAAAAGACAGTGGGAAAATGTATTCAGGCACTACATCATGAAAATGTCATCACTCATCAAAATATGTTTTCTAAACTATGAGTCACCTAAGTAACACGTTTTTTTCTGGTCTTTGTGTTTTATCGCAGCAATTCTACAAAGTGGTGCCTATTAAAGACATCAGGAACCTGTATGTGACTTTCCCCATCCCAGACCTACAGAAGTACTACAAATCTAACCCAGGACATTATCTGGGACATCTGATTGGTCATGAAGGACCCGGAAGTTTGTTATCTGAGCTCAAATCTAAAGGTAGGACACAAAAATTGTTGAATTTAAATATTGTTTTAATTTTTTTTTTTTTTTAAATGACATTTACAGAACAAAATGCTGAATATGTACTATTTTATGATTTGATGTATTTAGTTTTAAAGACGTACTATTAAACTTATAAGATGTTCAATTTCCATTCTTATGTTACATTTAACATAAAATGACCATGATTATTTTTTTTGAAGGCTGGGTGAACACACTAGTGGGAGGGCAGAAAGAAGGAGCCAGAGGATTCATGTTCTTTATCATCAATGTGGACTTAACTGAGGAGGGCCTCTGTAAGTAGTACAGCCGACTCTACATTAACCGTAGCTCATTTACCATATGTTGTTGTGCTTTGCATGTGGTTGACATTATTTCTCTTTTGTTTAGATTTGTGTATGCATGACTAAATGAAATGTAGATACTGTTTAGTGAGTTTTGTTTTTTTAATATATATATTATAACTGCAGTGCACGTTGAGGACATCATCTTCCACATGTTCCAGTACATCCAGAAACTGCGTACTGAGGGACCACAGGCGTGGGTGTTTGAGGAGTGCAAGGTAATTAATGTTGTCTGTTCAGCGACATTTCAGACAGAGGGGCAGGACAAACTTGACCTACTTACAGTGCCTTGTGAAAGTATTCAGCCCCCTTGAACTTTTCAACCTTTTGACACATTTCAGGCTTCAAACATAAAGATATAAAAATTTTATTTTTTGTGAAGAATCACCAACAAGTGGGACACAATTGTGAAGTGGAACGAAATCTATTGGATATTTTAAACTTTTTTAGCAAATAAAAAACTGAAAAGTGGTGCGTGCAAAATTATTCGGCCCCTTTACTTTCAGTGCAGCAAACTCACTCCAGAAGTTCAGCGAGGATCTCTGAATGATCCAATGTTGTCCTAAATGACTGATGGTGATAAAAAGAATCCACCTTGTGTGTGTGATCAAGTCTCTGTATAAATGCACCTGCTCTGTGATAGTCTCAGGGTTCTGTTGAAAGCGCAGAGAGCATCATGAAGACCAAGGAACACACCAGGCAGGTCCGTAATACTGTTGTGGAGAAGTTTAAAGCCGGATTTGGATACAAAAAGATTTCCCAAGCTTTAAACATCCCAAGGAGCACTGTGCAAGCGATCATTTTGAAATGGAAGGAGTATCAGACCACTGCAAATCTACCAAGACCTGGCCGTCCCTCTAAACTTTCAGCTCAGACAAGGAGAAGACTGATCAGGGATGCAGCCAAGAGGCCCATGATCACTCTGGATGAACTGCAGAGAACTACAGCTGAGGTGGGAGAGTCTGTCCATAGGACAACAATCAGTCGTACACTGCACAAATCTGGCCTTTATGGAAGAGAGGCAAGAAGAAAGCCATTTCTCAAAGATATCCATAAAAAGTATCGTCTAAAGTTTGCCACAAGCCACGTGGGAGACACACCAAACATGTGGAAAAAGGTGCTCTGGTCAGATGAAACCAAAAAAACTTTTTGGCCACAATGCAAAAACGATATGTTTGGTAAAAGCAACACAGCTCATCACCCTCAACACACCATCCCCACTGTCAAACATGGTGGTGGCAAATCATGGTTTGGGCCTGCTTTTCTTCAGCAGGGACAGGGAAGATGGTTAAAATTGAGGGGAAGATGGATGCAAAAAGGACCATTCTGGATGAAAACCTGTTTTGCAAAAAGACCTGAAAAAGATTTATCTTCCAACAAGACAATGATCCCAAACATACAGCAAAATCCACAAAGGAATGGTTCACAAATAAACGTATCCAGGTGTTAGAAAAGTCAAAGTCCAGACCTGAATAATCGAGAATCTGTGAGAAGAGCTGAAAAATGTTGTTCCAAACGCTCTCCATCCAACCTCACTGAGCTCGAGCTGTTTTGCAAGGAAGAATGGGCAAGAATTCAGTTTTTTATTTGCTAAAAAAAGTTTTAAATATCACCACTTTTCAGTTTTTATTTGCTAAAAAAGTTTTAAATATCCAATAGATTTCGTTCCACTTCACAATTGTGTACCACTTGTTGGTGATTCTTCACAAAAAATAAAAATTTTATATCTTTATGTTTGAAGCCTGAAATGTGTCAAAAGGTTGAAAAGGTCAAGGGGGCCGAATACTTTCGCAAGGCACTGTATTTCTGGTTAGCGGAGAAACTAATAGAGCAGCACCGACTTTGATAGCAGAGACTGATGGGTTCAAATCTGCCAGCTATTTTCACCATCTTGTCTGCTTAAACATAGCCATGTCAAATGGATAGTATTATTTTTCTATACTACACTGTGACAGTTTGTTTTTACTAAAATTGTCTTTCCTAAAGGATTAGAATAACATGGAGATTAAGTTCCTATTTTTTAGAATCTAAAAAAAAATCTTTTTTTGTAACTCTTTATTTAAAGTATTTTTTACATGTTTACAGAAAATAACACAAAGCACACTGTGTCAGGTACAACAGTTAATTTTACATGATTCTGTGTGTTTTATGTCCACAAACATTAACAGTGATGCAGCATCCATTTCTTCTGATATAAAGAGTCAAGTTCTCCCATTTTCTGAGGAAGATTGCTCTTCTTGATCTTAGAGAAAAGTTACCCTTTCCATTGTAAAGCTTGATTATGTCTATCCACTGTTCTGGCTCTAAATGTCTGTTATATGTGCTGTGATTTCACTGGTTACATCTCTGGCTCTCTCTGTAGGATTTAAACAAAGTGGCCTTCAGGTTCAAGGACAAAGAGCGACCCCGTGGCTACACTTCCAAAGTGGCTGGTCTTGTACACGTAGGTCCCTTCTATATCTGCAAAGATTGTTTCCAGGGAGACACAATGCAGCTCTTTGCGTCTGTACCTGCTGTCGTCATCTGGCTGCCTGATCCTGCTGTTGACTCTGTATAGAGAGGATTTATATTTTGCAGAAGCACAGTCTGAGTTAAGCAATGCTTTTATATTTCCTACCCTTCCTGTATGACTGTCTCAGCAAGGTTCATTGACTTAACCCTTGTGTTGTCTTCCTGTCAAAATTGAAAATTATCACTTCTATTGATTTTTATCAATGTTTTTAACTTTTTCTTACATTTTTGTCCCTTTTTTTTCAACACTTCTTTTAATGTTTGTCACTTTTTTATGTTTAACATTATGTAACACTAACTTATTAACTTTACTTTTACAGTTATTTTTGGAATTTATAGATAAACTTCATTTATAGGAAATTATACCTTAGCAAAGCCGAATTTAGGAATTATTTAGACTAAAATTAAAGGAATGTATGTTAATGGATAATCAGACTGGAATATGTTACCTTTTACTCAATACAAGACCACTTCAATTCTTTTCTTCAAATGCTATAAAATTGAATAAGACACCCCAAAATTAACGAAAGTAGGGATTTGTACTTGCAAAAGAGCGTTGTGTGGAATCCATCATGTTTTTTGGGTAATTACAATTGGGTCGTTTAAAAAAAACATTGATATAGGAAAACGGGTCAATTTGACTTGAGGACAACATGAGGGTTAAGTACCTAATCGTCCCTGCTGCCATAATTACAGAATTTTTCTTGTGTGTCTCCTTGCCAGGTTTTGGCAGTGCAAATTTAAAAAGAAAAGTCACCCTCCCCAAGAAAAAAGCAATAAAGGCTTTTTACTGTCAGTCTACTCCAGTGGCAGTTGAAGACTTATTACTATTTTAGCCCTTTCCACAAATGTTTTACAGTTAGTAGTGCCACCTCAAGCAGTACGAGGCTAACAGCTGTTTGCTCTGTATGTTTCAGTACTACCCTCTTGAAGAGATTCTTGCAGCAGAGTACCTGTTGGAGGACTTCAGGCCTGATCTGATCGAGATGGTGCTGGATAAGCTGAGACCAGAGCACGTTAGGTCAGTGTGAGAACAATAGTCTCCGGTGATGCCATGTTATGTGTTACCTATATTATGTACAAAAACATAACAATTTCTTTATTGATTTCACTTTAACAAATACATGTGTTGCAAGCCTTATATACTGGTAATAATGTGTGTATTTGTACGCAACACGAAAGAAATAGCCCAGAAAGTCGGCTCTATCTTTATAACTGGTATCTGCGATACATAATTCGAGGATAATAATAGAGGATAAAAATTGGTCTGTCTGCTGTGACAGAGTGCTGTTGATCTTCTTTGATATTTGGATGAAACGGCTTTTCAATGTTCTGCCTTAAAAAGGGATGCCAGACAACTTCACACATTTGATTATGTCTGCAGCCTCAAAGGGTCAGTTAGTTCAGAAGATGGATATGTGTGCTCAGGAATACATTATCAAGTTTATGCTCTTTCAATTGGAAATGCTGGTATCCTCATAGGATTTAACATGAACAACTTGTCCAATATAAAATCGTTACTAACAAACTTGTTTTACATGCCTGTGTTATTAAGAGAGATTGGTCTACAAAATAGTATTTTGTGTTAAAGCACAGGTAGATAGCTTTATACTGTATGTTGATAAACCTAGTTGTTGGCAGCCACAATTAACTGTTTTGGACCTAAACACCACGTGATAAGCAAAGATAGCTAGATGATGACAGTAAACCATACAGTTGGACCTGCATTCTGTCTTTTGTGAAGATGCTGAAGAAGAGGTTCAGCCATTTCTATCTGAATGACCCTTTTAAAACAATTTTAACAATTTTTTTTATAGGAATACATGTTGTCATACAGGTGGACCATACCAAATAAGAGTCATATAGTGGGAATAGCAGTATTTTCTCTTTTGCAGCCCAACTTTAAGTCTGAATCTTACCCTATTGTAGCCTTAACTCTCAGAAATGTTATGGGATGCTACTTTTATTTCAAGTTAAGTGCAGACTTGTAATAAATCCATTCCTTAATGCTTACCATGGAGGAGATTGCATGCCCTCTTTGGCTGACCCTGACAGTTTGCATGCCAAACTCTTCCTCTACTCAAGTGGCTATTTAACCTTGGTGTTTTGCCAGCAATATTTCGAGTGTTTCCTTATGTCTGTGTATCAGTGCCATTCAAGCAGCCGTAAGTGAAGTTACAGCAAGTCAGGTTACATAATTAAAGTGCTAGAAAATAGAGGTGTAACGAGATCTGGAGATTTGAATCTGCTGAGACTTCTCGTCAAGGTAAAACTGTTCTTGCGATATGTAAATGTGCTGTATTTATATAGCGCTTTTCTAGTCTGAACGACTACTCAAAGCGCTTTTACATAGTACAGGAACCATTCACCATTCACACACATTCATACACTGTGGCCGAGGCTGCCGTACAAGGTGCCATCTGCTCATCAGATAAACATGCACACACATTCACACTCCGATGACACAGCATCGGGGGGCAACTCGGGGTTCAGTGTCTTGCCCAAGGACACTTCGACATGGCCGGGGATTGAACCACCAACCTTCCAATTGGCAGGCAACCGCTCTACCACTGAGCCACAGCCGCCGATATCAGTCACAAGAGCAGTCTGACCTGGTGGGTCTTATGATACATCTGGCTTTGAAGAAGAATCTGTCTTGGACCTCTTAATTAGCATAGAAGATCCCCTGCCTGGACGCCAAAGTTGACTCTTGAGTACACTTTTGCAGTGCGGTAGCGAAGTTGCAATAGTACATAACTGCCTGTAAAACCCAGCGTTAGAAGATTAGAGGGTACGGCTGCGTGGCATACACATGGACTGCAGCGTGCAGCTCAGTGTGGTGCTGACTTGCGCAGATCACTCTCCTTCTCTGTCTTTAAATGAGTCAGATGCAGAAAGCAAAACCTAACTTAACTTTTAATGATATTAAACAAAGAGAAATGTTCTCTCCTTGTCTTAAAATTGACCTACAAAGAGTAGCCTACTTTCTTGTTTACTGCTGCAATGAAACGCTTGGTTACTTTGTAACCTTAATTCTGAGTAAAAAGTATTTTTCCAGTCTTATTTCTAATTGAAGTTTTCTTTAAAGTAGCTTTAAAATCTTTTCTCAATCTTGTGAACCCAATCTCGTCTTGTGAGCTGTCTCTTGACACATCCCTACTAAAAACTCTATTCACTTATTACTGATACACTACTTGTTTTCATGTTGTCTTAGTTGTTTAACAAAACAGAAAGCTGCTGCCACTTTGTGATTGAATAAATGTTTAGGTACCAGTAAAACACACTCTAAATGCAGCACACAGTGTGTATAGGAATTCTAAACATAGCTCATCATCAGTTAGAGGCAGACAATGTGTCATTGGATCTCCACAACCTCAGACATTATCCAAATGTAAAAACCACTTGCATCTCATCTTGTGCAGTGCTTACAAATAGACAGATTTGTAATAGACTCTGGCAGAGAGATCTTTGTATACATTTAACATGACCTTTTTTTTACTCTTTCCTTTTCCAGAGTTGCAGTGGTGTCAAAGTCATTTGAGGGGCAAACCAACAAGACAGAAGAGTGGTATGGCACGCAGTACAAACAGGAGGCCATCTCTGAAGAGTCCATTGAGGTGAATCTTTGCAGTCATAGTGCATACTTGGAGTCTTTTTTTTTCTGCCATGTAATGTGTGTAAGACACTCTTTGCTTAATTTTCGCCTGTGTTTCAGAAATGGGCAGGTGCAGACCTCAACGGCAAGTTCAAATTGCCGATGAGAAACGAGTTCATCCCTACCAACTTTGAGATCTATCCCCTTGAGAAAGACTCTCCATCAGTCCCCACTTTAATCAAGGCAAGTTTTTTGCTGCACAACTCTATCAAAGTACAGAAAAGTAAGGTCACCATTAACACTAGGAAGGCCAGCATTCCAGTTACTCTTAAAACTCGCTGCCATAACAGCGTCAGCACTTGCAAATGTGCCATATCTTGAAGCAGTTAAGTCATTAATTTTTATCAATTTTTTTAAGCAATAAGTACAACTTGATAAAATAACTACTTAAAAGTCAGGTTATGGCCTTTAGGCTCTTTTATTACAAATCACAAACACACACATGCACACACAACCTGTGACTGCGCTCTACATGTTCCCGGTTATAGATACTTCTGAACCGTATTGGTTGTGCCGACACTAAAAAATATAAATATTTACCATTACTTAAGCTAGCGTTAGAAACTGCTACATTGGTTACGACTTACTAGGATGTGTAACGTTATTGCCTGACTGTTGAGGCACCTGTGACTTCAGTGTCTCAGGGCGGCAGCGCTGCGATGATCGGGGCAAGCTGGGCGCTCCTCGTCCTTAGATGAAGATTCCTCCCCTGATGAAAAAGACTGGGCAAGCTGGGCGCTCCTCGTCCTTAGATGAAGATTCCTCCCCTGATGAAAAAGACGAGCCATTGATCTGCCCATGATCCAAACTCGTGTCCATATCGAGTTTGCTTCAGCTTGTGATATGGCAGCTGTCTTGTCAAAAGACGTGTAAACAATACGACCAGCGACCAGCAGTGTTTTGAATGCTGAATACAGAAATGTACAGCGGGGGTAAAAATGATCCGCTGGCGTTTTTTAGGTATAAATGATCATATTTTAATGTTCTTTTTATGCCACACCCCCCATAACTCACTAGATGATTAATAAAACCATTTTAGGAAAAGTCACGAACTGAGAAATGAAAGGGTTTCATATTAAGTTACATGCATTTAAAAATGCCAGACGGATTTTACCCTTTGGCCTTTCTAGTGTTAATTACCCAGTAACTGCATTGGATGATCCTTGCTTAAGTTCACATTGTTAGAAATCTTTATTCTTTCATATGCTGATAAAATATTTTGATTGAGACATAAAACATTTAGTACTGTTGTAGCCATTATGTCAAGATCAGAGGAACTAAGCTAATAACAGGGTACATATTCTATTCTCTGAAGGAGGAGACGAAAAAAAAGCCACTCTGCCTTTTTATTGACAAAAGACTGTAGTGTCATCTGTTCAAATCAAAGTAACTTTGTTCAAAATTATGGGATTATTTAAATGCACACTGTCTACTTGTGGTGATGTGCTGATGAAATGTGCCGTCTCATTTCCAGGGACTGCTGACAATTATTGTACAGAATGGCCTTAAAAATGAATATGGAAATAAGAACTGCCTGTGTGTGGGTGTGGTGTTCTTTTTTCCAGGACACAGCTATGAGCAAGGTGTGGTTCAAGCAGGATGACAAGTTCTTCCTGCCCAAGGCATGCTTGAACTTTGAGTTCTTCAGGTGCGTAACTAACTGTGAACCATTGTAGTCCAGCTGGAACTATAGATAAAGGTTCTCACCAGTAAATCAACTTTTACGTTCAACTGGATGTCATCAATTCTTGTAGCAACTCTACAAAAACAAAATGGAGTAGGAGTAAAGCAAGTCTCCAAACTATCGTACAGCAACTCAGCTATGTTATAGCCAGAGGTGGGTAGAGTAGCCAAAAATTGTACTCAAGTAAAAGTACTGTTACTTCAGAATAATTTGACTAAAGTAAAAGTAGTCATCCAAATAATTACTTGAGTAAGAGTAAAAAAAGTACTTGATGAAAAAACTACTCAAGTAGTGAGTAACTGTTGAGTAACGTCTGATTTATTTCTTAACACAAGCATCAATCAGACAGACAAAAATACAAAATAATCATCTTTAGGCAAATTATAGTTCATCCAATCAATAAAATAAATTAAAATTAATTTAATTACAAAATAGCTTAAGTGAGAGACTTGTCACATCAAATTTGGATGGATACTGCATGTACAAAACATACTGTATGTAACCTGGTCTGCGTTGCCTTGGCGACGGTTGATTCTGACATCTTTGTTTTGCTACGACTGTAAAGCTAACCTGTCCCGCCGCTGAGATCGAGTATGGTCATGTGACTGCACAACGACGTTTGATTGGTGAAACACAGTCACGTGGTAGAGCCTTCAGCGGAAGACTCTCTCTCTCTGTCAAAATAAAACATTAAAATGAGACGTACGCTGGGGTAAAAACAATGACGCGCGTAGAATACCAAAGAGGTAAAAAGAAAAGTAACGAGCTCATTGTAGCCTGATGTAGCGGAGTAAGAGTACAGTTTCTTCTTCACTAATCTAGTACAAGTAAAAGTATAGTGATTTAAAACTACTCCCTTGAAGTACAATTTTTTTTCAAAAATTTACTCAAGTAAATGTAACTCGTTACTACCCACCTCTGGTAATGGCTATACATTTATTGCAAGCTGAACATGTGATCAGTAGTTATTTACTAACACAACTCTGGTCAGAGTAGTCGCAGTTTTGGCCATGGAGGATTCTATTTAAGAGCAATAGAAATACAAATAAGGAAACACTACGTAAACCTTTTAATTGAATGCAATTTTTACTGAAATTTGTGTTAGTTGCCCATTATCGGTTCTGTACTCGACATTCAGAACCTTAATATATAAGCGAACAACTGTTTGCTATGTAAAGATAGTCTGCAACTGAAACACTGCCAAACCCTTCGGTGTGGCACTTTAATTGCAGTCTATTATACTGTAATAATTTGGTTCATAGGTTGTAACAAGTCACCTGACAACCAAAACTGGAACATTTGTACTGTTACAACACTAATAACTACAGTTAATTGTATGTTGTTGTGTAGAGCTGTTATTTATGATACTTGTAGTACCTTCAGGTTCTACTAAGAGAAAAGGTAGAACCCAATGTGTCTACGCTTTGTTTCTTTGCTTTGTTTGACCACTGACGTTTTCTCTACAGCCCGTTTGCGTATGTGGACCCATTGCATTGTAACATGGCATATTTATACCTGGAGCTCCTCAAGGACTCCCTCAACGAGTATGCATATGCAGCCGAGCTAGCTGGCTTGAACTATGACCTCCAAAATACCGTCTATGGGATGTATGTAAGTATTCAAAATTTCTCCCCATCGCCCTCACGCTGCATCCCAGACCTTAGGTCCCCAAGCTTTATCATCCTCAGACTGGGCTACTGTGACTCAGCCAGGCCTGGGTTGACTGGTCATTTTAAGCCATCTATATGGCCAGACTAGAAGATTTTATCTAACAAGATGATACAGTAAATAATAAAAGGCTGGACATTTACAAAAAAGTACTGTATATGATAGTCAATTATCCATCTGTTATTGTCAAAACTTGTGGTAAACCCCACCCATGCAAAAAAAAAAAAAAAAAATCTTCCAACCCAGACCTGGCCAGTCTGGCATCTTCCTCTTTATTCTTTATCAGTCCTTTTCCCCTTTTTTCTCACCCGCCTTTCGCGAACCTCTTACGACTACTTATGGTAACTATTTTCTCACGTTGTCAGGCATACCAATCATTGTCATTTCTCACTTTTAGATGTGTTGTGGTTAAATGCACACCTGTATTTATCACATCAGGTGAAAGGCCATTCCACCCACCGCGTTGAATGTATGATTTAAAGGTTGATCTGGTAGTGGCACAAGTCTTCCATAGAACCTAGTTGTCTGACAGTTTTTACGGGACAGAAAGCTGGTCGTGAGGCTGCATATACATACTCTTCTTCTCATACTTGCCTTGTCTTTCTTTTTTGACAACCCCTCATTGCCAACAAACATGTATTTTTGTTCTTTTTTTCCTTCCATTAGTCGCTACCTATACGCAGATCCCCTGCACTGCAACATGACCTACTTGTTACTCATGTTACTGAAGGACGATTTAAAAGAGTATACATATGCAGCCCGCCTGGCCGGGCTGGTGTATGGCCTAGCCTCGGGGATGAATGCCATCCTCGTGAGTAAGCCGTTTGAAGTCTGGAGGGAAATAAAGGCTTTGACAGGGTGTGGAAATGGCTTGGTTTTCCACGCTCAGTTTGATTGACTGATTACGTGAAGTGCTGTGTGTCCTGTTAATCCAACCTTAAGGACTATCTGCTTGCCACTGCATTCCCTGCAAACACCAACTTAATGTCATTTTATTATAGGATAACTGAATACAGTCCCCTTGAAATGTCATCCGCTATTATGTTTTTTTTCTACTTACGTTAAGATTTCATTTTTAAATACCTTGACACCTCAGTCTTTGCTAGAAAACTTTCATTTCTAAGATTAGTGTTTTTGAAATTAATAAAATAGGTTTTCATTTTAGGCCCCTGTGGCATTAAAACTCACAAATTTAAAATGTGCATACTTTTAAGTGTACACTGAATCCAGGCTGTTTCAGTCAAGGGTGGATGACTGTTATTACAGATTCACTTCCAAAATTCTTTCAGGATAATATATTCCGACAGCATATGTGTCTGAAAGTAGGAGAAATAGACTGGATGGCAAGATTTTACCTACTTGTCATACTTATTGTTTGCTCTTTTGGCTGCCATTCTCTCACTTTTAATGTTTCACAGTTGAAAAGGTGTCTTGTTGCAAGATGCCAGGAATAAAGCCAAATGATGCAAATTCTCTGACATATTTAAGGACACAATTCTGCTGATTCAAGTGCACAAAGGACATTGAAGTGGATCTGTATCCAGAAAGTTTAATGGACATAGCAAGTGACTTGCTCAATCAGGCACCTCTTTGTTTCCCTAATTTATGAATACAGTTTTCTCAGTGGTGTGTATGTGTTTCAGGGATTGTTGTATAGCAAAGTAACAACTTACCCATGAATGAAACTGGTTTGTGGGGGTGGTGTGTTGCTCTTTTCTTTTTCAAGCTTTTCTAACTCCTGCACTAACACTTTGCACCCTTTGTCACATGACCTAGTAGTACTATGCATTCATTAGCTTCCTCTCATCAGTGATTGTGGTGTGTCCTTAGAGACAGCTATCTTTTTAGTCGTGTAAAGGGATGTATGAAATTGATTAGAGTCAGCAGTATTGGTGTGGCTGGCCGGATGTTTGTCAAGGTTAATGATGTTTGGAGAGATTACTTTGAACATGTGTCACTGCAGAGACCAAGCGACAGGCAGGGGGGAGGAATGGGATGAGTCTGAGAGCGTAGCCATGTAGCTGAAAGTTTTGCTGAATCATGAAGGGCCCTAAGGGGCAGATGACATTGCAAAAGTAGAGGCTTTAAATAACCTTGACTGTTCTTTTCCATTTTTAAAATGCTAATTTGTATAGAAAAAATTGTCTGCTCTGACTCCCTAAGAGACAAAAGTGAAATATGTTTGCACTGCAGTAGATGGTAAAGTGGTGCTTCTTAATATAGATCAACCTTTTTGTTACCTTTTCCTAACAATCATTTTGCCAGCCAATAAATGCACATATAAATTAATAAATAAATAAATACCGGTAGGTCAAAGCCTTCAAATCAGGTTTTGACCTACCTGGTAGATTGTGCTCCCATTTACAGAGGCCTAGTTCTCAAGGCACCGTTAAGGGTGTTTGATTCTGACCTGTGGCCCTTTGCTGCATGTCGCGTTCTCGCTCTCTCTCTCTCTCTCTCTCTCTCTCTCGCTCTCTCTCTCTCCCCTTTCATGTGTAAAGCTGTTCTAATCTAATAAAAGGCCTAAAATACCACTGAAAAAAAACTTCAAATCAACAAACAAAACCAGTTTCAGGCTGACCTTATCTTTCATGTACCATCTGTCCTCTATCACTGTCTCCTGCAGCTGTCGGTTAAAGGTTACAGTGACAAACAGCACATCCTGCTGAAGAAGATCATTGAGAAGATGGCCACATTTGAGATAGATGAGAAGCGCTTTGATATCATCAAAGAAGCGGTAAGCTCTGACTGCAACTCCATCATCAGTACAAAGTTATGAGTCATATTCAGTATCTATCTAATCTATTGTTACTGTGCCTTACAACATAAGGGCATTTAAGTAACAACAGTAGTCGTTTAAATATGCCACAGTAGTTACTTTAGACATATTTTGTCTTTTTTTTAAATATTGTTCATAATGTTGACCTTGAACTGACTTCTTTTTCTCCCTGAAGTACATGAGGTCTTTGAATAACTTCAGAGCCGAGCAGCCTCACCAGCACGCCATGTACTACCTCCGTCTACTAATGACCGAGGTTGCTTGGACCAAAGACGAGCTCAAAGAGGCTTTGGAGGGTGAGAATGGATCCTCTTTATCTCTCTTTACTTCTGTCTTAAAGTCCCAGCTCTTGTGCGTATTAGTCCCTTTTCTACTGGGGGCCAAACTGAGTTGACTGAAATGCAGAACAAATATATAGTCAAGCCTCTTTTCAGGCCAGAACTGAGCATGTGAAGCTTCTAGCTGGCGCTATGTAGCTGGTTGTATGAGGTTGAATAACTTAGTGCCTGTAGGGACAAATGTATAACTGAAATTTCACCATTTCTCAGTTTCATAAACTTGAATTCCTGTGCTAATGTGTTTGTTAGGCTTACAGTTGATAGAGGGCTACTCTTTACCTCCTCACATTTGATCATTTCTTCTCTCCTCCTTAAATCCTCATTTGAATGCCAATGCTGTTCAGCAGATGCCTCCCTAGCTGCAGTCTTTACTCTCCACAGTGCCAGTCTGAAACCTGAAGGGCAAATTGCTATATTTTTACCATGGAGCTTGACGTTACACAGACTATCCTCAAATTCATATGAGACGCAATTAACCTGCAGGGTCAAAGCCTGCAGCCCTGTCACCGGGGGAGTGTTTCCTCTAGAATTTGTTTTCAGCGTTTAATGAAAACAGCGTGTAGTTTTTCTTTTTAGAATCTCACATTACTTTCAGTCTCTATGACCACTACGGTCAGAAGCATTGTGCCAAAATATGAACAATGACGTCGCTGTCAATGGGCTTATCTGCTAATGTTAGCTACCGACTGTTACCTTGAAACCATCCAGCAAATAGACAGTACCGTAGGAAGGTTACCAGAAACTCGTGATTTTACGTCGGCGCTTATTTTACACACAGTTTAACAACAAAACAAAATGCTGAGTGAACATTACTAGCTACGTTTTTCATATTGCACCCCCAATAACCTGGAAAACTGTTTCTAAAACAGTAGCTAACTAGCTAATACAGCATGTCGGAGGAATACAGCGTCTCCTGCAACGGGGAGGCAGAGGGACCACAGTGTTCGCTAACGTTAGCTTCTTGTCTTATCAGGGGTCTGACAAACAGTAAATTCATCAAATTCAGTGTCCACAATGCTATTTACAATAAACTAGATCTCATATTTCACGGGACCCGCGAGAGTGCGGCTTTCATGCCGCGGTTTTTGTTGTGCGGTTTTTGTTTCGTTTGTCACTTTGCCCAAGATTGAGTGATAAGTAGTAATCTCCACTTTTTTAGTGGTTGCCATGACTTCACGAGTGATGACGTCCTGTCACAGTTCCAGTTGCTCGGGGAGAGAGAGTGATAACAGTTCGCTTGAGTTCAGTAGAGCAGACGGCTCTGCAGAGTCGTGTAATTATGACTTTGTGACCTTTCATAAACAGCTGAAGGAGCGGCGATGTACATAGCGGAAACCCTGTTGTGCGTCTACCAAGGCGGCAGAAATTTTATTGTGGCGGGCCGCCATCAACATAGAGGAAACACTGCCGGGCCTCCGATTATGTGTCCCCTTATCGGTGTCCTTAACCTCCTGCTCTCCCCTGTATGGAGTCTATGAGACACTTTCAGTCTCTTATGTGTGGGTTTGTATGTTTCTGTGGACACACAATCATTAACATAAATTGTGTGTCCCTGTAGAAGCTTATCCTTGAATTTAGGTCAGACGTTGCTTGAATTCAGATTGGCCACATTAAGACCGCCTTGATTTTTGTACAGGTGTGTCTGTGTTTTACAGGGCTTGCTTGTTTGTCTAACGTGTGACCGTTGTTTGTCTTGTTTGTGACTGGAATGCTGTGCAATTAAAAAAAAAAAAAAAAATATATATATATATATATATATATATATATATATATATATATATATATATATATATATATATATATATATATATATATATATATATATATATATATATATATATATATATATACATACATACATACATACATACATACACACACAGGTTATGCTTATGTTTTTCTTTCCTTATTCAGTCTCGGGAAATAGTTTTTGATTGCTGTTGTCTGTGATCTGTATTCCAGATGTAACTCTCTCACGCCTCAAGGCCTTCATACCTCAGCTATTGTCACGTCTACATATTGAAGCCCTTCTCCATGGCAACATCACCAAGGAGGTTTGTCAATGTGTTTTTACTGCCCGAGTACTGAAGCTCTACGTTCTGCCTTTTTCTCACTGAATGCATCACAGATATGCAGGTATCACAGATGATTTTTGTCAAAAACCTCTTATAAGATTCTGAGGTCAAGTCTTATTTTATATGAGGTCTCTGCTTCTCACAGCACCCGCCTTACTGCTTGTAATGATGACTGTGTTACAGTCTGGTGGAGAGAGAATTAGACTCCCCAGTGGGAGCAATGACCCATTTTAGTTGTCAAAGGCCTGCTCCTATCAAGCCAGAGAAGGAACTGACCAAGTAGTTTGGCAAATAAGCCATGTAATGTGAGGCTGTGTGGTGGATGAAAAATTAGGTAGTCTTGTTTTGATGGGAAATTTGTACTTAATGTTAGACAAGCAGGCCAATTATTCAATTAGATGACTGGAAAACATTCCCATAAAAAAAAAGATAAAAAAAAAAAGAAAGCTGTTGGCAATGTATCTGTAGTTTGTTTTTGCAAGACAGCTAAATCTATTACCATGCATACATGTCCCTCTCCCCTCACATTTAATTAAGGAAACTTTGTTCCACAAGCACAACTTCAGATAATATGAGTCTGACCCAGAAAATCTGTTAGCTTAAGTCCATCCCATGTAAATGCTCCACATTTTTAGCTGTTTAACATTGTCCTAAATGTTTCAAGCAATCAAACCCAGATATTTCTATGATTCAATTAATGACACATTTGGTTGCCTGTCAATACTGTCATAAAACGTTTGACCCCTCTAGCTGCTCTAACTTCGTGCAAAACACGGAAAATGCCCAGTAACACCAGCTGATATGTCAGAGAGTAATTGTAAATCATACAATGCCACAGAAATATACTTCATAACATTAATAAATTTTTCTGCCACACAGCATAATTTTTTTTGTAAGTACATGCTACTTTGCAACACCTTAATACTGTAGAGACCTAATTTATGAATACATTTCAATACTACAGTGTGCTAAGTGGCTCATGCTAATACTTTGTATTTAAACCGTAAGGAAATATTTTTAATCTTCAACACACTGATAGTCATTTGTAGTATGATTGTTTTGACCATTGTCAGCCCTGGGCTAAAAAACCTTCAGTTGGAATGAGAGTGGACAACAGCCAGCCCAGTGTTGGGTAATAACGCTAACAGCAATAACAGAAAGTTAAGTGATCCGTTGGGGTACACACCATATCAGAACCTATCAGGCCTCCGGTCCCCCCTAGTTGCCGTCTGCTCCCATTGGTTGTTTAGCAATGAAGACTTCAAGACATCACCAAAAGTCTGTGTTTCAATTGAGATACCCCTATGGTGACCTAGTGGCAGAAAATTGCATACTTTATGTTTAACACTTTCTGATGGATGGATGGATGGATAGATACAGTGCCTTGCGAAAGTATTCGGCCCCCTTGAACTTTTCAACCTTTTGACACATTTCAGGCTTCAAACATAAAGATATCCAATTTTTATTTTTTGTGAAGAATCACCAACAAGTGGGACACAATTGTGAAGTGGAACGAAATCTATTGGATATTTTAAACTTTTTTCGCAAATAAAAAATTGAAAGGTGGTGCGTGCAAAATTATTCGGCCTCTTTACTTTCAGTGCAGCAAACTCACTCCAGAAGTTCAGCGAGGATCTCTGAATGATCCAATGTTGTCCTAAATGACTGATGGTGATAAAAAGAATCCACCTGTGTGTGATCAAGTCTCTGTATAAATGCACCTGCTCTGTGATAGTCTCAGGGTTCTGTTGAAAGCGTAGAGAGCATCATGAAGACCAAGGAACACACCAGGCAGGTCCGTAATACTGTTGTGGAGAAGTTTAAAGCCGGATTTGGATACAAAAAGATTTCCCAAGCTTTAAACATCCCAAGGAGCACTGTGCAAGCGATCATTTTGAAATGGAAGGAGTATCAGACCACTGCAAATCTACCAAGACCTGGCCGTCCCTCTAAACTTTCAGCTCAGACATGGAGAAGACTGATCAGAGATGCAGCCACAATGCAAAACGATATGTTTGGCGTAAAAGCAACACAGCTCATCACCCACAACACACCATCCCCACTGTCAAACATGGTGGTGGCAGCATCATGGTTTGGACCTGCTTTTCTTCAGCAGGGACAGGGAAGATGGTTAAAATTGAGGGGAAGATGGATGCAGCCAAATACAGGACCATTCTGGATGAAAACCTGTTGGAGTCTGCAAAAAGACCTGAAACTGGGACGGAGATTTATCTTCCAACAAGACAATGATCCCAAACATACAGCAAAATCTACAAAGGAATGGTTCACAAATAAACGTATCCTGGTGTTAGAATGGCCAAGTCAAAGTCCAGACCTGAATCCAATCGAGAATCTGTGGAAAGAGCTGAAAACTGCTGTTCACACAAACGCTCTCCATCCAACCTCACTGAGCTCGAGTTGTTTTGCAAGGAAGAATGGGCAAGAATGTCAGTCTCTCGATGTGCAAAACTGATAGACATACCCCAAGCGACTTGCAGCTGTAATTGCAGCAAAAGGTGGCTCTACAAAAGTATTAACGCAAGAGGGCCAAATAATTTTGCACGCACCACTTTTCAGTTTATTTGCTAAAAAGTTTCAAAAATCCAATAGATTTCGTTCCACTTCACAATTGTGTCCCACTTGTTGGTGATTCTTCACAAAAAATAAATTTTTTGTATCTTTATGTTTGAAGCCTGAAATGTGTCAAAAGGTTGAAAAGTTCAAGGGGGCCGAATACTTTCGCAAGGCACTGTATCTCTGTCATTTTAAAAAGGCTGTTATCTGTATGTGTATGTAAACCCCCACATTTTAAACCCCTAGCGATTTTGGTCTTATCTATGAAGTTGTGTGATATATCTTCTAGTGAGACATCCAACTTCTAACTTACAGAATGTAACTATTTTTAAACTATTTTCTGCTGACGGTTAAAAGCAAATGCTAAAAGTGTCCACAGTGAGATCTGTAGATTGTCTTGAGTAAGCAGTACATTGTTTCTGGAAACATACTTTGCTGTGGACTATTTTGATGCTTCAAAAGCTAAATTCTGTTCATTGTTTCTCCGTATAAGTGTAGCAACAGAAGTATCCTAAACTTTGCAAAAAGAATGTCCAAACCATCTGCATAGCAAGTTAATGAAGGGGGGGAAACCTTGAATATGGAACATCAAGCTAACCTCACTGTAGTATTTAGCTGTAGGCTGAGAGAGCAAAGATGTTCCCATGTGAGTACAATCCGTTAGTGATTAAATCAACAAATTGAGGATGGAAAAGGTCCAATAATTCTTGGATTCAGCTTTAATTCTGGTCTCAGCTAATGCAGTTTTTTGGGAAACGTCAGAAGCAATTCTGGGTAATGTACATACATAGAAAGTCACTGACTGAAATAGCAGCCCTGTTAAAGAGGTATGTGCATAATGGAAAGTTAAATTACAAATTCTTCAATTGGAAAATATCATTTACTATTTAGCTATGATGATTAGCTCTTACAGTAAAATTGCCCTTTAAAAATGCTGTCTTTGTGACTAAAGTACTTTCCTTTGCCTCCCTGTTCTTTCTCTAGTCTGCTCTTGGCATGATGCAAATGGTGGAGGACACGCTCATTGAGCATGCTCACACAAAGCCCCTCCTGCCGAGCCAACTGATACGCTACAGAGAGGTGCAGGTTCCAGACGGTAGGGCCAGTACTCCCCCACATCCCATACACACACCGGTAAAGCACTCTTAATCATAATTTGCCAGTCATGGATGTCTCCAAGGCGACCATGCAAAAGACTCCCCACCCAGCGCTTTCTCCCTCGTCATCAGTGACGCTGTCTTGCGTTTGTGAAGACTTGATTAAATTCAACATCCCTCATTTCCCTCTGAAGAACATATAGTCACTGACTGGAAAAGGACGTCATCGGGCAAAATGTGTACACACACACCTTCCCCTCAGCTCAAAGATGAATGCACACACGCCAAGCAAAGCACCTGTGCTTGCTTTCTGATTACATTAGGAAAGTCGAGCAGTGTGGAGAGGAAAACCAGAGCTGTGCGTGGCCACCTGGACACATCCTGTGTCTCATCAAGGGTATTTCCACGCTTTGCTCCAGACTGCCAGTCAGACAAAGAGCAGAAGTGCAGGAAAAGGACCTAACAGATGTAAACATAAAGTTGGATTATGAAATGACGGACTGGCTGACAGTCTATCCAAGAAACGCATTATTACACTCAGAGTTGAAAGCTTTGGAGCCAAACGTTCCAATTAATCTGTCCAGTTATACGTTCATTTTTGTTGAAGTCACCACGTGATCCAAATGTAGTCAGAAAGAAAGCCCAATGGCCACAATTTAAACACAATTTTGAAGCATGCTGTAACTACTAATTTGACCAACAGGTTTTTTGTTACAAGGACACAAAAAATGATTGATTTGGGCATTTAAAGTAGTAGGTTGTTTCCCCTCTTAGTGTGCACTTTTTACTTCTTTTGAGTTGACTGAAAGTCTGGCCCTGTGTTGTTTAACTTTGGCCAAACAAAACACACAATGCCTGACATTTTCACACTTCACATCAGTGTTTTGGGCTCTGATTGGTTGTTTTCCCTATGCCATTAGGAGCCCCAGGAGGAGGCAGGGGAATGTGAATTTGTTTTTGTAGTTCTGTTGAGATATAGTGACAGTTTGAACAAATATGAAGTTTTTAGAAAGTTACCAACTGAAGCTGTGTTCAAAGAGCTTATCTTTCCAAACTGTTTTAGTGTTGCTTATTTAAATTTTCTTTTTAAGTAAAACTTTTAACATGTTGAGAAAGAAGGGGAAATGTCGAGGACTGTGGTATGACACTCCCCGAATGCAGAGCCAAAGTGCTCCGTCAGCATGTACATAAAGGCACCTGCACTACCCAGCTTCAACTCGTCCTCTATTCAAAGGGAGTTTGATCACAATAACTCACACTTAACCCTACAGGAGGAGACATCCATTTTTGCATAGGGGAAAGCCCTATGCAAAAATGGATGGCTCCTCTGTGTGTAGTTCTAAGGAAAATTTAAAGTACAGATGAAAGGAAAGAGGAGACGAAAAAGTCCAATGTTGGCATTCAGCAGAATGTCTCCGCCTTTCTGGACAGTGTCACTACTGTCCTCTGTCTGAACTTTCCTGCTTCACTCCTCTATGCCTTGAGCAAAGTGTTCTGGCATGACTGCATATCTCCAATTGGAAAAAGCTCATCGGTTTTTGCCGACATGACTTGTGTTGCTTAAGGCAACACTGAATACGGATCACCATTTGGATTTTATATATACAGTGTATATATGTAGCTAGGCTGATGAAATTATTTCCCATGTATATGAGAGTTCATTCATCACAGGGGATTGTGGGTTAATGAAAAGGCTAGTTGTGGCTAAGTCACTATATTACATTGAAGTATAGTTCTCAACATATCCCTGCACGGCCTAGTCACGTTTTTGACAGAATTATCTAGACGTTGTGTCAATCTGATCTGCACTGACATACCAGAAAGAAATTTAAGATGCTCATCATATTCTGTCTTCCTACCTATTCCATAATCTGTTTTCTTTTAAAAAAAACAGGAGCAGTACGACAATATGTAATGAATTACTACTTAATACAAACAACTCTTTACTTCATCACTGCCCGTATCTGATATATACAGATATACAAAATGCATACTTATCCTCCCCTCCCCCGTCAATAATGCATTCCCAAATGAATGGGTTTACTTGGTATGATTACAGTACTGAAAAGAATAAACATTGCTCTGTTCCTCTCAGGTGGCTGGTATGTTTACCAGCAGAGGAACGAGGTGCACAACAATTGCGGCATTGAGATCTACTATCAGACAGACATGCAGAACACCCACGATAACATGCTGTTGGAGTTGTTCTGTCAGATCATCTCTGAGCCCTGCTTCAACACACTGAGAACCAAAGAACAGCTGGGTAAGCCCACAGAAAGGGATGTAAAACATATCGTCTGCGGCAGTTAACATTAAAAAAAAGTGTTTGCAAAGACGAGAATAAAACGATGGAAGTTGTTAATTTTTGCTGCCAGGTTATGAATATTTATACAGGCATTTTCTTTGAGGATTATGCAGCCTTAATCTGCATTTTGTAATTAGATGCCTACTATGTAAAGACCAGAAACTAGAGTGAAGTTTCTAAAGTGCTGTGAACCATGATGATGTTTAATAACTTAGAGAATGAATGGATTGAACCACTTTTTTAGGAACTAGTGCTGTAACTTTAGTGCCAGACCTCAAGTTAAATACAGAGACAATGATGAGGACGCTTCACCAAATCCTTACTGTAAAATGTTTTGAACCCTGAGAGTTAAATGGCAGTTTTCTCTGCACAAGCTAAAGTACCCTGTCTGTCCTCCTGTCCTCTCCACTCCCCAGGCTACATTGTGTTCAGTGGACCCCGGCGGGCTAACGGAGTGCAAGGCCTGCGCTTCATCATCCAGTCGGAAAAGGCGCCCCACTACCTGGAGAGCCGCGTGGAGGCTTTTCTCTGCACCATGGAGAAGGCTGTGGAGGAAATGAGCGAGGAAGCCTTCCAGAAACACATCCAGGCCCTGGCCATCCGCCGCCTGGACAAGCCTAAGAAGCTGTCAGCCGAGTGTGCCAAGTACTGGGGAGAGATCATCTCTCAGCAGTATAATTTTGATAGAGGTGAGACCTTCCAGCTGTCCTTCACTCAAAGCGAAATTGTAATCATGTTTTTAGGTTTGGACCAAATGTGCCCTTTCTAAGTATATGGAAATATATTTTTTTTAATTCTTTTTGATCTAGATGTATAAAGGGCTTGTTATGTAGAAAGTCAACTACGGGTTCTTGAGAATTATTAATGTTTTGGTCAGTCCCAGAGGTGAGCCAGATGTTGCTTAGAGCTGCACCCATTTTGGATCGATTCAACCCTGAAATAATCTGCAGCAGTCGCATACCTCTCTTGCTGCGCTATCCGGAGAGCTATTATGGATTGTAATGGGCCTGATTCACTGGTAATCTGCCTAAAGCTCTGAGTGATGGCAATACTGAGAGTCTGCCAAGGGAGCGGTGGTGATTACTGATACTAGCGATGTTCGAGGTGGGTCGGAGGGTTGGGAGGGAGAGGGCAGCTAACACGCTCAAAGCCAAGGGCACAGCAAAACGTACTACACACACCATCAGTCACCGCTTACAGTCTGCTTCCACTGTGAGAGAGAGCTGCTGTTAGATAATTGTTTCCCTTTGATTAATTCAGCAATCATTTTGTATAAAAGGATTCTTATTTAACATAGTTGGGTTCCATGTTACCAGAATGCTTTGGTTTACCATCAAACTGTTCAAAAAACAATAGGCAAAAATTAATATTGTGAAGTTATACTTGGCAGCTCAAGTCTCAAATATCAGTTTTCCACAAGCAATTAAACAAACTACCATGTAACGTATTACCTTGTGCTTTCAGTGGCATTATTATGCAGCACTAGTCATTTAGACCAAAAATAAAGCTGACCAACTCACTGACACAAACTGTTTTTGCTGTTGTGTTGCAGATAACACCGAAGTGTCCTATCTGAAGACTCTAAGTAAAGAAAACATAATGCACTTCTACAGAGTAAGTAGTACAACTTTATGTCATACAATGTCTCTTCCCTTGACTACATTGGACAGACATCAGAACTGTCAACTGGGGGTCTGTTTGCTTCAGGTTCAAACCAATATTGGCTTTCTAAGGCAACTGCTGGTCATTTAACATTAAAAACTGGTATTGTATTTAATATTGAAAAATAATATATACATATATTTATGTTATGAGCTATCAAGGCTCTCTATAGAGACATAGCATGATGAAATAGTTGGCTGAGAATCACTTTAGGTTAATGGCTATATATAATTTAATAGTCTATATAATTTTTGTTCCACTTCCAGGATTGCTCCAGATGCATGTATTTTCCGTTTCCTTCTGCTTTCTTTGTGTTGGAATTTTGTTAACTGCTTCTCAGACCTCTGCATTGGAAGTCCAGACAGCTAGCTAGACTCTGTCCAATCTCAGTTTTCTCTCGCACGACTATTTTGCAGCAGCTCTGTGCGGAGTTTAGTGCCCTCCCATGATCATTGTGATTGGTTTAAAGAAATGCCATTAAACCAGAGCACGTTTTCGTCCCATCTCCCAATGCTATGTGGAGTAGCCAGACTCTCCTCCAGTGAGCTTTGAAAGAGGGTCTGGTAAAGCGAGACTAATTACATTCGGAGGTCAGATATTCAAATCCTCACATGTAATTAGCTGATGTTAAAACCATAAACACCAAATAAATCTTAGCTTTGAGAATTGTATCTTATCTTTTATTATGACAATAACAACATAATGTCTCTAAAATTACTCCCTTGGTGCATTTACTCCTCCAGCCAATTTTATTTGAATAGCCTTAAATTATAAAGATCATTTGACTTTAATTGTGGTACTTTGGCTGTGTTTAATTCTGTATTGACACCAGAGATGTCTAAATTACAACAATAACCCTACATTTTTTGAGTCATGAAATATTTACAAGGTCTATCAATCATTTTAAAGGCGTTTTTCCTAAGAGAAACTTTGCACTGACACAGTCCATTGTTAATATCTGTTGCCTTTTGGTTTTAATGGTTTAGGTTAGGGTTAAGCCATTGTACGTTTTAACATCACCTTAGTTTAAAAATACTCATCAAATGATCTGACAAATGATGTGTTCAGTGTTGGACAGAACAGTATTTGGTAAGTGTGATTATTTATTAAACACATGGACTAATTTCCATAGGCCTCTGTGTTTTATCATTTGAGGTTCAAAGTTCATTCTGAAAACTGTCCACCCACCAGGTCCATTTAGTTGCTGTTTTGGAGCGTTTGATCATATCACACTGGAGTTTGCCCCGTTGTCATGGAAGTTCAAACTCAACCATTCCATTACAGCTGTGCAAGTCCCCCGGCTCCAAATATAATTGAACTAGAAGGCCACTTGGAGACTCGCAGACCTCCGTCAAGGCCTCGCCCTACCTCGCAATGTTACTGAAAGTGAAAATAAATGTGTATCCGCCTCCTGATTTGGATCTGCTCTAAAATTAAATGGCTCCTTCTTTGGCCCATGCTACACCCTTCCAAGTTTAATAGAAATTGGGCCAGTAGTTTTTTGGTAATCCTGCTAAGAGACAACAAACCAAACCGAAAACACAACCTCCTTGGCGGAGGTAATGAACATAAATTAGCACCTGAAGTCTGCTGAGGCAGTCTTCATCTCAGGGTACCGTATTATTGAAATCAGTCTGCCCTCCCAGCGTTTATCTCCTCCTGCCTACTGCTTCTATTCATAGCTGGAGGTGACACTGACACAGGACTAGGGCTGGGTACAGGTTCCTCAACAATACTTTTCTCAGACCTATTTGTTAAAATCCATTTTAACAGAGAAGTTACCACATTACAGTACAAATTAAAATGTAATTTTTCAGCTCCTTTATACCAATGTGACGAATATTGTAGTCCAGTCTTTAAAAAATACCACAGCACACACACGTGAGCCCCGTCTCTGTGCTTTTTAAAGATAAGGCCAATCACCAGCATCAATAGATGTTGATACAAGTATGCTGCATGCTTATTGGCTCACTGACCCTAATGAGATTTAATGCTTAGGTATTAAAATTTGGTATTGAATGACTAGGCGTTTTTTCAAAACTCGATACTATGGAGGCAATTTGGTTGATGCTTAATCCAAGTTTGGTTCCCCCCCGCTGACAGCATATCAGCTACCTTAATGACAGCCAGCCAGCCAGCCTGTTTTGGGGGGGGGGGGGGATAAAGGGCCAAAGACACATAGGGGCTGAAAGAATTGACGTTATCTCAGCCAAGCAGAAGCCATTACAGGCCCCATGCACAATAAACCTAATGCATTTCTAATGTCATATAAGCTGCTATCGCAGAGCATTTTCTTTTTCTTTCGTGGTTGTGCGGTGGCCAGAGTTGATGCTGTCTGGCTGCAAAGGAGCCACATTTTCAGTCTAATATAATCCCCCAGCCAGAGACGGGGACGAGACCAGACTGTGTAGCTAAATGTTCACGGGGCTGTCACAACTGCTCCCAGACTTGCTGTGAAAAACACTGAGTCATCCAGGCCACATCGAGTCTCTTCAAGCGCTTTTCATTTGGTGATGAGTCATTGCAATATTGGATGTGTTTTTATACCCCCCAAAATAAATATATATATTTGGGCATTTCAATCATAATAACATTCTAAATTTGGTAGTAATGATGCTTTTTGTCATGAAAAACGAGTCACCCAGCAACAATGTTCCCTGCGTCATCCCACCTGTCTGTTCTATGTCGCCGCAGGACCGGCTGACTGTCGAAGCCCCGAAGAGACACAAGGTGTCCGTGCACGTCCTGTCCAGAGAGATGGACTCCTGTGAGTATCTGTAGTTCACGTGTTGGTTTCACGGTCTTCATCTAGACGCCCAGTGGGTTTGGGTTGACCTGTGCGTTATTGTTTGTGTTCACCAGGTCCGATAGTGGGAGAGTTCCCTGCCCAGAATGATGTCAACTTGGCCCCTGCTCCTTCCCTGCCACAGGTAAGAGATCATGTTCTCTTTATTTATGTTATATAATAATAACCGTGTTATTCTGTAGACCCACATAAAGGCCCAAACCAACGATGTATCCTACTAACAAGTCTGTGAAGCCAAATCCTGACTTGTCTTATTCCCCCTCTGTCATGGAGCTCCATTGCTGTTAGAAAAGTGTCAAAAGTCACACTGCAGCCCCGGGTGACATGTTCCTCTATTATCATGAACTGTAATTTATTGTTATTGTTTTATAAAGATTAGTTTTTAGGCCTTTATTTATATAGGACAGATGAAGACATGACAGGGGAGAGAGAGGGGGACCGACACGTAGCAAAGGGCCGCAGGGCGCTGAGTCGAGGAGAAAGCTTTATATATGGGCGCCTGGTCTACCAGGTGAGCTGCCCAGGCGCCCAACTGTAGTTTATTTTAAGTCGATCCCACACACACCGTCCTACTGCACGTAAAATCTCACCGGAGCACCAAATCTATATTAATCCACAGCCGGAAATATATAAACAAATGCATCCTGCATTACATCCTGCTACGTCCTGCTGTGCCTTGTAATGCCGCACAGTGCCCTGCTATGCCATCAACTACTACAAAGAACTACTACAAACTACTATTTTTTGTGACTTTTATTATTTGTTATTGCCACTCTTCATTCTAATCCCAACCGGCCCGTCAGACTCCGCCTACCAAGAGCCTGGGTCTGTCCCAGGTTTCTGCCTAAAAAGGAAGTTTTTCCTCGCCACTGTTGCTTGCTCTGTAGGAAACTACTAGAACTGTTGGGTCCTTGTAAATTCTGGAGTATGGTCTAGACCTGCTCAATCTGTAAAGTGTCTCGCAATAACGCTTGCTATGAATTGATACTATAAATAAAATTTAATTGAATTGAACTTTTTACTCCTGTTTGCGTAACATAAACCTACTGTGACCAGCTGTTTTGTCTTCTGTGACTGAGCCTTTTTTGTTGAAACATGAAACTATATATGCCACAGTACCACAGACGGGGTAGGGAAGTGAGAAGTATTGATAAACAGTCTAAGGTTGTTTTCACACCTGCCTTGTTTAGTTTGGTTGAGTCGAAGCCTGGAGGGTTAACTTGCTTTGCAATCTGCCGTGCAGCAGAGCATCCAAACTGCAGCAGCATCTCCGTGGCTACCGTTGGACACGTGCAGAGCAGAAGTCTTGATGAGCTACTCTGACCATGGATGGACACGTGAGACGGCTAGCTAGAAATATGCACTAGTCCAGAACATAGGACCTTTCTTCCTGTATTACCTTGTTGCTCCCAGCCTGTCCCAGAAACATCTGACCAATAAGCGGAGTAATCGTTCTCACGTGGTTTGTAGTGATGCATTGCATGTTGGGTAGCTTGGATTCTTCTGTGTGAAAATAAACCGACTCAAAGGGAAAAGTTTACGTACATCTGAGGGGAAGTTGTTTGTGACAAGTGAAAGCCGACTGAAAGCATTGCTGTTGCTGATACAAGTACTGGTTACCTTGGAAACGATATGCGTGTTGCTCCCTTTTGGCTATCAGCACCAAATGCAGTTTAAGGCTTGAAGAAACAGACCAAGGAAAAGATGCCAGACATCAGTGGAAATGCCCCTCTGACCGGCCAACTGTTTTTTTCTCCCAACAGCCCACGCTGGTTCAGGACATGACCGAGTTCAAGAGGAGCCTGCCTCTCTTCCCCCTGGTCAAGCCTCACATCAACTTCATGGCTGCTAAACTGTGAGCGAGGAGGCCGGCAGGTCGACACGCAGCAGCAGAGTCGGGGGGGAGGGCGACGGGCTGGGAACCCACTCTGTTTTCCACCTACACTCCCCTCGTCAGGAAGACTTCCATCTGTGTGTGTGCGCGCGTATATGTTTGTGTGTGTGTGCGTGTGTGCAGGTGTGGCAGGCTGGATCCACTAGAAGAGATGCTTTGAAACTAATGTGTGTTTTTGAATCACAAAGTTAGCCGTGGTTGTCGACGTAGCTGTGATAAGGATAGAGATCACACCAGACTCACGTCATGTTAGAAGTCTCTCAGAGAAGCAACACTCACACACACATCACAGTACTGTGTAGGCTGTTGTAGACGAAAAAGAAACAACCTAAAAAAAAAAAAAAAAGATGAGGGCCAGTCCCCTTTTTTAAACAAGTTCAAGTATACTGCAGAAGCTTCACAGGAGGAGGCGTTTTATTTTTAAATGCTGCTTTGAGGATGGATCTGGGGCTTGTAGAAGTAAAATCAGCTGCTCCATGAAGGTCTTATCTTTTTTTTTTTTTGTTCTGAAGGCACCTCGACTCTCTTGCAAATGTTAACGGAACAAAAGACTTTCCTTTAATTCAAATTGATACCGTTTTTTGGAATATTTTACTTTAAAATTATGGTTTTAATCCTCGCTGGTTTTGAAGTGTTACTTGTAAACTGGTAAAATGTTAAGACCCTTTTAAGGAGCTGCTTTTAAAAAAAAAAAAAGTTCATTGCATTTTACAGTAGTACGTAATTCAGACACCTCAGGGGTAACTCTATGCTGTTTTTTTTTTTTTTAAACAGTTTTACTAGCAATTGATTACAAATAAAAACATTTGATCAGTCTGTCATTAGTACATCAGTAAATGTGATCACATCCTTATTTGTCTTCCCCATGTTCTTTTTCTAAGCTCCACAGAGAGTCATTATTCTTGTCTGCATGTGAAACTTTCTGCGGCTTGTGCCTTTCCGGTCGAGGGAATCAGATGCTACGGTACGGTATCTGGCTGCTCCTGGTCTGACCCGGGGCACAATCCTGGAGGATTAAACCTCACCGAAATGGCTAGACTGTGCTCTGGCTCTTACTGCAGAGTGGTAAAAACAACATAGCAGCTAGCCTTTTTTCTAAATAGAAACATTTCATGTTGGTGTCTAAAGGGGGTTAAAGACAATCTCCAGTCTAAAAAAATTTTTTTCTGAATATGCACTTCTCTCACTAAGCAATAAAGCTAATGATGTGGACAGGGAACGGTGTGAGGCAGCGAGGAGATGTCTCCACACTGCTGAGCAGCACCAGCAGCTGGACCCACACTGGAGCGCCAAGAGGACTGTGTCCGTTCTGAGTGGCGCTGGTGCAGGGACAGTGATGTCAGGGCCGTGCGAGCATGACCTGCTCTCTCAGGTTTGCTGTGTCAACCACTCTGTTTTAAAGAGCCAAAAATCAGTTATAATTTAATTATTCCACTCGTTTCCCACCATTCCTGTTCTCAGGCCGAGTTCATCGGTCGCTCATGCGATGCTGCCGTTTTAAAGAAAGAGAAAGAAAGTTGTAAGGAGCACCTGTATGATTTTTCAGCATTTTGCTATGGCTCAACTTGATCAAAACAATTAACCAAGTAGGTTTAAAGGCACTATTGGAAACCCAAAGACAACCAGCAGCAGCAGCAGCACACAGTTGTGTTCAGAATAATAGCAGTGTGTTTTTAATAAAAGGGAATAATGCTCAAAATCCTTCGATCCTTTAATTCCATAATATATATATTTTATAAAACTTTGGGAACACTGCCCATTCAATTCCAAATCAAAACAATGATCAAGTTTGTGTTCTACCTTTTACAGAAGGTGAAGAAAAAGGATTATTAGGCTGTTTAAAAAAAAAATAGTATTTGCATTTTTCTTTACAAATATTTCCTGTACCAACTGAAAAATGTCTCCACTTTAAATAATTGCACTAATATCTAGTTTCTGAGAAGTGCTTCACATTTGTGTTGCATGGAGTCTACCAACCTCTGGCACCTATTCTAGCTGATAGCTTTGCATCACGTGGTCTTCTTCTGATCCGAACCGTACTCACAGGTAACTTAAGTCTTCTTTGATTTTCCTGGAGCGGATCATTGGCTGAACATTTGCCATTTGGGCTGTTCTTCCTTCCATTCAAATGGTAGATGATTGTTTTTTCCCATGTCGTTCAGGCATTTGAAATCATTTTGGCTGAGCACAGTGAGCAGCCTATAATTTTCTGCAATTCATGTTTTCCCCTCTGAATTAACTTTTTAATCAATGTCTGCTGTTCCTCAGAGCAATGTCTGGAACAACCCATTCTGCTGAGTATTTCAGTGTGAAAAGCACGATAACCAGCATGAACATTTGCTTCCTTAAATATCGGTTATAATTGGTCTTCACAGAATCAATCACCTTTTCAATTCAAGATTTCAAGTACACAGAATGAGCAGCATGCATGTCATGATTGTTGGTTTTCTATGACTCTAGTAAATTATTTGCCACGTAGAAATATCACTTCTCCCAAAAAAAATGAGGTTAGTGATGTTGGACTGCTATTATTTAACACAACTGTACTTGAGGCATATTTTAAGTCCCACAGCCACTAGCTTGACGGTACCTGGGGACGGTGACTAAGCTGTTTTCACTGTTCAGAGGAAACTGGCAACATTACATATCAGAAAGGTGGGCTGTGCACTGTTACCTTGATTTATTTACATTTAGAAAATCCTAAGCATATTTTAATATGTCTTTGGCAACACAAGACTGATTGGCTGATAATACGAGGGTGCTGACTTTGAGTTTGTTCTTTTTGTCTCCTGTGTGTGTTTCTAAATAAACTACTGAATGAAAACATGTTTATTTGAATTCAGCATTTCCCAAGTTTCCCACATGCACTTCAATGTTTGGAAAAATACATTTATTCATAGAACTGATACCATAGAACTCAAAACTTGGACACATCTGCACAACAGACCTTCACACTATTTTTGGCAGATTGGAAACTTGACAGTGAAGCTACAGGAGAAGCTGTAACGTAGGCACAGCTACAGTGTATGTGCAAGTTAAATATTCCAAGAGGTTGGTTACACATCATGCCTTTTTACTCACAGGAAGTCACGTTCTAATGTCTCCTGGCTCATTTGTTAAACGCATGCTTCCAATGAAAAAACAATCCCCATTTACCATTGTATAGCACTGTTCACCAACATTCAAAAAGCCTTATTTTCTGACATACCTAATGCAGACAGTATTTGGTTTTATTTGTCCAGGGTTAGAGATTTCCATTATTACCCCCCAATACACTTAGTTTGGAGGAACAGTATTTAATTAAACAGCAATGTGTCTTGAGACATGGCTTTACTTTTTATTGTAGATGTCTCAAGGACTTCATTTCTTAAAGGTTGGTTTTTGAAGAAATGGTTATAAACAAAAAAAACCTGGGCGAGTGAATATCACCAGTTGTGAGAAGATTTTGTTTAACTGACCCTTCAATTTCACCAAAGTCCTGCTAAAAATGTCAGCCACCCCGGTGACTCATTTTCAATGACCAGTGTCCAAGCTTCCCTTACGTCTCCATGGTAATTACCACAGAAGCACTCAGGCAACACAACAGTCCTATCATCACATGTTGGGGGAAATAAAGTGGAGTTGTAGCTTAAATAACAAAAAAAAAGGTCCACACTGTTAGAAGTGTCACATCCCCCAGAGCAAAGTGCTGGATCATCACTGAGTCTCCCAAAGCTTTTCAGTCCAATATCCCGTCTCTGCAAAAAGCTCAGAAGACCAAAAGCATCCATATTATCCGTCCACCCACCTGGTAAACAGTGTCTTGGCAACAGGCTCGGCCAGGTGCTGTAGCTTTAGGACACATCACATACGAGCATTTTGTTAAATGGAGATAAAGCGACAGCCAACATATGCTGCCGAGGCCTGTGAACAAAAACAAACACCCCTCAAATAGTCCTGGTCTAAAATTCCTATGTGGTCAGTGTGTTAGGTGTGGGTTTCTCTCTTTAGAGCAGCATTAAGAAACGTTTTCTCTCAATGCTTCCAAGGTTGTGGTTAATGTACTGCATCAGGATTTATACATTTATTGTTTTTATCAATACATTCTACACCACACTGAACAGTTTCATTTAATACAAACCCCGAACATAGGCAAAGGGGACTTTTCAAATCTTTGAAATAATTATAAAACAATCATTTATTATAAAACTTTCTAAATTACACATGGCCCGCCTTTTTAATCTTTAAAATATAGTACATTTATAATAAGTGTTAGTTACGTGGTTGTGGAACCAAATCCACCCAAAAAAGTCACACAGCACACCTCCTTTGATCCGATGTGTCTATAACTGCACTGACTGCCAACATGCTCCAGTCTGTGTCCACAAGTGTTATCCGTCTTCACTTTATGAAAGCGTCAAGTTTAAAAACAGTGTAGTGGTGGCGGCGGCGGGGATCCTTGCATGATGTCAGCGGCTGTGCGATGAATCACTCCAGAAGGGCTGAGGCGTAGGGAGGCTGACACTGATCCTAAGTCGGTTTCACCAACACTTCCTGTTCAGAGTCTGACCGTCTGAATCCTGTGTGGCTGGACCGGCTGTCCTCCCTCTGGACGACCTGCTCATGCTTCCTCCTGCTCAGGGAAGTCCAGGATCTTGCGGTGGGCTTGCCTCAGGTACTGCTGCTGCTTGAAGTACACCTTAAACGCCCCTTTGATGGCCACGAAGGCAATGCCTCCCTGTAGGGAAAAAATTAATTAAAATACATTAAGTGTGTTTAAAAGGGGTTTCTTAGGGGCTTATTTTCATTTAACAATGATGTTTAGTGTCATGATGGTTTCTTATTCCAAAATGAGAACATTAGCAGTGGTTAGGTTACTGTTCTGACAAATTGTCATTTCATTCATTTTAAGGTTAATTTTTGTTTGTCTTAATACAGAGCTACATCCCTTTATTTAAAGGGCAGAAATTTCTAAGGAGGTGAAGAAATGAATAAGTACGACACCAAAGTAACCATATCGTTAAATATACTGCAACAATGTAGCAGCTTTTCACCAGTGGGCCAGAAGCCTAATCACCACCTTTAAACCTCCCTCATCCGGCTATGGTGACTCAGACATTTTCTTGGAGATTACTTAAATGTTTGCTGGTAAGTAAAAACTCCACCTAAATACCAACTGTTTTCTTTTGGGAAAAAAATTGTTGCAGCAGTCCCGCCCCCACTCACGGTTCCCAGCAACAGAGAGAGTGACGACGGCACCGGTCCACACTTCTGACATTTGTCCAGTTTTAATTGTTATTACACAGCTGTATATTGTTAAGCATGAGAGGCGAAAAAGGCAAGAAGTTATTGAATGCAACTAACTTCAGTTGGTAGAGTAACAGCGTGTGAGACGGAGCTGCTGGACCTGGGCCAGAGATGTGACCCATGGCCAGAATATCATAGTTCATAAAAATGCAGCGCAGTGACAATACGGACATTTCATACACACCATGTGTGTAACTCTGCTGACCCGCCGTTCGACCTGTGCTGGACCCATTCATAATGAGTCTGCCGTCACTCTGTGAGTAGCATGAGCGCACGCCCGCCCCCCCCCCGTCTCTTTTAATCAGTCTGTTGAAAACAAGTTAAGGAACTTTCTCAGAGATCATTTTTAATATATCCAAGGCTATGTATTTCAGATCATTTTCATGTAAACATGTGTTACAGCTGTATATGGTATTATATGGTGATTATCATTTTGGCCATAATCGTGCAGCCCTAATGTGGTTCCTACAAATGTGTTTTGAACTCTGTGCTTATCTGCTGAGCTCTGTGACCAGTTCAGAGTGTTCAGAGGTATCACATGAGATACTCTGGTTACCGCTCTCTAGGAGAGCGAGGCGCTGGGGTTCCTCTTATGTACCAACGGCTCACATTTTGCTCAGTTAACACTGGCTGAACTGGAATCATTAATTAACTAGCATTGGTGCCGTGCTCCCTTCAAATCTAAAGAGGGAAAGCAAGGGGAACATGTAGTGCACCTACAGAATTATTTAAATTCATGAATTACTATCAATCATCCATCTATAAACAGCAGCAGAGAGGGCTCGAGACTCTGAAGTTCACTTGATTGTATTACTGCTTGATAAGTATTAATTATATCCTGGATCGGGCACAGGAGGAGTTTGGGATTGTACCCACCAGGATGGTCCTCTGCAGGTTGGAGTTGACGCTGCTGAACATGAGCTTTCCCACAATGGTGGCAATGGTGGGGAAGACCAGGGCGCCACACAGGATCCGCGTGGCCGACACGTGGTCTGCCAAGGGGCTGGCCTCTGCCGGGATGCGAGGAACTGGGCAGCCGATCCCTGCAGACAAGCACGGAAAGCAGCAGGGAGCCATTTGAAAACATACATTAGTGCATTTTAGCTCATCTAAAAAGCAGAAAGGGGTCAGCTCAAGAGCCTGAGATCTGATGGTACTGCCTGTTTATCTCTAATAAAAATGAGCGTAAACCAGTGGCAGTGACTGGTTTTGTGATGATGTGCACAGGTTACTGTGTGATGTCGCGAAGTGAATAAGACACACCTGTTCATCGCAAACAATAGTGTTGCTAATTGACTGTCCTGTGTTTGAAACTTGTTTCGCATCATCAGGACATTGTGGCAATTGTGATGTTTGGATCCATTTTGACACTACCTCTGGTTCTTAAATGGATTTATCATCCTTTAAAATTGTGAAAGAAACTACGTCCGTTTTCTCCAGCAGTGGAGACGGTGCTCTAGCTGTGGCCTCACACGACTGCCAGACACAGCTCAAAGTTCTACACTGCTGAGTAAAAAGCAGAATAAAGACTTGTTCAAGTGAGTGTGTGCATGTGTGTCTCCTGACTTGGGAAGATGCTGTTGAGGATCTGCAGTTTGTTGGAGTACTTCCTCCACAGACGCAGGACGTAGTCCTCCCAGCGGATCATCTTGCCGAGGATTAGCATGACGGGGATGGTGGGCAGGCCAATGAGCAGGAACAGAGGGTCGGCCCGCTCCATAACGTCCAGGCCCTCCTTATGGCCCACCACCTGGAGAGCAGAGGGCACGGTCAGGATGGAAAACTACAGCAGATCAGTGAAATTAGTTGACTTTTACTTGGAAACAAAGGCTGTTGTGACTTAACTGGTACCTAACCATGTGCACATTATTTGCAGTTTTGCAAAATGAATAATGTCCAAATAGAAATGCATGCATGACTTGAAAAACTGCTTTTGAGCACACTATGATTTAATATGCCAGCCCAAAGGTACAGCCAAAGTTATGGCGTTAACTCGACTGACCGGGCCTATTACACCCAGAACCTTGGGGGGGGGGGAATCATTGGTCTCACCTGCATGACAGTGACCGCGCCGTAGGTGACTGCAGTCCAGTAGATGGAGCCCACCATGATGCCGGCGGCGGCGAAGGGGCCGGCTTTAGAGATGAGCCGGTCAGCCAGGTCCAGCACGTAAACCACGGGGCCTGGTAGAGGAAAAGAGCTCACAGTGAGTCCAACTTGTACACCTACTTATTTTGAAGTTCTTCTTACAACAGTCTGTTGCATAGCCCGACTGATACTGGACTCAGACTGCACAATATGGTGAAAATAAGCAATAACATTGTTGAATATCAAGCTAACAGCTTGTTGAATTTAAAAAGGAAATAATTTACAACATTTTAATCAACATAAATATTTGATTGAATTTAAAAAAGGCACCACTTAAAGTTTTTTTTCCTACTAATGTTTTCTTTCAACTATCACAAACAAAAACCCTCTATAGCAATATGTCACAGGCTTTCACAATAGATTTATTGCACCAGTTGATCGCGATGACGATTAAAAAATATAGTGGAGCCCTATACTTTTGACTGGAGCCTGACACTGATATTGGATCAAACGCTACATCTATCAATCCATCCATCCATCCAGTACAAGAGGGGTCAGAGCAGGCTGTACTTCCTGAGGAGACTGAGGTCCTTTGGAGTGACAGGGCCCCTCCTTAAGACCTATGACTCTGGTGGCATCAGCCATCCTCCATGCTGTGGTCTACGGGAGCAGCAGCATCACTGAGAGGGACAGAAAAAAAGTTGGACAAGGTGATCAAGAGATCCAGCTCTGTCCTGGGCTGTCCTCTGGACTCCGTGAGGGAGGTGGGAGACAGAAGGGCCCTGGCTAAACTGACAGCTATGCTGGTCCATGAGTCACATTCCCGGCACTACACCCTGTCAGCCCTGGAGAGCAGTTTCAGTGACAGGCTGCTCCACCCCCGCTGTGTGAAGGAGAGATACCGCAGATCTTTCCTTCCAGCGTCAGACTGTACGAACACTGCCGTCTCTGTGCAATATATCCTATATGCAATTATTATTACATTTGTGCATAATATTTCATGTGGGCAATTTTCATGCAATTTACTAATTCATGTGTAATGTATTGTATAATACAGTTTAGATGTCTAGTTCTGTGACATTTGTCATAAAGAGCTACATTTGTGACCTTTGAGCCCCTTTCTCTGCACATAACCCGAAACATGTAGTATTCAGTCTCCGTTGCTGTCAGTTTGCCATTTTACCATAGCAGTCCATTTTACTATTACAAGGTCAAAACTGTATAGCTAAAACAAAAAACTATTTAGCATTTTATCAGAAATATGGTGAAATCCAATCCGCTGTTTTAATTCACTTTTTTTAATCTAATCCCAGTGAATTCGGGCCAAAAGATTAATGCAAATCCACACATGAACATCCTGTCACTGGCAAAAAGTCAAACACATTTGTGTAACAGTGCCAATGAACAGTGTGTGAGTTTACAGCAGGGGTCATGAGACTCCTGCAGGTAAAACAATTTAAATAAATAAATAAAACAACCACCGGAACTACAGACGCATCCAAACTCGAGACATGCGTCTAATTCATCAACAGAAAAAAGGCACCAGTCATTGCTGACCTTTACCAAACAAAGTTGAGCTTTCCGTAAAGAGCTGAAAACACTCAGCAGAAGCTCACACTTATTTAACATGACCACATGATGTCAAAGAGTGAGCTTCCTTTTGCAACAGCCTTCCCGTGCAACACAAAAATGACAACAATGCAGTCATGTGAAAGTTAATGAAGAGACTTTGAAGCATGTCAGGTATGGCACACACCTTTACTGACTTACAGGGAGGAGCATCTCAGCCAGGTTTTTCCTGGATTAAACTAGCTGGGATGAATCTGGATAAACATAAGGATTAATCTAAAGTCCAAACACGTCTTCAGAGCAGCTGCCTGACATAAGCTCAGGGGCAAGACCTAAAAAATAAAACTTGAGAAAATGCTCTGCTGCATCTTCCTCTCTGGCATTCCAGGCTGACTCGGGGGAAATCATGCAATATTTACAGGAAGGCAACCTGATTTCCTCACTCAGACAGACAGACCCATACACAGCCTATTAATAACTAGCCCAGGAGTCGGAGGCAGCAGAGCGGGGCGGGGACAGCACAGAGCACAGAACTGGGCCGCTATGGGTCACAGTGCAACTCTAAACTAAGCTGCAGGATAAGATTTAAAGGCCCTAAAAAATATTTTCTCAAAAAACACCTTTCTGTAATTAATGTTATCCTACATATGACCTACACAACATTTTCTGCCAAAGTAGGGTATTTCAAATGAGACTTTGCCAGTACCTAAGCCTTAGTTACTGTTATTTTTCAAGCTTTGTTTTTGCATGGTAAATGTGCAGTGTACTATGATAACGTGGCAGATATACAACTTCAAAGATATATATTTTTTTTTTAAATCAATGAGTCTTTGATTTCACACAATGATAGACAAAAGCAGGCTCCCTTAACGGTATCAGCTGAAATGACCAAACTGTCAGTGGCAGATTTGATCAGCTATAGCTAGCTGTGTAGTTCCATGAGTTGGCTAAAATGTTTGCTCCAGCTTTGTTTTTATAAACAGCTTTGTTCTAGTATTGCAGTGTAGAGATGGAATATGTACATGGTATGGAAACCCTGCAACACTAAACCATTCAGTACACTCAGGATTGCTTTTACAACAGCTTCATGAATGTGAAGAAATTCAAAGCTTGACAGGTTGATATGAAAATTGTGTGTATACAGTAAATCCATCTATCTGCATTTAGTAACGCGCTATATACAGCGTTAACGCAAACACTTTTTTTTTTAACCGCAAGATTAACGTTCTTTTTGGTCTACTTTGTAGTTTTTTCCCCACATGCTGTTGCAACAACTAGTAACGTTAGAAAAACTACAACACCACACCGACTTTAGCTAGACCAGAAACAAAACAGGCACGACGCACACACTTGTTTGTAGTAGTAGTAGTAGTAGTAACGCTATGTTTTGAGTGGATGGCGAGCGTGAAATGCCGAAATGGACGCCAATAAGATTCTGAAAGGAAAGTTTACTTTTTAAAAGTTGCCAAATGGTTCCATTGACAAGACCAAAGTGATCTGTGTGTTTTTGACGTTGAGCTATCGTCATAGCACATTCAGTCTGAAGTCCCGCCAAACACACAGCTGATGCCAATTCTCCCCCACCCCATCAAAGTAATTTTTCCCCTATTTATTGATGGACAGTGTTACACTGTATGAGAAATTTGCCAAAGTGATAATGTTAGGTGTGAAACTGAACCCTACAGTAGGTTATATGCCAATGTTTTCAATTAAAAAAAAATACATCTGCACACAAAGTGAGCCAATCCACTTTTCCATTTTGATATGAGCATTTTAAAAAAAAAGAAAAGAATATAATAATAATAACAAAAAATGAATCAAGGGACATTCAATATAAATAAAAATATGCAAGTAAAAAGGTGTTCTAAGTGATGTTGGGTGATGTTACGTTTTGTGGATGTTCAAAGTATTTTAATTTTCCCTCCCGTCCTCTTCCTTCTGTGCTTCCACGTGCGAACCCCCCTACCCCACCCCCAAATCCTTCATGTCGGTTATTGGCTGGAACGCTGGAACACTGTGCTTTGTGGTGCAGGTGGGCACAGTTTGTTTTTGTAGACCTTAGGCTGTCTACAGAGACCACATTTTTATTTTTATTTATTATTTTTTACAGTGTGTTCTGGGGACAGGCAGCTAGCGGATAGTGAGGAGATGTTTGCTGTGACAACAAATGGTGTAGCCTAAAAACACGCGTGACATTGCTTAGAGCACCTTTAATTGCGAATGAAATCAATGTGATTAATCGCGCTCAAATATCTTAATCGTTTGACAGCACTAATAACTCAATGTTATTAGTTGGGAAATAAAGTGGAGTGAGGCTAAAAAATAGTGCTAAGTCATTGGTCCTTGTGAACGCAGGGCTCGGTTCAAGAACACCTCTTTCTGGCCATGTCAGTAGCAGATTGATCAATTTATTATCTAATTTTTTTAAGCTACAAGGCTGGTGTACAGCAAGTAAAAAAACTGATCAAACTTGGAGAACAAAGAGCTTCCATCACTTAAAGTTAAGGGTGACTGTGCTGCAGTTGGTTACAGGCTGTTGGCAGGGGATTACTGCTAGAGCTGCCATCTCCAAGTTGTCATTTAAAGACGTGGAGTGATTGAATGCAAACATCTATGCAGATACGTCTTCATGAGCCTTCAGAGGAAAATCAGAGTGACAAGACCAAAACTGTAAATACATCATTTACACTAGCCTACACAAAGTGTAAAAAGAGCAGCAGCTTTCTAAAATACCCCAATATTTGGGGGTTATGGGTTTTTTACAGTTAGGACATAAGACAGACTTCAAGCTGTTTGCACAGCCAGGCCACCGTGAGGTTGTTACCCATAAGTGCTTGCCACAAGTTATATACAATTCAGTCACTGTTAGCTGTACACCTATTTCTGCAGCCGAGTATATTCACTCTAAAAGTTTTGAGTGCAGAGCGCAGTATTTTAAGGCCTCTCTCTTTAGACAGCAAGGCTCCTGGCCACTTGTTGAGGAAGGAGCCCAAAGCAAGCAAGATGCATTTGGCACTTTTAAAGCTACTTAGCACGCAACGAAAATATCACACTTTCATTTCTAAAGTAGTCATAAACACAGAAGCTCTCCCTCGTCCACTGCCAGCCTTTTGATGCTTTCAAGAGCCGTTTTTTATTGCACCTGTGTGTGCCGACTGATTGATCTCTCATTGCTTGAGAGCACTAATATGGCATATTTTGATGACATTGTTGGAATCTCTTCCGTTTTTCTCCCTGCCTAAGCATTACGCCATCGCCGGGCTGAGGGAACTGGGTCGCCCCTTAATGGCTGCTGGCAGCATGGAGAGCAGCGCAATTCATTTCAGTCACTGGCAGCAGATTCCATAATTAAGATAATTAAAAAATGAGAGGGGGGGAAGCATGCGGGCACACTTCTCCAGCTGGCTTGTTTACTCTCTAAGAAGAAGGAGCAGCAAGGACACGTCGTCCTCAGGAGTTATATAGCCAGCAAAATTAACATTACCGGCTGGCTTTGGCTCTGCATCAAGTGCTGGTGGGAATGGGGCCAGAACAGCTTATATCTACCCTACTCTGTGTGTTGCCATCTCCTGTGTAAAAAGTCAGTAAAAAAATACTAAAACCTGGGTTAATCTGTGGCTTCAAACCCACCCCCACTAGATCTGGCAGCAGGAAAGAGTCCCACCCTGGGAGCAAAACATGCGTAATGCCCGTCAAGTCTGTAGAAATCAGCTGGCCTCCGCAGCAACGCTGAGAAAATAACTGTGGCAGTTTACCAACAGCGATCCCTGGCTCTACCGGTCCACAGCTTTACCTCCATCTTCCAGCCAGATATAACGCTGTCATGCCAGTTGTCTCACCAAACTGTCAAGTTGTTAATATTCTGGAACTAATTAAAGCTGCTGCATATACCACCGCTTGTGAAGCCAAGCTACTAAAATTATACATAAAGTAATTGTTAACCGAGATTAAAAGGGTTTTAATTAAAACACAACATATGGAGTAATTTGCAGTCTGTACAACAAGCAAATGCAACTATAAGCTAGAATTGTGTCTATATAACTTCAATAAACAAGAAGAAAATAAAAGAATACTGCAGCAATGATGCGGCAAAACAGACAATGCCACGTCTCCTGCTCACTTTGAAGAGCACTAATGCCCAGAGATAGAGATTGGAACTCAAGACGGCACAAAAACAATCTCAGCCAAGAGGTGGAGAATTGTGCTCTTCTGCATTTATTGGTATAAGTCATATTATTCATCTGAAACAATATATAGTAAAGTCATTCAAGTGTCCATCTGTCTACCTAACCACTGAATGCAGAATACGTTAGATTGCTGGAAGATGTACTTAAAAGAAATTGCAAATAATTACAGCGTGTAAAAGGAAATTTGAATGAAAATTAAATACCAAAAACAGCCACATTGTGGTAAAACCCTTGGCAATCCAAGTAACAAACCCAAGTAATTTGCAAATGCAGCTTGACCTGAGGCTGACATTATGCAAATCAGCTTGCCACTTTTGCATTTGGTGCTCTGCTGGAAAGGCTCAGGTCTAAGGCACATCCTGTCCCTGTTCCTCTAGAAATGTCACCATCACAGACCAGAGTTCTGATGACGTGTAATATGACGTTTAAGTAAGTCACAGGGAAACACTGGAGGACATCTGTGATTTCACGGATTCATCAGCCGACATAACACTACTCATCTCCACTCTGCTCCGTCAGCCTTTGATGAGCGGCTCCGTCAGCTCCTCACGTGACCCAATTTTACTCCCAGTCCCCTCTCCTAGACACAGACAGATCCAGCATCTCTGCACACCTCCCATCAACAAACATCAGTGTTTAACTGGAAATAACATCAGTCTATGCCTTTAAAAAAAAAAAAAAAATCTTCTCTCACGCCCATGAGTATCCATGAATAATTAATTTCACATTCACACAGACATTACCTGTCAACCAATCTGTGAAGTCATAATAATTTTAAACTTTAAACATATCAGTCACAGCAACAGGGTCACCTCTGCCCCTTTGCTTATCCAAGGAGTTCTTTCAGTCCCTCAGTAAAAGCAGCAATGGGTGCTTTAAGCACAATTTAGAATGACTCCTGGTGGTATGATTAGACCTCCTGTTTTTCCCAAGGGACCGTCTGAACCTTACTAGACACTTCTCACTTAACACGGGCCCGGGTTCCACTCCAATCTGCGGCCCTTTACTGCATGTCATTCTCCCTCTTTCTCCTCCCTTTTATGTCTTAATCTGTCCTGTCAAAAATAAAGGACAAAAAAATCACCAAAAATAATCGGGAAATATATACATCGCGTTCGGAATACGCGTCAATCTGAGGCTTATGGTCAGCTCTGTACGTTGCCATGGTTGCTGTTGATCCAAAGACTATCAACAGGTTTTCAGATATACGCACACATCGCTCCGACGACATTTTCAAGAAGCTGGTTGAAGAAATGAAAGAGGGACGCTGTGTTTGCACTGTCCAACAAGTCCACCACAACTGGTAAACTTTGAAGAAGAAAAAAATATATATCTTATTTTGCACAGCTACATGAAAACGGGAATATAGAAGTAGAAAATTCACTTTCATTAGCCATGTCTAGCTCAGTCGAAAATATTGTCTTTTCGGAATAAGGGCAAAAACCAGAATATTATGTTTAAACGTAGTCACAGTCTCATCTAAACTAAAAAGGAAAACCAAAGGAAGTTACACACGGCTAAATCAAAAGGTAACAAGCCTCTGGTTGCTTAGATCAAGCCCTAAGTAAATAAACTGTTACTGTGGCAGAAGACTGCTGTATCATTCTCTAAGGGAACCATCACTCAGCAGATGAGCCACAGTAAAGAGGAAGTTCCCTTTCAAAATAAACCACTGGCCCATCCATCATAATGCTCTATTGCTGTTTTTAACACATGACAAATGAGCTTCAGGGTAAGCATTATACCTTCTGGGCCACAACTCATCACCGGTCGGTTAAAAAAAAAAAAGAAAAAAAAAGAGCTGGTTAAAAACAACATAACAACGTGGCACACTGAAAAAACACTGATGCAATGTGTCTAAACTCGGGACTTCAAAAGACTCGGTTCATGTTTCTCATTGCCACAGCATGTGCGTGAGACTAACATTTAATAGCATGTTTGTGCAAAAAGTCAGATGAGTTCTCTCAGACTGAACTAGAAAAGATATGCATTTGGGGTGCCTGGTTAATAGGGGTGTGCAAAAAATAAAAATTAATCAAAACGTGACATTTTCTGAATTGTGCACCCCCATTGGTAAGCTGGTGGTTGACCCAATGAACAGACGCTGATCCTTGTTGCAGTGGCTGCGGATTTGGTTCCAACCTGCAGGCCTTTACTGTATGTCATTCCCTTTCTCTCATTTTCCTTTAATAAAAAAGGCAATATAAGCCACAAAAATGCATTTAATTTAGCTCAAAGTTGGTATTAACCTAGAAAATACTTAAATAAAAGATACACTGTTCGGCCCTCTTGAATGTTCTTTGATTTCAGCACTATAATCCGTTATTAATTAAACCACAGTGGGACAAGGTACATGAATACCCAGTGTATCCCTGACTGAGACATTTATTCTATAACAGCAGACTGACTTAATTTTACCATGTTGCTTGGCAACAAGTCAGACAGGCCTTCACTATTGTATCAATACATTTGTGCTTCCCTCTTTGCTTTACATTTGTAAGTAATTCTTTAACTACAACAAACACTGGGCGTGCAAAATAATAGACATCTAATGTTTAAACTACCAACCCACTTACACTAAAGCCTATCAACCTTATTTCTGTAACATAAGTTGAAAAGAATTTGTTAAATGTGAAAAAAGAAATCTGGACTCAAACCCTATGTTATTAGTCTTTCCAATTTCCCGGCTGAGCTTGATGGAACCCATCTTATTTCAGATGCAATTGTTTTTGTAATGTAATGCAAAGATATTTTTGTGAGCCAATGAATGTGATATTTTAATTATTACTTATCACATTTAAACATGTAAATGTGTTGTGTGTTCTCAGGGCCTGTTTGATTACTCTACTGGATGTTATTTTATTTTCTGCATGGAAGGGTTGATACAGCACTAATTAACAGACCTGTTGGGACCTGTGAGCCAATTAACAACTTTAAATATAAAAAAGCAATGGGCCTGACAGATCAGCTCTCTGAAGAAGATAGAGACATTCACTCGGTTATTTACTGGGGGAGGACGTGTATAAAGAAGCTAAACTGAACATTCTGTTTATACAGTAGCACCAAAGTGACTGACAGCTCAGCCTTGGTTACTATAAATAAACATGAACCTGTTTACCATATGGGCCAGGCTTCCTCCACACTAACATTGTCTTGAGGCCTGCAACTGCCTCAAATTGCAACTTCTCTCTTTGAGGTTGAACTGGCAAAGCGGCTGATGGGTAATCTAGTGACAACTGTGCACTATTAACAATATGTTTCTCAGGGTTTGGCATTTGGCTGTAAAACGTCAACCTAAAAGGGATAAACTATTTGTTTTGCTGTACCTAGAATATTTTTCTGTCACTGGAAAATGCTGCGCAAAAACATGAGTTATGAAGGGAGGTGCTGACCAAATGAACATAATCGTGTATGCGTATGTTCACTTTATGAGTCATAACTGGTGTTTAGAATCAATTGAAGCCCCTGTCACTTTAACGTGTCAGAATAATTGAGCCCGCAACTTCTCCTAAATGCTTCTGTTCCTCGTCAAGCTGAGAGGAAATATTTACCCAGATCACAACAGAAGCATAAGCTTCAGAGTAAATAAACATGCACGCTGGCTAGACAGACTTTGGGTACAGTTGCAGGCGCCCTCAAAGAGGAGCTTCAGCAGTCTATTTACATGTAAATTTGCTCAGAATTATGAGTTGGAAACATTTAGCAGTTGCTCAAACTATCTTAGTGCTATACAGCGAACAGACACTCGCCCGCCCTGATCAGTAGTGATGAAGCATCATGGCACTAAAAGAAAACTCATGTGCCAATGCCATGTTACTTTATTTGTAAGCTTCCTGCTTATCTCCCCAGTATTAGTTTGATCCTGTGTGAGATGCAACCCACCCAGTTTGGGAAAGACGATGAGGTATTCTGCGTTGCACTGTGGGCAGGCCACGCGTGCAGTGCTGTTGCCCCGTTGCTTCTCGTCCACCCAGCGCTGCAGGCAGGCCTGGTGAACCCACTTGGTTGAGCCCCGGCAGCGACACGGACGCACCCACTCTGCTGTGCGGTCATCCTCATCTGTGGCGAAGCACACCCAGCAGCTCCTAAAATCAAACAAGACAATGAAACACATACGCCTTAATAAAATTGAAAAAAACTGTTGATTTCTAATTGAATCAGACACTTCTGATAGTTGCATAAAATCAGTTTTAAATTATTTCCTTAAAGTGTGAACAAATAACTACAGAACGGTTGTGTTACCGCTCATGCCAACTGATAATGTGCCTTTAGAAGAGATGCAACCAGAGTGGTTAGAGACTGCACTTCTAAATCCAAAACCCAAGCAGATCTCCAACAAAACACAGGCAAATGCCAATTAGGGAGCCAGCTAAGGGAAAAAACTGCCTTCGCGTGTGACCATTAGAGGTAGAAGTGTACAACAAAAAAAATCAACGGTTCGATGTGTACCTTTGTTTTGGGGTCATGGTTCGATGTGTTTTTGATACAACGGGTAAACCAAATTTTTTCCATTCCATCATAAGACTGACATGTTGAAAATTCACACGTCACAGGTAGTGATGCACAATATCCTTGTTTTGTCTACATTGCGATGTGCGCGTACACGACTGCCGCTGACACTGACAGTGACGCACTTGCTTTTCCATGGGTAGTGAAGCTACACTAGTCAGTGTTTTATGTTTGCTGCAAATCACCTGATTAATGCAACATTATCACAACATTTCTCGGCCATTTTTCAACACAGAAAGCCAGGCCAAAGCTAATAAAGTTAGCCTAAAGAAACAAGGCGCCTGTCTCCACTAATGTTATGGCTCAGCTCACATCCTGTCAGTCTGACTTTGTCCGTCCGTGTTTGTACATGATTGATTTGGGACACGCAGTGAGTTTTTATGTATCATGTGTTGCTTTGTGCGTAATTATTCTCACTCTCTCCCTGCCCCCTCTCCCTCCATTTGTGTCGTGCATTAAAGCTGAATCTATTGGAGTCCATCTGGCCTTTGGCATGCAGTCAAGATGGTACTGCCTTTCCCAATACCACACCGTTGGGAAGCAGGTTTATCTTATGTCAGGAACAAAAACCAATGAGTTTAGGAATCACCCTCCAATAGCAATTTCTCGACTCAATGACAAGTTATTAACTAATTGGTTATTAAACTAAAACGGGCCTACATTTCTCATTAAAAACGTTGGCTTTTTATTTAACACATTACACATTTGCTTTTCCTCTAGCTATAATCTTTTGACATTTTGGCTTTTTGGGACAAAAACACATTACTACTCAAACCTAAATTCACCAGGGCCTTCCAGTGTGAGCGCACACAATATTCTGATAACCCACAGCTAGGATATGCAGTAAAAACACAAGGGGGCTTAGTTGCAGACAAACTGAGGACACAGTCTCCCTTGTGTGTGACATCCAGACAAATGCCTCTCTCTGGACTCAAGCCAAACCATGATTTAACATCCCTCCTTCTGCCCACAAGCACCCCAACTAGGGATGTAACAGTATGAAAATTTAACTCACGGTTATAGTGACCAAAATTATCACAGTTTTCAGTATTAGCGCGGTATTTTTAAGTGTTCAATATTGTCAGAAAGCACTGCTAGGCCTACACAAGCTGAAATCGTTTCAGAAAATTTAACTGTTTATTATATAGCAAAAATATAGACAATAGGCTTGTAATAACTATTGAAAACTGGCTACTGAAATACTGGCCCGCTATAAGGGGTCCTGTAAGAACTTGAATCGGAGATTTATTGGTGGTTCTGAAATATAAACAAATAATAAGCAGGAAACGCATGTTGTAGGCTACGCAGTGTGCCTGCGGGGCAACTTCCAGTGCCTTGGATGAAGTTGGGAAGGATTAAACACAGATTTTCACACTGTGGTAATCCACCGCAATAATCTTATTTTAAATAAAAACGTCAATTGTTACAAATCAATATTTTTACAGTGGTTTACAGTTACACCGGTAATCATTACATCCCTAACTCCAAAACATCCTCTCACAATATATCCTCCCACACACAGTGAAGGTCCATCTGAGGAAACTGTGCTTCCACTTAAAAAAAATAAAAATTAATTGGCATGACTACGCCTCCTCAAACATACATCTCCTCTTTTACAGGAAAGGAGCAATAAGTATGTTGGTCCTGTCTGCAGTACCATCTTTCAATTAATTGGACTCCTTTGGTGAACAATACACCCCCGAGCCCTCCTCCGCTCCATGCCTGTCCAACATCTGAGGAGGTAACATTTTCTGACTTCACCACAGTACGTCTGACTGACATTATATTGCTTTTCCATAATTAATTAGCAGCATGCGACTGGCTGGAAGGTTCACTACCCCGGTGCCTCACTGCATGAGGCTAAGTTCAAGAATCTAAACCAGTGCATTCTTATGTTAGCCGTTACATACTTAATTAGTTTGTATAATAGTTTTATAATATACTTGAAAATAGTCATAATTTAGACCTGAATAATTGATTTAGAAAAATCAGCGAGACAAGGCCATGACTACCGAAGCCAAATGCTCAAACTATGACAAAAGGGACTCCATTGGTTCTAAAAAATTAAATTTTAAAAAGAAATTAGAAATGGTGTGATAATTGTTGAAATGAAGAAAAACCAACTAAAAACCAAAAGGTCACATATTTTCCATTAAGCCACATTCTGTTATGCAAGGGACTTGCCAGTTGCTAGGAGATATACTGGCTCAGAGGCGGACTGCTGCATTCAACCCATTTAGAGCCTGACTATCCCAGTGTGACATTTATGTTTTCATTTTAATAATTACACTGAACCTTGAACAGTTGGCATTTCACTGGACGAATGAAACAATGGTTAGACTACAAAACATCTCCCATAAACCACTGGCATAAATTCAATGAGGAGAGAACTGTAAAACTTTATTTTAGTTAATCTTGGAAAAAACTGGTAGATTAATTTACAAAATCCATGGAACAGCATGCACACATCATCACCTCAGCCAATACACAATGCAGGTGAAGGTTTAATCTGTCAGCGACTTTACTGCATTCACACAAATTTAAACTTGGTCCAAGTCTATCCATTCCATGAAAACCATCCAAGGTTATTTTAAAATGCAGGTTAAGAGCTAGCATTTCTGACAGGTATGCCTGGAATAGAGGAAACCAGCCTTTTCAATCTCACAGGGATGTAGGAAATGCGTCTTTTCACATCAGGAACATTAACATATCCAACTCTCATTTTAAAGATGTTTTATAGAATGAAGAAAGACTCATTACCCTTACGTTTTTCGAAGCATGGACAAGGTCTGGTCTAAGGTCTAGTGACCATACATATTCTGCCAGTTGTTCCCAGTTAAATTTGGATTTGCCTTAAAATATGCAGGGACTGTAGGGAATACACAGACCTGTGTGGATGTCTGACATCGCCATAAGTTTCCAAGGAGATGATTTAAATCCAGAAATTAAGCTGTACTGCTCATTTAAGTCATGGCAACCACTACAGCTCACTGTGATTGAGACAGCAGGGTGCAAATAAAAAGGCAGATATGCCTCCAAAGCCCCTAAAAAACAGTAACCAAAATGCTTTTGGGAGAGAGAAGTCTATGGACTTTCTAGTCACTTCAAAATTAAACTTTTCTTGGTGGCCACCTCTGTTAGCACATAAACATTTATTCAGCAGTTGCTCGGTTACTGGGCCCACAGGGGAGTACAGGGGGCTCTTCTGTGGACGGCAAATTTAAATTTGCTCAGGTTGCTGCCTGCATGCAATGGATGACTTTCCAATACACCCCTGGTGCTGAATAAAACATGCCGATGCAGGAGAGGAGCCTTAGGGTCGAGGCGCTCAGGTGACATGGCCAGCTGAAGGGCCAGGATGGGCACATGTGGTGAATCTGAGTCTGACGGAAACATTAACCCTCCATTAACACTTCTTTCTACTCCTTATAAAGCCCACCACATAACTGCCTAACTCCTCTTTGCTTCTGACAGGTTTTGGGTTTGCACCATACACAAAGCTGTTTAACACTACATGTAATATATTATCACATTCAAAGCAAAGCTGGAAAATGAAGAAAAATATGAATCTTGGGGCCATTTCCTACACGAGGGGTTTATATCCGGGGGAAAACAAATTGAAAGTGAGGCAGCTTTAGAACATGATGAGAAGTAGAACAGTGGACATATCTCATCTCCAGAGGAGTACGATGATGGAGAACAAAACCCAGGGCTCCCTTAGGTTCACTGACTCTTATTCCTGTAACCAAGCCCCGTAGCATGACAAGACCTAATACAACAGCACCGAAAGGAGATAAGCCTGCACATGTACAAAATGGTCTCCTGCACACAGAATTCCAGTGCAATTTGGCATGTAAACTGACTTATAAACCTCTGAATGACAAAATGTAGGCAGTAACGAAAGTCTGAAGAGCCAGTGTTCACAACAATCTAAAGACTTAATGACTTGTCAGGCACACTTGTTTGCTGGTGATTATATAATGTGTTTACAATACATATTTACAAGTGACAAAAATGTAGTCCAAATGTACAGTCACATAATGTTGACAGATGCTCACACACCCAACACTTACCTTGTTACTGCTGAACAAGGTCTGGAAGGTTTTTATAAAAATGTCATTCAAGAACATGAGATTTGATGATGGTATCTTGCCTGAACTATGCTGAAGCAGAGGCCTATTGCACGAAACTAGGATAAGGGATTAAGCCGGGATATTCAAGTTATCCTGGATGAATTTAGCTTTGACTCGGTTGCACGAAACCAGATTGAATTAAGCCCGGCCAAGTAACCATGGAGATTTATTCTTTGCGGCTAGCCTGGTCCAGAGCAGGCTAACAGCCAGGCTAAGATTAATCCTGGAGTCTCATGTGTCAAATCAGCTGCCGTCTTATCCGAAATAAACGTGTTTAACAGTTATTCCGTTGTCTTCTGCATGTCTTCTGCTTTATTTTCATTAACATGCATTAGCCTACTTGTCACTATTGTTGTCGCGAGTTTGATTTAAACCCTACTACATTTGTTTAGATGATTAGAAATGGTTGCAGTGGCACCCTGGTGGGACGGTACTGTGTCGAGGCTGCCTGGTGTGCGGCTGCTGCCCGGTGGCCGCTGCCTGCCGGCAGACCTGCGAGTCACGTCAGTGTCCACTCTCTCTGTAAAAGTAGAGATTAGCGGAGCAGCGTCCGTGGTCTCAGCTTCAGGTTTATACAGGACGCGCTCCAAAGATTAAGTGTGATGATATTAATGCAGCGATATTCCCAGATGATATTAATGACAGACTGGTCAGAGACCAATGCTGTGTCTCAAATCGCGCACTTCCGTTAGGGCACTTACAGAAGTACACTTCGCGCACTACGTACTGTCTTGCATAGTGCGTAGATTTTGACAGAGGAGTGTTGTCTCAAATCGCGCACTGCCATGTGCACTTACCGGAAATGACGATCACATTTCATCTCTTCTGTAAAATTGTGAATTTCACCAGGGGAGAGCATTCCAGTCTGCTATTGTGTTTCGTGAAAAATAATTCCTGCATTGTTTTTGATATTTTAACAACAATAAATGTGATGTTTTTATTTGCTCCAGGATGACGACTGCAACACAGCCGTCATGTCACCCCCCATTAGCTGAAAACAGTACACACAACTGTATTGTATAATATTCCTTCTTGTTAGTGCAGTCTTTTAAATTCATTAATTATACCTATTCTTTGCAGTCCACTCTTATATGTATATACTTAGGTTTCAGCTCTAAAAATAAGTAACGTTAATATTCATTCATTCATAACGTTACTGTTAATTTTAATGCTCAACTGTTTCATGAGGAAATCTTTGTAGCCCAGAGATAACACTGTTATAGTGAAGCATTACCCTTACAAATTACCTAATAGACAAAACATCATTACATATTTTATATAAGTTGTATTTTTGTTCTAAATGGTCTTCATACAGTGACGATACAATAGTGAAAGCAGAGGGAACAGACCTGACATTTAAATAGATCCCATTCCTTTATATCCTTTATATGCGTACTACAGTCATGCAACGTGTAATACAAAAGAGAACAAAGTTTAATACTTTTAATATAATTTTATTTTATAAATGTGCTTGTAGTTCTGCAGGCTCCCCCCCGGGTCGGAGCTAGTCTGATGGGGACAGGGACATGAGACTCTCCAGGGGATCCTTCTACGGTCTGATGGCCATCGTCGCCCCTAAATGACGGCCCTCTATTCCTCGTTTGTCCCTGAAGAGATGGGTTATACAGGATATACATCAGGTGGAGGCAGTAACAGCGGATACATTTTAACATTGCGCTACTGTGTCAGACAATCAGCTGATCGCTATTTTGGTGAGCTGACGCTCACATCGGATTATGTACAACTTGTTAAGATCACACTTTTAAGACTAAAATCTTCTACAGCGGAACGATAGTTTAACACAAACAACAAAATACTACAACACATGTAACGTTAGCTTAGAACTTTTTTGCCAATCTGGTTAAACTGCCGCTGTTAGCTAGCTAAGGTTGGCTTGCTAGCACGTCCAATTACGGTACCAATAAAGGTTATAATTCGTGGTACAAAAATCATTACCGACTGTAAAATTAACCAAATATACATATACAGGTGGCTTATATGTTATAAGTATAGCAAAAACACTCACGTTCAACTTACATTTGTATTGCTCCGTCGGTCTCGCTATCGCGTCTAACGGTTGTTAGCCCCGCCCCTTCCGCTACGTAGCCAAGATGGCGACCGTTGAGTGTGGAAAGTGTCCATCGATGTACACTCATTTTTCGGGGCGTTTTGAGTGCACCATCCGGGTATTTAAGTACACTGCGTTTGACCGCACTTCGACAGTGTGAACGCACTATGTACTCGTTTTTTACTATGTAATAGTTAGTATTTAGTACAGAAGTGCGCGATTTGAGACACAGGCCAATACATTCATGATTTCATTTTCTTGTTGCGTATCCTTCTCTAATAAAGGACAGTTTGTGTTACTCCTTAATATGTAGGCCTAATGTTTTTTTTATTATAGCTTACATTGGTTTCATAACCTTCTCATTAGTCTCCCATCCCTGGACCAATAACGTGGCCTATATACAGTACGTATGTAGTGTAGTTATTCATCACACTGGGAACACCACAATGCTTCTTCATCTTTTTATTTTGGTGCGTCACTTGTCAGAAGAATAAAAAAACATGAATATTGTTTTACAAATGCTCAAAGCGTGTACTGAAGCCATTTACTTCTTTTTCTAGTTGTTGTCCCTTTCTGATCGTTCTGTATGAACATTAATTGTACAAAGAATTAGACATAGCTTATAGAGATTTGTGCATATGGTTGTAAATCTTGCGTTGTGAATAAGGGTTTGAAATTAAGCCTAGTCATAGGGTTGGTTTTAGCCTACTTTACAGTAGGCTAAAACCAGCACATTTATCACATAAAAACAGAAACATGAAACTAGCATATTTAAAGCAATTAAAACAGTGTAGCCTACAACTTCATAAAAATGTGGAGTGACTATAGGCTAAGTAGATATTTTTACACCCTCACACATTCAGTCGGGTCCGCTATGTTGGGCTTTTTCTCTCCGTTTGATAAGAGCCGTATTTCCCTTTTTGCATATTCTTCCCCTCCTCGTTACTTTCCATTAGAAGCTGCTGCTCATTGGGTGAAACATGACGCATGCGTCTTCTCCATCTCCGCATCAGTAAATCTGTGATCGATACCGTGGTCTATGTAAGAAAGCCGTGAACGTGCACTTATCCCAGCTATCTACACCTGGCTTGACTTAGCTCCACCTGTTCATCCTGGCTCGGCAAACGTGCAACCGATTAAGCCGCGATGAGCGGATCACACTAAGTCAAGCTGCGCTTTTTCATTTATCCTGGATATCTTTAATCTACTTTTGTGCAATAGGCCCAGGGTGACCTACAGTCTCAAAAACATATTTACATATTACACAGGCAAACTCAAGTGGGGCTTTGCCATTTCCACAATGAAGCTTTAATCCACCTAACGCTAATTGACTGCTTTGAAACTTCAAGGGCAGGCAAACAGCGGTGTACATTATCCTTTTTATTTCCACAGTTTAAAAAACCTTCAAGCTGCCAGGATCAAAAGAATGTACAGCAAGGAAGGACTATAGATCCTTCTAGTTAAGCTAGGCCAACATCATGTGTTCAACTTCTGAGAACGTAATTTTGAAATCTGTAAATGCAGATCTGTATCATAAAGTCCCACACAGCCAGGGGAGGGGGTCGGATGGTTGGCTCTGAAGGAAGGAATACTGGATGGCAGCATGATTGACACTCTGTACAAAGATGAGTGTGAAAGCATAGCTACTTTCTCATCGTCTCACAAGTCAGGCTCCCGTTCTTTAAGAAGTGCATAAGCCACCTCACAAAGGCTTCTTTCACTCAGCAGTGGCCATGTGACTGTGGGAAAACTGGAGGTTCCTCAGCACAAAGGCTGGGCACAGAGACACTGGATTCTATCCCACAAATATCTTAAAAAGGAAGGTTAAGGTCTAGAGGGGCTTCTCCATGTCTGACTGCTTCTACTCAATCACAAACTACTCTTGTCTATGTCAGTGTAACAACAACCCAGGCTGTTTGCCACCCTGGAACAGTAAAGTATTTAACCACACACTTTAATGCTGCATTCCACTTCATGGTACGGCACAAATCTACTAGTTTGGATTAGTTCCTTTTGGTTTTCCATTAGCAAAACCTGTGGATAGTACCCAGTACCTTTTCGAGGTCGAGGTTCCAAGAGAGCTGAGCCAATACTAAAGTGGAGTTAAAGCCATGCAGACCAACGATTGGTCATAGAGAATAATCACTTGCGTGACATGGTATATCCTGCACAAATCCACCATTTTTAATTAGTCAAGTTACTATTAATAGCAACTATGGCTGGGTATCAAAACTGGAGTTCACAAAACAATGGGTGACATCACTGGTGCGACATCCATTATATTTACAGTCTATAGCATACACTGAGGGGTTACTATCTGCAATGGAAAACGAAATGGAGACAAGCACTTCCAAGTGAGTTGAGTTAAATCAAACCAAACCATGCAGTGAAAATAAGGCACAAGATAAGTACCTCTCATGTGTCGTTTCTGGTTAAATGAGTATTCGGCATTCATTAAACTGGTGAGCATCCGCTGCCACACTGACTCTGAAATGATAGTTCTATACAGTGAGGAAAATAAGTATTTGAACACCCTGCTATTTTGCAAGTTCTCCCACTTAGAAATCATAGAGGGGTCTGAAATTGTTATCGTAGGTGCATGTCCACTGTGAGAGACATAATCTAAATAAAAATCCAGAAATCACAATGTATGATTTTTTAAACTATTTATTTGTATGATACAGCTGCCAATAAGTATTTGAACACCTGAGAAAATCAATGTTAATATTTGGTACAGTAGCCTTTGTTTGCAATTACAGAGGTCAAACGTTTCCTGTAGTTTTTCACCAGGTTTGCACACACTGCAGAAGGGATTTTGGCCCACTCCTCCACACAGATCTTCTCTAGATCAGTCAGGTTTCTGGGCTGTCGCTGAGAAACACTGAGTTTGAGCTCCCTCCAAAGATTCTCTATTGGGTTTAAGTCTGTAGACCGGCTAGGCCACGCCAGAACCTTGATATGCTTCTTACAGAGCCACTCCTTGGTTATCCTGGCTGTGTGCTTCAGGTCATTGTCATGTTGGAAGACCCAGCCTCGACCCATCTTCAATGCTCTGAGGGAAGGAGGTTGTTCCCCAAAATCTCGCAATACATGGCCCCGGTCATCCACTCCTTAATACAGTGCAGTCGCCCTGTCCCATGTGCAGAAAAACACCCCCAAAGCATGACGCTACCACCCCCATGCTTCACAGTAGTGATGGTGTTCTTGGGATGGTACTCATTCTTCTTCCTCCAAACACAGTTAGTGGAATTATGACCAAAAAGTTCTATTTTGGTCTCATCTGACCACATGACTTTCTCCCATGACTCCTCTGGATCATCCAAATGGTCATTTTGTCAAGTTGCTTGGCAATTTCCCCGTAGCCCTTTCCAGCCTTGTGGAGGTGTACAATTTTGTCTCTAGTGTCTTTGGACAGCTCTATGGTCTTGGACATGTTAGTAGTTGGATTCTTACTGATTGTATGGGGTGGACAGGTGTCTTTATGCAGCTAATGACGTCAAACAGGTGCATCTAATTTAGGATAATAAATGGAGTGGAGGTGAACATTTTGAAGGCAGACTAACAGGTCTTTGAGGGTCAGAACTGTAGCTGATAGACGGGTGTTCAAATACTTATTTGCAGCTGTATCATACAAATAAATAGTTAAAAAATCATACATTGTGATTTCTGGATTTTTTTTGATCATGTCTCACAGTGGACAAGCACCTACGATGACAATTTCAGACCCCTCCATGATTTCTAAGTGGGAGAATTTGCAAAATAGCAGGGTGTTCAAATACTTATTTTCCTCACTGTATAGTCTTGGATATTTTCCACGAGGTGGACAAAATAACAGAGTTGCTCCTACAATATTGTGCAATCAACTACAAAATAAACTCCAGCTTCTATCTACAAACATATTTAAATCAACACCTTGTTGACAGTGTCAGCAAAAACAAGTATCTTGCAGTTATTGTATGCATATTGTTTTGAGTCAACTAACACATGAACCTCCCCTCTATTACAGCCTCAGGCTACTCCATAACAAAGTTATGGACTTCTACAACCTACAGTCGTAAGCACTGTAGAATGTTAACATTTCAACAGGAGTTCAGCAAAAGGCCTTTGTTTACGCTTTGATTGGCCCATTAGTGGCTGGCTTCCAAAGTTAAGACTATGACCAGTGGTGGATTACTATTCATTAACCCTATGAGACCTAAGACCATTTTTATAGTTTATTGTCCGTCTGGATTTATTTTAGAAAAAAGCTTGTAAAACATCAAGCCTTTTTTTAGGGTTTAGCCAGTTTTAGGGCAAACTGGGTTATTAGAATATTTGGGTTGCAGTGAGGTCAGTTGCATGTTAAAAATGGTTGTAGGGCCTTAAAGACAAATAAAACGGAACATGAATCTTCCAGATATGTATTGATATCACAGATAATAAATAAGCCATTTTCCTTTCTAAAACACTTCTCATATGTCTTGGAGTCACACTGAAGAAATATTCATTGTAACTTATACAGTTGACAAAAAACATACATTTTTTCAAAAAAAGTCAAGATGCTTTTGCTCTCATGACATTTACTTATTTACTACATTTACTCATGCCAATAATAACATAATGTCATATTTATTGATATTACACCCACAGCAATGCTACACAAGCAAATGCATGTCATAAATGTGCGCCTCTTGGCCTTCCATACAGCCTATTGGCCTTTTTGTACGCTCTGGCCTTCCATACAAGAGGGTGACGTTGTTTCCCATATATGGACATGCTGGCGCCTCTATTTACGGAAAACAGAGAGGAGAGACGCCGCCGCGAGCTAGCGGCAGAAATGAGCCAAAACGCGATGAATTATGGACATAAAGTGGATCAATCTTGGATTAACAGTTTGGATTTAAAGCCCAACAAGCCCAAAAGAGGCTGGAAGTTCCAGGCACAATAGAACATCACCTGTAGAGGCTAGAAGGACCCGGAAAAGACCTCCGTAACCGCTAACTCGTCAGGTTTTAACCGCAACGTTTGGTGAGTCGATAGCTGTTATGTTATTAAATTATTAAACTATGAATCAGAGGTGCTGTTTTTACGAGTGGGCGAGTGTCTCGGTCACAGAGGGTTAATCCCAAACTTTTTTATGGAAGTCTCTAGAATGACGTGCAATATTTTTCTTATGTATTAGCGGAATTTTATTGTGTAAATGGTAAGTGTAAAAAGTAATCAAATATTTAAAAAGATTCGACAACAGAGTTTGAGGCCAACAATGTAAACAGAATTGTCTTCAGTTAATTTGCAGTTTAAATAACCCAAGCATGCCAACTAATGGCATTAGTCAATTACCTCGTACCTGCTCAACACGCCTCTACTCGCCTTTTTCGGTTTTCCATTATGAAAAAAAAAAAGTCCCTGGTACTTGCCAACAAGTACTTTTGTTAGCGTCACACCTCCGTCAAGGTTCCAAGCGAACTGAGGCCATATCAAAAGGTGACGTGAAAACCTGCAGACTCGTCAGAGAATCATCACTAATCACTGCGTCATCACTGCTAGCGACAGACAGGGGTGTCCTGAACAAACCAGCCATTTTTAAAATAGTTTAACCAGCAGTTTTTTTGCTGCCTCGATCTTCTTTTGAAACAAAATTTGTCAGCCATATGCAGAGAATCAAAAACACACTTTCCTGCGGCGTCGCTAGGACAGCAAGCCACGCTCGCCTAACACATGAGACGGTACTAAATATGCAATAAACAAATGGAAGACGGGGCACCGCGGCCGAGTCGAGCTGGTACTAGCAGTGGGTAAGCGCCATAAACCACCTTGCTAAAGACATGTCATTTGGTGCTGTGACCCATCTCTGAAGTTAACGTCATGCACCACAGTTTATTTCTGCAAGCTGTAAGTTCCCGAGTTCTCAAGATACTGACTCCACCCCATACTAAAATTTTATCAAATCCTATCCCAATATTGGTAATTTCCTTTCTCAATAACGATATAGCAATTTTTCTGGGAAGTCAGTAGTATATGAAATTACCTCCACATGGTTAAGTCTATTTTGTATACTCCAGGCTAGCTACAGGGTCAATCCTTATTAGCGCTTATGCATACAGTACATATTTATATACCCATTTGTAACAGGTAGCAACAGGGTCAGCAATTTCGACAACAAAAGCAGAGAAGAAGAGCAAAACAAGGACCTTGTGTGAGAGCCAATAAAAAAAAGGTCAGGTTGGATTGAAATGTGTCCCCCACATCCATTTGTGAAACACTGCATTGCAGGGGCAGCTGGCTGCTTGTGGCAGGCCCAGATAAGAGCGTGTGGAGCCTTATGTTTGTCAGTGATAGAGGTTGGGTACACAACCGTCGAGAAGCAAGGGGACATGACATACATCTTCCTGCTATCAGCTCCTCAAACACGGTCAGGGTTATTGCGTCCGCCACACACCCGCAGCACACAGCTAAAAGAACATTTCACAAAGCTCACATGCCCTTACTTTCTGCTACTGTAACCATGTGCTTGGGAAATGGTTTTAAAGTTCAATATTGACAGAAAGTGCTGCGTCAAATACCTGCAATTGCCTTTTAGGATGCAGTGCACAAGCTATCAAATGCCAGAAAAAGCAGACCAATGTGCTTGCACTTAAATTTGCAGCATCTGCTTACCACACACAGAAGAGGTAAAGTATTGGTCACATACGGTGAGGAAAATAAGTATTCTGGAAGACCCAGCCTCGACCCATCTTCAATGCTCTAACTGAGGGAAGGAGATTGTTCCCCAAAATCTCGCAATACATGGCTATGCAGCTAATGACCTCAAACAGGTGCATCTAATTTAGGATAATAAATGGAGTGGAGGTGGACATTTTGAAGGCAGACTAACAGGTCTTTGAGGGTCAGAATTGTAGCTGATAGACAGGTGTTCAAATACTTATTTGCAGCTGTATCATACAAATAAATAGTTAAAAATCATACATTGTGATTTCTGGATTTTTTTTTAGATTATGTCTCTCACAGTGGACATGCACCTACGTTGACAATTTCAGACCCCTCCATGATTTCTAAGTGGGAGAACTTGCAAAATAGAAGGGTGTTCAAATACTTATTTTCCTCACTGTATGTAGCATGATAACACTTGGGGAGCAGCCATTGTGGCATTTGACTTTAAAAAGTAAATGCTTGTTTTATTATTACATACATAATAAAGAGTTCAGAAGGGCATGCTTACTTGGTGGAAGACACTTGAATCTTATCACATCTGATCTTAAGTGTGATTTATGATTCTGCGTAAAATCTACGCCGTTGCTACGTACGTTAGGTATGTGGGATACAAACTTACACCGGACCGTACGCTGTAGCCTGACGTGCACCTCCCAAAAAATTTAACTACACATCAAGCCGAAGGACGTCACTCGGCAGCATCGCATTTCCCCATACTCATTTCCTGGTTCTCCTTCCTTAAACAAAATTATATCAAGGAGAGGGCTAACCTTTTTTAGCTACAGATTTCCCACAGTGGTCAGAAAGCACAGGGGAGATACTTTGTTTCTTTAACTATGAGTCTACAGCTGCTACTTGCTCCGAAGGTAATCACCGTCACTCTCTCGCCCTCGCTCTATCACAAACTCCCCAAACATACACATGCTGGCTTGACGCACACACCAATGCACAAGAACATCAGGCCACTTATGTAGGCTCCGTAAGCTTGTGTTGCGTTTAATGTTTACTTTAAACTTTAAATCCTGAATCATATCGTGAGTTGAGTGTATCGTTACATCCCTAGTAATTAAACAGATCTCAACCAGCATTGTGTTTTCTTAAATGATGTTAATATTTGAAACACCATGGTTTAGAACACTTTTAATAATTGTTGTCTCATCCTGCTCTTTAATTTTGTGTTGTGAATTTGGCATTTCTGTTTACATTTGATCACAGAATGAGCTTTTAAATATGTTCTAACACACATCTCGCACAATGTATTAAACAAAGAAATCCCAATGATCTTTGGCTTGACCTTGGCAGGTAAAGAACTTTCAGCAGCTATATAAATAAGTTACCCAAATGCATCAAAGAAAAAAAACAATAAAATAGAGTTGTTTAACCAGGGGAGGGAGGTGTAGGTCTAACAAAAAGCTGATCACAAACACTGGAAATGTTCACAGCAGGAACTGATGCTCTAGCCAACAACAAGAGTTGCTGACTGTGGGCCTCAACATCCCTGATGAGATGTGCTTTGAGTAGGATTGTATGAGTTCATAAAGCTCATAATAATTCCCCACCCGTCCTCCATGAGTGACCATGAAACTGGTTAACCTGGGGTGCTGCATTCTGCCAAGCAAGGCTTCAGTCTATCCACAGTGTTGTCAGTCATTTCAGTGTCAGAAGACCTGTTTCAACTTCTTATGTCATCTGTAAAACTTTCCACTGCAACACTTTCAAAAGGCTTCAAAGGGAATTCTCTAACGTGTGTGTGTACGTACACACACACACACACACACACGACAGCTTATGACAATTTGATAGCATGAGGCAAAGCTAAACATGTTCAATTAAGAGTCAAAACCACACAAAAGGGTTGGTCATTAAGCATAATCCGATATCTTATCAAGTAAGTGAAGTAACCGAGTTTCTCAAAGTAGTATTTAACAACTTAAAACTACGGGTGACACAATCTCGATTTTACATCAAAATCGATTGAAGTCACAATCTCTATAAAATAAATAAAAAGGAATTGTCGATGCGGCCATGCCCCCGTGTCACATCTGATCAGCTTGTTAAGTGAAAAAAATAAAAATATGTGTGTAAGACCTCCAAGTCAACCTCCTCTAACTTAGCAACAGCCAGTCAAAAGTTAGCATGGCAACTGTAGATGCGAGACAACAGAATTGAACCCCTCTTCTTTCACTGAAGTTGTTGTGGAAGTATATTGGATTTCCAGCGAGTTATGTTGACAATGTTGGTGTTGTTGACAAAATAGCCACAGTTTGCAAGCTCTGCTATGTGCGTGTAGCATATTTTGTGTGTTTACCATTGCACATTAGCCCAGCAGCTAGTGGAGGTTTCCTGTGTTTATAGCTTAATCCCAACAAAACTGCACGCTGAACAGGAAGTCGTTCTGGCCCTCATTAAGGAAGGCCGTCTCAAAGATCTTATTTATGCTGCGAGGATTGAGGAGGTATCTCCGAGGAGCTGTGAGCATGGATATACCAGAGCAGCCATCCCAGAAGCGTTGTAGCTGAAAGCCGTTGCTAACTTTGCCCCTACAGCCAACAAATTTAAGTGATGCTCCAGAGGAAAGGACGCATCATCCCTCCTAAAACATTCTCTCGTTTCCTCTCTCCTCCCATGATTTCCTCATTTCTCTGACGTGCCTCCTCGGTGGGACAGACTAAGTGAGGAAGGGAGGCAAGTGGAGGAGCCGGGGATGATATTTAAGGGAAGTGAGAAGCCCCTCTCATCTTACAGTTTAACGTTAAGCTAAAATAGGTTTATAAAAACTTCTGTCTAAATAAATATTTGGCGAGAAATAGTCAATGTGTTAGCATAATCTTGGTTTATTTAATTTAACCTGAGTTTGAGAGAGGGCGGCTGTCTCATTTGTAGTTTCAGCAGCAGCCCTAGAGCCAGAAAAACGCCAGATGATGCAAAATGTGTCATCAAATCATATTAATAAATACATTTTACCTTTACAAACCCCATTTGTAAAGGTCCTATCCATGGGTGTATTAAGGGTCCTATTCCCTGACCAATCGGCTATCATAACCTTAGCCACTCAAGGTCAAATGCCTAACCCCAACCCAGTAATGGAGTGCCAAATAGTTACTGGGTTTTCCCAGTGGGCAGGTAGTGTTTTGAGGCCACGAGGCCCGGTCTGACAATAGTGGCAATAGTGTCTCTGCCTCAGCCTTTATTTGCCCATGGCTCTGTTCTGAATGTGATAAATAGCCACGCCCCTTGATTTACATATAACAATTGGAAATAAATCGAGGGAAATCAATAAATGTGGCATTAGGGAAAAGTACATAGAAATAAATAATGTGGATATATGAAAAAAATCTCTTGACATAAATAAACGTGGACTTATGAAATAAAAGTAACATGAAATAATTAAAAGTGAAACCATATTTTTAACGAATATTTATTCACTTATTTAATTTATTTATTGCCTCAATTATTTATTTCATGATGTATTTTTCAAAGGCATATTTATTTATATATTTTATTCATGTATTCATTTATTTAATACTGAATACAACGGTATTCCATAAGTAGGGAGATCTGGGCACTGGAAGTTCAACATAGTTAGATTACACATACTACCAATATTATTATCATACAAAGTTGGTGAATATCGGTAAAGTATTTTTTTCAGGTTTTGGTTATTGTATGCACTAGTGTGTTTACATATCAGAAAGCAATTAAAGTTACCTTGCCATGGAAATGTTATTCAGTGTCCTATGTAACAGAAGGTAAGCAGCCAGTTTACTCATTCAGTGCCATATTGATTGATAACTACGAACGTGACATTTTCACAAATCTTACTGGATACAGCCCTCTTCCTTGCCCAATGTTCAATAGCTAACGGGGCAAATGTTTTGGGAAACGTGGTAGTTGAAACTATGACCTATAGTTAATTTACGGGAAACAATGTTAACGTTAAAGAATAAAGCCTAGCTATATATTGTTAAAGGTGAATAAGGTCAAAGTAACAGAGGACGTCCTGTATCAGCTCTGAAAGAATAAGGGGACACTAGCCGTTAGCTAACATGTAGATGAACGGCATTCAAAACGAAGTTTAAAGTCAGTACTTGGTACAAAATAAAAATTACATATCTAGTCAGCAGGTTTCTGAACATTTACCAACACAAAGACGAAGTTAACGTCCCCCATCTATTTCAACAGCAGGAATTTCACGTAAAGCTACGTAGCTTCCATTAGCATGTTAGCTTTAAACTTCAACTCACCTGTCCAAATTCTGCATTGCCGCTGCAACCTGTTCCGCCATTATCGTGAAAGAAGCAACAAAAAGCAATGCTGTCTTGTTGGCAAAGCAGCTTAACTGCGTTACAGATAAAATAAAGTAAAATAGCACGCCTGTTAATTTTCTGCAGCTGAGGTTGGAGTTTGCTAGCTAGCTAGCTGCATAGGCCTTTGTGTTGATACGGCGAGACAGCTGCAAACGAGCCAATTACTTATTTTAAAAATATTCCTTCGTGATCATTGCAGTATAGACAGCATCTATCTGTGACCAAATTATCTATTTCAAGTAAAATCCTCTTTACATCTGCTACGGTCTGATTTATTTTATTGGCGTGGCCGCGTGACTCCATTAACTGGGCCGTCTTGGAGGTAACGTAAATAGCTTTGCAGTGCGCGATTGCGTCATCAAAACAATGACGGCGCCGAATAGGGCACCATTCCACGTACATGGGAAATGTAGTTTCAAAATGCTTCCCTCCCTCTTATGACCAAAAATATCAAATTAATGATCTGAATCCACACCCGGCGGATGTGCCAAGGAGATATCACGGATTCTTAAAGATACAACCATCATGAAGATGCACATATGGCTACAGAACACGGCTAATAGCGGTAAGATGTTTTAATTAGGCAAAGCTACCTCTACATTATTCTCCAGCTACATTATCATCTTCTCTTTTGTCTTCACCTGAGTATAAAAGTTTATGTCACTTCAAGGTTTTCTGCAAAAGTGATGTAAGCAATATAAACCTAAACCTATAAACCTTGACAGTGAATTATGCCTAAAGCATACAATCAGCGTGCGTGTACGCGCGCATGTGAGCGTGAGAGAGCGAGAAAGAGAGACTGTCAATCACAATTTTTTATTGCATGCATCTTTTAACCTCACCTAGGCTATAGGTCAGCTTTGAAACAGATGTTTTTTTATGTTTTTTTTTCTTCTCCCACAGCAGTCAAGAAAGAACATAGGCTACATATTTGTTGACCAACCACTGCATTGTGAGAAACTACAACTCCCTACAGCCTCCTCGGCATCACCCATGCGCCGCAGTCAATCAGCTGTTGAGGCAACCGCTGACTATCTCAGCACAAGGGTAGCTCGTTTGTCATAAACCCAGACGAACTGGAAAAACAGAAAAATCTTTATTTACAGAGTCCCAAAAAGGTGAACGATAAAGGTAATATAACGCTTCACGTTGGGCAGAGAAGCGACCACGCTGTGTGTGCATGCTGTTTTGTCGTTTGTATGTAAAGGGGGACACATGGATTAAAGGGAGATTTCAAGACAGGTTCATGAAATACAGGCTATCAGGTGAGGCATCCGATCGGCGCGATAAGCATTTGATTTAGGCAGTGCCTGTGGTGAAGGGCCGGCGAGGTGAGCTACTGAAGGCTGCTGATTATGCTGCTCTGATGACCTTGGAAGCGCAGCTCTTGGAGGAGAAAAACACGGATTAACTGGTGGGGTGTGAGCCTACAATGCTGGCTATTGCGATTATCTTGAACGACCCACTTGTGTCTTTATTGCCATCATGCTGCTAAAAAGATCCGCCATGTCATCTGGAGTGTTATTTTCACACTATTGCATTCATGTTATTGAATGGCTGCAGTCAAGAGGAGCCTTATCAATGTTGTTTTATACCATAATTGTAATGTTACATTATTTGACACTGTGTGGTTGTGCATTGCATGTGCCCCAGCTGACCGAAAATGCCCAATTTCTCAGTGTAGCCGTGCAATGATCAAACATATTGTGGTTTATTTACATGTTACATGCCACTAGCCTACTGGATTTACTAATGTGGCATCTCTGTAGCTTTCTGAATGCAATTCTCCGTCTTGATAAAAATCGAGGCCGTGCTTATGTTAATTGGGTTTTTTGCAAGGCGTTGTCTCTAAAATGCAAAGTAAAGGAGACATTTTCATGAAAATATATAGTGTCTAACTTTGAATAGAGAACACGAGCTTTCAGTGATGTTCCAGCCTTGGCTTTAACTTATTCAAATGCAAGTATAGTCTGGAACATCTTGTATTATGTCAATGCCGACCTGCAACGCGGACATCGGGCCGAAGGGAAAGGTTTAATTGCCGCCGGTAGAAACATGAGACATTTTTGCGGTATAAATAAAGCGCTTCAGGTGCGTCACTTTCCACTGCATAAAAAGAACAAAGTGTGCCATTTGGTGGAAGTCATTTTGGTTTAAAAAAAGCTCTGTGCTCGCGTGTGTGAATGCATGAAGGTAGACCTGTCTTTTATCCTTGTTGAAGGACAGCTGTATTTACTGACGTATGTAAATGAATATAGGCTAGGGGAGGTCCCTGTCTGGGCAAAACACACACTGAATCAGTTTCACATTGCAGCTCCGGAGTTCCTGCGTGGAAGGAAAAAAACGAGACGTGGCGAAATCTGGTAAATATCTGCAGCCATATGCTCCCAGTAGGATTTATGAATTATTCGTGTATAGTTTTGGTAAGTGTGTTTTCCTCAATTATTTTTCTTTTTGGCTCAATGGGTGATAGCCTATAACGCATTCGCTTTGCAGTTGCCAGGTCCCTCTAACATCATATCCTTGTCGGAGTTGTCCCTGTTCATCAGATGCAGTCCAGCGAGCCCGGTGTATGATCTCCTAAATTACAGAAACAATATTAACTCCTTGTCTCTTGTCTCCCCCCCCTTGCAGCTCCGCAAACCATGCAGGATGATTTACTGATGGACAAAAACAAAGCCCAGGCTCATCAACAGCAAGATCCGACGCAAGTAGACCCTCCTCCCTCCACCCCGACCCCGTCATCGGAGCTCACGTCTTCATCCGAGTCGGAGAGCCCGTCGACCGGGAGCAACCAAGCGGCTTCAGCGCTGAACAGCAGCAGCAGCATCAACAAGGACAAAGTGCCGATGGAGTCGCCAATCCTTCCCGGGTTGAGCTTCCACCACCAGCCGCAGGAGACCGGCGGCCCCCTTTCCTCCCCGTCCTCCTCTTTTGGGAGCACTTGGTCCACGGGAACCACAAACGCCGTGGACGACAGCTTTTTCCAAGGAATACCTTCGGTGAACGGGACGATGCTTTTCCAGAACTTCCCCCACCATGTCAACCCGGTCTTCGGGGGTAATTTCTCCCCGCAGATCGGTCTGGCTCCCCAGTCCCAGCAGCATCAACAGCAAGCCCAGCAGCAGCAGCCCCAGCCCCAGCAGAGGAGATCCCCTGTCAGCCCCAACCAAGGTCCCTTCCCCCAGAGAAACGCATTTCAGACCATCATGAATAACAGCAAGGGTTCCTCGTCCTCGTCTTCTTCTTCCTCGTCGTCCGCTTGGAATAATCACCAAAACGCCGCATGGAGCACAGCCTCCAACCCCTGGAGCGGGCTGCAGGCAGGCAGGGACCCGCGCAGAGCGGTGGGCGTCGGGGTAGGGGTCGGAGTCGGGGTCGGGGTGCCGTCATCCATGAACCCCATCTCCCCCATGAAAAAGCCCTATACTAGCAACGTCATAGCACCCCCCAAGTTTCCAAGACCAGGTCCCCTCACCTCCAAGCCCTGGATGGAGGACAGCGCCTTCAGGACTGACAACAGCAACAACATACTGCCTTTCCAGGTAAATAGGCTACTCCCAGTATAAGAGCAGGCCTAGGCCTATATTTACCTCTATTGCTTTAGTCTGCATGTATTTATAAAATGTTGACCACTTTGACATGTTTTACCCTGGTGGTTGACCTCTTAAAATATAAACCTATAGGATGACCATTTTTGATGTATTCTAGGCTATTCAAATATTCAAGGGAAAACCATACCTGAGATATAAAAGGCCTACCACAAATAGCCTTGGATAAGGTCACCCTGAACTTATCAGTAGGCTACCACAGATTCATTATAGGTCCATTTTAGGTTATAGTAATTTATAGGCTATTTATGTCATAGTCGATTAGGAAAATAAGAAATAAATAATTGAATGGCAGGAATAACACTGTCACTTCATACAGTGATTATAATCATTGTATGAAATGACATGAAATGCCTTTGAGGAAATTAGCCCAACCTCAGATAAATACATTTTTAAATTGATTTAGATAATTTATCCTTAAAGACATTCATTTTAAATGTGCTATACAGTTGAATTGAGAAATAGCCATCGGGTTTTGCCAGTATGCTAGCAGTCAACATGTCCATCTGCCTTGTAAGCTGTCCGATTGTGTGGTGGAGGTCAAATAAATCGAAGGAGACAGTGAGTCCTTGAAGTATTTCTCATCGATCATAGCTGTGTTTACGCATTCAAATGCAAACACATTGAGACAGTTCTAGAGATAGTCGTCGTGCACTGTTTATTGCACTAAATGGGTAAATTCTCTTCTCCAGCTCACACCGTAGGGTTTAAAGGACACATGACGCATTCAGTGCAGCTCGTAACCTTCTAAATTCAGACTGACAAGAGCTGTAGCCTATGCGCACTTGATTACGAGCTCACCCTAATGATTAGGAGTATTTCAATTTTCAGTTATGTAGGGTAAATTCAGGGTATGTCTTATAAAATACACAATGCTGCAGAAAGAATGTGCTGCAGTAAATAGGAGAAATCATGTACCAGCCGTTGCACGTCTTAATTTATGCCTTAGGCTACATGAAGTGAAAGGTTTTGTGTCAGTCTGTGTAGAAAACATGGCAACTACTACTGAACGCTTATGCTTACTATTTAAAAACAAACAAAAAAACCTAGACATGCAGGAATGGTAGCCTAATACTAATAATACAAATAGGTATACTCATAATAATAATAATAAAAATGATGATGATAATATGTGAGAATATATATGTAGCCTACGTATAACCGTACGTTATAAAACGGTTTCCTTGCTCTTTGCTCCTTTTTTTTTCATAGAAAGCCTTTCTTTTTTTGTCACTTGCTCGTTCTTTGTAATTACAAAATGTTAGGACAGTACCTGAAGGCAACATACATACTTCATTTTGATTGGCTTGTGATCGGATAGTGGGCGGGGTTTTAACCTGATCCTCAGACAGTTCTGAAACCGGAAAGAAGACTGTCTTTTGTTGTTGCAAATTACCTTTACAGTAAGAATAAGCCAACATTAAACTCGTATTGTGAGTGTCAACAAACTATTTTACATAATACAAGTGCTGACATTGATGTATGCCTGCGTTTCTGCTGTGAAAAATCTGTAAGACCGTGAAAGCTAACCTTATTCAGGGTCATACATGCTAATGCTAATACCGCGTTAACACAACGTTAACGTTATAATGTTAAAAATGACAGCTTACAAGAAAAGTAGTAGTTCGATAACTCTAGCTAGTTAAGGGTTACTGTATTTCTCTCAGCAGACCAAATGCCAGCATTTGTTAGCTACAGTAAAGTAGCATAATAAACCCTGACAGGATAAGGCAAAGGATTTATTATTCTTTTTTATTTATTATTTTTTGAATACAGAATGAGTTATACTTTAGTAGGACAAATACGTGTTAAGTGGGAACCTTAATAGCGATGTTTTCCTGTCCAACCCCAATCTTCCGCTACTTCTATTTGCACCTGACTGCGGATGGGGTTGGGCTAAATGTGGGTGGAGCTAAACGGTTGACTCCGCGCGGGCGCCATCTGTTGGCGGAGATGAGGCAGCACATTCTCAAACGACGTGGGCGTTCTGATTCGTGTACACGGACACAAATATCTCGTTTATTTCGTGGTGGTCAACACTAATGGTTAGCATCGATACGGACGTTGGGTTTCGGAAAAGAAGAACGGGGAAAGGACATGTCACACGCAGGCCCCCATCCACGGTCTCTGGGGGACGCGCGACTACAACGGGACGGTTGGGTTTTGGAAAACAACAACGGGGAAATGAAACCCCACACGCGGGCCACGTCTCCGCAATCCGATCTGCATACTGCAGTCAGGGCTTACTCGTATTTTTGGTTGATCCTTAAACGCCCCACATTAAAGCTATAATGCCTGCATAGTTTCTTTCTTCCTTAATGAGGAATTCTAAGTAATGACAACCAAACTGTTGGCGCGTCCACGTGATACAAGCCTTCCGTTACTGCGCCGCCCCCCGTTTTAGCCAAGGACAACACTATGCAATATGATTCATAATATTGGAAGGAATGATAATTTTTGTATCATAATTCTAATTCTCATTGAAAAAAATCAAATAATTATAGTGTGATGTACCAAACAAAGATTTTTTTCTTTAGTCTGTAGGATACAATTTGTTGGCCGGGAAGTCTCTGCAGCACCACAATACTTAATTCAGAATGGTAGGTTTGATGCATATTTTACCTTTAACAAATACTGTGCCCCCTCTGCGTTTTGGATTTTACACTAGTGCATATTGCGATTACGATAAAATTCCAATTAATTGTGCAGCCCTAGTTCCAGTGTTGTTATCAATCTTTTTCTACATACATCAGACCCCACAGGACTCATCTTTGTTCACCAGCACTGAAGCGGACACCAGAGAGTCAGTTTCACACTGGTTTGACGTTATTTCAGCCTTAGATTAACCTGTCTGATTTCAGAATAGACTAACATGAACAGTCCCAATACAGTGTGGCATTTCCACATGGCTAGTCATGTGTTTTCCCTATGTTTAGTCATGCTGCCTGACAAGCAAGCCAACATGAAAAAGTAAGCCAGCTGAATACTCTCCCCTTAAGTCACCCGACCGGCTTACTTAAAAAGGAGTACTTGTTCATCCAATCAAAGCAGAGACTCGGGTGAACGGAACACCAGCCAAAATGTTAAACTGTTACTGCAGAGAGGACTACATATGCAGAGGAAACAGCACGGCACAGGGTGAAATTCCAACCACCCTGAAACATATAGCCTTTTGAGGAGATAATGATTGTGTCAGTCAGGCTTCCTTTGGCTTTATTACATGGCTTCCTCTGTGAGTGCCTCTATCTTTTTTCTCTTGACTTGGCCAGCTTACAGTTATCACCAGGAGAGGAGGTCAAGGGGCCACATGTCATGCTGTATGGAGTCGTCTTTTCACTGAAGTGAAACTCGGGCAAATATCAGAGATAAAGTACTGTGATCTTCTCTTGTTTGGTCAAAAATATTGCCAGATGAAACATAAGGTTTAAACTAACTAACTTATATTACAGTAATCACTCATAGAAATGCAAAGTAGAGCTGAAATTATGAATCTTTTGACAGTGAATCTGCAAATATTCTGATAATCTGTTATGTGTTTGATTAAAGCAAGAGTTGAGTTTGAGCAATTTGATAATCGAATAGTGATCAGGGTTATTTTCTTCTGACTTTCTAAAAATCATCCACCAGAGCCACAGAAGCTTTATTTAACTTTTTTCACAGCCTGTACATTCCTTAAGTAAACTTTAGAGCTGCAAAGATCAATCGATTCATCGATTAGTTGTCAACTATTAAATTAATCGCCAACTATTTTGATAATAATCAGTTTGAGTAATTTTTTTAATGAAAAATTCTCTGACTTCAGCTTCTTAACCCCAATTTCCACAGGATGCGTAACGTCTGCGGATCCGCTCCAGAACGGCGGCGGAGTCATTAGGTTTCCATTAAAGTCGATGTGTGTATTTCCACAGAACGGCTCCGTCCCAGCTCCGGCGATCCGCAGCCCTCCCGAGCTGATACGCAGAGCTTCTATTTTTGCCGCTCCGCACCAATTCAGCACACGGCAGATAGTGCGGGACAGGAGGTCGAGCACAGAAACAAAACAAAACATCTGGTTAATTTTGAAAATAAAATTGACCGTGCTCACGGCCAATCATATCTCCTTGCACTACACCTTGAACACACAGCACAGAGTTGTTTCCCCTCTACTCCTCTATTCTACATGAATTTGCGAGATCTCGTGAGTCCTTGAGACTTCAGCTGTCAGTCATGGCCGCAGCCGTTCTGTCACGCACCAGAGTCGATCCACAGTCGTTACGCATCTGGGTAAAATTGGGGGTAAAATGCAAATATTTTCTTGTTTTTTTACTCAGCTTTACCAGTAAACTGGTAACTATCTTTGAGGTATGGCCAAACAAGACATTTGAAGACGTCATCTTGGGCTTTGGGAAACACTGATCAACATTTTTCACCATTTTCTGACAGTTTATAGACCAAACAACTAATCGGTTAATCAAAAAATAATACACAGATAAATCAACAATAAAAATAAGCATAAATTGCAGACCTAGTAACTTAGTATTGACATGTAAATTTGAATTCCCCTTTCAGATCAGATAAATAGCATATACCAACAGTTTTATCAATACTTGTAGTCCTAATCACTCTATATATACATACTGTATATCTGCAAGCTTCTGCTAATAGATAGTAACCCATCGACAGAGAGGACATTTTTTTAAGGGCTTATGAGTACTGCAGTGATGCAATCGTGGCTGTAGCTCACACCTAGCTGTTTAGCAATTACACCCATAATTGGAGGAGAGTTATCACCAGGATGCGAGGTCAGTGCGCCTCATGTCAACTGTCTAGTTTACTGAAGTGAATCTCTGCAAACCGCTGACCCGAGCAGCCGGCGGGGTGCACACACTGACAGAACCCGCACTGTCATAAGACAGCCAGTGACAGGTGAACTTTTGTCTAATGTGTAGATCTCAATGTTCTTCAGATGGCCCCAGATGATACACAGGGCCAAATGTTGAGTCCCGTGTGGGGCTGGGTATCTTTACTAATTTTCCGAAACGATTCGATTCCAATTCACAAGGTCCCAAATTGATGTTATTCCTGATTCAATTGTATTCCTGATATACAGTATATCAATTAGGTTAGGAACATTTCAGTTACAATATCCAATTGGCTTGGATATTAAAGAGATTCTACAATTGTACAACGTTCCCTCTTACCTGTATCAGTTTACATGAAGGACCGACCCCAAAATGGTTACATTAATGTACTTTTTATTTCACATGAAAACACAATAAAGTGCAGCTCTACAGACTCTACAGTCAGTAAGTATTGAGTGACATTGCATCCAGATATTTTGAGGTGACAGATCGACCCCATTGAAAATGTCCCTTCCCGTTTTTTCTCTCACCAAATGTAGCCTAACTTTGGAAGGTTATTTAACCCCCTTTCTCCTGACAAGCTAGCATGACAAAGTTGGAACCAATGGATCCTTAGGTCTTCTAGTTTCATATGATACAGACGATCATAAAGATCAAGATTGATTCTTGGATTTTGGATCATTCAAATGATTGTCCCGTGTGTGCTCCAATATGTGCTCGTACCCTCCTGCTGCTGGCTGCCGCTTAAAAGGCAGAGGAATGTGCAGAATTCAACTTAACATGTCAGTGTGAGGTTTAAGACACAGTGTCACATGAGCTTCTCGGGAGATACCCTGATTTGAAATGGCGTGTTTGTTCGTGGCGATGATTGTGTGGCCCTCTGGGATTGTAATCACATCATATCAGATCAAGAAGTTGACTGACTGGTTGAGGCTTACAGTCAAATGCTTTCTGATGGTCATGCAAAAAAGACAGGAGCGTGGACCAGTTTGTGGGTGTAAGCATTCAGGCTGAAACTAATGATTATTTTCATAATCAATCTGTTGATTGTTTTCTCCATTAGTTGATTAGGCTAGCTGTTAGGTCCATAAAATGGTGAAAAATGTGGATCAGCGTTTCCCAAAGCCTAAGATGATGTCCTCAAATGTCTTGTTTGGTCACAACTCCAAGCTATTCAGTATACTGTCACAGAGGAGTCAAAAAAACCAGAAAATATTCACATTTGAGAAGCTGGAATCAGAGAAATGTTTACCTTTTTTTTCATAAAAAATTACTCAAACCAATTAATCGGTAATTAAAATAGTTGCAAATTACCTCATTAGTTGACATCTAATTGATTAACCCTCATGTTGTCCTCGGGTCAGATTGACCCGTTTACCTATATCAATGTTCTTTTTAATTCCCCAAAATAACATGATTGGATCCACACAACGTTCTTTGGCAAGTACAAATCTTTACTTTCCTTAATTTTGGGGGGGTCTTATTCAATTTTATAACATTTGAAAAAAACAATTGAAGTGCTTTTGAAAAAGTATTATATAATATGTAATTATAATAGTAAAAGTTGACATATTCCAGTTTTATATGATTATCCATCAACATACATTCCTTTAATTTTAGTCGAAATAATCCCTAATTTCTGCTTTTCTAACTCAAACATTAGGTATAATTTACTAAAAATGAGGTTTATTGACCATAAAATACAAAAAATAACTTTAAAACTAAAGTTAATAAGTTAGTGTTGTGTAGTGTTGAGCATTGAAAAAAGCATAAAACGTGTTTAAAAAGAGACAAAAGCGTAAGAAGTAAAAAAAAAAAAAAAAAAAAAAAAAAAAGACTTTGTAGATCTAGTAACCATTGGGTCTTGAGTCAGAGTAATATGTACAGTAGGCTAATCTAAATGTCAGATATATATACATATTTTGGTCGTAACTCTTTGGGCCCGTGTCCCTCAGACTGTTTTTTTTTTCTTCTTTGGGCCGTTTTCTATTTATTGATTGATTGATTGCTTGCTTGTGTAGCAGTAAAGGTGTGCGTTAATGTGATAAAAAATAATGAACTGCTGCTTGCACTTATTACAGTTTATAAAGGGGGAAAACAAACACCAACTGCCTCTGAATCTGGCAGCCCCTTAACCTTTCGGAGCAGACTTTATTCATTAAAAACAGGCATTCAGCCATCTTTGAAATGCTTAGTCTGTTTCTTATCATGATCTCCCTCTAAACACTCTTATATCTTGTTTATGTGTCATGTCACGAGGAAAGATGAGCTGCAATGTAGTCGAGATAGGTCGACCTGAATCTTTGCTCCACACTGTACGGATTCTTATGTGGTGTTTAAACAGTAAAGTGTGTGGGCCATGTGTGTGTATATGATCTCTTTTGGTCATTTAACTACACTGAGCTCTCCGCCCCCCCCCCCAAAAAAAATCACTGTGCTCATCCATGTGTCACAGTGGAGTGGAGTGGAGGGGGGAGAAAACTAAAAGCTCAGCGCTTTAAGTGTTTACCGTTTGTACCAAGTGGGCAGATTTTTATCTACGTGGCGCTGTCGGGTCCAGAGTGGAGGGGAATAACACTTTTGAATGCTCAGCCGAATGGGCAACAATAGCTGCGGTGTGAAAACAATGTGGCCCCGGCTTGGGCAGCGGACACAGGACACAGCTGCAAGGCTACAGCCTACAGCTCCTTTACCGTTGGCACACATGACATTTTCAAAAAAGTCATTTGCACACAGTGGCCGTCTAAAGTTTTCTTCAGGAGTCAGCGATTTAAAGTCGAGGTGTTTGATGTAGTATTGACCGTCCACTTCTGGACTCAATTGGATCAATCTACCTCATAGGATCAGGAAATTAGTTTGGACATGTTTTGTAAATCACCAGGTAAAAATAGATTTGAAACAGGGCTGGGCTACACAGTATATGGATTGATATCAATATATTGGGCTAGATATCATCTTAGATTTTGGATATTGTAATATGACATAAGTGTTGTCTTATCCTTTTAAGTTTTAAAGGTTATTACAGTGAACTGATGTCATTTTCCAAACTTACTAGACTTCCTAACTTTTATGATTTGCCTTTACCCACTTAGTCATTATATCCACATTATTGGTGATTATTTATCAAACCATCATTGTGTAAATATTTTGTGAATGCCACAATATCAACATTGAGGTATTTGGTCAAAAATATGGTGATATTTGATTTTTTTCTATATCACCCACCCCTAATTTGAAATGACAATGGGTGGCCGCGGACTTGACAAATAAAGAATTGTCTTTGTTTTTACAACCAATTATTACTTTTGTTACTGATTATTCTGTCAGGTATTTTCTTGAATAATTTATTAATTGTCGGTCTATACAATATTATAAAATAGCATCTATCTCAAGTTCCTGAGCCCAATTTGCTTGTTTCGTCCAGCGCATCAGTCCAAAACCCAAAAATATTCAATTTGCAGATATTTAAAGCAGATATTTAAATTTGAGAAGCAAAAACTATTCATTATGAAAATGTATTTTTCTATCCATCGACTTTTCTGATAATTGACAGATAGCCGGATACTCTTCAGTTGTACGATTGATCCAAATGTCAAAATGATTGATCCTCTCAAAACTGTTAAGTAATTTTCTACTAAATTATATAAATCCGGACAGATGGGGCTTCTCAGGGCAGTCTGATCTGTGCTTTCATTGTAACTTTTTGACATTAGAAAAGGCTTAAGAAACCTCTATAACATTCATATATATGCCTTATAATAGCAGCTGTATTCACCATCATCCCCAGGGCTGACGCATACATTCTATTTCCCCCTAGTCTCAGATCCTTAATTTATATTAGTCTAGATTTAGCCAAGAATACATCCCACGCTTCCTTGCTTTTTGAACAAAAATGGGAGCTGTTAATACATGCACAAGTTGTGGCAAGTGATCTGCCCTTGAGCAAGGATAGCAGCCAAACAGAATTTCAACAGCAAGGCTTAATGTGCAAGTCCATGTTTGCCTGCTTTTAAAGCTCACATCCTTAATACAGGGTTTTTCATTTTGTTCCCCACTCTGTTGGTGATTCTAATTTTGATTTAGTCTTTCAGTGTGTTTATTTAATTATATTCAACATTGTTTTAATCTTTTAGGCTGTAACGTGCAATATTGACACCACATGAAAGATCCAGGAGTTTACAGGAGCATTTCAAATCAATTTGTTTTATAGTGTCAAGAATTATCGCAGGACACTTCACAGAGAGTAGTTCTAGACCACACCCCCAGCAGTTGTTACAATAAACAGTGGCAATTATAGTAACATAGATAATGGAACTATGACTTGAAATAATAGTAGCAATGCAGGGCTTAGCAGGGCGTTGAGCAGGACCCCAGCTGCAACTACGATTTAGGTGCCACCTCAATACAAGGAAATCTGTGAGTTACAGTTCATATTAATTATATTTTGGTGTATAACCTTTACTAGTTCTCATTGTAGCAGGCAGCCTTAAAGTGATATAAGTATTTAATTCCCTGTGTTTATTTTGTATATGATGTACGGTGGCGACTAACCCTCCCCCTGTTTTGCTGTGTTGCAGGACCGGAATCGGCCCTTTGATGCTTTTAGCTTGCACTCTTTGGAGAATTCCTTAATGGATATGATAAGGACTGACCATGACAAAGGTAAACCACACCCTGCCGGTGGCCCACCAATGACTATCGCTGATATTATATGGAGGAATCATTTTGCAGGTTAGGAATATTCATATGTCCATGCTTACAGTATTTTTTATTTATTTTTTTTGCTTCATGGGCATAATATCATCTGGGTACTTTTGTTTTTCTTTTGCTCAATTTGCCAATCTCTTAACCAATTCAGTACAGATCATCATGTTCTGTTTTGAAATTTAATAATTAACATTATGAGCCTTACCTGCAAAATCTCGCATAATGTTTTGTTTGTGTGTGCGTCTGTGTGTGTGTGTGTAGACCAGATGTGCAGTAAGGTGCATTCAGGTTGCAAATTGCATTTTCTTTTGCCTTTCTTCTTCTTTGCCTGTTTATTTTTTGCTTTCTGCTGATTGGAATCAATGGATCAAGTGAAAATGTCACATGACTGGTGCTTTTGTTGGCTGACTATGTTGTGAGCATAAATGTTGAGTGACTGAGTATGTTTGTGCTTTACATTTTTCCTCAACATGATCGTCACAAAGTAGACTTCCGAAACCCTATGTGGATCTTTATTTTGTGTGTGGTTGGTGATGACTGAGTCCTAGCCTGAAGATCAAATCTTTGTTTCTAAGCAACATTGATCCAGTTTTTTAGAGTGAAATGCAGATTCATACTAAAATAAATTAACGTCACACTATATTTATCTCCTGGGAGGTATAGAGAATTCATGAAATCATGAAGAAAACATTGTTATGGCATCTTTCTACACCCCCTTTTAAAACCATCTAATGTATGTCAGGCCTTTTTAAAACCAATATTTTTGTAGCACTGGTTACGTGTCTTTTGCAAAAACTTTGGATCAAGTCTCCCAGATGGGCCCCTGTCAGGTTGGGTGGAGGGTTTTTATGCTCCCCCATCCTCCCATCTTAACAATGGAAAGATTGGTGGGAGGGTTACATAATGAGCAGAGCATGTCGCTTTCTCATGCGTGGAGTCTGTTTTCTCAATCTCGTGCAGAGAGGGCATTGTTGCGGCAAAATGGTCATCCTGGCCCAGCCTAACTTTACTGGAAAGGTGTCGTAATGTCCTGCACGCCTTCCCTTATGATTGTGTACCAAAGCGCAACAGACAGAAGAGATACAAGAAAAGACAGGGAGGGTGGTGCATGGACATGGGCGTGCATTCCTGCATCTCTCTTTGCTTGTTTACCCCTCTCGCCATCATGTAGACAGCGTGGGGCTGCAGTAAGCTACCAGGCCAACCACAGAGCAGTTCCACCCTGCTAGCGTACCTAACCACTGTCTGGGAAGGGCCCTTTGTGTCTGCTGTGTAATCGACTGCCAAAAGCCTAGCTGCTGGTGCTTTTTTTTTCCAACTCAGAAGGTCATTTAGATCAGAACTCAGGGTTTCCCCTACCCTATTAGAAGGCTTAGGTGCAGCATCCAAGCCGTTTTGGACATCACCTAAGCTGATGGAATGTAAACTCCATGTGAGCATCACAACTAACTAAATTCTCAGATCCAATGATTGTAGTTGGTCTCCAGTCGACTTCTTTAGCAAGTTTTGTCTTTAGATGTTTTGAGTGGTATTTTATTATTATCTGATCTAGCTTTTCTAATGTTTTAGACACAGATATGGACAAAAAAATGGTCCAAAATGATGTGAAATTGCATTTTTTCCCCCAACATAACCTTTTCTTGAGGGATGACCCTCAAAACCCCTATCAACTACATGCATCTAAGTCTTCCACAAACCTAGGGTAAACACTAGGAACTTTCATAACAAACGCTGTATTGGGGAAAGAGCTTTGCTACCCAACAGGTCTGGGTCATGTTGGGTTCAGTTATTTTCCGAAGTAATTTAAGAAGTTCCTCTACAGTGAGGAAAATAAGTATTTGAACACCCTGCTATTTTGAAAGTTCTCCCACTTAGAAATCATGGAGGGGTTTGAAATTGTCATCGTAGGTGCATGTCCACTGTGAGAGACCTAATCTAAAAACAAAAAAATCCAGAAATCACAATATATGATTTATTTGTATGATACAGTTGAAAATACGTTTTTGAACACCTGTCTATCAGCTACAAATATGACCCTCAAAGACCTGTTAGTCTGCCTTCAAAATGTCCACCTCCACTCCATTTATTATCCTAAATTAGATGTACCTGTTTGAAGTTGTTAGCTGCATAAAGACACCTGTCCACCCCATACAATCAGTAAGAATCCAACTACTTACATGGCCAAGACCAAAAACCTATCCAAAGACACAAAAGACAAAATTGTACACGTCCACAAGGCTGGAAAGGGCTACGGGGAAATTGCCAAGCAGCTTGGTGAAAAAAGGTCCACTGTTGGAGCAATCATTAGAAAATGGAAGAAGCTAAACATGACTGTCAATCTCCATCGGACTGGGGCTCCATGCAAGATCTCACATCGTGGGGTCTCACTGATCCTAAAAAAGGTGAGAAATCAGCCCAGAACTACACGGGAGGAGCTGGTCAATGACCTGAAAAGAGCTGGGACCACCGTTTCCAAGGTTACTGTTGGTAATACACTAAGACGTCATGGTTTGAAATCATGCATGGCACGGAAGGTTCCCCTGCTTAAACCAGCACATGTCAAGGCCTGTCTTAAGTTTGCCAATGACCATTTGGATGATCTAGAGGAGTCATGGGAGAAAGTCATGTGGTCAGATGTGACCAAAATAGAACTTTTTGGTCATAATTCCACTAACCATGTTTGAAGGAAGAAGAATGATGAGTACCATCCCAAGAACACCATCCCTACTGTGAAGCATGGGGGTGGTAGCATCATGCTTTGGGGGTGTTTTTCTGCACATGGGACAGGGCGACTGTACTGTATTAAGGAGAGGATGACCGGGGCCATGTATTGCAGGATTTTGGGGAACAACCTCCTTCCTTCAGTTAGAGCATTGAAGATGGGTCTTTTAACATGACAATGACCCAAAGCACACAGCCAGGATAACCAAGGAGTGGCTCTGTAAGAAGCATATCAAGGTTCTGGCGTGGCCTAGCCAGTCTCCAGACCTAAACCCAATAGAGAATCTTTGGAGGGAGCTCAAACTGTGTTTCTCAGCGACAGCCCAGAAACCTGACTGATCTAGAGAAGATCTGTGTGGAGGAGTGGGCCAAAATCCCTTCTGCAGTGTGTGTAAACCTGGTGAAAAACTACAGGAAACGTTTGACCTCTGTAATTGCAAACAAAGGCTCCTGTACCAAATATTAACATTGATTTTCTCAGGTGTTCAAATACTTATTTGCAGCTGTATCATACAAATAAATAGATAATAATAATAATAATAATAAATAAATAATAAAATCATACATTGTGATTTCTGGATGTTTTTTTTTGATTATGTCTCTCACAGTGGACATGCACCTACGATGACAATTTCAGACCCCTCCATGATGTCTAAGTGGGAGAACTTGCAAAATAGCAGGGTGTTCAAATACTTATTTTCCTCACTGTTTTTCTCTCTCTGACTGTACTGATCTACAGCCATGTGTGTCATCTGTAAAAAGAAAGTAAAAAAATGCAATGTCCAATGGAAACGGGCAAAGGGATAAAGTATAGCAAATGTGTTGACAAGCTAAATGTTAGTAATTACAGAATTGTCGCAAAAAAGGACTTTGGGTCTCAAATGTGGCAGTACAACTTGGGTTTGGTCAGGTTGTGACACGGCACGGGCCAGCTTAAGTCGACTGAATAGCCATTTTGTTTTTTATATGATTTAATCAGCCTGGCATTGTGTTCATGTTGGCTAACTTCCTGTTTTGAAGTGGGTGTGTTTTGTTTTGCTTTGTCAGTTGCAACATAATTTAACATAATTTTCAGTTCACACTGAAGCTACAGAAGTGTTTCCTAGAAGAAGTTAATTTAAAAATTAGGGGTAGAAAAAACAAAAATCCCAAATCAAATGTATTGTGATTTATTTATTTTTTTGCGACGATTTTTATGATTGATTCTTTTTCCTAGAATAGATTTTTCAATGATTCACCCCAATATTCTCTGTTTATACGGTACTGCCAACAGCGGCTACATCATATCCGTTTACAGCTAAACAGATGGAAAGCAGAAAATGCAGAAAATCCATGTTATGTACTTCTTTACAAATGAAATAAATGTCAGACTGACATGTGATGTGCATTCTTCTTAGAAACAATTAGATTTAGAAATGTATCATGATCTATTGTCTGTACAAGTGTATTATTCAACTTTTGTTTTTGCTAAAGAAGGAAAATAAAATCACAATACTTAATACTACCGAAACGCAATACCTCTAGAATCTCAATAAAGGTAAATCGCAATACAAATCCAATCGGCAGACATGAATCGTGAAAAAATTTAATTGGACAAAAGCACATTGTCCCAGCTCTATTAAAATAAATGTTCACTGTAATAAACGATGGGTCGATTTAAGAGTTGTCGTTTCTTTAAGTTGACTTGCTAAGGGTCAAGTTTGACCTGTCTGAATTGCCAAACAATTCAGAGATGCAGGTGGTGACTCTGGAGATCCGGAACCTGCTGAATGCTACGTTCAGGTGTTGGTGTTGGGCCGGTGCCCCTCGCTGTAGCAAAGATGGCCGAGCATCTAGTGCTGCAGTTGTGATGTTACTGGTACACAGTGAAAATGTTATAGACTGTCCAGGACTTTGTTTCCCAAAAGCATCTTGAGGCTGGATGAGAGGTGCAATCCGACGAACCTGATCAACATTTGTGACATGACAAGTGAGCAAAGAAAATCCACCAATAATAAAATAATATGGATATTTTAAGTTGAAAACATTCCTGATTTTTGACGTTGTAAATCCCAATGTTATTGCGTGCTGACTTGAAAAAAAGTAGTTCTTAATTGAAACCTACCAAGACAAGAATAGATGATAACAATAGGAAACATATTTTATTATGCTTAGTTAGTTGCCAGCTACCATCATAGCAAAGTCCTCCTTTGAGGATACTACCCACCAGCTGAGCGCCACTAGACAAAACTAATTAACCCAGTAGGCCTGGTTTTGCATTCCCAACTGAGAGTGTCCCACCCACTGCCATCCTATCGCGGACATTACTTGCATTCTTCTCATTGTGGACTGGAATAGTTGTTTTTCCTTGAGTGTTTTATGAGTCCCTGTATGCATGCGTTTTTCAAAAGAAGGAAAAGCACTTGTAGTGTGATGGTAGTGTGATGCGAATATAAATCTGTGGCGTGAGTGTGTGAGGTAACCCCCCCCCTCTCTCTTTCTCTCTCTAAGACAGGATGCAGGGCGAGGCTATCTCAATTCAAGTTTTTTTCTTTCTTAGCAGTTGTGTGAAGACGAGTAAGCTTCAAAGGGGTGTGTGTGTGTGTGTGTGTGTGTGCGTGAGTGAGTGTGCGTGAGCAAGAGAGACACTTTATTCTCGCAATCCTCTCAAACTTTGCGAAAGCTCTTTACTCCTGGGTAAGGAGCCGTGTGGATGTCTGAACAAACAGGCCCTTTCTGTAGCAAACACACACACACACACACACACACACACACTGGTCTGCATGTAGTTCCTGAACTGGGTCAGTTGAGCTCATGTATGGACCTAGGCACCCCCACAATAACACACACACACACACACCCCAGAGATTCTCCCTTTGGCCTGGAAAAACACTACCAGTTCGACATCAGCCACCACCACTGCTGCCAACACACACACACACACACACACACACACACACACACACACACACACATCTAAATCAACTGTAACATTCCATGCAAAGCACACTCACCTCACACACTCTCACCCAACTGATCTATGCAAAGTCGACTCAGTAGACATGATATCGTTGTCTCCCCCCCCCCCCACACACACACAAACACACCCAAAAGTAAACACACTGTGTTTGGATCCCATCCCGCCCACAAAGTCATCCTCTCTGAACATGTGCGCGCACACACACACACACACACACACACACACACACACTGCCTCAGCTGGTCTGACTCACATGATCTTACTCATGCGTCCGTTACAGTTTGCATTGTCTCTTTGTGTGTAAGTGCAGCTTTTAGAGGTTAAACTCCATGAACCTTAATGCATAGTTAAGCCCTAAAGTAGAGCTGTAACTTACAAAAACGTACAACCGTACAGAAAATGTAAAGTTGTGTAAGTTGTTGTGTTACGCAGGGTTTTGTCCTGGGCTAATTCTTGACCAGTTGCTGATGCTAATCTAACAAAATATTCTCCTTGGGGTAGCTTCATAAATAGCGTACAGACAAGAGAGTGGTATCAATCTTCTCATCTAACTCTCGGCACATAACAGTCAAAGCATACTCCCAAAAAATACCTATTCCTTCAATTGTCAAGTCTATAAAATGTCAACAATGAATTAGTTCACAAGAGCTCACACAACACAGCCTGCAAACTACGAAGGTTTGGAAATTTATTTTACAAATAGCTTTAAGGGGGGGAAACCTTTTCAGTGCTTGTGCACATACATTTTGGTATCTGGAGTACCTACCAACCCACCAACTGTGAAATAAGGTAACCCAGTCAATTTTATGGGCTTCCTAGATTAAATAACATGGTGTTCAATAAGCCGTTCAGTTTTCTATATTGCTATGTCACAAGCAGGCTCATTAGAATATACCGCCCCCCCATCTGAGTATCTCCACCCACGGCTTGATAACTAGGTGCACAATATTTTTCTGATAAGCCAATCAGTGCAGACTGGGCTTTTTCGGGATGGGGGCTTAAAGGATAGAGTCAGACAGTATGAGAGAAATGTGTTTTTGAATATTATAGTAAAAAACAAAACAAATACAAGTATGAACCCGAAAATGCATTTTATAAATAAAATTGTTGACTATCGGGGCGCCCTGGTAGCTCACCCGGTTGAGTGTGCGCCCCATGACCAAGGCTCAGTCCTTACCATAGTAGCCCTGGGTTCCGATTAGTTGCCCATCCCCCTCTCTCTCCCACTTTCCTGTCTTAAGCTATCCTATCCAATAAAGGCAAAAAAAGCCCAACAAAAGTTTTCTCTGGACCGATACGTGTTGGTTAACGTGATTGGTTGCCACTGTATAACTTTTCTTAAGGCCTTTGCATAGATAGAGTCCACACAATGCACTCTCTTTCTCTATACTAGGTACAGTTGTGGTGTACAGGTCTCCAGTGAGGGGTGAGAATAAAGTTTTTTATAAAGGTTTTGGATAAATATTCAGTAATAACAAAGAAAAACACTACCTCCCTCTGTCTTAGGCTGCATCTACACTACTGTGTTTTTGTTTTAATACACATGACTTTACGTTTTCGCTTCACACTCATCCACACTACTCAGAGCACCTAAAGCAGAGACATCTGGAAACGTTGCTGACCCTGATTTTAGTTTGAAATGTCCAGGGTTGCGTTGTGGTCCCTGTCACGTGACCCTTTTCCAGAAGAGAACAAAAGACATCAGCCTTGACTACCAGTGGTTAATTCAACATGAATAATGAATTGCAGCTGTTTCTGACCTTGTTGTAGATGCTGTTGTGCAGTTACATTCTGCATTTTATAAGGCTACTACTGCCTGCATACACAGTGGCAAGCTATTGAAGCTTTTGAAGACAAAGTATTGTTTAAAAACCATATAATCTTCTTTATGTTCATCAAGTATGATACATTTTAGATCGTTAAGAGTTATCAATGTTTTATTAGACTCCGTAAAAGTAGCTTTTCCTTGCTACCTGCGAGGTGGATGCAATTATGCAATTATCATTAGCACGCACATGCCCAGTGTACGTGAATGTTCGGCGGAGTTATGGACGGAGATTGTAGAAGTTTTAAAAAACTGGTTAAAAATGAAAACGTAGTAGCTTGGATATAGCCTTAGCTAGGTCCTCAAATATCAAGTTTAGAATAGAATGCCTTTATTGTCATTATAAGTACCTATAAGTGCAGTACCTGTGCAACAAGATTGAAGCAACCCTTAAATATAAAAATATAAAGTATAGGTAGTGCAGAAAAACAGAAAAGGGGGGGGACCTGGTGCACAGTCCTGAGAGCAACTATATACACACACACACACACACATATATATATAAAATAGCATTATGCGAAAGATGTAAGCTGTAAGTTTGTTTGTAAGAGGAGTTCTGTGTGATCTTCTGGCTTTCATTAGGTTCAGAGAGGGGTCACCCTAGCTTAACTTGAGGTAAAAGCTCAACATTTGAAACACTCGGTTGGGCTGAAGTTGGGGAAGTTGATCTGACCTCTTTTTCAGCCCTTGTACTAACAAAACACGCGATTATCTCCATGTTGGAGGGATGCCGCTGTACTTTAAACAGCCAGTAATGACTGTATTCGAGATAAGGCGAGGTGTTTGTTGGCTGTGTTAAAAAGGTTAATCGCACCATGCTTCCAATAAGTTACAGTGTCACAGTGCTATGTTTTGTTATGGTGGAAAATTCATGACTCCTGCAAGCATGACTGAGCTAATCCAGTCCAGGCAACAAAACAAGTCTGGGCTTGTTTTGTCTGTTAAAATCATGGTTTGTCCAGATCTCACATGAAATACTTCTGAAATTATTACTACCACTGTTAAATTGTGCATCAGGCTTAACTGAGTTCTGGAAATTCTCTATTATAATACGAAAGGCATTTGATAGTTTTACAATTATTACTTTTATGAAACATTAAATAGCAATGTATGGTTGGCATATTTAAGGATTTGCTTGTAGAAATATTCTCTAACCATTTGTGTTTTGTACTGCACATAGCTTAATATAGTTTTATGTGTAATGGCTTGATAACTGAATGAACTTTGGCCCTGTTGTACTCGTTGGTATGAAAGAGGCCGTTCTGACATCAACAGAGACACACAAATAACTCTCAGCAGGTTCTTACAGAAACATCCATACCACTTAATCTTTTCAGTCATCTGTCAGCAGTGTGCAAAACACATTCCCCTCAGTGGTTATTGTCGTCTTTTCTTTGCTGATGTAGGGTCAGTAGTCAGCAAGACGTGCAGCTTTGGGGCATCCTGCTGCTGAGGTGTATATTCATCAGCACTAACATTTCCACACCTTGCTGTTGGCACACCCACTATCCTCTCACAACTTCTGCTGGAGCTTTCTCCTTAAGGTGTTTAAATAATTGCTATAATGTGAAACAGAGAGAGCAAAAAACAAACAAACCAGAAAGCAGTAATTGTTAATATTTTCTAGGTCTAGGCTGTCTCTCAAATCTCAAAATCAGCGGGCCAATGTCTCCATTTCTTTTTTTTCTTCTTTTTATTTATGTAGCGGCAAATCACAACAACAGTTATCTTACAGCGCTTTTCATAAAAGAGCAGGTCTAGACCGTACTCTGTGATGTTATTTACAGAAACCCAACCATTCCCACCAAGAGCACTAGGCACCAAGCACTAGGCCACAGAGGCAAGGAAAAACTTCCTTTAAGAGGCAGAAACCTCGAGCAGAACCATGGCTCAGGGTGGGGGGCATCTGCCTCGACCGGTTGGGGGTGAGAGAAAGAGACAGACAGAAAGACAGACGGACAGAGAGAGAGAGACAGACATGGAGAATTGTAGCAGAGGGTGTCAAGCAGGAACATGGAGGCAGCAGGTGACTCCATCCACAGATCCAGAGCTGCAGGAAGTGATAGGAGGAGAGAGCAGAGGGGCGAGAGAGCACAAGACTACGGGGGCGAGAGAGCGCAAGACTATGGAAAACGGCTTACAGCTTTCTTTGCAACTAATGTTGCTTTTGACTTCATTTGGCCTGGTTTCTTGTGGTCTTTTAATGACTGCCTTGCTAAAACCTCTGAGGCCTCATGCTCCCCCTCAATGAAAACTTTGTAGTGTCCCCACTGGGCCATCGGATCCCAAATTGTCTGCTGGCTATGTCTAGCTAACCCATCACCTACTCTTTATCCCATTTCTACCAAAGCGGTTACGGCGAAGTCACTGTCTAGTCAGTCAGGCGCAATAAAGGGAGATACTCTTAAGTCCCTGTGTAAGGAAGTGGATGGCAAGTCTCCCAAGTGGCTGTGCTGCTGAGCAACCATCACAGGATGGTTGAGAATAGCTCAGGATCTCAGTGAGGAAATGTTACTAGAAGAGCAGCAGCAGCAGCAACTCAGGGGCCCCTCAAGCCCTGCCACTCAACTCCTGAGGGAAGCAGATGGCACATGCCCAGAGCTATTTTAAGGCTTTAGGAGGGCAACTGTCCCCCTCCATCACCCAAAATGACTAATGTAGACCGAAAGGGAATCACAGACCCCAGGGTTTGTGGTGACTCTTGCCCTACTATCAAAGTCAAAGCTTTGACTGTGATTGTGTTCATTGGAGCGTATTAGTAATGCCGTATATAATTGATCCTAAAATTTACATTATTTTTTTTGCTCAACCAAATGGAGTGGAGCTAGGTCAAGGTGCTCTGTGCACCAAACATTGTGAACAAATGTCACACGGTCAAACGTACCAGAGTTTGGCTGTTTGTTCCACTCCAGAATTCAGTTGAGCTTTCACACCGCCCCAAAACAAATCGGACTATCTGACCAATTGGATTTGGTTAAAATGGACCAAACTGCTCAGGTGAAAGCCACCTTAAATCCATTGCAGACAGTCAAACATTTGGCCTTAAACACTCATTTGGTTGAACTTGGAGGACTAACAAATAGACCACCCACACATTTATCAATACTCATGATAAAGAAAAAAAAAAAACCTCAGTGTGAGGACACAATGCTGGATCTTCCTCCTTTTGGGTGCATCTAGTCTTTGCCAACAAAATGTTTATTTCCTCTTGATAATAAGTTGGAAAGAGCAAATATCATGTGACATTAGGCTATGTCACGCATATCCACATATCCACAACAAACATGTGCGAATGTATGGGCTTGTCGCACTCATTTTGTCCTTGAGTCCTACCGTTTTCTGGATTCGGACTGGCTGGGAGGAGTGTGGAAATCCACATCTGGGGCGCTGAAGGGTGGCCTCCCCCTTATCCTCCCCCACCTTGCCTGTCTGTTTTTTAAACCAGGTCTAGTGAGTTCCATTTGTACTCTGAACTCAGATTTTACGAGGTCAATGTTGGAAACGCCCCCTGACTTTGGATTTTCTAAGCTCGGAACTCGGACAACTTCGCAGTAGCAGAGTTCAAAATCCAACATGGCTGTCCCCTGTATCAACAGCTGAAAGCTGTCGTAGCATAAAGTTATAAGCACTTCTATCTTATTTGTGTCTCACTAAATTAGTTGTTCACACAGACATGTTCAACTTCTATCAGTGGACATGTTGTTGCACAAAAAATGGCGTAATGCTTTGTTATCAACTAACCCAGGCTAACCTGGTTAGAGCTAATGAAAACAATAAATATCTGACTTTTAAATGGAACGCATTCAACTCGGGTTTGGCGTAATTCCCAGCTCTGGCTTCCGAGTTCCAAGGTAAATGGAACTCATTACAAGTACTAGTTCCATTCCTGTTTGCAAACCAGGAAGAGGCTCCATTGCTGTCCCCACTATCTGTTTTATGTGGCCAAATGAAGAAACCTTTGACATGTCATCTTGTTTGCGCCATAGCAGCTTGCAACGTGCAGCCGGGTATGGGCCAAAGCCAAAGGTGTGTTTCATTAAATCTACAGACCAAATATTGATGTTGCTTCACCTTCTGTCTAAAGGACTCTAGGTAGACATAGGTAGACAGACTGCTTACTTGCTGTGTGTTGAGTAAAAAGCTTGTGTAGGCGGATTTTGACAGAGGACCCTAATTTTAAGTGGTTGAGGATAACAGGGTGTGCCTCTGCGGCTGCCACTGCAAATGATGTTGACAGTGAAACTGCAATGTTTTGTCCTAAACCAGGTAGGCTATTTCTGCCCGTGTGTTTTTATTGTTATTGCTTATTAAAAAATAGTATCATGGAGACTGAGATAACCAGGAAGACTTCCATTTAGATTTCCCACACCACCCCTTTTCCAACAAAAACACTGACAGATGGGCCTTTGTAACATGCACACATTGTCACCATTGCAGAATGCACGCTCTGTTGAATTCCTACCCTTTATAGCTGCGTGTGTGTGTGTGAGTGTGCACATGTGCGTGTGAGCGTGTACATGTGCGTGTGTGTGCGTGCATATGAGATATGTGACAAAGGAATGCGTGTTTCCATCTCCTTGTTTTGCATCGGCTGTCTGTGCTTGTCCTTTGTGCCATTGTATCACATTGAGTAAATTTCTTGTTCATTCATTTCATGTTAAACATCATGGCTGGCATTTTCCCATTGCCAACAGTAGACTGAAAGATTAAATGTGTTTGTTAACACGGTGGCTTTTTATCAGCGATCTCCATGTTTTCCCTCTTTTGTAAAATCTTTTCTTTTTTTTTGTCCATAGGACGCATGGGCCTCAACTTTCATCATCCTGGAGCCGAGCACATAATGCCATTGAATAGTAAGTCACATTTCATTCTAGTGCCCATCATCTTTTTCTCCATATGGAATTAATTAGAATTGTCTGAGTTTTGCTCAAAAGTGTTTTTGTGGTGTGTTCCCATGAAGCACATATAACCCCCTAACCACAGTGGCCCATGTCAGTGTGCCCTGGGCACACCAGCCTACCCCTTTGCTAAGGTCTGGATTCCCTGACACCATAAAGCTAGTTGACCTGTTAATAGCACTTCTAAAAATACCCCAACATGTGAGACAAGATTCACCCCCAGTGTTCCACCAGCCGGCAGATGACTAAAAGTGACATGAGACGAGCCAAAGAGAGAAATCAGGTCTATATCCCGTCATGCTGCTAAATGGAGGCCACATAATTTTCTAGGTCAGGCCCTGTCCTTCCAAGTGCTTTTTATTTGTCTTTGGATGGGATCAGGGATCACGATTTCTTAGGGACTTGCACACCAATTTTGGCCATGTCCTGGAGTTCTTTTAGGGGCAATCATGTTTCCCATCTTTTTGTTCAAACCTCAGTAAAATATCAAGGATGTCTGGACTGACTAGTGATCAAACCAAATCAGCGAAGCCCTAGTTCTACACATGCTCACAAGTTCAGCCAACAGGGTATAAAAAGGGTATGTAACAAAATACAAAAATGCCCCTTGATTAAGCAGTTTCTACCACTGGTAAACCTTCCTCATTTTATTCTTTTCATCACTTATCCTTGGAAAACGTGTCCCGGATTGATGTTTAACTGTTGTGTCATGTGGGATTACACTCAGACAAGCACAGATGTGTCCAGATCTTCCAAATCTGTCAGAATTGGCTCTCTCCACTGTAGCCTGGCGATGTGTGTAGACAGGGAAGCTTTGGTTTCAACTTTAAAGTGTCTTTTACTCAGTGTTTCTCCTTCATTTCGACCCATTAGCTTTGTGGCTTCCTGCTGTGAGAATCTGTAAGGACTGCTTTCTTCGGATGGTGTTGGCACTTGAAGTGAAGAAGAAAGGATGGAGAGTAGTAAGCATAGCGCCTCTATTCAGATTTATTGGTGTTTGTCACTTGACAGCTTAGTAGAAGTGTCTGAGGCTTTGACGCCATCATAACCAGAGGAATCACCCACATTCTCTCTCTCTCTCTCTCTCTGTCTCTCTCTCTCTCTCTCGCTTTCTCTCCCCCAGACACCACACAGTTTGAAGTTGGTACTTATTTTGAACCCTCACTTTTCCCTTTCCTTTTCTCCCTCATGGGTTTTATTCTCTCTCACTGAGACATCTGACTCTTCCCCACATAACGTTGTCTTCCTTTTGCCATGGTTGCTAGGCGACTTTGTTTCTGCAAAGGCCAGACGGCGAGAGGGCAAAGCTGCAGAGAGGCTGCCCAGGTTTTTTGCTGGATTGGAGAGCCAAATCTTTTTAATGAAAACATAGCAAGGGAGAAGAGGCTCAGAGACAATATATTCCCAGAGAGAAGGAATAGTAGTCACACAATGCAGCTTTCACAATCCAAAGGCACATATTGGTTTTTGAAGCGACAGGTTTGCTTTGTGACTGATGCGTTTAGAGGAGCAGGAGAATCTGTTTAGACTGTGTTACCCCTCTGCTTTTTGTTTGAATTTGCCCAGTCTTAAAGTCGGTAGTTGGGATATTTGTGTGGTTGTATGAGATACTTTTCCATTGTATTACCGACAGTAGATGGCGGTCTGCGCACCCCCAGTTTGGAGAAGTTGGCAGGAGAACCGACACGGAAGCTAAGCAATGTACTGTTGTGGACAGGGGCAGCAGCTAAACATAGTTTAACTACCTAAAAAAAAGACCCACCTAAAACAATCAGTTTAAGCGTACACTGTATTTAAAATATTTCCACCGCTTTACCTTTGCTGTCAGACAGCCCTTTCCGTTATCTCCATCTATGCTATCTTCAAAGCCACCAGACTCTGACTTTGACAAAAACAGTTGTTTTACCTAGTAGAACATAGGAGTTGCTGGTCTACCGCTGCCTCGATCAGCTTGTTAGTTTGTGTGACTTTGATGTTTTAAGGGGTTAATTTGCATTAAGTCACACAACTAACCGATCATTCATTCATTTATTCATTCATATTTATTATACAGGAAAGTTAGAAAAAGTAACATTACATTCCAATGTAAAAACAGGCTTGACTCAGTTTAAAAACTGGTTTTCAGCAGGTTCCTGATCTGCAGAAACATAAAACATGGTTACAGCACGTCAGGACAGACATTCAAGGCAGATCAAGACAGCAGTAGACAAGCAAGTCCCGTGTTCACAAGGTACTGTAAAATAATAAATTTTTTTCAAGAATCTGGTGGCTTTGAAAAGAGTTTAGATGGATAAACGCGGTAAATATTCTAAATATAGCGTACACTTAAACTGATATAGATGTTTTTAGGTGGCTAAAATCCGTTTAGTGGCTGCCCCCGTCCAAAGCTTCCATACCTGTACCCCTGCCTTGCCTACCTGGTTGAGTACAAATACAACCCTACTTCAAAACTATCCCTTTAAGTCACATGTTGCCTCGTATGTGACTTGCATTCAGCAGATTCAAATTGAACTTGTTTGTGGGACGATTTCAGAGATTAGGGACACACTCAAACACAACCCTGAAACAAGATGTGTGTTTTTGTGCATGGAAGTTCCTTTTTTGATCTTGGAAAATAAGGTACAAGGTATATTTGGAGCTTTTGAATGCATCTCATGGTCTTCCTAAGTGGATGGAATTTACTTTGGTGTCATGGCTGTCATCTTGTGACCTATATTGATAACAATGGTTGTACGTATATGGGGAGAAGACAGGAAGATGCGATTGGAATCACGTGATAACATATAGGGAGGAGAACATGAAATGTGGTTGAAGGCTTGGAAAAAGCCAGTGAGTTGGCCTTGTGTCCTAATTTTATTTGTCCAAATGAGCTACATTGTTTCCAGTTAGTCAAAAATTTAATTTGAGAAACACGCACCGATAACACCTGTAAAACTTACAATTGTTATCTTTATTTCTTTGATTTCTTTTGAGTCATTGCAGTGAAACGATCATTGAAAATCCAAAAAAAGACAAGGCCCAGGTCATTTTTGTGACCAGCTGATTTGATTGTGGTCACGACGCTGTACCTTCACCTTGCCATAGATTTTGATCCCTACTACCCTGACATCATAGTGTGTCCTCCCCAGCCTGCCCCCCCCTTCTCTGCATGTTATCCTCCCTCCACAGCTTTCCTCTCCTGTGGGAAGTTTCCACTCGCACCTGGCCTGCCATACATAACCTGAGAGTAACTTTTAATATTTCACCAAGGCCATGATAATGACTAACCTGCTCCACCTCTAGTACTGCATGCACACTGCTTTATGGCCTCATTTGTAAATATTCACAGAGGATTATCACGAATGTGAGCTGTTGTGGGTTCATTAAACTGAGATATCACGATCTCTGGCTACGGGGAATTATGCTGCTTAATTTCTTAGCCATTTCCGTGCCTAAGAAACCCCCCCCACAGCATCTGCATGCATTTGTTGCCAAGGCAGGTGCAGCAGGTTTACTGTGGGCTGGTGCTAGTGCCAGGCTACGATGATCATCCTCCTCCCTATGCCAAAGCTTAGGTGTGGCCATCTGTGGTTTCTCAGTTGCCTTAGAGATGTTCCTTGTTTTGGTTTATTTCCACAAAACCCATGTCTCTATATCCTTTCCTACCCTTGTTCCTGACCCCAACCCTCTGTCTCTCCTTGTCTCTTCCCCCCCACTGTGCTGACAAGCAGCCCGGAGCTATGGCCGCAGAAGAGGTAACGTGTGGCATTTTCTCTGGGGTTCTAATTGCCATGTCACGGCCGTGTCTCTCTCCACACTGAGGGGGTCTTAGTGTTGTGTCACTATATGCTTTCATCATCTGTGCTGTGATTGAAATCAGATTAATTATTAGATTATGACACCAAGTTTTCCATGTTTTGCATTCAGTCGACATGGGGCAAGGGTCTGCCAAATCTATCAATATGATTCTTGTTTTGCTTGATGGTGAGAGGAAAAAGAAATCTTTTCTTTCTTTTCTTTCCATTCTGAGTCAGTGTTCTACATGTAATGTTATTAATATGAACAACAGTGCAAATTGTTGTATTGCATAATACAAATGCATCCCAGTGTAATAGCAGTTCTAAAAACGAATGATGCACTCCATTTCTCCAGTCAATGGCCGCGTGATTCTGCCACCAAATCAAACCCTAAACCTTTTCAAATATTATAGCGTGTTTAGTTGGAGTGCTTCTGAAATTAATCTGGAGGGTTTTTTAAAGATGTACACTGACTCAGAAGTGATTCATCATCTGAATGGCAATGATGGGTGCTTCCAATGTTGCTTGTCTCTGAGTTGATCTACCTTTCTTTTCTTTTTTTTACCAAGTCTGTCTTTCTTCAGTGAGGAAAGCTGCTGTATAAGCTGTTTAAGGTCACTGCACTATTGGGCTGCTGTTATAGGTTATAGTTGATGTAGGAGACAGAATACAGAAAGTGCAGTATCCCTTTATTATGTAAAAATGTAATTGCTTACCACATTTATCAAAAAATCTAATTAGAGCCGGGCCATATATCAATATTACATCGATATATGAGGCTAGATATCCTATTACATTTTTGATATTGTTTTAAAAGGCTACATTACTGTAAAGTGATGTCATTTTGTGTTGTGATTTTTCTTGATTTGTAGAATAAAATTAAAAACATTTGATCACAAAATATATATACACATTACTGGTGATTATTTAAAAAAATATCATTGTGTAAATATTATGTGAAAGCACCAAATGACAACACAACAATATTACCGCAATATCGATATTGATGTATTTGGTCAAATAAATATGGTGATGTTTGATTTTCTCCATATCGCCCAACCTTAAATTGAAAAGTTACCCTGCTGAAGAAAGAGAGACATATGTGGTTCCACTGCATAGAACATTTTACATTTGGACAAGCTACACACCACAATCAGAAAATACACTAAGACATGGCTGCAGCAGTGGAAGCCTGCCAGTGGCAAACCCAGTTTTTAAGATGTGTCCGACAAGGAGAGAATACCATAAACATGCTCATTACTGACTGATCTAACAGCGCCTCCATTCTTATTCTGTGCTGCAATTCAGCAGGTCAGAAAGACTGGTATTTTAATGAGGATCACCAGGAAGTTCCCAAGACGGCATTTTGATATAATGATTGTGATTTTATACACACTGTGGTATGTGGAAATTGCAACAAAATGCAAGAGACAATTTCTCACGTTGAGCACACAAATGCGTGTCTCGTTTAATTTACAGGAAAAAAAACACAGACAGAAAAAGGTGCTGTCCGGCAAAAAACCCTGTAGGGTTCCACGTCATCACGCATTCCGAACATTTAAAGAGACCCTGATCCCTGAACAGTCATCATTACATGCAGTGACTAAGGGCAGTAAATTGCGTAAATGTGTAACATTTCTAATCAGTGCGTTGAGCCACACTTAACAACATAGGTGAATTATGTATGTCACATTCACTACGCGCACACCTGGACATTACACCCTCATGCAATTGTTTGGAAAGACTTTTGGAACCTGTGAATCACTCTGTTTATTGGTGTCCACATACTTTCGGCCATATAGTGTTTACATTTTTTTTTTATGTATGTATACAGTATATGTATCAAAAAACTGTGGGGAAAAAACAAGACCTTGCGGCCTTGAAGCCACCCCACCGAATGAAAATATGATCACTTGGGAATTGTAAAGCCTAGTCTTAACAACTACTCAAAGCGCTTTTACATCATACAGGAACCATTCACCATTCACACACATTCATACACTGTGGCCGAGGCTGCCGTACAAGGTGCCACCTGCTCATCAGATAAACACACACACATATTCACACTCCAATGCACAGCATTGGGGGCAACTCGGGGTCTTGCCCAAGGACACTTCGACATGGGACTGCAGGGCCAGGGATTGAACCACCAACCTTCCGACTGGCAGGCAACCGCTCTACCACTGAGCCACAGCCGCCCAATTGAATTGTTTATGTACACTCCCCTAAAGGATTATTAGGAACACTGTTCAATTTCTCATGAATGCAATTATCTAATCAACCAATCACATGGCAGTTGCTTCAATGCATTTAGGGGTGTGGTCCTGGTCAAGACAATCTCCTGAACTCCAATGTCAGAATGGGAATGAAAGGTGATTTAAGCAATTTTGAGCGTGGCATGGTTGTTGGTGCCAGACGGGCCAGACGGGCCAGTCTGTGTATTTCACAATCTGCTCAGTTACTGGGATTTTCACGCACAACCATTTCTAGGGTTTACAAAGAATGGTGTGAAAAGGGGAAAACAGTCCTGTGGGCGAAAATGCCTTGTTGATGCTAGAGGTCAGAGGAGAATGGGTCGACTGATTCAAGCTGATAGAAAAGCAACTTTGACTGAAATAACCACTCGTTACAACCGAGGTATGCAGCAAAGCATTTGTGAAGCACAACACACACAACCTTGAGGCGGATGGGCTACAAGAGCAGAAGACCCCACCGGGTACCACTCATCTCCACTACAAATAGGAAAAAGAGGCTACAATTTGCAAGAGCTCACCAAAATTGGACAGTTGAGACTGGAAAAATGTTGCCTGGTCTGATGAGTCTTGATTTCTGTTGAGACATTCAGATGGTAGAGTCAGAATTTGGCGTAAACAGAATGAGAACATGGATCCATCATGCCTTGTTACTACTGTGCAGGCTGGTTGTGGTGGTGTAATGGTGTGGATGTTTTCTTGGCATACTTTAGGCCCCTTAGTGCCAATTGGGCATTGTTTAAATGCCACGGCCTACCTGAGCATTGTTTCTGACCATGTCCATCCCTTAATGGCCACCATGTACCCATCCTCTGATGGCTACTTCCAGCAGGATTATGCACCATGTCACAAAGCTTGAATCATTTCAAATTGGTTTCTTGAACATGACAATGAGTTCACTGTACTAACATGGCCCCCACAGTCACCAGATCTCAACCCAATAGAGCATCTTTGGGATGTGGTGGAACGGGAGCTTCGTGCCCTGGATGTGCATCCCACAAATCTCCATCAACTGCAAGATGCTATCCTATCAATATGGGCCAACATTTCTAAAGAATGCTTTCAGCACCTTGTTGAATCAATGCCACGTAGAATTAAGGCAGTTCTGAAGGCGAAAGGGGGTCAAACACAGTATTAGTATGGTGTTCCTAATAATCCTATAGGTGAGTGTATGTATCGACAGGTTTTTTGAATACCATCCTTATCAAATAAGAGTCAGAAAAATGTTGACCTATGAGGGTAATCTCAATATCCAAAGTGATGGGGTTATTCATTAATTAATTCATCTGTCGCACCCTCCCTCCCTTACTCCCTTTACTTCACACTCTCGTACTTCTCTGCCCCCCCCGCTCCCCTGTCTGTCTTCCTGGTGTCCTCCTCTTCTCCTCTCCTCCCAGGTCGCTCCTGTCTTTTCCCCTTTGAAGACGGTTTCCTTGACGACGGTCACGGTGACCCCTCCTTGACCCCTAGCCTGAACTCGCCCACCCGCTGTCAGAACGGAGAGAGGATGGAGCGCTACTCCAGGAAGGTCTTTGTCGGAGGCCTCCCCCCTGACATAGACGAAGGTAAACCAAGGAAGTGTTTTTTTCCATTACTCAGCTAGAGGAAGGTTTTCACTTAACTTCAGGCTCTTTTTTGTTAGCATTTCCCTGCTGCAGATTTATACTGATGCATAAAGTATAGTACATTCACCACTGGAAGCCTCCCAGTGCAGTCTTTGGCTTTGGCAGTTTGCCACTAACAGTTACGCTAAAGTATTTAAGGCCTTGCTAAAGGGCACCTTGACACCCATTGTTGAGGATATTAATTTAATATACTATTATTAAGCCACAATATATGTCTGTTAAGAAGCCTGGTTTGGCTGAACAAGTGGAAGCTTTTTACACTGGCACATAACCAGGCTAGCTATTTTCCTCTGTTTCCAGTCTTTGTGCTAAGCTAAGCTAACCGGCTGCCACAAGAAGACTCACATTTACTGTACAGACATGAGAGTGGTATTGATTTTCTCATCTACTATTACGCTTAGCAAGTAAGAAAAAGATTTTTTCCCAAAATGTCTAAGTATTCTTAACCGTGACAGTGAATGTTGGCTATATTTATTTACCCACAATTTAGCCATTGTAAACTTCTAATAAATAGCCTCCATATATCACTGGGTCCGCTCACTGGGTTTAACATTAATATGAAATGTTTACTTTGACATGTGTCCACGCCGTTGAACAAGCACATGATGCACAATACGTGTCCTTAGCTGTCTGAACAATTCATGAGTTTCCACAGCACTAGTCAGCCCAGTGGAGACTGGATGTGCCCGGCCTGTATTCCTGTTTAATGCAGTGGCTACTACTGCAGCAGGAACACGGCATAAAATAGCACATTGCATTGACTGCATTAAGTGTGGCTCTGCATAGGGTCCTCATATGCCTATTACACAAACAACCATAAATCATGTCATGAAAATAATATTCAAGTCAATTTTCTTTCTTCTATTTTCTTCATTTTTACAGACGAAATCACCAACAGTTTCCGTCGCTATGGGCACCTGGTGGTAGATTGGCCCCACAAAGCTGAGAGCAAATCCTACTTCCCACCTAAAGGTAACAATGTTTTGTCAGAGCATAATCTTTATTTTCCCATCCAACATCAAAGTCTACACCAATAAATATCACCATTGGGTGCATCGACATTTTAGAGTTTTTTTAGGGAATCATGTTACCCAGAATTCGTTGGCTCATGCTGGGCAACATCAAGGCTGTCTGTTTGTCTGAGGAACCCCCTGTAGCCATCTTTCAGAAACACACACACACACAGTATATAATGACTCCATAGCTGGCCACCAAGACTTCGGACCCAAGAGCAGTTTGCATGAATGAGTACCTAAGGAGTGTTAAAGTCAGACATGGCGTCAGCCAATCTTGCTTGGGCTTCAGCCTCAAATGTTTTGATCCCAGAGACTTTATCCAGTATATTTCTCTGAGGCGAATAGCACGGGCTGCTACGTTTGGGGTTCAACCATCATGCTGTTTGTTGCTATCAGCTATCACCTAGAAACTGTCTCTAAGTTAGGAACTGTAAGTCTATGGTTCAGATTCTAACACACGGAGATCTGAAGCAGACCTGTGCGTCACTTTAGTGTCCACTCTCTCTGTAAAGATAGAGATAATCAATCATTACATTTATTTAGCACTTTATCATAGACACTCAAAGTGCTTCAGGGGGGGATATCTCTAACACCACCAATGTGTAACATCCACCTGGGTGATGCACAGCAACCTTACAACAGCAGACACTCACCACACATCAGCTTGGTAGGGGAGGGGAACATATTTTTAGTGGTTGGAAAACCGGAGTACCTGGAGAAAACCCACGCACAAACAGGGAGAACATGCAAACTCCACACAGAAAGGTCCAGGACGACCAGGGTTCAGACCCGGTACCTTCTTGCTGTGAGGCCACAGTGCTAACCATTGGGCCACCGTGCTCAGATGAGCAGCGCGTCTTCCGTGGTCTGTGCAGCTTCAGGTTTATAATGGACATGCTCTGCTGTGGGCATGCTGCGGCAGATGTGACGCTCTGTGTATTTCTGCCGTAGTTTTGGTTTTCCACCTCCGTCATAGAGCAGTGAACTGCCACTTCCCTAGCTGTCTCATTCCGAGACCAGAGTCTCAAACGGGGCTCTGAGTCTGTCAGAAGGTCTGAGATATACCGTATCAGCAGAGCAATAATAATAACAGACTATGGTGCAGGTAGATTATTTTATGAAATATAGTGACTGTATTCTTGAAATAGCCTATTATCACTTTAATTTTCACCAAATATCATGAATAGGCTATATTTTGATTTTGAAAGTTTTGAACATCTCAAATATTACAGTCCAGGGTTTTATTAATTCATTGAAATAATGAATGTATCATTGAGGTGAATAATTGTCATATGCACATGGAAGTTACTTCCTCAACACAAGAGGATGGAAGAGTAAATTATGCTAGGCTACATGTGTGCTGACTAAGAAATCATTACAAAAGTCAATCTACAGGAGAATAGTTTCAAGAAATACAGAATGCCTAGGAGCCTTACAGCTACATATTCTATTATGTTTTTATATTTGGATTGTAATCTATGTTTCTCTTTACATAAAGATATTTCCAGCATAAATTGATGCAGAAAAAGGTAGAAATAGGTGCATAAAAATCCACCAGAATGCAGGAAATTAAGTGTTTTATCACCACACAAATCTGGAAACAAAACCTTGACCTTTGTGTTTGCAGGCTAGGTGCGATTAGGCCAAATTTAGGTGCCATCTGACTAACATCTACAGACTGTACAGCTAAAATGAACATACATTGGCTATTAACAAGCTGGACAATTGCCGTTTTGTATAGCATTCAGTTTATTTAAATGGTTTTGGGCGAAGCCCCCAACCTCCTCAAGTTCTAGAAACGCCCCTGGTTGATGTTTCTCCTTTCTGTGCAGCCTCTCAGTTGTCATTTTCAGGCAGGTGATCAGAGTTGCAGCACCCTGTTCCAAGCCTCTACATCACTCGCTCTGGCCCGGGTGCTGCTATTTATCATATTAGGAAAGCTATTAAAGATGCTCTGGAAATTACTGACATTCCATAGGCAGATGGTAATACACTGCATCTGGAGGACCTGCGAAAACCTTTGCCAGTTTCTCCCCCACTTTCATTTTTCAACATCCCATATATATATATATATATATTTTGCTAGGGAGGATTATTTTGAATAGGCTTGACTCTACTAATATCCAAAGTCAGGAGGAAAAATGCAGCATCCTTTTAGGGGAATGAATGAGCTTACGGCAGCCAGAGGATTCCGCCATGTAAGGGGAGGAGACATGTGGAGTGGGACTAGTGATCTGTGTAGAATTCCTCTCACAAAATGCAACCCCTCCCCCCCCTCACGCACACATGCACAAAAACTCAAAGGGAAACTGCTAAAATATCCTGTTTATATCACACTCTAACCATATTAACGGGTAAGGGAGCTTGGGCAGATGCCCGGTGACAGAGGTCTTAACACTAATAGCTTCAGGGTTGAGAGCAAGTGCACATCTGTGTGTGCGTGCGTGTGTGCGTGTCCTACTGTGGTGTGGACTGTGTGACGGCAGATTTACAGATGTGGGATTTGCAGCAAGAGGTCATCGGCCTCTACTCATGTTAAACGTCCTTCCAAGCTCGACTGAATGGAAGATGGTTGTCACTTTCTGCCCTGCTTCCCATTAAACTGCCAGGGATGTGTGTCTGTACAGTTACAAAAGTGTTTTGGTTTAGGGATGACTCATATTGCGGCTGAGTCCAACTTTAATGGGAGGCTAGGACTCATTTGGTACTTGGAGAGAAGTGGTGACTTGAAGAGGAAGTAGGTAACAGGGATGAGCTAACTTTGTTCAATGCTCTTATGTTTTCACGACTCCAATATTATATTTTAACTTTTCCCCTATTTGTTGATTCAGATTGATGTTCTCTCATGTCATGCGTTGTCAATGCAACCTTTCTTTCTTCGAGGATCGGGGATATGGGGATATAAATGCGATGTGATGAGGTTTTATGTGTTTTTTAAATTTTTGCTAAAGGGAGAGTAGTCAATTTCAGGGGAAGGTCTTTCGTCATTGAAGATATATTTTATGACATTCCTTTGCAAGATGTACTGTTTGTGAATATAGTGAAGCATTTAACTGCTAAAGAGCCAGATGTTTCCCTTAAGGAGTTTGTGAAGACAAAACTGAGCTTTAAAGGGGAGTAAATAGTGCCAGAAACAAGTTACTTTGTGGCTGCTGGATGTGTAAATAGTATGTCTGGGTATTGTTCAAAAATCTTTGTTACCGGTGCCGGTACCGAAACCATGACATCTAAACCGGTTCCTGAACAATACTCTTTTCGATACCAATTAAAAAAAAATCCAATTTAATTGAAAGAAATTACAACATTACACGTTATGATACAAATCCTTTTTTTACTTTTCAGCTCCTTTACACCTATGTGACACACACGTGAGCCCCATGTCTGTGTGTAACGTGACATTTTTGGACAGCACTCTTGGGGTCCAACAAGCTCTGGTTACTATGGTGCTGTCGATCACACATACTCCTATCGCCCAACACTGTTGTTGCCAATAAGCCTGAAATGTTAGGGAGCTATTTCTGTCTGCCGTAATTGGGGATTGAGGTAGGAGGAGGTAATGCTGTCAGTTTGCTTGAGCCTGAGCGCTGGGAGCTATAAACTGCTACAAATGCTAAGGCTTGCGTCATGCTGCAATAACAGTGTGTCAGACTTGTTTAAAGGCCTCACAAGGTTTGACCGCAAATCCTCATTATCAGATTTGAACGTCCCAAAATCAAAAGTAATAATCATTCAGGGGGTCATTTAATTAAAATAAACCATAGAAAATCTGCTTTAAAATATATGAAATACTGGATAGGATAGAACAACACAATAATTCTGCTAAATAAAACATGACATTCATTATTAATTTTCCTTTTTCTTCCTATTCGGCTACACATTTTTAAACAAACTGTATATCCAAATGCACATTTTATACAGGCTCAAAAATCTAATTTCAGTGCTGGTTCTATGGTATCAGAATTTTGGAAATCCATCATGGAAACATTAATTGGTCATGTGACAAGGGCTGGGTAAATTGGCAGAACAGGCAGCCAAGTGACAGTACTCTGCTCCAATGGAAATCACAATTGTCAGATGACAGCGCTCTAGCCCAATGGATTTTGGGGGAATCTTATTTCCAGGATGGGGTGGGGGGCACCCCCGCGTTTAGCCCCGCCCCTGCTGCTCTGGCAACAATCATAGTGTTGCATCTTACTGCATTACTCAGGCCTTGATTTCTCTTGTCAACCTTGTGCTGGTATTATATATGCAAAAAGTGACTACTTCAAATTGAGATGATTAGCGATGCTCGATTTCACCTCTCCTCCAATCTATCACTGACTACTCTGTCTCCAGTTGCCTAAAAGCCTCAGGGCTTGTTTGTTTTCGGGAGAGCAGATGTTTGTGTCTCCCTCCATCCATCCTGCTAGCTAGCCTTCTTCTCCTTCTCCAATCAGCAGTCGGTCTGTTTACATTTTGGGGCAGCGTTACAGCCCCCTGCAGATTTCTTTCTCTCTACCCTCATGGGATAGAGAGTACATGGAGGTTTGGCTTCATCTGGGCTTTCAATGAAAACTGGTTTCTGTAGGTTTGCTCTTTTGTTAGCTCCCATGTTTCTCTGATGGCAATTTGCCGAGTTATCTCTCAATCATTCTGGTCATTTGGACCAAAGCATGTCTGTGTCCCAGCACATGTGAAATAAATCTGCGGACACATCTGAGTATGAAAAGATAAGCCGGGATTTAAATGTCACTATTAAAGCCAGAGAGACTCACATCGTGACTGTGCAGTTTATTTGTAATCATGGATTGGAATTTTAGCAAAATCAGTTCAGCTCAATCAAGGTTCAGTTGACCTAATGGAGAGAATTGGATAGTAGGGTGGGATAAAGTTAAGTAAAAGTAATGCATTGGTACCTGGTGCTAGACCAGGTACCAATGCATTACTTTTACTCAGCAAGTAGACCAGCAAGACCATCGGGGTTCAGAACCCAAAAGTCAATGAGAGAATTTCCTGGGAGTTTTGAATTTTCCAGAAAGCACTTAAAGGCATCATTTGACATTTTGGGAAAGAAATGTATTCACTTCATTGGCGAGAGTTAGCTTAGAGGATTGATACTACATCTAAAGCTACCGTCAGCAGCAAGTTGGCTTAGCACAAATGCCTAAAAAAGGGAAAAAAAACTAGATAATGTAACAACTGATGTAACATCAGTTAATCAGTGAGCTTCAGAGAAACTGTTAGCTACATTTTGTTACTTTTGGACAGTGCCAGGCTAGTTGTTTCACCCTGTTTCCAGTCTTAATGCTATGCTAAGCTAAACAGTTTCATTTTGAACATACAGAATGAAAGTGTCTCATCATTAATACCTGTCTCCCATTTAAAGTTAAGCCTAGCCTAATGCTATTTTGAAGATATCAGTTTGCTGGTTAAATCATTGCAGTTAGTGACTGAAATTTGACAAGTAGTCTTAAGGTTGCTGTTGAGGTAACTGTTTCTCTCCTCAGGAGTCAAACTGCTTAGAGGAAAGACTGTCCTGCATGAGGTCATCGGTTTGTCTGTGCAACCCCCAAGGCACTCTGCCTATCGTTTGTCTGTAAACAGCGCTCTTTAGGCTGGAAAATGCTGCCTGGACAGTGCTGGGGGCTCAGCAGCAAAGCCCTATAAATCTCGGGCACGAGCCACTGCAGATCTGCGCTTTTCTCCCGCAGTGTAAGCCTCTGCACTGCGCAAGGCTGATGGAAAAAGACAGATCCTCAGCACCGTTCGGACAAAATATTAAAGTGGCATAGAGCCCTATGGAATCTGGTAGAGTCTGCTTTAATGCAAATTCATTCTACTATGCACACACTGACTGAACTTGATCTCCTCTGTGTATCTGTTGTTCAGGCTATAGATCATAAAGACATAATGTGCCCTGATGGAACAAGACAGTTGATATGACATAAGTCAGTGACTTAAAAAACAAAAAAAACAGCACACACACACATAAATTAGTTTATATACAGTATATATATGTAAATGTAAATGTGCTTTTCTAGTCTTAACAACTACTCAAAGCGCTTTTACATCATACAGGATACATTCACCATTCACACACATTCATACACTGTGGCCGAGGCTGCCGTACAAGGTGCCACCTGCTCATCAGATAAACAGTCACACACATTCACACTCCAACCGCTCTACCACTGAGCCACAGCCGCCCCTTAAATGATAGATATAATTTTGTTCCACTAATAACACTGATTTCTGTTACAGTCAGACATGAAGTATAGTGGCCTCACTTTCATTTCGAAGCAGTCAACACCCGTCCTTTACACTACTTTCACTGTGAAATTGAGTGTAGCACATGGAAAATATTGACGGTCTGACTGTCCAGGCCTCTTGATTCAGTTTGGTCACTTTCTAAAAGTTAAAGTAGCAGCTTTGCATCTGTCTCTGTGCAGCTCCTGCTCCCCATGCCCTCAAACTCTCTGTTTGTATGGCACTCCTTCACGCTGCTTTTCTTCTTCTCTGCCTACCTTTTCTCACTCCCCCCCCCTCTCTTTCCATCTGCCCCCCCCTCCCCCCCTCTCTCTTCTGCCCTGGGTCATGGAACATGCTGTTCCCTCCTTCAGACTGTATGAGCTGCTGGCTAGCTTTGCCGTTTTCGTGGGGTGTGTGTGTGTGTATGTGTATGTGTATGTGTGTGTGTGTGTGTGTGTAAGTATGCAGTTGTTTCTCTGAGGGGGGATGTCAGTGCAGAACCACATGATTTCTCCCAATGACAAACCCTCCTTATGTAACCCAGCAACATCGAGACAGCCATCTTATGTCGGGTGATGATGAGGCACTTGGACAAAGATGACGATGCACAAAATCCTCTTTATTTCTATATTTGTTTTTGGGATGGGCCAGAGGGAAGTAGGCTCCGTGTCGTCCAGTTACAAAAAGCCAGCCATTAGCTGGGTCAATTAAAGCAGCTGATTGCAATTAGTTTTGCATTGTGAATATTTTAGTTTTGCCTGCAATGGTATGACTTATTAGAGAAAACATTTCCACATACATAAATACATATCTACACCCAGGTTATTATCCTGTTACTTGCCTTTACAAGGCTCATAATAACAACTTCTAAAAATCTTTTAATTAGTAAGAGCCTCTGTGGTTACTTTGCATAATACTATAATCGTTCAACCGTGTATATGCTAATGTGTTAGCATGCCGCAGAATCTCAAATCAATCCAAAAGGGACATATGGATAATTATGGTGTCTATGTTGCCATCACTTTCAGAGTTTCAGTCCTCTCGAGTACACACAGACCTGTTTCTCCATACTCACTGCCTTTTCTTTTCTATCATTGTTGCAGTTTTTATATTTTATTTTCTGTTGACACATTAATTTACCTTGAGGGCTTTTTGATGTACTTAGGAGCCTATTAAGTGAGGTAATACTGGTGGTCATTGTTTATTTAAGGCTGTAAATAGATTTATGTTGGCAGAATTAACACCAAATAAAACCTATTGGAGACCACTGAATGTGTGGCACAAGCAGAGCACATTCTGGTCTTCTTTGGGAACAAGAATATCTGTTTGGCTATTCTTATTTTCTCTGTGTCCAAAATTCCATTAACTATCATTGGTCTTTGATGTATTGATTTTAGGGCTGCGACTAACAATGATTTGTAATGTCTACCGGTCTGATGTTTGTTTTCTTGAATCGTAGATTAGTCGTCAGAAAATAGTGAACAATGCCCATTACAATTTCCCAGAACCCAAAGTGATGTCTTCCAATGGCTTTAAAAAAATGTACTGTATATAATAGGAAAAGCAGTATATTTGAGAAGCTGGAACGAGTTAATGGGTTGCATTTATGCCCAAAAAACAAACAATTACCAAAGCAGTTGCTGATATATTTTCCATATATCCACTTAACTGTCTAGAAGTTTAAGCTCTAATTCAATTATGTTTTTTTTGTTTGGTGGACGCCATTAGAAATGCTGTGTTTTGGTCCTATTTCACATTTGTCCACTAATCTGTGCACATAAAGGGACAGATTGTAACACTAGGGTTGTCCCCAACTAAGAATTTACATTGTAGAATCAGAATTGTCAAGCCTTGTCTATCTTTGACTGATTTTAGAATCCTTTTGTGTGGTGCTATTTGTGTGTTTGTGTGTTGGGGGGGCAAGCTAGAGAGTGAGAGAGAATAGAGCGAGTGGTGTATGAACAAAGCAGTGAACCACAGAAATAAAACGTTAGCAATGCAACGGAAGCAAGCATCTTACTATAGCTAACATTATCCACATTCATATTTAGACGCAACAAATTATATCCTATAGTTACAAAAAAAGCCTGAAAGTCGGAAGTTAGAACTGAAGTACAAAGAGTCGTTCCTATAAAGATGATACACTGTCTCGTCTTGACTATTTTGGGTTACCCCTATGTAACATTGAAGTTTCATAGACCACTTCATCATTAGCAGAATTGTTTGCTGATATGGATGCAACTGTCAGAAAGACACACGTCCGTCATTGTGGCAAGACACACGTCACACACACAGACAAAAGTTGCTTTCAAAGCTGTTTTGAGAACACGTATGCCTGCTTACGCACCTGCTTTTTTTCCCATTCCACCTTGACGCTCACTGCCTTTTCTTTCATCCCCACTCTTTCTACAGCAGCACATGCTCACACCCTTCCTCCCTCCCTGCCCTGAGACACACTCTCACTCAGACTTATGCATATACCACAGTTGACTAGGTCTGCCAAGTCAGGCTCTTTTCCTCTTCATCTCATCTGAAGCAACTTCACTCAGGAATGTCACAAGTGAAACATGATGATGATGTTGCGCATTTCTCTTTGCGTTTTTTTTTACATGTGCATTTGTCTGCGTAAGTGCATGCGTATGCATCGTGGTTATGTGTGTGCAAGGGTGAAACTGAGAGGCTGTAGAGTCTTCTCAAGAGACGTGTGTGTGTGTGTACCAATCCCACTCACCTCCACTCAGACAGATGCTCATATTCCCTTGACTCATGGGTGCCACAGGTGGTGCTGGGCTTCTGCTAACATAACCAAAGCAATATATAGTAATCATTTACAGCCCATTTAGAGATGCCTGTGTGCACCAATATCTGCTGCTTTTCACGGTATCTCTATTGGCGGAGTATATGCTTTTATTATTTGGCTGTCAAAAAGTATCTCTGTGTTCTTGTTTCATTGTCCTTTCTCAGTATAAATCAGATCCCAATTGCTCGTCAACCCTGTAGTATTGTGTGATGATGTATTGCACCTTATTGAGTTTATTTTTTATTTTCGGTCCCTCCCAAAAACGGCTTAATAGCTCTGACCTTGGATAAGGTCTGTGCTCTCAATGCTAAATAATTCAGAAGTATAGAGTGACTGTCTGAATTGCTTTCTGCCTCACTTAGACATTTCCAAACTCGCGCTACATGAACCCACTCTCAGGAAAGATCTGCAGAGTGTCAGGCTGGTCGATTTTGCACGGTTCTTTTCAAAGGGGAGCACTCTGTTAGCCATTTAATCTGAAGTGGCGCAGGCAGCAAGGTGCCAGCTTTAGAGCTTCATGCGGCGAGGCAGATGAGGACAGAAGACCAGGACACATAGTCATATGCATGTGTGAAGAGGAAGTCTAAAACTATGAATCATGTAAAGGGGAAAAAGTCTGGGTTAGGGTTGAGATTGTCATGAGATTGTGACTTGTGCAATGTAAACTCTATGGAAAATCCTCCTGATGTTTATGAATTGTTGCCCTGAGGACAGAGTGGTCACAAGCGTATGACTATTAAATACAACAGATGTACATTCTGTTAGCAAATACTTTTTTTTTTCTTCCCTAAAATCCCCATTTGTTCTTCTTTCCAGGCTACGCCTTCCTGCTCTTCCAGGAAGAGACTTCTGTCCAGGCCTTGATCGATGCCTGCATCGAGGAGGACGGAAAGCTCTACCTGTGTGTGTCCAGTCCCACCATCAAAGACAAACCAGTAAGCATTCATGGAGTTGTATGTGTCTTCACATGTCCAGCTTATTCCTCTTATCTGTCCAAAACTGCAGATCTTTTTAGAATACACAATGACTCCAAATCCAATCACAAATTGTACACTCAAAATAAGCATACAGTTGAAACATTTAAGAAAACAAAAATGGCACTTGGAGAGCGCAGACCTTCGCAAAGGCATGCCCTATACTGCAATGTCAACGTTCATGTGGATTTTCCTAGTAGGGAACGATTTTTTTTTCCCCCGATTATTCCAACACCACATGAATGCAACACAAATGCCCTCTCTTTCAATGTTAACGGAAGTGAAATATAATTTGTGTATTCACCCTGAGCTTCGGTTTCACTCCTTGGCCCACGTTACACCCTTTCACCAAGTTTCATTGAAATCAGGCCAGTAGTTTTTCTGTAATCCTGCTAACAGACAGACAAACCTCACTGAAAACATGACCGCCTTGGTTGAGGTAAGAGTCTGTAGTCATGCTAGCAGCTCCGTGAGGCTGTACTTTGGCACCTTGGTGCTATATGCTAAATGCTCATGTCAGCATGCTAACATCCTCCCAATGACAATGCTAGCCTTTTATGTTTAGCAGGTACATGGTTTACAATGGCTGCGTCAGAAATTCAAAAATGAAAACAACTTAAACAGCAAGGAGGCTCTCAGACAGTGCAGTGAAAATTACCTTATTATTTTTATTCCTTGTTGCTCATTTCACCCATGTGCCTTTTACTGAGGGGTGGCTTCCTTCTGGCCACTCTACCATACAGGCCTGATTGGTGCAACGATGGTCGTCCTTCTGGAAGGTTCTCCTTGGTCACAAAGGAACCCTGGAGCTCTGTCAGAGTGATCATTGGGTTATTGGTCACTTCTCTAACTAAAGCCCTTCTCCCCCGATCACTCAGTTTAGAGAACGGCCAGCTCTAGGAAGAGTCCTGATGGTTCCAAACTTCTTCCATTTACGGATGATGGAGGCCACTGTGCTCATTGGGATCTTTAAAGCAGCAGACATTTTTCTGTACCCTTCCCCAGATCTGTGCCTCTCGGAGGTCTACAGAAAATTCCTTCGACTTTATGCTTGTTTTGTGGTCTGACATGCACTGTTACACAAAAGTATGTTGAACGATAGTATACATATTGTGTATGTAGTGCTTGTTATGAGATTTCGGACGCAACCCATGTTAGTTTAGTGTGTTAGCATGCTATTTTAATAAACATAAACAAAGTACAGGTGAGGCTGATTGGAGTGTCTTTAGTTTTGATTGTCAGTGCCAAACTAAAGTATTGGACAAATTGAAAGTTTGACCTGATGATGGTGCTTTATAAAAAGTAAGGGGATCACCAAAGTAATATACAACATGTTGTTCCAGTTTACCTTGACATGATTCACTGAACAGGTGAAAACAATTTTAATCTGCTGGTGGTGGAACGCTTGGGGATCACCAAAGTCCTCAGGATTCATGCTGCTGACACGGCAAACCACTACACATGAAGTTTACCACACATTGCCTTCTAATCAACCACATTTTTTTTCTTCTTTCTTACGCAGGTCCAGATCCGTCCCTGGAACCTGAGCGACAGTGACTTTGTCATGGACGGATCCCAGCCACTGGACCCCCGCAAGACAATCTTTGTTGGGGGGAGTGCCGCGCCCCCTGCGTGCAGGTAGCTAATATTAATAGAATATCTTTTTTTTGCGATCGCCCAAAAAGCCTCCAACTTGGCTTCATACCGTTGGCTGGCATGGAGCACAGAGGATGGAGGCTATAATGAAAGTTCTCCCTGTGAGAAAGCCATCCGCTACTTGGGTTTCCAGGAAGCGAGCCAAGTGGTCGTCATGTTAAGAATTCATGGTGTAATGGAAAGGCTCGGTGTTCTAGGGATAAACATGCCTGGCTGGTCTGCAATGTGACCCCAACTAATTATACCGGCAGTTGGAGACTGCCGCTCTGATGAATAGTGCAGTAGGGTAGATTTTTACATCACCTAACACCAGTGGCAATGACAAAAGTCCAAGTGAAAGCTTTCCCTTTTGTTTTTAAGAGAGGCTGAAGGCTCTCAATTCTGAGAACAAAAGACGTGCCAACATGGTCTTAATCATCTCCCTTCCTATGTTTTCTCCAATTCTTCTCTCCAGTGGAGCTGGCGATGATCATGGACCGGCTGTATGGAGGTGTTTGCTACGCCGGCATCGACACTGACCCGGAGCTCAAATACCCAAAGGGTGCGGGCCGCGTGGCCTTCTCCAATCAGCAGAGCTACATTGCTGCCATCAGCGCTCGCTTCGTTCAGCTGCAACACAATGACATCGACAAAAGGGTGAGCGAGTTCTTGCGCTCCATTCACAACATCCAGAAAGCAGTGGTCTCCACCACAGCTGAGGTTTTTCGCAGGCATTCCTATGGCATGCTGCAGAGCTGAACTCTGCCTGAGCCCTTCTCCCGTGTGGCAAAGCTTTCATTACAGCGGGCTTTTTCAGACTCAGCACAGCCTACAATAACGTAAAAAAGCCAAAGCCCGGCTGTGCAATCACTATGGCCTTTGGCTGCCGGAGTCCCCGACAGATGTTTCAAGTTGTGGACACATAGGGTTGGTTTAATTATAGTAGTTCCCTATACATGTTTATCCACTCAGGGCTGTGCTGCAGCCTGGCTATTTTAGGCACGACGGGCCAATTGCAGCGGGACAGATTGTGACCAAGGGAGACTGGTTGTCAGCCAGGAAGCCGATCCTCTGTAGGGCGGGGCAGTCCACCCCACCTCAGCTATCACCATCGAGCTTCAGTGGGGTGTTTAGCGTCTCAATTAGGAATGGAGCTCTGTGGAGTTCAAAAACAAGTTAAAGAAAAAAACATTTAGGAAGTTACCAAATTAGCCCTTTTGATGTATACCGTTTAAACCAGTTATAATAAACAGACAATAAATACAGAAACAAATAACACAAACTATTAAAAACTTAAGAAGGACAAAAAAAAGCTGTACGTTTAGTGCAGGATGGAGAACAGTTTTATTCAGATGTCAGCATTTTTTACAGCATTTCTTTGAAAATAAACACTTCAAGAATCTATGTTTATTGCAGTAAGTGGGGAACATCCTTGAGATTCTGTTAGTTTAACATTTTGGTATGTAATTTTGGTACAAGGATGCCTGTTTTGCCACTTTTGCTTTCTTTATTTCCTCTTTTCTCACATTCAGCATCCACAGTTCCATTAACTGTAAATGGCTCTTGATGATAGGACATAGAAGCTCATTACCCCCCCAGTCGGGTTCATGTCCACTGAGTTGATATTGGTATCTGCCTGGCCATCTTCTTATTTGTCTTGTGTGAGGTCGTTGCTCCCAGCAGTGGAAGTTGTTGCAGAGTTTGGCAGAGAGGGACGATCTTCTACTGTTGAAGGATTTAATAACCTTTCATTTTGTGGTTAGCATCCACCCCTGCCAACTCATGCTCTGAGGCGTCTCCATGGAGACTGAGCTCTCATTTCTTGTCTCTTAGCTTAGTGGTCAAAGTCATTTCACTGGTGGACGGAAGGATACCTGCCTCAGTCTAGATCAGTTTTGTTTTAGAAAATTGCACAGGTTTGTGGATAATGGTTTGAAGGAGCTAACGCACCCCCATTGACAAAAGCTGTTATTTCAGCACATTTACATACTATTTGTGTTGGTTTTGCAGTGTATTAGTATGGCATTAACTAACTGAAGTGCAAATAAACACATTTTGAACTGTGCACCAACAAATTAAACCTCTCTCCTGAACCTTTTGCACATTCCTCAACATTGTTGCACATCCTGCACTAAACCATACAACCTTCTTTTCTTATTGTTAAACAGTTATACATACAGTATTTGTCTATTTATTACCATTTCTTTTACATGTATTGTTTATTTCCTTTAAATATGTTCATGTATGAACCATCCTCCAAGGTAGATTCCTTGTACATAAGCATTAAATCCTTTTTTCCTTTCCAATTCTGGCCGAGAGTAGACTGACGCTGCCTGTTGTTCTTCCTTCTCTCCAGGTGGAGGTGAAGCCGTACGTCCTGGACGACCAGATGTGCGACGAGTGCCAGGGGCGCGTTGTGGGGGGAAGTTCGCCCCCTTCTTCTGTGCCAACGTCACCTGCCTGCAGTACTACTGTGAGTACTGCTGGGCCAGCATCCACTCCCGAGCAGGCCGAGAGTTTCACAAGCCACTGGTGAAGGAGGGCGGCGACCGCCCTCGACACGTGTCCTTCCGCTGGAGCTGAGGGAGGGGGTCCTGAGTCAGCCCTGCCCCCGGTGAACCTACACCCGACCCCTAAAAAAAAAAGACAAAAAAAAGCTCCTACTCTACAGGCTGGGACAGTGCTGCAACCCCCCCTCACCCCACCCCCACCTCAACCCCCCCACACACACACTATCCCCCCACTCCGCCCTGCTCCGCACAAACACGTAATGAAAAAAAGCTAAAAGGATCCGGTAGATGGGACTCTCTTCATCACACGTGGCTATGAACTCATTCAGTCTATGGTTCCCCTCTGATGATGTATTGTGGGAGGGAAATGAAATGCGAACATCTATCAGCTTAGAAATTGCACTTTGGCACAAAGTCTCGTTAAACACACACACACACACACACACACACACAGGATGGGATGTAGGACACCTGTCTCATTTTCAGTTCCCCGTTCTGTTGACTGGGTGGTGTGGTACGTCCTGTTGGACCCCTCCTTACTGAGAAATAGGTGGGACCATAGGAATATTTAAAAAAACGAAGAAAAAAAATTATATATTTTTGTTTTGTACTTATCTATACATGTATAGATAATTTAAATTTTATGTAAAAGGAGCATGCACTTATTTTCAAAAGCTGTAGTTATATCGCCCATACTAATACAGAAAAAATAATTACCAAAGGCAAATGAAATTAATGCGTTCTGAAAAGCTAAATAGGTGGCATAAGATGTAGCAAGACTTAACAGCTACCCTGTAGTGTGGGCCCGTATTGCCCAGAGTAAAAAATAACACGGCTATATTCACTCTCAATTTTGACTCTGAAAATATTAATACCTCATACGCGCAATCAGATTAGTTTGCTTTTTTTATTTCTAGGTTCTTTATTTTTATAATAACATTATTTTTTAGTGTTATGTAAATGTAATGCTGCAATAGCTTTGCTGCTAAATCCATGGTATAAACGGATACCATACGTACTTTATTCAGGCTAGGGTGTAAAATAATGACTAACAGATCAAGAGAAGCACCTGCTGTAGAATGACGAGCTATCATAGGGGGAAGGGGACGACGATGATGATGATGATGGCTTCCTTTTATGGGGGTCGGGGGTGGGTCACCCCTAACTGCATGTTTATTTCAATCAGGTTGCTGCATGCAATAGACTTTTCAGTATCGTGTACTTTTCGATTCTGCCCATGTTTCACAAGATACTATAGACGTATGATCGACTCGCACGAAACTGGACAGAAACAGGGAGGACTGGTCAAAAGGAATCATGGTGGCTCCACATCGCTGGTCGGGCAGATGCTTTATACACCCATGGGCTGACAGGCCACGCCACAGGGGCGGTCAAAGCAGACAGTTCCTGCACAAAACCAGGCAGTGAACACATCCAGATGACAGGGGAGGGCAAAAAAAACAACCATAATAATCCCAAATCCAATTAAATGTAGGATTACCATTTAAAAAAACTGTCTATGGTAGGTGAAGTTCTTTTTTGCAGTGATTGTTGATATAATTGTGCAATTTTTATACCGTATGTAGTTAGGTCTGAGTATGCCTAGAACTGTGATTCGCTTTAACTGTCGTCGATGTCCGACACAGAAGTCCTGTGAAACTTCATATCTAGTTAGGCACACATATAAATGTTCTCTTGTACACACACTTGCACCAGTATACACAGAAGCCTCTCGACACTCACACACACGGACGGCTGTCTTTCTTACGCACACAAACAGGCTTACAAACAGTCTGTTCCGAAGAGAAGACGCAACAATGTGAGCTTAAAACAAGTCTTTTTTTCTTTAATTTGTTCCACCGTTGACAAAAAAAGCGCACGTTTACGTCTCAGAATGCAACCAAAGAGCTCACGTGTTGGACTTGTAACACAGCACCTAGCACGCAGAGCAAACAGTCACATGCAGAGGGGCTGAGGGTGCAGTCATTAGATGGGGAAAGAGGGCAGACAGGAAGCGGAATTAGGGCTGGGGGCGGGATCACATGAAACATTGAAGCTACTGGAGGCTTGAGGTTGATAAACTGAGCTCTGCACTTGCTCTCACTGGGGTGGGGTTGGAACTTGTTGGGAATGACATTGCCAGAACATGCAGATGTGCAAGCTGGGGTAACCATATTTATCAAATTTTTTATTTTTTTTTCCTGCAAAGCTTGAAGTAATGGACCTGCTTAAAAAAGGTGGACATAGCCTATATATATCTTTTAGTTTTTATCAAAAAGTTATGGTGCGCAGTTCAAACAGAATTGGGTGGGTGGGCAGGGGCTGCATTGAAAATTATAAAAAAAAAAGTATTGGCTGCTGAAGACAGGGTGGCTCTGGTTTGGGGGTGTGGTGGGGTGCGGTGGGGTTGAGGGCAAGTTACACTGGTTTTAGCAGTTTTGTGGACAATCCGAACGGGATCCTACATCATTGCAAGTTAATGTGTGTCCCTTTTTTTGTCCGTGAGTTGTGATTGTCCCACGCTGGTGTCCCCGCGGCCCCTTTCCTCTCTCATTTTAGTCGCAAACTGATTTTTTTTTTGCTTTAGAATAGATGTTTTTGTTGTCCAAGAAAAAAAAAACAAATTGAAACTAAGCAGAAGCTCCTTTTTTTACTGGTAGGAAGGAAAAGAAGAAGAGGCTAACCATGAGTAATAATAAGTATCCCAATGAAAGTGAATTCTGGGTGTTTTTGTGATATTTTTTCCCCCACCCAGACAGGTTTGTTCCTTCTCTATGATAGCTATTTGTTATGCACTACTCTTTGTATCCGAACAGTTTTCGACAGTCAGCAGCTCTTTTTGTTAAAAGACAACAACAAAAAGAGACGATAAAGCGTGCTTTCTGACTGACAAGATCTTTTGCAATACCTCAATTTTGAAATATAGTAGAAGAGAAACTGATATTTTCTAAGTAAGTTTATTCAGATGAAAAAAAATATATATTAATTTAATCAAGAGAAATGATTTAACAGATGGTAGATTTTCTTTTATTTTTTATCATGCTTATTTGCTTTTATTTTAAGAATGTATTTTTTTGAAAAAGACAACAACTGAAGGAGCTAGAGCTTTATAACTAATATGATAATGTAGTTAGTGAGAGTGTGGTCCACATTGTTACAGTGGACGTAAAGAGTGAGTGTCCCACTGGTCAAATTGGTTCGAAACATCCGAGATGAGCTCTTTAGGAAGAAAAAGAAAAACTTATCAGGTGCTCTGAGAGAAAACTGAACATATATCCCACGTTTTTGTATATTTATAATCAATCATTAACTATGCTGACCAGAGTTGTGAAAGAGATCTTCTGTTCATTATTTTTTTAAGAGAAGTTTTTTATGTTTCCTAAAAGTATGTGCTCCCTTTTTTTTTGTTTTGTAAAAAAAAAAGAAAAAAGCAACATGACCCTGATTTGTTCCCTGACGTCGTCAGGGATAAAAACTTAAAAAGAGAGACTCAAAACTGGAGGTAGAGAGACAAGAATGTTATTTTTAACACGAAACAGACACGTGTTTTCACCTGTAACTTGATCGAAAGCCCCCAAGGTGCATCAATTGACTGGTGGCCTTCTATTCACGCAAGACTTGAATTAGTCCCATTTTTTTTTTAAAGGCTAAGAACCTTGATTCTTTGTTGTAATGTGCAATACTGTTTGTACTGTTTGTAGAAAAGAAGAAAACCAGAAAAAAAGGCATAAATCTTTAATGCAGAATTATTTTCATTGCAAGCATTGTGATTCACTAAAATCATTTTCTACTGTGTATTTACCTACTCGACCTGCTAGTACCTTCCAGTAATGTAGCCTTTGTACTGAGAAATTTTTTTTTTTAGAAATTTTGCTAAAAAGGAAAAGAATTTCAAACCTATTTTCATTTTTATTTCGTATTTCTTTTCTTAACAGGACTTATTTCTCAACCATTAATAGTTATTTCTGGGGGAGACTTTCATATCTCGTCAATGTCATTAATATTATTTTGTATTTTTACTTGGAATAAATTAATTTTATGATGCTAATTCTTAAAAAGATTTTTTTTCCCCGTTTGTTCACTTTTTTCATTTGTTGAAGCTGAAAAAAAACTTGGTAATATTGTTACTAAAGGGTCTCAACTCTTGAAATACTAAGCTATATGTGTTAACTCGTGGATGTTGCTCACATTAGTGTGAAAAAGGAACTTTGGAGAAAAAAACTATTCACAAACAGCTGATTGGTAGTTGGTGATGTTTAAGTGATTTGCAATGTAAATGAATGAATGGGCAATAAAATAAAAATGGCAGAATGGGCATACACAGTATGTTGTGATGTAATTGTGGAAGATGGACTACACCACTGATCATTTACATATTGCTTCTGCTACTCCCATACTACTACTACTACTACTTCTACTACTACTACTAACTCTACAATAACCTGTCCTCACTTTGTACAGTGAAGAGCAACTTACAGTATCCTCATGTGAAATATTCAACAGCCATGTCACATCCTCGTCTTTGTAGTAGGTCCGGTCCCTCAGAGTGCACCAGTGTGATTGTATTTAAGTATGAATGTAAATGTAAAGATTCACTGTGTAATATACAAAGTTTGGAAAGAGCATGTGTAACTGTAGAATCTTAGTTATTCATAGGAGGCAATGGTCTGAAGTGTGTTCCCCCCTTAACTTTTGATTTGTTTTTGTACTATTCTTTTTTGTTTTTTTTAATCCTACATCTGCCTTAAAAAGAATAGCTTGACATTTTGGGAAATAGTATTATTAGCCCTTCTTGCTAAGAGTTAATGTAAATAAGACGATTGACGCCGCTGTCATGTCTTTATGATACACATAAAGCTAAAGCCAGGAGGCTTTTAGCTTAGCCTAGCATTAGCACCCTGCTACATAATCCCTTTAAAACTACAGCTTGTATCTTTTTACAGTTTTGTTTACGTGAAGATGAAAGAAACAAGATATAAAGTTTAAATTAGTGAGCTTTAGAGGTGCTGTCAGGCACATTTTGGAACCGAGCCGAGCTAGCTATTTACCCCCCCCCCGCCTCCAGTCTTTATGCTGGGCTAAATATAACTAGTTGGCTGTAGCTAGTTAAATGTGAAGCTACAGTTGGCAGCCAGTTAGCTGACTATTTCTTGGTCGGAGGGACTTCCTGGCTTTTTGTCCAAGTGCTTCATATAACGTTAACCCAACTTGTACATTTTTTTTTAGTACGAATTTAACAAACAAGATCAAATGTGTTAGCTGCTAATTAGTTGACTTTAGAGGTGCTTTTAGGCTAGCTGTTTTCAATGTTTATGCTAATATAAGCTAACCGGCTTCAGGCTGAAGCTTCTTCGCTACACAGCCAGTGTGGCATTTCATTTTCATTTAACTCTCAATAAGACAGTGAATACGCATATTTCCCAAAATGTTGGACAGTTTATTTAATTTAGGCCTAAGTATTTTTGACGTCCCTTCCTGTTTTCATCCAAAAAGAGACTTCAGTGCTCATGTGAGTATGTTATTTCTGGCTGGCCTTTGGCTGTACCAGTTTATACAGCTGATGCTAAAGTCAACCCCCCCTCATGTCTTTTAACTAGTCCAACACTTCTTTCTCTCCCAGGGCTCTGGAATATTCACCATTATACCACCAATTATTTATCTATCTACTGGCCATCATTTTATTTTTTTGGAGTTTCTCTTTCACTTTATACCTAAACTATAACGCAAAATGTATGTGCAAATGAAAAAGATCATGATTTGGATGATGGCAACCATTTTCTATATTCCTCTCTATAGATATACGTATGTATTTCATGTAACTAGACTTGGGTAGTATACTGTATATTCACTTCTGCTGAGTAGGTCAACACTGTCAGTCTTGTCATGTTGTGATCTCAAAATGGATGAGAAAAAAAAAAAAATTGGTAATGTGCTTTTTTTTTTCCCCCACAAACATCCCGTTACTTTTTAAATTGTTTTTATTAAGGCACCTGTGGTTTGATTTTCTAGGTTTTTATTTCCCAACTTGAACACTGGATCTATCTAGACGAGGCTTTTTGAGATTGTTGACTTGGTCTGAACTTTTTGCAGTAACTGATTTGAAAACATGGAGCTCAATGCTGCTAATGCTTATTACTGCTTCAGAGTTTGTAGTTCCCACCTTCATTTCCTTTTTCTGTACTAATAAGCAAATCTTATTAAACGTAGTTGTACGACACTGTGAAACCTTGTGGTCTTTTGCATGGCATCCTCTCCCTCTCTGTCCCATGTCATGCACCAGACTTTAGAAAGCAGCTGACCAGTACTAACTTGCATTATGGCCCTCTGCAACATAGTATCTTTATATGCATACAGTGAGGAAAATAAGTATTTGAACACCCTGCTATTTTGCAAGTTCTCCCACTTAGAAATCATGGAGGGGTCTGAAATTGTCATCGTAGATGCATGTCCACTGTGAGAGACATAATCTAAAAAAAATAAATCCAGAAATCACAATGTATGATTTTTTAACTATTTATTTGTATGATACAGCTGCAAATAAGTATTTGAACACCTGAGAAAATCAATGTTAATATTTGGTACAGTAGCATTTGTTTGCAATTACAGAGGTCAAACGTTTCCTGTAGTTTTTCACCAGGTTTGCACACACTGCAGAAGGGATTTTGGCCCACTCCTGCACACAGATCTTCTCTAGATCAGTCAGGTTTCTGGGCTGTCGCTGAGAAACACGGAGTTTGAGCTCCCTCCAAAGATTCTCTATTGGGTATAGGTCTGGAGACTGGCTAGGCCACGCCAGAACCTTGATATGCTTCTTACAGAGCCACTTCTTGGTTATCCTGGCTGTGTGCTTCGGCTCATTGTCATGTTGGAAGACCCAGCCTCGACCCATCTTCAATGCTCTAACTGAGGGAAGGAGGTTGTTCCCCAAAATCTCGCAATACATGGCCCCGGTCATCCTCTCCTTAATACAGTGCAGTCCTGTCCCATGTGCAAAAAACACCCCTAAAGCATGATGCTACCACCCCCATGCTTCACAGTGAGGATGGTGTTCTTGGTATGGTACTCATCATTCTTCTTCCTTCAAACATGGTTAGTGGAATTATGACCAACAAGTTCTATTTTGGTCTCATCTGACCACATGACTTTCTCCCATGACTCCTCTGGATCATCCAAATGGTTATTGGCAAACTTAAGACGGGCCTTGACATGTGCTGGTTTAAGCAGGGGAACCTCCCGTGCCATGCATGATTTCAAACCATGACGTCTTAGTGTATTACCAACAGTAACCTTGGAAACGGTGGTCCCAGCTCTTTTCAGGTCATTGACCAGCTCCTCCCGTGTAGTTCTAGGCTGATTTCTCACCTTTCTTAGGATCACTGAGACCCCACGAGGTGAGATCTTGCATGGAGCCCCAGTCCGAGGGAGATTGACAGTCATGTTTAGCTTCTTCCATTTTCTAATGATTGCTCCAACAGTGGACCTTTTTTCACCAAGCTGCTTGGCAATTTCCCTGTAGCCCTTTCCAGCCTTGTGGAGGTGTACAATTTTGTTTCTAGTGTCTTTGGACAGCTCTTTAGTCTTGGAGGTCAAAGGTGACGCCAAATCCTCCAGCATCGAGCCTCCACAGGCAGCCGCTCAGCCCAGTGCATCATGGGAAATCTTTTGGCTCTTTGTATGGCACGGACAGAAAACATCACGACCAAAGTCCCAAAAATTGTAGTTAGTAGTTGGATTCTTACTGATTGTATGGGGTGGACAGGTGTCTTTATGCCGCTAACAACCTCAAACAGGTGCATCTAATTTAGGATAACAAATGGAGTGGAGGTGGACATTTTGAAGGCAGACTAACAGGTCTTTGAGGGTCAGAATTCTAGCTGATAGACAGGTATTCAAATACTTATTTGCCGCGGTATCATACAAATAAATAGTTAAAAAAACATACATTGTGATTTATGTTTTAGATTATGTCTCTCACAGTGGACATGCACCTAAGATGACAGTTTCAGACACCTCCATGATTTCTAAGTGGGACAACTTGCAAAATAGCAGGGTGTTCAAATACTTATTTTCCTCACTGTACATCTGTCATTTCAGAGAAATGGATTCATTCTTCAGATTCAGACGGTAAGGTAGATAATGCATCCTTAATGATCCATTTCTGCATTTGACTAAATATTGATTCAATGATCAACGGTCCAATATGATTGATAAAGTGAAAATATTGATACATATCTTTAAGATGCGCCTTAATAGTCTTCATTTTTTTCCATTTAAATGTCTGGAAGAGCTCAGTAATAAAGCTTTCTGTGAGTTGAAATAGCTGGAAAGGAATGTTAAATAGGCATAGTACATCAGATTGATCACATGCCCCTGATTGAATCACATTAAAATTGTAGCGTGGCAGACTGGACAATATATTCTCTTAATCACAAACAGATTGAATATTGTGATAAAACGTGTTATTTACACCCCTAGGTGTAAAAATAGGAATCTTATAAGTGGACTACACTGAAATATTTTACTTTGAAATTGAACCCGTTTGAAATTGTATATTTTAATAACTACATTTCAACATTTTAAAGATATTAAAACACAAACATTCGGTTTTCAAAGTTAGAAATGTGTTGGAATTACGTTTTCAGTATTACACAACAATGTATTTGGTTGGTGAAATTAAAACAGCCTCTTTGCTTCAATTAAATTTCCATTTTTCTGTGCATGTTAAAAGGACCTCTCATCCCCATTGGCTTAAAAGGTTGGAGATGGAAACTTCATTCTTGACTTTAGAAACAGAAGAACACCACAAGGTCAATTTAGGAGTTCTTGAAGTTGAGATGCTGAGTTCATTCTTGACCTAAATAATGCTCTTAAGTGTCTGCCTCCTTTGTGGTGTTTGACTGTATGGGAGCAGCTAATGATAATCAAATACAGTAAGTATCTGTGTCAAAAGGTACCTAATGTGACTATATATTAGGTTCACTCATGTCTTATCAGTATTCTTCTTGGATGTACAACCACACCATCTACTGGCCATCACTGGTCACGCAGAAAAAAAAAATAGCCATGTAGTTCAAAAGGTCTGTAGAATTTATTACAATTCCACCATCATAAACAAAAAGCAGCAATTACTGAAATATGTACAAGTCTATTCTTTTTTAAAATACTGGTGACAGGAAGTTTCAGGTACCGGTTTTAGCTTGGCCCCATGTTCAGTCTCTGTAATGCTGCTTCATGTGCAGTGCTTTCCCAGCTCATTGTTACACCGTTACTGCAAAATCGTTTCACCAAAGCATCTCAATGGCCACAGGTCATGTGACCAGACTCCTGGGGGTGAGTACAGACCAGCATCATCTGCAGGATGGGAGTCAAGTGGTCATAGCATAAACAGCAGTCACCAGCAGGCTTTAAAAGGCCAGCGATGACATCCTGTGGTTTCTCTTTTAATTCCATCAGTCAGAGAGGTGTAGACGGGTCTGGCTGGGTATCGCAGTGCTTTTTAAGACCTTGTTATGAAGGGGGGGTGAGGGAGGGAGGTGTTACTGGGTAATCGTGTCTAAAGCAGTTGACACTGTATACTCTGGCAATGCGATGTGGGAGAAGGGCGGCAGGCTGTAAAAGTAGCACCTGGTGCTGTTCCTATAAAAGATAAGCCTTGAGTGCATCATAATTATAGTTAAGAGACCACAGCAACATCACTGTACACAGTGGCGATGCTGCTGCTGCTAACTAATGTAGAAGATGTAAACCAACACTAGGGGTTGCTTGTCGCAGATGGTACATAGTCATCATACCAATATAGTCTCTTAGATGTTTTAAAGAGTACCTGTTGAAAGACCTCAGTGGTTTACTCAAGGAATCCTGTAGGATGTCTAGAAATGTGTTCCCGTTGTTGCAGCAAACTAAAATATAGTTTGAGTTGTTATTTTTGCTGTTTTTGGTTGTTGCTTTGAGACATTTGTAACCATAAACTATGAGTGACTCCTTATTCTGATCTTGTTCATGGGGTGTGGGGGGTGGAAGGGTGGGGGTGGGGTCCTGCTGGGCCAGCAGATGGAGGCTGCATGGGCTCGTACAGTGCTACTGTAGGGAGTGCATGAAGCTGTCCAGGTTGTACTCCGTGTCGTACTGCTGCTGGTCCCATAACTCTCCCAGGCCATCCAGCACAGACTTAATGGACGACTTCCCGGAGCTCGACGCCGACTGCTCACCCTTCTCACCCTGAAACACATTTGTATACATAAGACCGATCAAGCAAACATGACAAGTGTTTCATAGGTAGGTGTGCGCATACTGCTTTTTTCAGGTTTTATAATTTATACTTTAATAAGTTATACTGTTTATTGATCCCCAGTGGGGAAATTATAATTTACACTGTTTTGTTAGTAATCACTAGCTCAAGAGAACCTGGCAGTGCCCAGGAGATGAAGTGGCATCTCTCCAGCTACCAATCCACACTTCGTACTTTGGTCTGTACGGGGACTTGAACCAGCGACCCTCCGATTCCCAAACAAACAATTCCTATAGACGGCTCTGTACTCCTGGTGCTTATCAGGCTCACTTAAACGTGTCCTTAACTGTAAATAAAGCTACCCTGCTCTATTGCTTTAAAACTTCCAATGCTATATTTCTATTATATAAGTGTGATCATTTCTTCTGATGTCAGCCAGGACAGGAAACACGTGCCCTCCCTGCTACAATAAGATGCAGGTATTAACAGGTGATCTGCACACTTGTTGTTATCTTGATTCTAGCCTCATTGTGGTGGAATTTCAATATCCTAATTAGTTAAGGCAGGGCTGGCAGACCTGGCTCTGGTTAAGGGAAGATTGCCATTGCTTTATATACATTATACATTTTATCTTGAGGCTAGAAATGCTAGCTACTGCAGGCTTGGGCTTGCATGTTTGCAGAATGCACATTGCAAGGAGCACCGCACTGCTTTTGTTGAATTCCCGATCAGCCCAGATTGTTACTGAAGCATCAAATCACCCGACCTCAGCTGACGGTTATTTTGCTATAAAGTTAATTAAGTCGGGCCCTTTTCCACAACTGCGTTGACAGCACAAAGTCTACATGACCGATGTGACAAGCATCTAAATTTAGCTCACTGGCATTTTAAAGAATAGAAAATCTCCACGTAGGAGATCTGTGATCCCCACCAACATGTCTCTGTCTCCATAACGAAAACACTGACTAGCTCTCACCTTGTCTAGACTGAAGAGGTTGAGGAGCTGGTCGGTGCCCATGCTCTGCAGGCTGGCGTTGTCCTGGCTGATGACAGTGTTGGCGATGCTCATTTTGAACTTCTGCAGACCCATGATCTTCTCCTCCAGTGTGCCTCGTGTGATCAACCGGTAGACGTTCACAACCCGTTTCTGCCCGACACAAACAATGATTAATGTTAACAGAATGTATCAGAAGTGGAGGACAGCACCCACCCTGCCAATTTTATTTCACTGGGGTCATTTTTGCATCACTGGTTTCAGACAAGAGCAGCAGTGTCACACTATCCAAGGCTGTTCAAAAGGCCATATTTAATAATGCAGCAAGGAAACCGATCCGTAACATCCTACTTTGGATTCAGTATCCTCTTCATCTTAATGCAACTGGAATTTCTCAAAGCAGATGATGATCTAAACGGTATTGGTATTTGATCTATACTGGTTCCAAAAGCACAGGTGTCCATGTATATGTAGCTGTGTGTGGCCTGTATTCGTCTGTGTACCTGTCCTATCCTATGGGCACGATCCATGGCCTGCAGGTCCCTCATGGGGTTCCAGTCATGTTCCACGAACACCACAGTGTCTGCACCCGTCAGGTTCAGACCTAGACCCCCGACATGGGTTGTCAGCAGCAACACGTCAATGGATGGGTCATTGTTAAACCTGAAATTCAGAAAGAACAAAGTAATGGAGAAGAATTGGACTTGGCTCACGTTCACAATAACAGGCAGCACACGGTGGAGATCTGAACCAAATCACTACCCACTGACCTGGAAACAATGGCGTGGCGCAGGCCCGCCTGCACCCCGCCGTCCAGCCTCAGGTAGGTGACAGAGGGCAGTTTGGGTTTCAGCAGGTCATGCTCCACAATATCCAGCATACTCTTGAGCTGACAGAAAATGAGCACCCGGTGCTGGGCCACCACGGCCTCAGTACCCCCCTCTGATCCTCCGCCACCTCCTAGTCCACAGTCCACCAGCAACTGGAGAACAGAAAACACATTAAAGCCACATTACGAGACAGTGGAGAGGCTGACAGTACAGTTTAGTTCAGCAAAACCATGGACAAACAATTTGATTGGTCAGGAATGTGTTTACAGGTTTTTTGTAGTTTTGTTTTTATAAAACCCAGTCAGTCTTTGATGCTTTTATTCCATCTCCGTTCTTATGCAATCATATTACTTTCATGAAAACCTAATTAAATTAAATCCACATTATTATGAGAGACATACTCCAAACTGTGGCCCACACAAGCAGAAGTGATGTGTGGTACTTGATCTGAAAGACTTCCCAGCACAATACCTGTTTGAGAGCGGAGAGTTTGGGCGCGTGCTGAAGGTCCCGCAGGCTGGAGTTCTGCCCTGCAAGCTGCTCAGTGATGCGTTTGTACTCTGGATGCTGGGGGGTCAAGACCAAACTCGGGTGGTTGCACAGCTTCCGCAGGTACTGCAGAGCCTGAAAGAATGTAGGAATGAAGGTAAATGTTGTTGCATGGTTATTAACGATATCCGTCTGCATTAATTGTTAACTGCATGCACAGGCCCACGACGCGATACAGTGTTTGACGGGTGGCGGTAAAGAGCCAAGACAATGCCAACAAAAGCAGGAAAGAAATTGCCAAACAAAATTGCTTTTAAAATGTTTTATGGAGGAAGAAAAGGCATTGAACATTTTGTTAGACCTCCAGGATACACACAATGCATTTTGGTCTCCACAGGCTACCCTTAACTAGTGTTTCAGAGGTGGTTTATAGCTTATGCCCGTATAGGCTGGCACCGGATCGAAGGATTATGAACGATATGATGAACCCAATTTCAATACCGGTAACTAACGATACCATAGGTTTTAAAATCCATTACCACATCATCACAAATACATTTTCAATACAAACCAAATTTCTATTTTCCACCTTAATTGTGAAATGTTGGCAACACTGCTCACTCAGAGTAACATTAATAACACTGATTGTGCTTTTGGATAGGGGGTGCGCTAGTCAGATACTCACGATTGGTATCTATCCCAACTGGGCCAAAAAAAAAAAAAAAGAGAAACCTTTTTGCCACAACATGAACATATTATACATAATAAACAAATGGCATTGTGTACAGGCTAATATTAACTAACTATATTGCAAAGAAAAATAAACAAAAATTGCAGTGCAAACTGCATAATAACACAAACCTTTAACAATAAACTTGGTGACTGCCCTGTTAACACTGAATTACTGTAATTGAGAACTAACTTAATTTCAAAGGAATATAATTTGATTGCCTTGTTGCTGAAAAGGTGCTGATGAAATAAAATTGCCTTGCAACCTCAGCCTGCCAGTCCGTCATTAGGGTATAGAAAACCGCACCGCTTTTGCCTCACTCTTCATATCATCACATCGCTGTCTGTGTGAAGTTTTGAATAACTGTAACCACACTTGAAACCACTTTAACGGCATTGCCGTGGCTTCAGCAAAGCTGCTGCGACAACGTACTTTGCTTGAGTTTACTCCGTCCGCCCCTCTGCAAGTATCAACATTCGGTTCCCAGCCCTATGCCCAGATAAATAAGTAGAAACATGTACCTGGAAGACATGGCCTGTGGCCTTCAGTTTAGGCTTCTCCTCCTCTTCTGTAGAGGTATTAGCGATGCTGTCCTCCACACTGGCCTTGGCTCGAGACTTTGCAAAGTCTTCATATAACTGAACCTGCAGGTGGTGAGAAAGCATACAGTGTTGTTAAGAGGGTCGAGACATCATCCATTGTTAGTTCTCAGGGAAACCAGTCACATTACTTCTAACCTAGGATAATGCAGGCATGCATCCCATTAGCAATGTAGTAAATTTATATGGCTGGCCTATAATATTATTAGTTATTACTTAGTCCATAGTAGACTGTAGACCATGTAGAACATTGCAGATCCCTGAGGCTCTAAGAAAATGTATTTTTCAATGTTCATAATGAAGTATTTGCCTGTGGGTACTGGGATAGCCCATTAGATAGCTGTTCGGGGGCACAAGTACCTGTAGAGGACTCAGATTGCAGTAATAGTCCTGAATTATTTTAGGCGGAAGGTCCTGGAGGACGTCCTCCTTCATCCTCCTCAGAAGGAAGGGTAGCACCTGCCGATGTAGGGCCTCCATCGCCAGGACACCTGAGAGGAAGGACCCAATATTAACGAGTTAATGGCCAAGTCCTATTATATGTCTGGGATGTTCGGTAAGGCAATATTCAGCTAGAAACAGAGCACGTGAGCGGAGTGCGGGCAGGGAATGCGAGGATTTTGGATAAATGCAGAGTAGATTTTGTAAGTGGTGCATCACCTCATCTCCCCCGCTTTTGCTCCGGTCCTGCTCACACCATAAGTTGGAAGCATGCCTGAACGTGTCTGTTTTACCGCAGCACAGTACATGCATATGAACAACACACAACACCCGCCCTCTCTCTCCATGCTGCTAGTGCCTGTCATCCAACTGACTTTTGATTGCGGAGCTCTGGGCACGAAGGAAGGGTGGGTGCCGTTTATCTGCTAAAGTTTTTCTTTTTTGGGACGAGAAGTGAGCGATTTGAGCAGAGCGGGGTGAAATCTGAATGCACGGAGCAATGTAGTGGAGCGGCCGGGAGTGGTTTTAATGGGGAAACGGAGGGAAGGAACAGCTTCGTGAGTGAGGAGTGGAAATTCTCACTGCTCACATGCTCTGGTTAGAAAATAAACAATGACACCAGCAACATTTACATACCCGCCTCCTGTTCCCGTGAGGAACTTTTGGCGTCACGGCTGGCCAGGATTGGTTTTCCATAGCGAGCAGCAAACTGCCGTTCTGTTCCAAGGAAGCCCGGCATGAGGAAGTCAAACAATGACCAGAGCTCCAGGACATTGTTCTGGGGATACACAGAGTGGAAAATAGTCACGCTCTGACTAATAAACATGAGGAAAGAAGTACAATTTCAACAGCAGGACAGCTAGGACCTCACCTGAATGGGCGTTCCAGACAAGATGACTCGGAAGTTGGCAGCCAACTGCTTAATGGCTTTGGAAAGTTTGGTTTTCCCATTCTTGATGACATGACCCTCATCAAGGATACAGTAATTAAATTTGATATTTCTAAAAAAAAAAAAAAAAAAACACCACAGAAAAGTTCAATTTCTAAACTGAGTACCTTCCTCCAAAAACAGATATTAGAATTAGAATGATTCTCACCTAAAAAAGTCAATGTCATTCCGTACAACATCGTAAGAGGCTACTATAAGATTGTGTTTTTTCACTTGGTGCTGCAACCTGGAAAAGTAAATGTTTAGGATCATGAATGTTGTGTACATGAGACATGTGTTTGTGTTACTGTACGATATAGAAACCAACAATAATAATGAATCCAAACCAATATTGAAAAAAATGATTTGTTCTTCTGAACAGTTTTATTCCACTGTACGTGTTACCAGTTAGGAAACCTTTAGGACAAGGACATAAATCACTGTGTGCTGACAAGCCAAGTTTTAAAGTCTGACTAAGCTTTACCGCATTCGTTCTGTAGGAGGACCAGTGTAGTGCAGTGGGTTGAGGTACTCTTTGGTGCAGAATTTGCCCACCTCATCCACCCAGTGGCCAGTCAGTGTGGGAGGACACACCACCAGAGAGGGCAGGGGGTTGCTGTCTGCAGCCTTAGTCTTGGCATATTCCTGTACCCTGAATAGACATCAAAACATACACAAGGCTGATTCAAGTTTCCTTACATGGCACATCATAACAAAAGAGAACAAGTGTTTCAAACAACAAAGATCAAAACAAGTACCGGTATGTCAAAACTGCGACTAACCACTGTCACACTCTGCTTTGTTTATTGTTTAACAGCACAGCATGAGGCTGGCTCATTGAGGTCATAAATGAATAGCATAATACAATACTTTTTCATATTCACAATGTACATACAGACACACACACACACACACACACACACACACACACACACACACACACACACACACACACACACACACACACACACACACACACACACACACACACACACACACACACACACACACACACAGACAATTTACATTAACTTAAAGAGAAAAAAGCCAGCCTTATTGAACTTAAATGCTTAGGTAGTGCAGTCCTTTCTTTGGTAGTGGTAAATAGTATATTAATACTTGACATTGATTACATCCACAAGCATATAAACAATATGAATATATTATATGCAATATACTATATATAAAAAATCCTATATGGATTATATATTTTGACTCATTTTACTATTCAATTATAAAATGTCCTTTACAAGTCTTAAAGCTGTGCAGTTACAATATAGGGAACACTCATATGAGTGATGTTGGTTCTGAATGGTACCATTTACTGTGCCTAGCAACAAAGAAGAAATTCCAAACAACAATAGCAGTAATAGTGCCGTTTGGACTACCTGAGGTAGTGATCTCCTGCCAGAATGCAGATGGACTGCAGTGTCTTGCCAAGGCCCATGTCATCACACAGGATCCCGTGCAGCTTGTATTTGTTCAGGAAGGACAACCAGTTCACTCCGTCCTGCAAGATGACACAAAGACCCACAATGTAGACATAAAAAAGCAACCCATCTATTGTAACCGCAGTTGGTTTCACAGTGACATTTTCTCCCGAGTCAGTTAAGGTTAATTGGCAGCAGTGTGTTTGTCCAGTAGTAGTAACAATGGTAGTAGAATTTTAATTAGCTTTCCGCACTGCTCCATTTAAAGAGATGGATGGCTGGTCTCAGCAGAGCAGCCAGTAACTACCATTTCTAGATGGAACTGGCACACACATACCCCATCTCCATTTGGCTGCAAGAAAATGTACTCTGAAGAAAACTATTTGTTGTTAATGCCTCTTTTTTATATACATTGCCAGCCAGCAGCGTTTAAAGCAAAACATCATCCTTGAATCTGGCAGAATAAAGATCAGTTGTCTAGCTGTCCAAGTGATCCAGGGGTTGTTAAATGTGTAATAGGTTGGGCATCAATTTAACTGTTCAATTTAATGCTCACATCCTCCATTTCTAGCAAATATTGGAAGGACACACACTTTAAGAACTGAGTCTTTACTTATTTATTGCACTGACATATAAAAGAATAGATTTTATATTTATGCTTTTTTAAATATACATTTGATTTCATATTTATGCTCTTATATTTGAGTAGCATACTGTATCTGTACAGGCATCTGAATATGGTTATGGTACCTTAGCAGTATGGATGGATGAGCAGTGCATATGAATATGCATTTGACGAATTTGTATGCATTTTAAGTAGAAGCGGTCTATGAGTTGATGTTTTTCACATTGTTTTGGTGTTTGTGCCTGTGGTTTTACTGTCCACAATGTTTTGTGATTTGCAACCCAAATGTCTCCGAAGGGAGACAAAGAAACCGTGACCTTGATTTATCATATGAGTTATATGCTTGAGGAGGTATTGCAGAGACAAAGTGGGCACATAAAATGGACACACACCTGCTGGTACTTTCTGAGCTCAGCCTTAATGGGCACAGGAATCTTGTAGTTCTCCAATTTTCTGCTATCTAGTAGTTGCTCTAGGAAGCTGCGTTCTCTGGCCTTCTGGCAGATCAGGTCAGCTGACATGGCTGGAGGATCTGGTATACCTGCCTGGTGGACAACAAGATGTCTTTCATTCTTAACTTTTCATAATAAAACATTTATTTTTATTCTGTTCGTGTGCTCCTACCTCAAGGGGCAACAGACGGATGAGTGTAGCAAAGCACTGGGTGGCCATAAACCGGATGCTATCACTGGGGTCACTCATACGGCCCAGCACAGGTACTACGAGCAGCACAATGTAGGGTACAATGTCCACATCAAGCTGCTCCATGACACCTGGAGAGAAGTTAGTCAAGGACAGTACTGTACAAACATAACACAACAACTACAAGGTTGATGCTTTAATTAAAAATTAGCTTTAAAAATAGCATTACTGCATAATATGTGTTATGGAATGCATTTATAGTGTGCCATGCTAAGAAAATTGAATCAAAAGGTATTTTACTGCGTAAAGGATACAGGCTAAAGCCTCGATGGCACCCTCCTGTTTGGTACAGTCCTCAATAGCACCTAACCAGGGGAGTACACACTCAAGGAAACCGTTCATGGTCTCCAGCATGGCTATCTTACTGAGCACGCCCACACAGCGTGCCGCCATATGACGCACCGCTGTGTACGGGTGCTGCAGGCAAGTGAATAGATGGGGTAGGTGCTCCAGTAGCTATGGGGGGGAAACAAGACAGATTTAATAATTTGCTTACATTATGTTAGTTGTTGGTTTAAGATGCCTTAATGAATTTCCACAGACTTACCAAAGGTTTGAGTTCAGCAGCCATGGCCCCAGCCATGACTTCCAGCACTTGTAGAGAGTTCACCAGTTCCTGAGCTGCAGCGTCTCCCCTCTCAAGCTGGACCAGCCTGTCTACAACACATAGACACAAATTGATTCATAGGATAGACTACAAACATCCTGGACTTCCTTAACCTTGGGTTATAGGCTAATAAATGAGTGGTTTTACTTAGTGAAATTAAGTGAATTTAATTGATATACACAGATATAATGCAACCTGTCTTATAACTGATCATATAAACAGTACATTCTATAAATCCTAGTTTTGCATCTGAAATGCTACAATTCAAGTTCATTTAAGGCAAAATGTCTAGAGGCAGGTTAAAATACTTGTAGGTCAAGTGTTTACACTTTAATAAATAGCAGTTACAAATGTCTATCCAAGATTCAAATCTGAGCAACACAATCAACATACCAATGCGTTGATTTTCAGTCACTACTGTTTTCAGTGGCCCCACAGTGTTCTCCCATAAGTATGGCAGAGACTTGGTGAAGTCTGCACCAAAGTGCCTGGCAACCGTTGTAAGGGAGAACTCTGCCCCTCGTCTCTGAATAAGAAATGGCTTCTTGCTCTAAAAAGGGAACATATAAAATACAAAAAGGTAAAACACAACCTGTTGTGGATTGGACCTAAATGTGAGGAAAATGTACTTAAGTAGCTGTCTGTACCTCATCATTGTCAGTGCTAATGGTGCAGCCAGGAGGAAGCTCTGTGGTGGGGGCTTTTGGGGCTTTAGGGGCTGGCCCCCTCTTACTGGTAATGGCAAACGCAGCCCTTTGGTGACGGTACAGGGTGATGATGCCTCGGGTTTTGTTGACCATGTGATGCATGCAGTCTTTCTCTAACCCACTGCCTAATGAAGAGAGTAATATGCTCCGTAGTAGGCAAGCAAGCACTTATTCAGTGTTGACACATGATTATTGTAAGGTTGCGGCTGTAAAATACACTATGCTGTGTATTCATAAGTCAGTGCAATGCTTAAAATGTCAATGAAAACCCAATTTTGAAATCCCACTGGTAGCTCACACATTGAGTAAAATTACGGACATCGTTCTCAAGCGTAAACAACTTTTACCTTTGGCATTTTCCTGTGTGGGGGGTACGGGGCAAGCAGATGAGGGTGTGACCGCAGAGTCCACGCAGGCTGAGGCACAGAGGTTTTTGATGATCTTGGGATTGGGGCACGGCGAGCGTCCAGCACACTGTTGCAGCAGCTTGGCTATAAAGGAAGCAGCATATCCCTGGATCAGGGTGTTCTCCTCCCGCTTAATGGTTTCCATCAGAGGCCTGACCAGTGGGTTGAGCTTGTCGGGAAGAACCTGTAGGTTAATCACTGCACAGGCTGCGAACATGTGGACTCGCAGATGCAACTGCTGCCATTCTGTGTTGGTCTCCATCACTGTTACTTGAGCCTGCTGCCGTTTACCATCCAATGCCTGCCACTGACTGGACTTCACGTTCAGACCCGCTGTTGACTCTGTAAAGATGGTGGTTACCTAAGGAACAAGAGGGGGGAGAAGATGTGAGTGTCTGGAATGGGAGCAATCCATTACAGAGCGCAACATCCATTCACATTTGAAGCTAAGAATCACCTAGGTACCAGACCATTACCAGAGCCGTCCGTTCACAAAAATAGAACTTGGACAGAAAAATTACAGCTGGATGATATGGAAAAAACTGTCATGATAATAGTAGCCAAATGCCTTAAAAAGTGACATCCCACCATCAATTGACCTACATTTGATTAATGAAAAGTTTTCTGCTTCATCCAATCAAGGCAAGTTTTGTGTGTTGCTGGACCTACCAGTTCATTAGCTTGATCAATAGTGAAAACGCTACAATTGAGGCGGTCTTGCAGGTCTATATTGGCATCAGCCAACAGTGCAATTAGCTGCTTGCACTCATTCTGCATGCGTGTGAATGGGATGGCAATCTCATCATAGTACAACTGCTCTGACAGAATGGCCAGAAGACGAGGCTGCACCATGGATGACACCACCTGACAATCCTGAAAGAGAGAGAGATTAAAAAAGTAAAATGTATTGGACCTCTGAATGCCTGATTCGGTAATGCTCACACTACATCCAAAAACATGTTTTCCACAATTAACAAACTCAGTGTCTAAGCTTTTCACCTTCTGCAGTGCAGCCCACTCACAAAGCACCAGAGCCACAGCTATGCGCTGCAGGGCAGACTTAGAGTTGAGGTGGAAGAGCAACAGGTGACCTAAAGACTCAGCTGGACGGATCTCCTGAGATGCAGCATTGAGCTGAGGGTCACAGATACACCTACACAGAGCCCCCAACAATCTGGATTACACAGACAAAGAGAGCGGGGAAACACTGTCAGAACGGTTAGCATCTTTAAAAACAATTTATCTAGCAAGTCAGCTTTCTTTATTGCTTTAAAGAAAGTCACAAGTTCCCCTCGAGATCAGGACTTTTTCCCCTTCCAATGCAAAAATCAAAACTTACTTGGCAGCCATGAGGCGAGAACGGACCACTACATAGTCCCTTGTCCCTGGGTCGTCTGTCACCGTCTCTGCACCTGCTATATACTCTTGGACCGTTTCCTTCACCTGATTGGTTCCTTGACGTGCCTTCGCACCAGCCTTATCCTGTTGCAACAACACAACATTTATTATTACAGTTAGCTTCCTTCCCGTCGCTACGTGTGTGTGTCGGTTAAACAGACACCAACTGACCACACAGCAGAGTAGGCCTGCACGAAATTGGAAAAATCTTACATTGCGTTATTTTTTCCCCCCTGCAATATATATTCCGATATGGAAAAAGAAAAAGTAATTTTTAAAAGATTACATAAATAGCTCTGTTTGGAAATAAATCATTCTCGACTACTGCGGTGAATTTGCAGGGGAGTGCAGAAGAAGAAAAATGAAAAAGGATCTTTTCTAATGTGAAACATTCTTTGTTGAACTTTAATGCTTTATAACACCAAAGCAAGTAATCGCTGTAACTAACGTTACTCTTCTGAAGGGATTTTGGAGAGGGATGTTAGGTAGAAATACGCTGGTTGCCTAGCATGACACCTTTGTATTCTAACATGAATGACAGTGACTGCATGTTGCTTCCTCTAAATTTACTCATCAAAACTATGCGCACTACTGCGGCAGCTGCTGCCTACGGTACTTATCTACATACGGAGAGCATCACTTCTCATAAAAATAAACCCTGTCGGACTAACATCTCATACACACGCTGCCCGCATGGCTACCTGTCTAAAGGGGAAGGGACGGTAATAATCATGTAAAAAGGAGAACGGTGAAAGTTTACTTTATTTTTCACATCACGATGTCGATGCTAAAACACAGTATCGTACATTCCTACAGCAGAGGTCTCCTCTGGGTGCCTTGGTGTCAGACCCAAATGGGCGCCAATGGACGCAGTTATGGCTGGGGGTTACACACCCACGCGGTCCCAAAGGTTCGAAGCCGACACCCATAAATGTCCCAGACAGAAAATAAGAAAGGAAATACAGGCAGAGGGGAGGGTCTCTGTAGATACAGACACCACCACACACTTCTAGTGAGTCAAATATTGATTGAGCAGGGATTACTTTTGTATCTTTGTGTGTAAATCTATACATTGTTTAAGAAAACCCTACATATTATTCTTTTAAGCTCAGTTTTCCTAAATCTTGAATGTAAAATATTATTCATGTCACTGGCTAGACTTTCTATCAACTAGCAGATACTGTCCTTTGTCCTGGAGCATCAGTTTGCATCTAAAAAGGACATAACCACACCCTTATTATACACTATAAATCCAGAAGACTGGCTAAGAATAGAACAATATACAGCTCTTATTCTTCAGTCTTATATAGCTACAAATAAGTGTCCAACCTTGGAGCGAGCCTTCACTTCCAGCAGCATGTTCAGGTCTATGGGAATGTGTGAGGCCTGCATCATGAGACAGAGCCAGGCCCCCATCCATGGACAGCTGGCTGCTACCACGTATTGCTGTGGGGCCTGAGACAGCAGCTCACTCCACACCTGCCAAGTGATATACATTAACAATTCATAAGGGCAAAATCAAAAGGTCATCCATATACAATGAAAGAAAAGTGAGAATGTCAGTATTGTTGCCATTATTCAAAATTAGGACATCTTCGTCAATTTACCCTGAGAAGAAGTGAGGGTGAGGCAACAAACCTTTTGAATCAGTTCAAGTATTTCCTCATTGCTCTCCAGTATACAGGACTGGAAGATGTGCCGCAGCATATCTTGTAGGATGGGGTTGATCCACATCGCACAGCTCTGAAGAATAAAAAAAAAAAACAGTGGCTTATTACACATCCCATTGCCAGCATTCAAACTCAACTAAAAAGGTTTGACAGTAACACTGGCTGGTATGAATAAACAATATGGAAATCTATGTAGTTGATACTTTGTTAAATCCTGTAGAAGATGGACAAGTACTTTGCCAGATATGACATAATAGCCAATAGCTCCAAGTCAACTTTACCTCCTTAGCTTTAGACAGCAATGTGAAAAGGGTTTCCAGTGCTGCCCGTCTTACTGATGATATAGTGTGTCTCAAGAACGGCCAAACCCGAGGGACCAGGACTGTTAATGACTGCTGCATGCTAGAGTGGACAAGAAAGTGTGTCAATATACATACACCCTCAGAGAGGGACATGCAATATCATCACTAGAGTAGGGATGTAATCATAGACTCAAGTGAAACACAGTAACACTTTACGCCATTTAATTGTTGGCATTTTAAACCTGGTTAAGCCATGAGTTAATTTTACTAGCCAACGATAGGTTAACGTCCAATTGTCCATCTAATTGTGTTTGTAGAAAGCGCACTCAGTGGTGGGCGTGCATTGTCTGTCTATGTGCTTTTATGTAAAGTTCAAATGAAGTTCAGCCAACCTCTTGGCACAGTGCTGATACTACACTGAACACACAACCACAGAATACAGAGAAGACAACTTGCCTACCTTCAGCTGAATGACAATAGACAAGCCAAGTCAGAATAGTAAGCTTCTTGTGAAACAGAGTACATGCTAAGGCCCATGGAAAACTGCATTTCACATGTAACACAATCCCATGTCTAATTTATTGTTTAAGTCAACAGTATCCAAACTTGTCAGTTATTTTCCTTTGTCCTGCCTGTACATATATTTTAGCTGGGAGCATTATACATTGTTCAATAAAGTTATCAAAATGAGACAAATCACAGCATGGTGTCTCTTTAGTCTAACATCATTCAAAAACAAATTATGGATTTTGAGCAGGGTTCTGGCATGTTTTAGTAAGTCAAATTTAAGACCTTTTTAAGACATTTTAAGACCATAAAGATTGAAATGTAAGACGTACACAACGCATTTTGCAGGGAGTGTCGTACCTGGAGCTGTATAACTTTTAAACCATAGAAAATAATTATCTTCAAGTAGGCTTCTTGAAATTAATAAAAAACTATTTTAGTTCATATTTAATACATTATAATATAATCCAATAAAATAAGGATATATTACACTTTTACTTTTGGTACTTTAAGTATATTTTGATAACACTTTTGTATTATTATCTGTATTATTATTTAAGGAATATGTTGAATGCAGGACTTGTACCTGACAAGTAATTTGTAACTCATAAACTACTTTTACTGCAATACATGACCTGAGTAACTCTTCCTGCCGGTCACATATCAAAACAGTCCGCCCACAGTAAAGTCCTGCACGGATCAAAAGATGTTAAGAGTCCGGCAGCTGCTCGCTCAGTTTAAATTATTACATTTTTTAAGACCTCGGTTGAAAATCTAGCAGTTTAAGACATTTCAAGGCCTTTCATTTAAAGTGCAGAGTTTTAGACTTTTTAAGACCCTGGGGGAACCCTGTTTGATGCAGTAGCATTTATTGTGTGAACTTCTGTGAGACTGACCTGCACTGGCGGACCTGCGGGTAGGTGAGCAGTGAGGACAGCAATGTCATGATGCTGTTGGTGGAAGCAGTGAGGTCATCCAGGTCCAAAAGAGAATCCCATAGTGTGTTCACGATGAAGGGTACCTAAGAAACACACACACACACACACACACACAGAATTTTACAACAAAATTAAGTTGAACTGCCTACAGGTGTCAAACTGAAACATGATGCAGATATATTGTTCAAAATGCTCTAATGTTGCATCTCTGACCTTATTGGGAAGTAGCTGTACCAAGCCTTCCACCACAGGGATTAGGGCTGCAGCTGCCACGGCCCTGACATCATCATCTAGGTCCTGTAGGCCTACAGTGATGGCAGGGAGCACCCGGGGAAGTAAAACAGAGATCAGGTCCTGTGAGACAAGAAAACAGACAGATGAAGATCAGCATAACTGTATGGGTATGAGATCAGACAGAATTACCTTTACAGAGACATTTCTCCACAGAGAGCACATATGCTTCTGTTGTGTGCCCAATGCCACAATTTATATTCATGACAATGTTGTGCCCAAATCGAATAAACTGTAAAAATATGAATCACAATTTTTTAGCTTAGAATTGATCAGGATTTTGTACCTTAATTTTTCTTCTCACAAAGTGTGATGTTTATTGCACACATGAACCATGGCAAAACAAAACAAATTAGCAGAACTAAACTTTTTTTTGGCACCTATAGCACATTGTGCATCACTACAAGCCAAGAGGCCTCAATGAAGAGAAGGGAGAGCATTGCAGCACTTGGGAGCGCTTTAACACCTATTTCATACAGTCTTTTTATATACAGTTTAAAACTCACAGAAGTAAGTGGTAGCGTTTGTATTGCAGTGGGCTTGTAAAGTTAAATGAGAATCAAAGTCATTAAGGGAAAAAACAAACAAATTGAAATAAAAAATTTAAATCTTAAACAAGAGGAATCAAGATTTTTTAACGATTAATCATGGAGGCCTACTGTAGAACCCCTACTACTACTACTACTACTACTACTACTACTACTACCACCACTACCACTACCACCAGCTGATCATATACATGTACACAGAAAACAGGTGGTACCTGTCGGACAGCGAGGGCATACTTAATGCCAAGCAAGCCTCCGTGACGGACCTCCCACTGGTCTTCTTTTAGCAGCGTCAACAGGACATCTACCGTCATTGAAACTCCTGTTTCATTCATATGGCGAAGGGCCACACCAAGTGTCTGGGCACATGTCTCCCTGACAGGAGCCACCACCTTGCAAAAGGAAAGTGAAACAGGGTACAAAAATAAAGTTAAATTGCATTAATCTGGCAGGTTAACGGTTATACTCAGCAGTTTGCTAATATATCTGGATGATATGCCAACATAAATGAGATGTTTGATTACATATTATGAATGAAAATATCTATAGTCTTTACACTAAGATATTTATAATAGCAGCATTATCTTAAGTCGCAATGGCAAGTTATGTACTACCACTTGTTATTATGCAGGCCTTCGACCAATAAAACCCAACACAAGGTCCTTTCACTTAAGAGTTCTTCCTCTCTGGTTGAACTTAAGCTACTATTAGCATTTCTCTGGACTAGATGCCCCAGGTTTTCCCCCCAAGCAAAGAATAATAATTCCTGCAGGAATATTTACACTACAAAAGAAAGAACACAACATGACAACCTAAATACCGTCACATGCAAGGCCCCTAAATCTGCTCAACTCCCATTTACTCCTCTTTATGGTCATTATTACAGCAGTTAGGGCTGCACAATTATGGCCAAAATGATTGTCACGATTATTTTGATCAATACTGAGATCACGATTAGTTGATTTTAACCAAAATCAATTTTATTGTCACATAAGCTATTTATAACTGCTTTTACATCCATATTGTGCTACATTCCTCTTATGTTGAAGTTATATGTCTGTTATCTACCGGACAAAATGTCAACGGGGATTTCGGTACCTCATTACGGTGCCACTTAAATGTCTGCGTTGCTCTCTGATGCTCCGAAACAGATGTCAGAGGCAACAGAAACATCACTGCATGTCAAACTAGTAAACACTAATAACACAGCAAGTAATGTTAGCTACAGTAGTAAGTGGATTAACAAGGGTAAAATGCTTAAAAAACAGAAAAGAAACCACTGTAGTATGGCTGTATTTCACTGTAGAAGTTTCTAATCCTAACCTTTTTCCCCACTTTAACTGACTTAAAAATGTTCAGTCAGCCATTTTTAACAAGCCCTTTTATTAAAACAGATTGGGATTCAAATAAAAAGCCAAAGACAGAATTTCCTTCCCTGTTTGAAAATATACAGCTGCAACACACGTAAATGAAAATTATCTGAAATAAATATCCTAGGACAGTGGTTCTCAACAAAGCATGAATCACTCTGCAGTTAGGCCTACTGTGCTCAACCACGGGAGCTGCCGTGAGCCCCTCTCCTGTCCAAAAGCACTCAGTCAGCAGTAACCTCGCGCTGCAGGCACAGCCTGCAGTCAGAGCAGAGAGAGAAGACACACACCCCTCCGCGCCCAGGCTGCAAATGAATCACGCATGCGCATGGCCGCCGCACGTAAATGTGTTATGCCAGTAATTATCTCCGTTACATCTCAAACATGGACCAATTAAAATCGAGATATTACTGGCCCTTTGCGTAGCTGACGTCATTACACCAGCTACGTTGTAAGCGCAATCCCCGCGAAATTCAAAGTCAAAATGACAGCAGCGGTGTCCGCCGATATCACAGCGGTGAGGAACTCCTCTAAACGCGATTTTAATTCAAAAAAAGGACTAATAGCAAGATGGAGGTCTACGCCAGCCTTAGATGGACTACTGCAACAAAAAGGGACAAAAACTCGTCTGATCGTTTCAAACTGACTGGTTTGGAAGAAAAGATGTTGCTATGTGGCTGTGCTAACAGTCAGCGGCTGGACCTCTACGGGGTCCTGGATGTGAACAGTCAGCGGCGGCACCTCTACGGGGTCCTGGGATCTGAACAACCTGCCCGCAGCTTGAAAAACAGTCAGCTCATATAATACCGGCAACTACAGCTTCGCACATCCTCCACCCTGAAACGGATCAAAATTTACAGTCGGAACCGGACCGGGCCAGCCCGTCTTTCAGCCCTCGCCATTCTGTCAGAGAGTCAGAGACTATGCAAACTAAAGGCCCGTAAAGACGAGTTTTACAACGCACGAGGAAAGAGCGTCGGATGGATTTTATGTACAGATAATCTACCGATTGGTGAGTCAGAAACTATTCTGGGCTTAGTGAAGCCATTTGCCTTCATATTCAGAGCAGTGTGTGTTTTCATTGTTGCTGACTGGGACTGACAAACAGAATTGGCCGCTGTGCAATAATTAGAACAAAGATGGTTTCATAACTTGTATTCTGATGCTGGACATTAACGTGTGAGTGTGAGTGTGAGTGTGAGAGTGAGAGAGAGAATATATGTCACCCAGAGTATTTGTCTGAAATCTTAACTTTGCGGGAGCACAACTGTCATTGCGGTCTTCAAATCAGCGATTTTAGAAGTCCTGAGGTCCAGGTATAAACGGTGTGGTGATCAGGTTTTTGCGGTTGCTGCCCCCGTGACTCAGGAACAAGTTACACCCCCCCCCTATATTTGCACTGTTACAGATGTCGCTCTTTTTAGGTCCAAACCCAAAACATATCTGTTCAGTCTGGCTTTTAATACGTAGCAGCGGTGTGACGACTTCATTCTTTTGTTTCTTTTGATTTTACTGTTTTCTATGTTCATTCTTTCTATTGGACGATGTAATTTTACTCATTCTGTTAAGCACTTTGGACCATGCTGGTTGCTGTGAAGTGTTATATAAATACATTTAGATTGATTTTTGATTGACCTGCCTCAACCTGTCTTTGCAAGGCCGCGAAACTCACATTTTGCTCCTTGCGGACAAAGTGCACGCCTTCACACAAAAACTAGACCTCTGGCATGCATCAGTCGAGGGAACTGCGACATGTTCCCCAGCCTTGCAGACTTTATCACCGATGCAGGCGCGTCACATGATTTCTCCTCCCTATTTCAGTCAGCGTCTGAGCACCTGTCAGCAATGAGAAAACAATTTGCGACGTACTTTAAAGAGGATTATCGATCTTTTGCGTGGGTTCGAGATCCGTTTGTGTGCACAGTAAACGAGCTATCAATTGATATGCAGGAACAGCTTATTGAGCTGAAGAGTGACAGTCGACTGAAGGAACTCTTTAGCTCCTGCCCTCTTTAGTCATTCTGGGCATCATTGATGCAGGAATACGCTGAACTCTGTGACGTCGCCTTGAAGATTCTCCTTCCTTTCGCATCAACATATTTGTGTGAGGCAGGATTCTCAAAAATGACTGCACTCAAAACTAAATACCGTAATCGTGCACAAATCGAGGATGATTTGAGGCTATGTTTATCAAACATTGAGCCAAGAATTGAGGATCTTTGCTAGGCAAAGCAGGCTCAGGTCTCACATTAATATTACCAACCTGCAAGCTTCTTTAAAAAATGCAGATGATGCCTACTATTAGACCTAGTGATAATAACAATAATAAAACAAATTAATATCAGAGGTCTGGTGCCAATTCCCAATTATAGCAATAGCATAGTAATGATAATAGGCCTACTGATGATGATAATAATAATAATAATAAAGCATGTAACCTCATATAAATATATAGCAATAGCCTAGTAATGATGATAGGCCTAATACTACTCATAATAATACTAATACTACTACTACTACTAATAATAATAATAATATCTGCAAGCTCACATTAGAAGTCTGGTACTACTGCCAATTATAAAAATAGCCTAGTAATGATAATAGGCATACCTACCGCTACTGATAATAAAATGAATAATAATAATGTGGGCCTAAAAATAATAGCCTAGCTATCTATCTATCTATCTATCTATCTATCTATCTATCTATCTTGTGTGGGGCGTAGGGCACTAGGGCCTCAACTGCAATGAACCAGCTTTGGGGGGGCCCAGCTTGTAAAAGGTTGAGAACCCCTGGTCTAGGAGATAGATAGATAGATATACATACATACATACACAGTGAGGAAAATAAGTATTTGAACACCCTGCTATTTTGCAAGTTCTCCCACTTAGAAATCATGGAGGGGTCTGAAAAAAAAAAAGAATTCCAGAAATCACAATGTATGATTTTTTAACTATTTATTTGTATGATACAGCTGCAAATAAGTATTTCAACACCTGTCTATCAGTTACAATTCTGACCCTCAAAGACCTGTTAGTCTGCCTTCAAAATGTCCACTTCCACTCCATTTATTTTCCTAAATTAGCTGCATAAAGACACCTGTCCACCCCATACAATCAGTAAGAATCCAACTACTAACATGGCCAAGACCAAAGAGCTGTCCAAAGACACTAAAGACAAAATTGTACATCTCCATAAGGCTGGAAAGGGCTATGGGGAAATTGCCAAGCAGCTTGGTGAAAAAAGGTCCACTGTTGGAGCAATCATTAGAAAATGGAAGAAGCTAAACATGACTGTCAATCTCCCTGGGACTGGGGCTCCATGCAAGGTCTCACCTCATGGGGTCTCAATGATCCTAAGAAAGGTGAGAAATCAGCCCAGAACTACACGGGAGGAGCTGGTCAATGACCTGAAAAGAGCTGGGACCACCGTTTCCAAGGTTACTGTTGGTTATACACTAAGATGTCATGGTTAGAAATCATGCATGGCATCCCTACTGTGAAGCATGGGGGTGGTAGCATCATGCTTTGGGGGTGTTTTTCTGCACATGGGACAGGACTGCACTGTATTAAGGAGAAGATGACCGGGGCCATTGCGAGATTTTGGGGAACAACCTCCTTCCCTCAGTTAGAGCATTGAAGATGGGCCGAGGCTGGGTCTTCCAACATGACAATGACCCAAAGCACACAGCCAGGATAACCAAGGAGTGGCTCTGTAAGAAGCATATCAAGGTTCTGGCGTGGCCTAGCCAGTCTCCAGACTTAAACCCAATAGAGAATCTTTGGAGGGAGCTCAAACTCCGTGTTTCTCAACGACAGCCCAGAAACCTGACTGATCTAGAGAAGATCTGTGTGGAGGAGTGGGCCAAAATTCCTTCTGCAGTGTGTGCAAACCTGGTGAAAACCTACATGAAACGTTTGACCTCTGTAATTGCAAACAAAGGCTACTGTACCAAATATTAACATTGATTTTCTCAGGTGTTCAAATACTTATTTGCAGCTGTATCATACAAATAAATAGTTAAAAAAAAAAAAAATCATACATAGTGATTTCTGGATTTTTCTTTTTTTTTTAGATTATGTCTCTCACAGTGGACATGCACCTACGATGACAATTTCAGACCCCTCCATGATTTCTAAGTGGGAGAACTTGCAAAATAGCAGGGTGTTCAAATACTTATTTTCCTCACTGTATATATTTTTTAAATTCTCTGAGAAAGCTCCTTCACTTGTTTCAAGAACAATAACAGACCGATTAAAAAGAGTGAGCGGGAAAGAGCGAGCGTGAGAGAAGATGAGTGTGTTTGACTGAAGCATACACAGAGTGAGGGCTGACTCATTATGAATGGGTCCAGCACAGGTCGAATGGCGGGTCAGCAGAGTTACACACATGAAATGTCCGTATTGTCACTGAGCTGCACTTTTATGAACTATGATATTCTGGCCATGGGTCCTATCTCTCGCCCAGGTCCAGCAGGCTCCATCTCACACACATAGAGCTGTGTTAATAACAAATTAAAACTGTGGACAAATTTGTTAAGCTGCGCTGAGGAGCAAATCTCTTTACAGCACCCGCTCCACCAACTGGGCTATCCGGTCGTCCAACGTAATTTTTAAACTCACTGTTGTTCTACAGTGTTGCCACAGTTATGAGGGGGGAAAAAAATACACCTTACACTAAATATTACTATAATAATACTTTGCAGTAGATAAATACCATGCATCAAAAGAGTTGGCACACAGCGATTACATTTAGTAGTGGGAAGTGTAAATCCCAAAACCACTGCCTTGTGCAAATATTGTAGCAGACAAAAAATAAATAAAAATAAAGACACCTCTCACACAATGACAACTACAGATGCTATCAATGTCAATAAATGCAACTGAAACAAAACCAATTCCATAAGTTCTTAAGAACTTTAGAAACTTATTTGTCACGTACAAGTACAACGTAGTGAAATTCAATCTCTGCATTTAACCCATCCAGTAGTGGACAGCCACATACAGCGTCCGTGGAGCAACGTGGGTTACAGTGTCGTGCTCAGGGACACTTTGACATGTGGCCTGAAGAAGCCAGGGATCCATCCGGTAATCTTGTGGTTTAAAGGACAGATCTGCTCTACCTCTGAGCCACAGCCACTTAATTATGAATAACCATGGCATGAACACATTAAATCTTGTCCTCATCTTTACTACACTGCATGTCTCATGTCTTGCTTGTGTCTCAGCCATGAAAAGGTGGCTAGTAACTTTTTACAACCTCAGACTTCAGTTGTCCACAAAAACAAGACCTACCTCATCTGATACAAAATCTCCAAAGCGGTCTAGGGCAAAGACACAGAGCAGCCGGATGACCAGATCCTCTATCCACTCCTGATGCTGCCGAGACATCTAAATCAAAACATCAGACAGCTTGGGTCATGTTAAAATCTCATGAAAATGTAACAAAAATTAAAATAAAAAAGGCTCTTATGTATACCTGTTCTGCAGTGCTTCCCACCAGCTTCCCACCTACAGCACCATGGGACTTGATGATTTCTCTTAGCCCCGTGCCTGCACCATGACGAATCTGTAAACAGACAATACAATTTAATTTGCACTGGTCATATAAAAATGGGTTAAAAGAATGAGAGTTCTTTGTGAGCTGTTTTTTTGTTGGTAACCCTATGTTCACAATTGGATCACAAATTGTGCCTTTAACTCAGAAAACCCCCTCATGTTGAACTGTATTGCAAACTATGAGCTAAAATTAAGTTGAAATTATTTATTTTTTTACCTCCCATGAAGGATTGAAGAGGTCATTGCACAGCTCCTCACTGAAGCTCTCCAGAGGCCACTCTTGCATCTAAAAGAAAGCAATGAGAGATCAGTTAAATCAAAAAAATATGTTTTTAATATTGTCATTTGTACCATATATAGTAATTAAATGATTCAGGCAAAGACATCAATAAGTTATTGAATAGTTTTCAACTCCTTACCTCCTCTAAAAGACTTGAGTTATCTGGAACATTGTCGATTAAGACGTTATGCTGCGTTGCCGGTTGGTCAATAACTACATTGGTGATTTTCCTACGTTTCTCTTCAGGTTCCCCCTCAAAACTGTCATTACTAAAAAAAAAAAAAAAAAAAAAAAAAAAAAAAGATGGAGTCAACACAAAGTCAATCATTAGAATCAATCAAACTATATACTTGTGAAAAATGTTCAAATCTGTCAAGATAAAATTTGTCAAAATCACATGTATTTAGTGCATAACTTTGATATTAATGAACGTTACATTCTGCTACAAAACTAATTAAGATCAGCTCCACAAAACTCTCTGTATTTCTCAGTATGGCTATGTACAGATAAATACCTCTTCTGAAGAGTCCATCATGTTTTTTTTTTTTAATCTTATGTGTCACCTTGGCTACCAGAAACTGTCTAAAGGAGGGGTGAGGATTCACGATCACCTGAGGCTAAAAATACACATTTGGTTGTATATGATTTATAAAAACAAATTTAAATTTTTTTTTTTTAAAATACACAGTATTCATCATCTTACCTCTTTTCATTTGGATCCACATCTTTGGATCTTTGTTTGGCCACTAGCTTAGCCATCCTCTTAGCCTTATTCTTCTGACGACTGCTCATGCCTGGTCGGAACTCAGAGTCAATCAACTCACTAGCCTGAATGGGCTGAAAACAAAGCAGTGGAGTTAATTATTCATTTTAAGAGGTTAACTGAACACATGTGCCGTGGTTACACTTGTCTTTTTAATGAGACTTTTGTGATCAATGCGACCCGCCTGCTCAGATGGTGATCAGATATATTTCCACGTGAATATAAGTTATTGTAAAGGATGCAGGGCCCATACGAGTCCCACTTTATTAAGGAGAGAGCAGCGGAGATGGCTCTCAAATGGCTGCACTAATTCATTCACATTTCATTGCCTACAAATTTGCAATAAAAGTCACATTATTTTAAAGCTTTTATGGCAAACCAGCAAAAACATGAATAGGATGACAAAGGTTGCATGGAAAAGACAAGTCAAGTGTAACCAAGGCCATAGATACAGTACATAATCAGATGCACTACAATGTAGAAAAGATTACCGAATGACTTAATTCACCAGCTCAAATGCATCACAAATCTCCAAGTGGCTCCAAGCTGTTCTCTAAGATGTTTATTATATTGTATTACCACACTGAAATATTGACATCCCTGCCTTCTACCAACTTAAAATGTATGCAGCACCACACACTAGATAGGCACACAGGCCTGGAAATATATGCAGAGCAGACTGGAAACACAAAAAACACCAAGGCTTGATTCAAAACAGGCAGAGAAAAGGATGATTCACAACCAAAGAGAAGATGACAGCTGAATCAGTATGAATTTATTAAAAATTGGCACTGCACATCTCCACAGCAACAGTCTTTGTGACACAAGTTACAGCCCACCTTCTTTCACTTAACTTCAAATCAACTTAGCCAAGTCAGGCCATGACGTAAAGCCACAGTATCTCACTACAGGGCAACATTAAACTGTGATAACAGGTGCTCACTTCGTGCCACACATTTCTGATTATCTTTACCTATTTTGCAACTTCATAATCAATCCAAGGTTAAAGCTTGCAGTAAGAGCCTTATTGAAAAAAAGAACATAAAGTACATGCTCAGAGGTCTGCTGAATTAAAAGGTAAGAGGATTAAATGAGACCCACCACATGGTTGTGCGAGCTGGATCCAGCTGTGGCTTTGCTTCCATGGGCTTTAAGCCCGCTGGGTTGGCATCTATAGTCTAGGTCTTCATCGTTAAACAAATCTTCTGTGTCCATTCCAATAGCAGCACCCATGTCCAGACCCAACTTCTTCTGAAGAAGCTTTCTCTGGCGGGCAAGACGTTCCTTAGGGTCCATCTCACCTGAGAAAAAATAAATACAAAAAATAAATACAAAAAATGAAAGAATAAATACAAAAAAAGAGAACATCCCGGGTTACCACTAGATAGCCTGGAAAACAAGTAAGTTTACAACCACACCAATATTCCACCATTATTCCAAATATGACAATATTCCAAATTTGATAGGTCATGTAAACACCATTCCGGTTGGATATTCTGAATAAGGCCGTTTTCCTAAAAAATGCGCACACATCGCTACGCCGACCTTTTCAAGAAGCTGTCTGAAGGAATGAAAGATAAATGCTGTGTTCGCATGGTCCAACAAGTCCGCATCTGCTGGTAAACTTTGGACAAAAATTGTATTTTGCACGGCTATGTATGTAAACAGCTCAGTCGGAATATCGTCTTTCGGAATAAGGGCAAAACCCGGAATATTACGTGCATGTTAACTTAGTCATTGTAGCTGTGTGAGGAATACCAATTTTGTGTATGTGAACCACCGTGTCTTTCGGGAGCTAAATGCAGCTAGAAGGCAAACACGATTAGTGCTAGGGCTGAAAGAAAAAAAAAAAAAAAAAAAAAAAAATACAGGAACAAAAATAGGTCTGAAAATCACCCACAACCTGCTAATTTTAGTAAACTTAAGCAGTACAGGGGTCCTTGAATTAGAAATTATATCAGATCACAGAGAAGCAACGACTGGCAAAAACAGAATGCAGGACTTTGAATGACCATCAAAAGATGAGAAGCAGCTTTCCCTATTCAAATTAAATTCAAATTGATGGTCAAGTAGCCTAGTTTGTTGTGCGGTATTTGTGTCACAATCAAGATTGATGAGATATATTAGCAGTGACGTTGTAGTCCAGTCTCCAACATAAAAGTGTGTGATTTAAGGTATGAGAAGTAGATAAAAGGTTGTTTAGCATACAAAATTCTTGACATAATGCCCTTTCCTCAAGTCAAAACAAATAGATTGGTTAGGTAGATATTCAAAATCTACCAAGTCATACAGTTTAGACTACAGTCAAAAAAATAAAAAAAATCTGTCCAGTGGTCAGTGTCCCCAAAAGACTAGCTAATAACTAAAACCACCCTATTCTTTTCAAATGAGTTACTTTTCCTTTCTACAGGTAACACCACAATGTAGCTTTCATACATGTTTTCGTGGGTGAGAGTGTAACAGTGGACAGTGTAACAGTTATTGCAACAAAACCAAAAAAAACACTACACACCAGTTTTGTCATCCTGCAGCTCAAACTCAGCCCCAGCAGATCCCAGCAGAGAGGCCCCATGTTTAAGTAGGCGGGGAAATGTCAAAGTGGTAGAAACTCAACCGGTCACAAGAGGAGTCCTCTGGAGACAAGTCTTCTACAAGAAAGACAAATAAAAGTCTCATAACTGCACATTTGTCTCCAACTACAAAATGAATATGAGGTTTATGTTCACACCAATGCCTTTCACCAAGAACAAACTTGTTTTCCACCCAACAAGACTGTGCTGGAAATGGATGTCTTAGATTGTTGAGTTGTCAGGAAGAAAAAACCTCTCCAAAACAGTGATGCTTTCACAGATGTTTGTACAGAAAAAATGTTAGTGCCTTCTTTCTGATGCACACGCTCGCTCTCTGTGAGAAGTCATTTCAGCTCATATATAAAAAGCACAGTAGAAAAAAAATATTTTAATTTGCCCTAAAATAATACTGGAAAATATTAAAATTGAGTGGAAGACAACGTTGATTTACATTTCATTCAATGGTAGCTGGGACCAATAATGTTGTGATAAATACAGTCATGTGAAGCAGCGACAACAAACTGCACTGAACAGCAGGGATGGGTACCAAGTAGTGCTGACCGATGAATCTGATTTTCCTCGTCACCATGATATTAACATGTGCAATAAAAAAAGACTACATAAAGCATGATGAACATGAAAATGTATCTAGGGATGTGTACCAAAACCGGGTATTGAACAGGCCACAAGGCTAAAAAAAAATGTTTTTCTTATCATCACACTGCAGCCTCTACCCTGCTCAGTATGGGGGCTGAGCTCCTCTACACCAACCCACCGAACCTCCCACCCCCTGCCCTTGTTTTTGGCAAAAATGCAGTAATATCAGGGCGACCTTTAGCTCACCCAGTAAGAGTGTGCGCCCCATGTAGGTTAAGTCCTTTGCAGCGGCCCCGGTCTGAGTCCGACCTGCGGCCCTTTGTTTGTCTATCTATGCAGTAACATCAATTGTCAATTTACACTATACCGGAGTGTGATATTTACTGTAGAGGCTTTTTCAGTTCACAACTAACAAAGTGCAGTGTGTGTTTGAACAGCCGCACTTGTATGTTATCAGATAGCCCTGTATCCAAATTAGTGTAGATTCCCTTAAATATTATGTACCACTAGGTTCCCTGTGACATCCGTTCACTGCCAGGAAAAAAAGCCCACACACAACCGACACACTGATCACAGGTATTGTAACTAAATCCAAGGTAAACATTTTTGCTCAATATTTTCATAAACAATGACACCAAAGGGAAGACAAAGATAACTGACAATCCAGTGTTTCATTTGGAGTACATGGCTCAGCATTTAACAGGAAAGCGTACCTTCTTTAGGCTTGGGCACTGGGTTCCATTCAGGAATATTCTTCACAATGGCCTCTACAGCCTGGCCTGCTGCTATTCGAGTGTCCCAATTGGGACTCCTAAGGTAGGTCAAGACCTGGTAGTTGACAGAAAATAGATTTGATATACTCCATGTACAACCTAAATTATAACTGTCAAACCTATAAAGAGAAGGAAAGAGACAAGTAAAACAGCCAGTACAGAACTGAAAATGTGTCAAGACTTGACAAAAGACTATCTTGCAGTTGCAAGGTCAGACTCACATACAAAATTCAATCCAGGTACTAATACAGCACAGACAACTCATTGCCCTACCAGGGAGAATAACACTGTTGTACATTATCAATACTCCATAAAGTTGACTGCAGGGACAGCCAAATATGCCCTGGTTGAGATTATTTTATGAAAGCTCATGAAAGAGTTCGGAAAAAGCCATCAAACATACCTTTGATAGGAGGCTATTGAGTTCATGGGGGTGGAGTTTGACCACTTCTCCAAGCTGCTGGGCTGCTGCTTTCCTTGTTACTGGGGTTGTTCCAGTGTCGAGCAGGATAAACAAACGATCAAGTCTAAAGAAAGGTGACAGTTAAAATAAATAAATCAAACAAACAAGGTCCAAAGAAACATCAAAGACAATTCACTGAACACACATGCTGGTTCTGCTTCTTATTTTTGGTGCTCAAAAATGCGAGGACCACTTGAGTGGTGGGAGGACCAGAATTGAATGATAATCTAAATATTTTATAAATTAAATTCTAAACATATACATATATGTCTCATTTATTACGGCAAATGCACTCAAGACAATGATATTTATTGTTTGGCTTTGAACCAGGGTAACCTGTTAAATGAGCCTGACCTTTTACTCATTAACGGTCTATTAATAAAGTGGAGTGGATTAGCGATGTAAGGGGCGTGACCCCCAGGTAACACTAATACTTATACTGAACTACAGAGGAGTTGGCTTTGCTATGCAAAAGAACATGGCTAGCATGGTTCAACACCACGTGGAATTATCATAACAATCACAATGGAAAACGCTTGCCAAGTAAACATCAAAACAACGTTAAGATTAATGATCTAGCATGTTTAGTGACGTTAAAGATCACATAGAATGTTGCTTAGGAAAGGCTGCAACACTTGCAATTTGACATGTTTGTGTGTATTTCGTATTTGCAAACTGGTTTACAAAACACCATTTCACAATCATGTTAACGTTAGTTAATCTGTGAATACTTAATATTAAATGTGAAATTAATTTGAACTAACATTTGGCACATGTAAAAATGACTTCCAAATGAGTTATGTGCCCTGCAAATCCGCGCCACGAATAGTGACTAAGTTACACTATAACGCTAGCTTGCTAGAGTCGCCATGCCATTCTTTGCCAAATAAAAGCTAGCAGATAGCAGGTTAGCAAGCTAATTGGTAAGGAAACTCGAATAGTTTCCTTACTCGGACAAACCGAGCCAGCATAAGCGTAAGCCAGTCTTACCTTGATACAGCCATGGCCAATTGTTGTATGGCTTTTCACGTCCCACATTCAACAGGCAACCAGTAATTTGAGACTTTTTCCTCTCTGCTGTTTAACGTTTCCAATGCCGCAGACAACTGTATCTAGATGAAGTCATTAGCCAGTTAGCAGCTACCGCTAGCTAGCCGAGGCCCAGGCTGTGTGCTTCTGACCACCCCGACTCTGTCTGAGTTCACCACCAATTCATGGCTTCAAAGTTGTTCCTCTTGTCTCTTCTGTATCTTTTCCCACAAAATATCGCCGAGTACCATATGCATATCAATGTATAGCTAAAGTTACCCTTCAGAACTCTTCGCGTATAAATATTTTAACCTAACACGGTGTAAAGAGTTATTTTGTAGCACGTTGAGGGCGACCCAGAAGACTGTTTTTATATGAGGAGCCATCTTGCATTTATTCCTTCCTCCATAGCAGGCGTAAGCTGATTGGCTAGAAGCATCGGGGAAAGCCAATCAAAATGCACGTTAACAGAGGAAATGAATGGATAGATATAACGAAAAGGGATAGTTTACATTTCCCTTCAATAATGTTAGATACATTGTTACGTCCTATATGGCTAGTTTACCTTCTAAAACATAAACATGTACCCCTAACTGATTTGCGTGTGTTCGTGAGTGCTCATATGCAAGCCAAATACCATTTAACTGCCATTTAGTTCATTTGGTTCTAATATCCTATCAAATTGTTTGAGCTAACTATTTGTTATATTTAGTCTAAGGTTTTTGTTGTTGTTGTTTTTTTGCATTTCGCTATACTTAAGTGTATTTGCGGACGTTACTTTGAGGCAGTTAAACCCTGAGCTGACCATGGTCCTGAAAAGCCAAAGTTTAAAATCGCCAAAACACCATTCAAATGACATTCAGAAATAACGTTTAATCATTTATTTCAGATAGCTGTTGTTTAGGTGGTATTAAGTAGCCTAGGATTAACCAGCTGGGCAAATATGAGGACAATTCAGTGGACATAAATCAAGTATTTGTAATATGCAAATGAAAAAAAGGAAATATGACAACATGACTGTTCTCTATCTCTCTCTCTCTCTTTCTCTCTCTCTCTCTCTCTCTCACACACACACACACACACACACCTTACAACCGTATTTCAATAGTTTATCAGATCATATATAGCCTACTGTACTTCCTCTGATAGGCCTACCTCTGACCTCATATGACGCAGCTATGCAATATACCTAGTATTTAGATAATACAAAATGGTATTTAAATGTATTTAAAAAACAAAACGAAAGTAACACAAATCCCCATGATCTGAACTTCGATTAACAGCAAAATGTACATTCAAATGTTTCTGATTTTTGTCATAGTATTACAGAATGTTTTTGAGCTGCTGCTAATCTCTTGACATAATCATCAATTTATCAAACCGCTTGCATCATAGCAATATAATGCAACACTTGGTTTTTCACAGACTACAGGAGCAAAGCGTTTAGTAGTTTCTCCTCATAGTTGAAGTGTAAGACCAGGAACAGAAAGCTTGGCTTTATGGTTGACCTTTCTCAGTCCATCCTCATAATGTTTCATGGTCTTTTAAATTGGAGGACTTTTTATTATTATGTTTTTTTCATAAGTTTAAGCATGACAATGAAGGGAGTTGTTTTTTTGCAATAAATTTGATGATTGAATATTACAAGTATAGCGTGACCTGTATTATCTGAAGATTTTTGTCTCCTTCTTCAGCAATGTGATTTAAAAATAAATTGAACACTCCAGATTTCAATATATTCTACAGCAAAAAAGAAGAACTTAAAGAAGAGGAAAGGCTTTGAAATGGTTGAGTTGCATAATATCAACAAAACGTTATGAAAGCATCTCTGCAGAGAGCGGCTGCATAGAATTAGAATTAACAATGATTGTTATCACATAATGAGCATTTTGTTTGCTTTCAAATTTTGGTTATGAAACATTGTTATGCAATGTCTAAAATAAGCACAAGGAAGTGCAGTTTGGAGTGCCATCACAAATGGACCCACAAATACATGACTCAGATACGTAGAATTCAATGATTTACTAGAACTGCAAGCAGTTTGATGGGGTCCAAGGACCCAAAACGTAACGATTGAGAGGCAAACGTCAATAAATATCGAGAGGTGTGAGCCGCAAGGTCTGTTGTACATTCCATTAACATTGATGGCCAAAACTGGTCTACGTTGACTATAGAACCCTCTAATGGCCAATTTTGCCAAATTTGGTACAGAGCCTCAAAACGGCATGCCAAACAAGCATCACAAGTTTCATGTTGATTGCATTTACTGTGGCTGAGTTATTGCAATTGCAAACTTCCCATTTAAATGCATAGTTTTTTTCCAAAAAGAACATAAGCGTTTATTATAGCGCCCCCTAATGGCCGATCTTTGCCAAATTTGATACAGAGCCTCAGAGCGGCATGCCAAACGAGCATCTCAAGATTCATGTCGATAGAAATTACTATGACAGCTTAATTGCAATCACAAATGTTCCATTTGCATGCATTGAGCAGGTTCATGAGTCAAAACTCATGAACGTTGATTATGGCACCCCCTAAAGGCCAATGCTTGTCAAATTTGGTACAATGAATGGTTGTACGATGATGAAAAATAATCTCAAATTCTTTGCTAATAGCATTTAATTTGGCCGAAATATAATGAAGTTCATGTTTTAGATAGATAGATAGATAGATAGATAGCTGTTTATTGATCCCAAGAAAAATGGGAAATTCCAGTGTTACAGCAGCAAAAACAGTCACAAAGCACAGAATATAAATACAAATAAAATACTAGGAAAAATATACATACATACAATATACATGAAATAATAATATGAATAAAAATAAAATAAAAGAACAAATATTTGAATATGTACAGGATGTGTAAACAAAAATGTGCAACTGCTTAAATAATATTTTAAAATGTATGCTAAATGTAAATGTAAATAAACCAATTGTGCAGGTTGCATTAGTGCAGTAGTGTGGTGTCCAAAAGTCTTATCTAGCACCCAGTGATGACATGTTAAAAAGTGTTATTGCTTGTGGTATGAATGATTTCCTGTAGTGGTCCGTGCGGCATCGAAGCTGTCGGAGTCTCTTTGAGAAGGAGCTCCACCACAGCTTCAAACGTGTCCTGTTTGCAGCCGATTACGGAGCCAGCTTTCCTGATCAGTTTGTTCAGTCTGTTTGTATCGCTGGCTCCGATGCTGCTGCCCCAGCAGATGGCGGAGGAGAACAGAGCGCTGGCCACAACAGACTGGTAGAAGATCTCCAACATCCTGCTGCACACATTGAAGGATCTCAGCTTCCTCAGGAAATAGAGTCTGCTCATCCCCTTCTTGTAAACAGCAGTGCTGTTGACCCGTACCACTCACCACCACATCAGACAGAACACGGTCCAGGCGGACAAACTGTGGTCTGTCTGTCAGGTAGTCAGTGATCCAGGAGACAATATGGACGCACCGACACCCATCAGCCGCAGCTTCTCACCAAGTAGCAGTGGCTGGGTGGTGTTGAATGCACTGGAGAAATCAAAAAATGTGATTCTCACAGTGCCGCCACCGCCATCCAGGTGCAAATGAGCTCGCTGCAGAACATAGGAGACAGCGTCGTCCACTCCCAGACGAGGCTGGTAGGCAAACTGTAGAGGGTCCAGAGAAGAACTCACCTGCGGCCTCAGGTAGGCCAAGACCAACTTCTCCAGCACCTTCATCACTGGGCGGTAGTCCTTAAGGCCAGATGGAGTCGACTTCTTAAGGCCTGTTCACACCGGGACGAATTTCGCGCGCGATATTCGCCGACGTTTAACGCGTCGTGACTAAACAAAGGGCGTCAATGAGAGTGTGCACACCGACGCGAAAAACGCGACGCGTAAAAGCGTCATTTTTTAAAAAACGCCTCGGGTTCGTTTTTTTGGTTTGACGCGCCGCGTCAAAAACTATCCGACCAATGAAATCGGCCCTTTTGCTCACGTGTCTTGTGCTTCTGAAGTTACACTAAAACACAACTTGGGGGTGCTCAAGCACAAAACGGTCTTACCGAGCACACAAACGAAGAAGACATACGCCACCGTCATCACTGCCACAAGACGAGGAAGAGGCAAAGCACGATGTCCAAAATAAATGTTGAGCTGCTGGTCTCCTTGGAGAACATAAAGAGCTATATCTGATTTAGAAGAAATGTTCTAAATACTTGCTCTCTTCTTCTCTGCTCTTCTTCTGAGTTGCAAGCGAGTATCAGAAGCGCAAAGTTGCGCAGCGCCACCCTATGTACGGGGGTATTTCTGTTTACATTAAGCGCCATCTAGTGACAGATAATGAATTTGCATGTTCATTCGGCTCATCGGAAAATCGCTTGGGTGTGAACACAAAAACGCGTCGAAAAACGCTGACGATAACGCCCGCCGATATTCGTCCCGGTGTGTACGGGCCTTTAGGGACCGGGACAAGGCAGGACGTCTTCCACAGCAGCGGCACCCTCTGCAGGCTCAGGTTGGAGAGGTACTGGAGAACTCCAGACAGCTGACTGGCGCAGGTCTTCAGGACCCTGGGTCTGATGCTGTCCGGGCCAGCAGCTTTGCGCTGGTGTAGCCTCTCCAGCTGTCTCTTCACCTGGCCAGGTGTGAATGTAAAGCGGGGGGGGGTGCTTGAAGTGCCAGTGGGGGGAGGGGAAATGTGGTGTAGTGGTGGTGGGGGGAGTGGGCTGACTGCAGGAGGGCTGAGGGAGTAAGGGGGGAGATGTTGGAACAAAAGAGGGTGGGGGAGAGGAGGCAATGGGTGGTGTAGGGGGTTGGTGGAGTGGTGGAGGAGGCAGGGGTTGGCTGTGAGCTAAACCTATTGAAGTAACAGTTTAGTTTTGATGGAAAATGTGTTGTGTTATAAATTGTGCATACTTTAATGGTCAGGAGCATCTGGTGCTACTTACCAAGATTTGTGCAGATCGGTTGCACGGCCTAGGAGTAGTTAAAAAAGTGTTTTCCACATATTGCAAAAAAACTTCTTAGTGGAAATGTCATCAGATTCAAGGAAGGGTTTGTAATATGAGATGTGTAGTGTGGGAGTTATAGACAAAAACACGTTTGACATCATTATAGCGCCACCTAGCGGTCCACATGTGTATATATATATATATATTTTTTTGACTGTGAGCAGAGTTTTAATAAAAGATTATTTTTATGTGTGTTCCAATGGAATGGCGCTTCAACTTAAAGGCACAATATAAGTTCAGACTGCATCATTACAAGTGCTCTTATAATCACAAGAAACAAGTTCAATCTACAATTAAAACTCCGATTTGGACTCCATGCCAGGCCTTCTGTGGTTGAGTAATGAAGAGTGAGATGGCTGGACAGATCCCCGAACGCATCCATACCAAAAAAGGCCACATTCACATCAGTTCATGAGGTGCACAGATGACATGTTTCCCGAGTACCACCTCACCATCCTGCATTTTACCCAGGAGTCATTTCCTCTCTCACAAGACGATTAAAAAAAAATCATAAGGCTTTTTCCCCCAGGACATCCAAGGAATAAACAATAATTCTCCCAAAAAAGTCAGCACTATTCTCAAACATTATTTTTACTTTGTCCACTGCAGGGGCCTCCTGTATGGGAAAGCTCTGAAGAGAGTTGTCGTCCTCTGGATAAAAATGGTTGATCTCTGTAAAGGCCCCATCTTTTGGACAACCGTCTAGGCTGCATGTTTTTGCTGAGAAGCCTCCCTGGAACTGGACCTTCAACTCTGACACCTTGACAGATTGGGGGAACTCCAGACACACCCACTGGCATTCACCCTGGTCTGAGTTCCAGCACGTCTCTTCATTGCGGTCAAACAAGTATTTCTTTCCATACTGCTTCACATCTCTGTTTAGCACTGAACTCACCCTGAAATGAGAGTGACAGAATCCCAGTTGTCAGCTAACGTCTCCTCCACATGTGTATATTTCGGTAGGTGAGGCCCATGACCTAAAGGTAAATACCTAAAGTATAAAGGTAAATCCAAATGTGGGTCCCATCGTCCAAGCCGACTTCGGCCAATCAGTACCCCACTGTAGGCGTGGCCTTAGGAGTGGTCATATATATATATATATATATATATATATATATATATATATATATATATATATATATTATATTTTAAAGCAACCAAAAGAAGTAAAAGGGAAACATGGTCAATTAAATGGTGGGTTGTTAGGAGGTGTTTGATACTTGTAAAAAGGAAAAATGAAAATAATTTTTTCATACATTTCTGAAAAAATAAAGATATGTATATATATTGCAGTATTGATCTGAACATAGCTGGGCTTAATCTTTTTATCTTCTAACCTGCTTTCAGCATAGAACATACACTCACCGGCCACTTTATTAGGTACACCTGTCCAACTGCTCGTTAACACTTAATTTCTAAGCAGCCAATCACATGGCGGCAACTCAGTGCATTTAGGCATGTAGACATGGTCAAGACAATCTCCTGCAGTTCAAACCGAGCATCAGTATGGGGAAGAAAGGTGATTTGAGTGACTTTGAACGTGGCATGATTGTTGGTGCCAGAAGGGCTGGTCTGAGTATTTCAGAAACTGCTAATCTACTGGGATTTTCACGCACAACCATCTCTAGGGTTTACAGAGAATGGTCCGAAAAAGAAAAAACATCCAGTGAGCGGCAGTTCTGTGGGCGGAAATGCCTTGTTGATGCCAGAGGTCAGAGGAGAATGGCCAGACTGGTTCGAGCTGATGGAAGGGCAACAGTGACTCAAATTACCACCCGTTACAACCAAGGTGGGCAGAAGAGCATCTCTGAACGCACAGTACGTCGAACTTTGAGGCAGATGGGCTACAGCAGCAGAAGACCACACCGGGTGCCACTCCTTTCAGCTAAGAACAGGAAACTGAGGCTACAATTTGCACAAGCTCATCGAAATTGGACAATAGAAGATTGGAAAAACGTTGCCTGGTCTGATGAGTCTCGATTTCTGCTGCGACGTTCGGATGGTAGGGTCAGAATTTGGCGTCTACAACATGAAAGCATGGATCCATCCTGCCTTGTATCAACGGTTCAGGCTGGTGGTGGTGGTGTCATGGTGTTGGGAATATTTTCTTGGCACTCTTTGGGCCCCTTGGTACCAATTGACCATCGTTGCAACGCTACAGCCTACCTGAGTATTGTTGCTGACCATGTCCATCCCTTTATGACCACAATGTACCCAACTTCTGATGGCTACTATCAGCAGGATAATGCGCCATGTCATAAAGCTGGAATCATCTCAGACTGGTTTCTTGAACATGACAATGAGTTCGCTGTACTCAAATGGCCTCCACAATCACCAGATCTCAATCCAATAGAGCATCTTTGGGATGTGGTGGAACGGGAGATTCGCATCATGGATGTGCAGCCGACAAATCTGCGGCAACTGTGTGATGCCATCATGTCAATATGGACCAAACTCCCTGAGGAATGCTTCCAGCACCTTGTTGAATCTATGCCACGAAGAATTGAGGCAGTTCTGAAGGCAAAAGGGGGTCCAACCCGTTACTAGCATGGGGTACCTAATAAAGTGGCCGGTGAGTGTATGTTTGCTCAGTAGCATCAGAGTATTGGAGACAATGAGGTGCAGCCCAAGCTACATCACATTTATATTAGGCACATTTATTTTAGAACTGGCAATGAGGCAATTGATTTTTTTTCAAAGCTGAATTGTGTTTCACCTACTGATGTCTGTAAGTAACACAGATCCTTAAAACCTTTTTTTAAATAGACAAAGCTTCAGAATCAAAATGTAGTGATGCATGATATTAACAGTTTTATTCTGACCAAATAACATTGGATTTAAGTTTTTTTTTATATAAGCACATTTTTAACAGGGATATAGACAGTGAACTGAAAAAAAGAGAGAAAAACACGGGTCTTATTGGTGCTTATCGTAATGCAATGATAGAAAATGTATTTTTAAAACTTTGAATGCAACACATCATCTGAATGCCTGTAATGGGCTTAGTCATCCTTCTTCAGAGGGTGGACAATGTGATTTTTATGTGGCGATTCGTGTGTAATGAGCTCATGAATCTGGAGGAGGAGGATGCATCAGCATGCTGTAGAGGAAACAAATGTAACATAAGTATTTTTTCTGATTTGATCCCTGTTTAACCCTCATGTTGTCCTCTGGTCAAATTGACCCATTTTCCAAAATCAATGTTCTTTTTAATTCCCCAAAATAATAATATTGATTGATTGACACAACGCTCTATGGCAAATACAAATCTCTACTTTCATTAATTTTGGGGTGTCTTATTCAATTTTATAGCATTTGAAAACAAATTGAAGTGGTTTTGAAATAGTATTGAGTAAGAGTTGACATATTCCAGTCTGTGATTATCCCTCAACATACATTCCTTTAATTTAAGTCTAAATAATTCCTAATTTCTGCTTTTCTAACTCAACCATTAGGTATAATTTCCTATAAATGAGGTTTATTGACCATAAATTCCAAAAATAACTGTAATTGTTTTACATTTCTTTCCATGGTTGGCCTTATTTGTCAGAGGATTACATCACACTGTTCATTACATGCAAAAATGTACATTCAGAGAAGGAAAAAAACAGTAAGCTAAATCTTCTTGGGGTTTTAGTAGGCATGGAGTAACAGATGGACAGGTGGGCGGCTGGGTTTTCAGATACAACACTTTAGCAACTTTAGAACTATATCTGGAAATTTAAAAAAAGAAGTTCATAAGTTCATTTCATGATTGTTTGTCTCACAGAGAAAAGCTACCACCCACGCTGCCTGGGTGGGATGATTTAATTCATTCCTCTGCCATTGTCCATTGTGGTTTTCCTGCATTGCACTAAATGCCTTTGGGAAGTTAGAAGACTGGCAAAAGAAATACCACTGAGCCAACATTTTGAAAGGTATGTCAGTTTAGTTGCTACGTAACCCGGACACAGGAGGATACAGTGAATAACTAGGCAAATACATAAAGCTTCCTGGATGACTTCATACTTATTGGTCCACCTGTTTGGCTACTGATGTAATATCCACAGTAAATAAACAGCAGTGTTTGGGAAGGTGGGGGAGCCCGGGCTTGCCCTAACTAAGCCCATGGAAAGGCCCCCCAAGCAGTTGGGGGTTCGATGCCTTGCTCAAGAGCACTTTGGCAGTGAAAAACCTCTCCAGCTACCAGTCCACCACCATACTTTTGGTCCACATGTGGACTTGAACCGGCAGTTCTCCGGTTTCCAACCCAACTCCCTACGGCCTGAGTTAATGCCACCCCTATGTTAGCATTTATAACATTACTCAAGTGTGATTTATGGTTGTGCAATAAATCTATGTTATGTAAGGACTGTATGTACATGGAGACATGGACCCTATGCCGGACCCTACACCGGACCCTGTGCCGACCCTGTGCCGTAACTTGATGTGCAAAATCGAAAATTGTAACTACACGTCACGGCGACGCATGTCGCACGGCCTCGGCTTGGCAGCATTTCATTTCTCGGACTCATTTCCTGGTTCTCCTTCTCCATAAACAACATTAAATCAAGAAGAGGGTTAACTTTTTCCTTAAAGAGATCGACGCACACACCAATAGACAAGTATGAACTTCAGGCCACTTACGTGGGCGTAACAACACAATACAATACAATATGGCGGCCTACAAATACGGCTGAAATCATTCGCTGATTAAACACTTAGTTAATTGACAGAACTGTTTGGCTCATTTCCAGTTTCTATGATGTGAGGATTTTTCTGCATTGAGTACCTTTCCTTTTAATACTTTAAGTACATTTTCCTGATGATACTTATACTTAAGTAACATTTTCAATTATATTAGTACTTTTACATAAGTAAAAGGGTTGAATACTTCTTCCACCGCAATGTAATAGCAACTGAACTGAAAAACTTATTTGTGCACGACAACTGTGTTTTATCACCAAAAAACAGAGGCTTATTTGGGGGATTTCTAAGAGGCTGAATCCTAAAAACATTAGCAGCCCAGGCCAAATGTTAAAAAACACACACACACACACAGAAACTATTAAAGGCACTATATACAGTATATACAGCTTTTTCCTTTCAGTTTTCATTCATGATGCATTGCTTTAACTTTTTCTGGACATTTTGTGCCTTTCCTAGAAGCCAACAGTAGAAAACTACCAGTAAAATAAAGAGGGAGAGGGAGATGGGGAACAAAGTCAGATATGCAATAAAAGGTCTCCAGCCAGATGAGCACCGGGGTTGTTGCAGTTCATGGTCAGCCCTAGGGCACCCTTACTTTTATTATTTTGAACGACATTTTTCAGCGGCAACGTTACCGGCACGCCCAAGACGATTGTGATTGGTTTAAAGAAATGCCAATAAACCAGAGCACATTTTTTCCTCATCCCAGAATGCTGTGTGGACTAGCCAGACCCTCCTTCACATTTCTGTGGAGGAAGGTCTGGCAATGCAAGACTACATAACCAATAACCCAAACCACAATCTTTTTCTAAACTTGAAGGGTAACTTTGGCATTTTTCAACCTGGACCCTATTTTCCTATGTTTTTTTTGTCTAAGTTATGGGAACAATTAATGGGAAATTAATTGGGTCTAGTATTAAGTAAAACCACTGCAGTTGGGAGCTGAAAAACAAGCTGCAACATAATGTTAATGACCAATTGATATAATTTAAAGCAACAACATGTAACGTTTCCCGCTTCGGTCCCCCTACAGGTTGGAAGTGGAATTGTCTCATATGTCTCATTGAAACTACAGATCTATGGAGGACCGTGTCTTTCATATTTAAAAATAAATACAGAAATAAATAAATGCTCAATAAATAAATAAGCACACAATTAATTGCCCCAAAAAATACAATGAAGAAATAAATGTAGGTAGAAATTAAATTACACAGTGAGACATAAATGTATATATCTCTTTTAATTAGCTTCTTTATTTATTCACCTTTGTAATAATTACCTTATTTATTTATTGTCCGTTATAATCTTCAACTTTATTTATTCCTTACTTATTTTTTAAATGTATTTATTTCTGTGTGTGTTTAATTTTTTTGTCTGTTTTATTCTTCCGTTGCATTTTCTACCCTATTTATTTTCACCCCTGGTATTTATTTCTGCCTGTCACTTTTACATTTCTGCCTGTCACTTTTACATTTCTACATGCATTTCTGCCTCATTATGCAAATGAGGAGGGGCTGGTCTTAAGGGGTTAACTTCTGCCCATTGGTTGGTTAGCATTTTACTCCCTCGGTCAATCTACATGCCACCAGCCACAGACACAACACAGATGGCTAGCTACGGTGAAGTTGTCAGTGAGCTCAAGCATTTAGCAACTGTTTTTGAAAACAATGCTAACGTTATAAGTATTGACTTTATAATTTTTCGTTTAGACGCTCTGACAGAACGTGTGTTTCAGTCAGCGGTGTCGTGCCAATGTACTCGTGTATCCCCTGACCGGGGAGCGCGCGCATGCACACAGAGCGGAGCTTGTGCTGCCCTTCTTCGAATTGTTTAACTGCTGCACTTTGAATTAAACGGAACAAACAGCGACGTGGAAGACTCGGCAGGGTTACCATAGTAACAGGGGTCTCAGTTAACTACATAAATACGTGTATTTGTCTGTTACATTAAGGCGACGTGTCAAATGTTTATAGCGTGGTTTAATATCGAGTGATAGGCGTATCCTCCCTGTCCCTGTCTACCATATGAGTTACATAGGAGGTAGGGGAGAGCCGGGACAGTTGAAACACTTTTTAATTAAACGTAATTTACAAAGCGGTCGTATCACACTGAAAGCTGATATTTTGTCACTAGCAACCTACACGTGTCATCTGTCAAATACAGTTGCATTTTCAGCTTTGAACAAAACCGTTGAGGAGTTATTACCGCAAAAGTGGGACGTGCGTAATGTTTCATCCGTCCCTCCTGGACGGGACGGATGAAACAGCATGCGGGGACGAATGAAACATACAGTTTAAGCCATATAAACTTCCAACAACTTTAATATTTTACTGTATATGATGGATGGCACTTCCAAAAGGTGTTAATTTAGATAGATTGTTGCAGGGCTATGCGTCTTTCTAAATGTCTGTTAACAACTCATTGCCGTCATCCTGAAGCGTATGAAGCGGTTATTGAAATATCATGCACTGTGGATGATTATGACATTTTTATAGCTAGAACAGTTGGTTTTTCCATTTATATCATGTTTCTATTGTGGAATATGTCGTTTCACTAGGTTTTTACGTGGGTTATACCACTGGACATAAAAATAACGCGCCCCAGCCCGTCAGTCTCCCATAGGATAACATGGGAAAACTCGACCCCCCTACCTGGTGGGCTGAAATATATTTTCATCTTTCTAAAACTGCTTTTCCATGTCTCACCTCCTTAAATAATTGTATAAACACAGATATTTGTGCATTTACTTAAAATCCATGGAGTTCCAGCCAGGTCGGGGACAGTTGAAACAACTGTTTCATCCGTCCCGACATAGACACGTCATTACAGCTTGTTTTGCTTCTCATGTAAACAAGCATGCAATACGAAAGTCTGGGATTGTGGAGAACACTAAATGGTCTACTGAATGAGCATGTAGTCAAACCTTTAAATGAAAAACCCTCGTTAATAATCGAAAAAATGTGACCGCTAATGAAGTTTACTTTTGACCATCAAAACTCGTTTATCGGCTGTAACTCCGCGATAAAAGGAAATAACAGGGAGATATTTGGCTGATAGGAGGAGGTTAACATGCTCTATGTTCAGACCTAAGGAAGTCTGTCTATCATCATTGTACTCGGAGAAAACTGGAATGTTTCATCCGTCCCGCGTTTCAATCGTCCCGGCTCTCCCTACTCAAATATCAGGCCGTTTTTTCACCTGATATTTGGGTATCCCCTATGTAACTTTTGATAAACAACAGCAAACCTCTCCAAATTGTGTCAGGTTGTTTATTGTGACCTATTAAACACACAAAATAACACCCATGATGACAGGACAGACCCTTTGCATGTTAGGGATGGGATACATAAAATATCAATATCATTTTTCACCTGACATGACTGCATGTCAGGAGCAGAGCCGGGCTGAGCGACGTGGGGCTCCGCGTCCGTCTGTCCTCAGTCTCTTATCTCTCGCTCTCCACCTCTCCTCTCCGTCGCCCGGTAGCAACTGTTGAGGACGGAGCCCGGGGCTTTGCCGTGCACGAAACACACACATTTAGTGCCTGACGCATGCACACGCACGCTCCGCGACGCGAATTTCTACTGGCGATCCAGGCGCGCAACGCGTGGGGGTTTTTGCTAGAAGTCATAATCATCCACAGTGCCCGGGAGTGGGTTGTCTGTCTCCAAATCCCTCCTCTCTCTGGCTTCCTGTCGCACATCAGAAGAGACAGAATGATAACAGCCGCAGTTCGTTCAAAGAAGGTTGCACTACAAAAACCCGATGAAATTTAGCAGGTGGATGTTTAGAATAAATCCGATGGAGAAGTCCTAAGTTGTGCGCCGCTTCTAACGGCGAACAGGTTTAGTATTTCTCACGGCGGTGTGTGTGTGTGTGTGTGTGTGTGTGTGTAACCTATGTGATGGCACTGCATGAAGGACTATCATCAATATCAATATCAATATCCTTTTTCACCTGATATTTTATGTATCCCATCCCTAACATGCAAAGGGTCTGTCCTGTCATCATGGGTGTTATTTTGTGTGTTTAATAGGTCACAATAAACAACCTGACACAATTTGGAGAGGTTTGCTGTTGTTTATCAAAAGTTACATAGGGGATACCCAAATATCAGGTGAAAAAACGGCCTGATATTTGAGTACCTCCTATGTAACTCATATGGTAGACAGGGACAGGGAGGATACGCCTATCACTCGATATTAAACCACGCTATAAACATTTGACACGTCGCCTTAATGTAACAGACAAATACACGTATTTATGTAGTTAACTGAGACCCCTGTTACTATGGTAACCCTGCCGAGTCTTCCACGTCGCTGTTTGTTCCGTTTAATTCAAAGTGCAGCAGTTAAACAATTCGAAGGGCAGCAGAAACTCCGCTCTGTGTGCATGCGCGCTCCCGCGGCCAGGGGATACACCATTGGCACGACACCGCTGACTGAAACACACGTTCTGTCAGAGCGTCTAAACGAAAAATTATAAAGTCAATACTTATAACGTTAGCATTGTTTTCAAAAACAGTTGCTAAATGCCTGAGCTCACTGACAACTTCACCGTAGCTAGCCATCTGTGTTGTGTCTGTGGCTGGTGGCATGTAGATTGACCGAGGGAGTAAAATGCTAACCAACCAATGGGCAGAAGTTAACCCCTTAAGACCAGCCCCTCCTCATTTGCATAATGAGGCAGAAATGCATGTAGAAATGTAAAAGTGACAGGCAGAAATGTAAAAGTGACAGGCAGAAATAAATACCAGGGGTGAAAATAAATAGGGTAGAAAATGCAACGGAAGAATAAAACAGACAAAAAAATTAAACACACACAGAAATAAATACATTTAAAAAATAAGTAAGGAATAAATAAAGTTGAAGATTATAACGGACAATAAATAAATAAGGTAATTATTACAAAGGTGAATAAATAAAGAAGCTAATTAAAAGAGATATATACATTTATGTCTCACTGTATAATTTAATTTCTACCTACATTTATTTCTTCATTGTATTTTTTGGGGCAATTAATTGTGTGCTTATTTATTTATTGAGCATTTATTTATTTCTGTATTTATTTTTAAATATGAAAGACATGGTCCTCCATACAGATCAGCTACCTGATCTGGCAAACTTGCAGTGCATAAGTGTCGTTCACCCTGTTACAAGTACAATATGAAACATTTTAAGGTACAAAAAGTTACACTGTGTTGCTTTAAGACACTAGAAAGATAAAATTACTGTAGCACATCCCGTTTTGACTAGGCTGTCCTTAATCACCATGTCTAAATGATTTCAATAGTGGTAGAATTATATGAATTTTAAACCAGAACAGCTTTTGAGGCATTATCAAAGAAATCAACAGGACAAATATCTCAGTTCAACTAACGCAGTTTTTTTAATTTAAAACTATCATCAAAGTGCACAGCACTGACTGGAATCCTCAGAAGAGCAACAATTTCTCTGCACATAAATTGCAACATCTACAGAAGTATTTTTTCCTTTAAGTTATAGAAATGACACTCAAAAAAACTGAAAGGTTTGGAGGTACAGAACACCTACATAAACTCTGCTCTCTGATCTCAACCACAAAGCAACTTAAGTCCCTTTTAGTAACTGCCTTTAACTTATTAAAGACTATAGGCATGAGGTATTTTACATTCAATACTCCTGAGGTAATTTGGCTCAAATAAATACAAGACTTTTTTGATCTGTAGCTAAATTATACAGCAACACTAGTGGGTACAGTGGTGCAAACTCTGCCTCTAGCCACCTCACAACAACATTCATACCCAATATCTCAAACAAAACAAAAAAATCCTACTGCAGGCTCTCCACAGAAAATTACAGCAGAGTATGCATATTGCACATTGTGTACAACTTATGAATCAACAAGTTGTACCAATCTCATCAAGTCTCTTACAAATTAAAAACACTTTAAGGTATTCTATTTTTTTCAAGAGAAACAGATCACATCTCGTATCTCTTCATCCCCCCCCAAAAATGACTACACCCTGAAAAACCCATCATCTGTCAAAGCACGGAGCAGCGCGCAGTTGTAGTGCATGCTGACTTTGTAAGCCCGGTTAGTAATGCTGGTCTTTGGATCCTGTAGGGCAGTGATGGGCTGGGTGTTGCCATTAGGAGTCTGCAGGCTGGCGGTGGAGTGGTTGAGGTAGGAGGCAGGCCTGTGGTTAGGGGCCAGGCCCGGCTGCGGAGCCTGCTGGGGATACTGCACGCAGGGCCAGTGCAGGTACTGGGCCACAGTGGCTGTCTGGCCTGAACCGTGGTACACCGTCTGGCCCTGTTGCTGCTGCTGGCCGGGCTGCTGGCACTTCTGCTTATTGGCCTCTTTGACGTCACCGTCATATGCGCTGCAAGAAAAATAAAGGAAGAAAGAGTTGCACTGCTGATTTCTGAAAAGATTCAGTGTGACATGTGTGTCTTGTTGAATGCGTAGTGTGAAATGTATAAGCTACTGTGTGAGATCCTATTGTCCTTGTGTAATGTGACAGCATGGATGTGTGTTTAGGATTTTTTTAGTGGGGGTGGCACGGGGGGCGGTACAAGGGGCATTGGTCCCATCATCAGCTCAAGCAGATTTATTTTACAGCATAAAATAAATCTGCTTAGAAATTTGGATAGGGGCCAGAATTGCACCTGATGGATGTAATACAGAGCTGGGCACTCTGTCCCATCTGTTTTGGAAATGCCCTAAATTGTCTGAGTTTTGGGAGTTGATTTTTGCTTTTCTTTCTAGAGCATTGCATACTCATACTGACCTATCACTAGTCATTGCCATTTTTTGGAGTAGTACCACAAGTTAACATAGGCAAATGGGATAAAAATGTGACAGCATTTGCAACTCTCTTGGCCAGACGCTTTGTTTTATTAAAATGGAAGGCTAAGTTTCCACCTGCATTTAAACACTGGATCAACGATGTTATGCACTACTGAACTCTTGAACAAATTTATTATTATTTTAAAGGTAATATTAAATTCAGTAATATCTGGCAACCTGTTGGTTGAACAGACGCTAATAACATTGCATGATGTAAATGTTGTTGTCCTTTATTTTTGTTTATTTTTTTAGTCTGCTTTTCTTTATAACAGTGGTGCGATGTGGGTGGGTGGGACGTGGGTTATTGTGTCTGTTGTGTATGTGAAAGTACAATAAAAAAACTGATTAAGAAATATTGGATAGGATCGATCTTAATGTAATTCTGATGAATAAACAAACAATAATTGGTCATGTGACAAGGGCTGGGAATATTGTCAGAACAGGCAGCCAAGTGACATAACTCTGATCCAATGGGAATCAAAATTGTCAGATTCACAACACTGTAGCCCAATGATAGGGCAATCATCTTATCTTTCAGGGGGGGCCGGTGCCCCCCTGTGCCCCCCTTCTAGTCCCGCCCCTGGTGTTGTCACTATTCATCCATTTGTATTAGGGGCGGGGATAACAAAATTGATACAGCATAGTATCGCAATATTTTCAGTGGCAATACTGTATTGATACACAGGCGCCAAGTATCGATCTTTTATTACTGTATATGTGTTGGTCAGTTTGTCCCATTTTACAGCAATAAAATTGAAGTGATATGAACAAACAGAGTACAAATGTATCTTTTTATATAAAATAGATGTTGACAAAGTCTCCTTTTGAGGATCTCATTTAAAATTGGGAAAAATTTGAAGTTGGAAATATTGCAGAATATTCTAATATGTTTAAAATTGTATCGGGAGACGTCTGGTGATTCCCACCCCTGATTTGTATTAGCGGTCATGTCTGTGTATGTTAAGTCAGCGTCAACTGAGCTACGGCCGGATACGCACATGAGGAGTTTTTCGGCACATGGGACCAGGTTCTCCCATGTGTAGCCTGTGAGGCACTGCAGTCGGGGCGGCCACGTAGGGGACAGGTGGAGGATGAGGCGGGAGGTGGCCACGCACGCAGCAGACACCAGCGAGGGTGCAAAACACAAAAACACATGATCTGAGGAGAGAGAAAAAAACAGCACTACATCACCACATGCAGTGAAAAACCAGTCAGGCTCCACACGCACAAACAGTAATAGGGCTGCACAATATATTGTTTTTTTAAATCGTCATTGCAATATCTGGCATAATAACTGAGTACACTTTAATATCTGTTTATTTATTGCAACAAAATTATGTTGCAAATCTGCCATAATAGCAATGCGCCAAGGTACAAACACGCCTGGCTTTTGACACTGATTGGTTTATTGCATGTTACACCCAAAACATACTTATGAAATTTTGATTTATTGGGATCTCCATTAGCTGGGGCCAGCATAGCTATTCTTCCTGGAGTCCACCTAAAGATTGTGCAGCTTTACATTACAAAGCATCACTATTGCATACAAATAACCACCAAAAACAACATTCAATACATCACTGAAAAAAACCCAAAAGACACCATCCAAAATAACAAGACATACAACATTCAGCACAGCACATACAACAACACAAGACAGCACAGCACCTACTTTAACTTATTCACAGAATGTAGAGGTGATATTGTGATATTGATTACTGATAATATGACCAAGCAAATACACACATCACAGCCTCAATGATACTAACAGCAAGTATTACTATGAATTGAGATTTTCTATGTTGTTGAATGACAGGACTAGGCATTGCATTCCAATTAATCATTGCTCTGTATACGACAGTATTTTTCCCTTTTGAACCATGCGACCGGTGCACAGAGCCTTTTTTTGCCATAAAACTAGCAAAAGTGGATTTGGACACGCCCTAATCGCAGCAGTGCCACGCGCTTCACGCCGTGAGCTTAGATCGTTAAAATAGGGCCCTTTGCCTCCCTGTCATAGAAAGACAGCCAACTCGACAGCTAAAACAAGAGTGCTATATCAATTGAAAGCTAGTAAGGACATGGACATGGCTAGCCTTAGCTAAAGCTACACTTTTATTGATTTCTCCCTAGAGGTTATCTACAATTGAAACATCTCCATTTTTATGAACACCATGGTAATTCAGTTTGTTATTCCGCATAACCCAATGAATTCTATATAAATCCAGTCATGAAAAGAGAATACAAACCTAGCTAAACTCACGCTACGGCTAACTAGTATAGCAGAGTTTTTGTTTAGACTCTTACAAAATTGATACAATTTGTTTAAAGCACATATTTAAATGTATTAAATTGTAAATAAATGTATTATATTAATTTCAATATAAACATTTACAGCAGATAGACAGACAGATGAAAACATTTAGTCCCTATGAACTGTAAACAATCAAAATAAACATTTCCTATAATTGTTGAGATGAAAATGTGAGTAGATACTGCATTTCCAATTGCATTCTGTGAAGATTATCCAAAACAAAGGAACAAATAATTAGCGTAAAAAGACTGCATTACATTTGTATCCATTACACAAGTTTCAAGCCAGTCTAAAGCCATGGCATGAAAATGTCACTTTATGAGGTTTTTTAACATTAATATGTGTTCCCCCAGCAGCTAGAAATGGTGATAGGTATAATCCAAGCCCTGGGTATCCTGCTCTGCCTTTGAGAAAATGAAAGCCCAGAGCCAAGCTGGAATCTTGCTCCTTATGACATCATAAGGGGAAAGGTTACCTCCCCTTTCTCTGCTTGGCCCATCCAGAGAAAGAGAGAGACATCACTACTGCATGGCAGTTGGTCAAGGCCACACTCCCACCCTTTTGGGAAAGAGACTTCAGATACAGTATTAGGGGACCACCAAGGTCAATATAAAAGAGACTTCAGATACAGTATTAGGGGACCACCAAGGTCTATATAAAAGAGACTTCAGATACAGTATTAGGGGACTACTAAGGTCTATATAAAAGAGACTTCATATACAGTATTAGGGGACCACTAAGGCCTATATAAAAGAGACTTCATATACAGTATTAGGGGACCACCAAGGTCTATATAAAAGAGACTTCAGATACAGTATTAGGGGACCACCAAGGTCTATATAAAAGAGACTTCAGATACAGTATTAGGGGACTACTAAGGTCTATATAAAAGAGACTTCATATACAGTATTAGCGGATCACTAAGGTCTATGTCCGGAGGCTCTTTGTGGATTACAGCTCCGCTTTCAACACAATCATCCCGGACATTCTCATCTCCAAACTGGTCACTGTCGGCCTCCCCCCCTCTCACTTGTGCCTGGATAAAGGACTTTCTCACCAATTGGCTCCAGACGGTGAGACTGGGCCCCCACCTCTCCTCCACTCGCATGTTGAGTACCGGCTCCCCACAGGGCTGCGTGCTGAGCCCCCTCCTGTACTGTCTGTACACCCACGACTGCAGTCCGGCCCACAACAACAACCTCATCGTCAAGTTTGCTGACAACACCACAGTGGTCGGACTCATCTCAAAGGGAGACGAGGCAGCCTACAGAGAGGAGCTCCTGAACTTGGCAGCTTGGTGTTCAAAGAACAACCTGGCTCTGAACACCAAGAAAACCAAGGAGATCCTTGTCAATTTCAGGAAAAACAGCACCGACCTAGCCTCCCTGTACATCAATGGCGAGTGCGTGGAGAGGGTCCACAACTTCCGGTTTCTCAGCGTCCTCATCTCCGCTGACATCTCATGGACAGCCAACATCACAGCGGTCATCAAGAAGGCCCAGCAGCAACTACACTTCCTGAGGGTCCTCAGGAAGTACGACCTGGACTCCAACCTGCTGCTGACCTTCTACCGCTCGTCCATCGAGAGCCTGCTGACCTACTGCATCACAGTATGGTACGGCAGCTGCACCGTGGCAGACAGGGAGAGGCTGCACAGGGTTGTAAGGTCAGCACAAAAGATCATCGGCTGCCCTCTCCCCTCCCTGATGGACATCTACACCTCCCGCTGCCTCAGCAGAGCAGAGAACGATATCAAGGACAGCTCCCACCCCGGCTCAGATTTGTTTGACCTGTTGCCCTGAGGAAGGCGCTACAAGTGCATCAGAGCACGGACTAACAGACTCAAGAACAGTTTCTTCCCAAAGGCCATAACCACCCTGAACTCACATATGCACTGACTCCACTCCACAGCCCCCCCAACTCTGATTATCGGTAGCTCCATTATGAGAAACGTGAAGTTATCAAAGCCGGCAGCCATAGTTAAGTGCATCCCGGGGGCTAGAGCGGGCGACATTGAGTCTTATTTGAAACTGCTGGCTAAGGATAAACGTGAATACAGTAAGATTGTTATTCACGTTGGCGTTAATGACTCCCGGTTACACCAAACGGAGGTTAGTAAAATAATGTTGAATCGGTGTGTACATACGCAAAGTCAATGTCGGACACCGTAGTTTTCTCTGGACCCCTGCCAAATCTAACCAGTGATGACATGTATAGCCACATGTCATCATTTCACCGCAGGCTATGGAGGTGGTGTCCAGATAATGATGTGGGATTTGTGGATCACTGGCAGTCTTTCTGGTGAAGACCTGGTCTGATTCAGAGAGACGGCATTCATCCCACTTGGGATGGAGCAGCTCTCATTTCTAGAAATCTTGACAAGTTTATTAGTGGACCTAATCCTTGACAATCCCTTGGGACCAGGAGGCAGAGTCGCAGTCTAACACACTTCTCTGCTCCTCCATTCCAGGAGTTACCTAGTAAAGCCCCCATAGTGATGGTGTCTGCCCCCCGACCATTGACATTATTTAAATCAAAGGTAAACAGAAGAGGAGCTGTGCATGAAAACCTCATAACAATTAAAACCACAAGTGCAATAGTGCAAAAGAATAGGAGAATTAAATGTGGACTCTTAAACATCAGATCTCTCTCTTCTAAAAGGGGTACTAGTAAATTAATTAATATCAGATTCTAATATTGATCTATTCTGTCTTACTGAAACCTGGCTGGGTGATGGAGAATATGTTAGTCTAAATGAATTCACCCCTCCCAGTCATATTAATACTCACATTCCTCGAGGCACAAGCAGAGGAGGTGGAGTTGCAGCTATCTTCAACTCTAGTCTACTAATCAGCTCTAAACCTAAATAAAATTATAACTCATTTGAAAGTCTTGTTCTTAGTCTTTCACACCCAAGTTGGAAATCACTGCAACCAGTTCTATTTGTTATATGTGGATGATGAGAGTGATAGCCTTAGTACTGCGTTTATCTCTCTAGATTAGATTCTATTGGCTTCTCTCAAAGTGTTCATAAACCGACTCGCCGTCTTAACCACACCCTCAATCTTGTTCTGGTATATGGTGCAACTACTGGAAGCAAAATTCACCAAGACCTGCCTTTAACTGGCACTGACTTATCTCTAAACTCAGGAACCTCAGAAACAGCTGTAAAACCAGAGATATGTTTAGACTGCTTTGCTTCACTTGATCTTTATCAATTTAATTCAATTATTTCTTCATCTAAACCATCAACCTGCCTCTTAGTTAACTTAGTTAACTTACTTAAAGAAGTTTTACCCTTAGTCAACACTTCTCTACTAGATATAACCAATCTGTCTTTATTAACAGGCTATGTACCACAGTACTTTAAAGTAGCTGTAATTAAACCTCTTCTGAAAAAGCCCAACCTTGATCCAGATGTTTTAGCCAACTATAGACCTATATCCAACCTTCCACTTCTCTCTAAGATTCTTGAGAAAGCAATTGCCAAACAGCTGTGTGACTTTCTGCATCGCAACAGCTCTTTCGAGGATTTTCAGTCAGGATTTAGAGTTCATCATAACACAGAGACAGCACTTGTGAAAATTACTAATGACCTCCTAATTGCATCAGACAAAGGACTTACTGTGAGGAAAATAAGTATTTGAACACCCTGCTATTTTGCAAGTTCTCCCACTTAGAAATCATGGAGGGGTCTGAAATTGTCATTGTAGGTGCAAGTCCACTGTGAGAGACATAATCTAAAAGAAAAATCCAGAAATCACAATGTATGATTTTTTAACTATTTATTTTGTATGATACAGCTGCAAATAAGTATTTGAACACCTGAGAAAATCAATGTTAATATTTGGTACAGTACCCTTTGTTTACAATTACAGAGGTCAAACGTTTCCTGTAGTTTTTCACCAGGTTTGCACACACTGCAGAAGGGATTTTGGCCCACTCCTGCACACAGATCTTCTCTAGATCAGTCAGGTTTCTGGGCTGTCGCTGAGAAACAAGGAGTTTGAGCTCCCTCCAAAGATTCTCTATTGGGTTTAGGTCTGGAGACTGGCTAGGCCATGCCAGAACCTTGATATGCTTCTTACAGAGCCACTCCTTGGTTATCCTGGCTGTGTGCTTCGGGTCATTGTCATGTTGGAAGACCCAGCCTCAACCCATCTACAATGCTCTAACTGAGGGAAGGAGGTTGTTCCCCAAAATCTCGCAATACATGGCCCCGGTCATCCTCTCCTTAATACAGTGCAGTCGCCCTGTCCCATGTGCAGAAAAACACCCCCAAAGCATGATGCTACCACCCCCATGCTTCACAGTAGGGATGGTACTCATCATTCTTCTTCCTCCAAACACGGTTAGTGGAATTATGACCAAAAAGTTCGATTTTGGTCTCATCTGACCCATGACTTTCTCCCCATGACTCCTGGATCATCCAAATGGTCATTGGCAAACTTAAGACGGGCCTTGACATGTGCTGGTTTAAGCAGGGGAACCTCCGTGCCATGCATGATTTCAAACCATGACGTCTTAGTGTATTACCAACAGTAACCTTGGAAACGGTGGTCCCAGCTCTTTTCAGGTCATTGATCAGCTCCTCCCGTTCTTGGCTAATTTCTCAACTTTCTTAGGATCATTGAGACCCCACGAGGTGAGATCTTGCATGGAGCCCCAGTCCGAGGGAGATTGACAGTCATGTTTAGCTTCTTCCATTTTCTAATGATTGCTCCAACAGTGGACCTTTTTTCACTAAGCTGCTTGGAAATTTCCCCGTAGCCCTTTCCAGCCTTGTGGAGGTGTACAATTTTGTCTCTAGTGTCTTTGGACAGCTCTTTGGTCTTGGCCATGTTAGTAATTGGATTCTTACTGACTGTATGGGGTGGACAGGTGTCTGTATGCAGCCAACGACCTCAAACAGGTGCATCTAATTTAGGATAATAAATGGAGTGGAGGTGGACATTTTGAAGGCGGACTAACAGGTCTTTGAGGGTCAGAATTCTAGCTGATAGACAGGTGTTCAAATACTTATTTGCAGCTGTATCATACAAATAAATAGTTAAAAAAATAATACTTTGTGATTTCTGGATATTTTTTTAGATTATGTCTCTCACAGTGGACATGCACCTACGATGACAATTTCAGACCCCTCCATGATTTCTAAGTGGGAGAACTTGCAAAATAGCAGGATGTTCAAATACTTATCTTCCTCACTGTATCTCTGTACTAGTTAGTGCTACATTTGATACCATTGACCATCATATCTTATTACAGAGATTGGAACATTTAATTGGCATTAAAGGAACTGCTCTAAGCTGGTTTAACTCTTATTTATCAGATCGATCTCAGTTTGTTCATGTTAACGATGAATCCTCCGTGCAAAGTTAGTTATGGAGTCCCACAAGAATCTGTGCTCAGTCCAATCCTGTTCACTTTATATATGCTTCCTTTAGGCAATATTATTAGGAAACACTCCATAAACTTTCATTGTTATGCAGATGATACTCAATTATATCTATCAATCAACCCAGATGAAACTAATCAGTTAGCTAAACTTCAAATGTGCCTTCAGGATATTAAAACCTGGATGACGTGTAATTTTCTAATGTTAAACTCAGAAGTTATTGTTCTGGGGCCCAAGCACCTCCATGACGCATTATCCAAAGAAATTGTCACTCCGGATAGCATCACCCTGGCCTCCAGCACACCTGTGAGGAATCTCGGAGTTATCTTTGATCAGGACATGTCCTTTAATTCCCACATAAAGCAAATTTCAAGGATTGCCTTTTTTCACCTACAAAAATCAGGAATATCCTGTCTAAAAATGATGCAGGAAAAATAGTCCATGCATTTGTTACTTCTAGGCTGGATTACTGTAATTCTTTATTATCAGGTTGCTCGAAAAAGTCCATAAAGACTCTTCGGCTGATCCAGAATGCTGCAGCATGTGTTCTGACAGGAACCAGGAAAAGAGATCACATCTCTCCTGTTTTAGCTTCTCTGCATTGGCTTCCTGTAAAAATCCAGAATAGAATTTAAAATCCTTCTTCTCACCTACAAAGCTCTTCATGGTCAGGCACCATCTTATCTTAAAGAGCTCATAGTATCTTAATACCCCACCAGAGCACTGCGCTCCCAGAATGCAGGGTTACTTGCGGTTCCTAGAGTATCTGAAAGTAGAATTGGAGCCACAGCGTTCAGCTATCAGGCTCCTCTCCTGTGGAACTAGGTTCCAGTTTGGGTTCGGGAGGCAGACACCGTCTCCACATTTAAGAGTAGGCTTAAGACTTTCCTCTTTGATAAAGCTTATAGTTAGGGCTGGCTCAGGAAAGTCCTGAACCATCCATTAGTTTATCCGCTATGGGCAAAGAGAGAACTGTTGTTGTGATTAAGCACTATATAAATAAAATTGAATTCTCTCTCTCTCTCATATCCACCTCCTCTAGACAGAGGGATGGTTATGTCTCTCTCTCTTGTCCACCTCCTCTAGACAGAGGGATGGATCTCTCTCTCTTCCCATCTCCTCTAGACAGAGAGATGGATATCTCTCTCTCTCTCACCCACCTCCTCTAGACATAGGGATGGATCTCTCTCTCTCTCTCTCTGTCTCTCTTCCCATCTCATCTAGACAGAGAGATGGGATCCGGTTGGGGAGAGTTCAAGCCTGACCAGGCTCCTCTCTTTACCCTGTCTCTCTTAGTTATGCTGTAATATTTTTAGACTGCTGGGGGACTTCCTTTACACACTGAGTTCCTCTCTCCTCTATCTTTCTATCTTTCCATTTGTACACATCCATGTCTCAGAAATGCTTGTTACTAACCTAGCTCTGGGGAGTCATTCCCCGGAGTCCTTATGTTCTTTTTTGCCCAGCATGTTTCCTCGGATCAGGGAGGCTCCAAAATCATGGTAGCAGCTGTTGCCATGGTCCCGCTACACATCCTGCGATGCCCTGTTACATCCTGCTACGCTCTGCGGTGCCCTGCTACATCCTGCTACGCTCTGCTGTGCCCTGCTACGTCCTGCTGTGCCTTGTAATGCCGCACAGTGCCCTGCTATGCCATCAACTACTACAAAGAACTAATACAAACTATTAACTACTATTTTTTGGGACTGTTATTGCCACTCTTCATTCTAATCCCAACCGGTCGTCAGACACCGCCTACCAAGAGCCTGGGTCTATCCGAGGTTTCTGCCTAAAAGGAAGTTTTTCCTCGCCACTGTCGCACTGTTGCTTGCTCTGTAGGAAACTACTAGAACTGTTGGGTCCTTGTAAATTCTGGAGTATGGTCTAGACCTGCTCAATCTGTAAAGTGTCTCGAGATAACGCTTGTTATGAATTGATACTATAAATAAAATTGAATTGAATATAATACCTCAAAAGGTCACTAAAATCTTTGCAATTTCATACAGTGCAATATTTAATATTTAACCATTCCATTTCATTACTGTGCAATATTTATTTATACTTAGTACTTAACCATTCCATTTCATTACATTGCAATATTTATTTATTTGTTTATACTTATCTCCTTTCACACAATGTGTATTTAAGCCATTTTATACACTACCGGTCAAAAGTTTGGGGTCACTTATACATTTCCATACCACTCCATTATAGACAGAATACCTGCTAATCTGGGTGGGGGGGCTGATCTTTAATGCAATATCTACATTGCCCATTATCAGCAACCATTCATCCAATGTTCCAAAGGCACATTCTGTGTACTAATATATCATTTAAAAATAAAAAACTAGAAAAACATTGGAGAACCATTTTACTATTATGTAAGCACATAATGTAATCTGAAAACTGCTGCCCTGGTTAAAAAAACAATGCAACTGATCTCAGCTGGCATTCTGTCTACAATGGAGTGCAATGGGAATTTCTATGTGACCCCAAACTTTTGACCGGTAGTGTATATGCATACAGTTGCTCTCTGGACTGCACCAGGCCCCCACCCCTCTTTTTTTTTTTCTTTTTTTTTTTTTTTCTCTGCACTACCTACATTTTAAATTTTTGAAATTTTTGCCTTTTGATATTTTATATTCTTATCTTATATTTTGTCTCAACACTGTAAAGGGATTGCTTCAATCTCATTGCACTGGTACCGTGTACTTGTGTATAATGACAATAAAGGCATTCTATATTCTATATAAAAGAGACCTTCAGATACAATATTAGCAGATCACTAAGGTCTATATAAATGCATTCAAAAAGCACCATGTCATAGGACCTTTAATTCAGCTGTTTGATGCAGGGAGATATGAGCAGTGAGAGTCAAACATTCTTCATCATTTGTACACATTCTCAAAATAGTATAATTTATTTTGATTCAAAATTTAGTGAAAATGTACTTTTCTCCAACTTTAGGACCTGACTGGACTACTTCAAGGACCCCTGTAGGTCTTCTGATCTAACATTAGGGGCCATCTTTAAGTCCAAAGGACAATATATACTTACTTTTAAGTACGCAAACATAAGATGGCTGCCATGCGAATCCTGCATCTCTCTGGATTGTGCACCTCTTCAGAAACTAACGCTACATGTCCGCAAGATGCAATTCAGCACTGGACGTGGGGGCAGTATATTAACTGACAAGCAGGTCAGCAGCTGTTCCACACTAGAGCCCAGCAGGTGGCTTCTGGTATCGACCAGGGATGATATGGCCCTGATCTGTCCCCTAATGCTAAGGGTCTTCAACGTTTTTTAGTCCAAGGATCCCTTAGCTAAAGAAACGGAGCAGGGACCCCCTACTTATATTGTATTAAGTTAAGTTACATATTTACCTGGCCCTACAATAATGTGTAGGGTGGCCTAGCCTTTACACATATCTTTATGTGGTGTATACAATACTAAGCTATTATAAATAATTATTGACATTCATTTATTTATACATCACGTTTTAATGCTAAACATACTGTACATCCATAACACAGTAAATCCTTGATGGTTGGATGGATGGATAGATGGATGAATGGATGGATGGATGGCTGGCTGGCTGGCTGGCTAACTTAGTGGCTATCTTCATCAATGTTGTGTTCATTTAAAAATAAATCACTATATGACCCATTTATCTTGGCTACATATGTTGGATTCATGTTCATGTATATTATCAGACATTAACTTTCAAACTTAAAAAAAAAAAGATTTAACAATAACTTGGGGGGCCCCTGCAGTAACTATGAGGAGCCCCTAAGGGTCCCAACCCCCTGTTGAAGATCTCTACCCTAGTGGATATACGTTTATCCTCCAGGTATGCGCAAAGTACGCAGGCAAGTATGTAAACAATGTTGTTGGCACCATGGCTGTTCGTCTATGCATTGTTAAAAAGCTAGTATATTATTAAATGCAACTTACCCTGCAAGGAAACCTCCAGGAAGTAATCAGCATACTTGGCCATGAATAGTTTGGTCTTTTCCAGGCAGGTCATAGGCCAGCCATCGTGGAGGTCTCCCTCGTGGACGGCAATAGACAGGTAATATTCTATGAAATGTGCAGCTGTCGGGAGGTACAGGTTCCACTGGAAGGTTTCCAGCAGGAGCAGCTCCATGTGAAGTAAACCCTGCTTGGTCAGGACCAGGTTCATGGAGCTCATGCAGCCCAGGCTGTTCAGTGTCTCCAGCTTGGGCACTCGGTCCTCCCTTTCCTCAAATTTACCTGCAATGAGTTCACAGTTGCAAAATCATCCCACCATATAGAGAATGAAGGTCAGGGACTCGTTAGTCTTTATCAAAGTGGATTCATTTCCATTTTTTTGTTCAATCCATTTTTTTATGTCCATCACCTTTTGCTTTCTTTGTGTTGTAATTTTGTACTCTGGTGGATTTCTGAGGACTATGGTTAACTCAGATGCTCCTCAGATCTCTGCAGGGTAAATCCAGGAAGCTAGCTAGACTATCTGTCCAATTTGAGTTTTCTGTTGCACGAGAAACAACTTTTGTACACATGTTCCACCAAAACAAGTTTCTTCCCGAGGCTATTTTGCAGTGGCATCGTACCTGCGTCCTACACTTAGCGATTGTGATTGGTTTAAAGAAATACCAATAAACCAGAACATGTTTTTCTCCCATCCCGGAACAGTGTGAGGACTAGCCAGACCCTCCACCACAGCACTGTGGTCTGGCATTGCGAGACTACAAACTTACTGGCCAACAGAAGACATGAAAGCGAGACCATGTGAAGCTGCTGCACAGTGACATCATAGCGGTCCATGAAGAGGTCAAGGAGGTAGACGGCCAGGTGTCTGGCTGCGGGACACAGCCTGAAGCGGTTGCTGACGATGGCTATGAGGTCAGCAAAGTATCGTCTCAGGTTGAGTTGAGGGGATTGGCCTTTGTAGGACGGCAACTCCAGCTCCTGTTAGACATGCATAGTGTTTGAGAATTGATTATTTTATCAGGGACAATACCTATAACATCACAACCAGATGTCAAAGATGCAAGGTGTTTAGGATGTCTAGTCTCCGCTAATTTCAATTCTTGTCCATGATTAAGCTACAAAAACAACAAAACAGTCTATAAAGTTCTCAGTAAATACACAAAGTAAAATAAATAAAATTTACATAAAAATTATCGTTAAGGGACACCATTAGTGCTCACATTTCTGTTGTTTAAGACATAATTTGGCTTTTGTGTTAACGGACTCTTTCCAGAAATGTTTGTTTGTTATGCATATACAGTGGCTTGCATAAGTTTACAAACCCATGATGAAGTTGATTAAAAAGAGGAATAAAAAAAACTTTTGGAAATTGATCTTAATGCCTTAATTCAAAAAAATTAGGAAAATACAACCTTTTAAGGACACCAATTTTCTTTGTGAATGAATAATGTATTGTAAATCTTTTTTATATATTGTAAATTTATTTTTAAAGGCCAGTTATTTCATGGATCAGGATACTATACATCCTGATAAAGTTCCCTTGGCCTTGGAAATATCAGCTTGCTTCTATGGGAATTTAACATAGGGGTGTGTATACTTATGCCCCCTGTATTTTAAGGAAGAACATTTATTTATTTACAACACATTCATTCACAAACTGGTGTCCTTAAAAGGTTGGATTTTCCTTTTTTTAAATTAAGGCATTAGGATCAATTTCCAAAAGATGTTTTTTATTCCCCTTTTTAATCACCTTTAGCATGGGTGTGTAAACTTATGCAAGCCACTGTATGTGAGAAATGACTAGGACCAACATATCATCAGATTTTTAATCCGTTTAACTGGCATTGTGATTGTAATATGTGATTTGTTGTGGTTAGACGAACTTTAAAGCACACATTTAAATGTACTGAATTGTAAATAAATGTATTATATTTAGTTCAATGTAAACATTAACAGCATATGGACAGACACAGGTGAGCAAGGGAATATATAACAAGGGATATTCAAAATATCCAGTTTATTCCTATTAGTTCCCATTTATCCCATTAATTCCCATGGAAAGTTTGAAAATTTGCAATTTTGCAACCCTGTATACTGTCTGACTGAAGGATCTCAACAGTCAACAACAAATCCATAACCTCCTCTTAAGTTTAAATCTACAAAAAAGACATTTATCACAAACAAAAAAAATAAATCACATCCATATTTTTCACCGTCCTATTGTGTTCCTTGACCCCCCGCCCCAGGGTAGCCCAAGTAGACATAATTATTGTTTTCCGTGCCTGTTTGAATGATTATTTTTTAACCCCTTGTGGGGAGTTCACATTTTTTACCTGCAGGTGATATGGAGTATTGCAGGGGGAACGTGATTTTGTGAATGCATAATTCCTAAAATAATCATAGTACAATAACGAATGAGTTTATTGATGGATTCTAAACATTTAAAATGCAGGCTGGTATTTAAGTGTCTTTAAGTAACAGTATTGTTGTTTATCCTAGTAAACCAGAGCTGTGTGTACCTTTACACACTTGCACTTGGATAAAAAATATTTCAAATTGGGTACACTATTCAAAAAATAATCACTGGTCTGACACACACGCAAAACTCACACATCCAATAGAAACAACACAGATTCAGAAGACTTGAGGACGATAAGTAAAATAGCGTGAAACAAAGTTTACGTTATGCACGTAATTGAAACATGACACGATAAAATGCCTTAAAGTACTCTATTTCTCCATGATTGTTTCATCTGTCTACTGTGGCAGACATCACTAAAGTTATTTAGCTAGTGTCCGACTCACTTTGTATCGTAGCGCCTGGTATATATCTGCAGCGAGTTGTCCTTTCCACCATTGGTCCTCTAGCTCCATTTAACAGGGCTTTGGAAACGTCTGAAAGGCAATACATGGGAAAGACAATCAAACACGTCGCGCTATAGATGCTCTGCACATGGAAAAGCTAAAGTATCGGACCTCGCTGCCTAACAGCCGCATACAACTGTTCACGCTAGCGGATCAGTCGGCACCGTCATCCATAGCTGCCGTTCATTGGAAACTAGGCAATTAAAAAAGTGTTGACTGTTCAAAAGGGGACACTCACCAAATGAGCACATGTAGTTAATATTACTGGCAGTTTTTCTTAAGTGAACTTCAAACTAGCCGTGACATGCTTTTACTCACACTTATTGTTGTACTCAGTGTGAGACTGACTGCTCGACTCAGCACGAGTTCACGAAACACTGGTGCTGCCTTCAAGTGCTACCGGAAACACCAACTCACATAAACAGAGGGCAGAAAAGTTTTTTTGTGTATTTAAAACACAAAACTGGTGATAAAACAGATGCATATACTACTACATTAACTTCCCGTATTATGATGATTTTCATCTTGATCAAAGTACAAATATCGTCATACACGATTGATTCAATGTTGGGGCAGCAGTTCGGAATCGAACCCGAGCCTCTGCGATAAGGATTGAGCCTTGGTAGGCTACATGGGGCGCACGCTCAACCGGGTGAGCTATCAAGGCGCCCCCAGAGGAAACTTTCAAGGTTAGTCCAGAGATTCCGATTAGTACCTGAAGGCATCATTAGTGTATGGTGAACATCCAATCACTGGCCTGATGCAGCCAGTACCCAATTAATGGGAATTATATAATTAGAATGCCCAACACGCCTCATGTATTTTATTGTAAAACAAAATTGAAAAGTGCAGATTACTTAATCTGACTTTAGATAAAACTCTATTGACACATACAGCTCTCTATAGACAAAAAAAATCATTATTACTATAAAAGATTATTATTCCAGTACCCAAAAAGGTGTGTACCCAGGAGAACAATGATCGACTGGTGGCTATTACCTCTAATGTTTTTAAATCAATGGAAAGGCTTATGATAGAGAAACTCCATACTGATGTGGATCAAATGTTAGATAAATACCACTTTGCATACACAAAATATCGTAGTTCAAGTGATGCCATATCAACAATAATGCACCTCACTCTGAAGCACCGTGAAAGTCCTGTTGCATATGCCATATTGCTTTTTGTTGATTTCAGTTCTGCCTTTAACTAAATCCAGCCAGATGTCATGCTTAGGAAATTAGTTCAGTTAAATGTAAATCCATTTTTAATCAGGTGTTATCACTCTTTCTTGTCGCCCCTCTTTCTTAACTCCACCCTGTCTGATATAACAGTGTGCAGAACTGGCGCCCCCCAAGGGTGTGTCAGTTCACCCCTTTTGTTTACATTGTACACAACTGACTGCATCAGCTCTGAGCCAAACCAACAAATAGTAAAGTTTTTAGATGACACTGTCCATCTCAGTTTGTTTCCTAAAGAAAGCAATATAAACGTCCACCAGGTTGCAGTGGACGAGTTTGTCAACTGGTGTGAATCAGTTACTCAGTGTCCAAAACAAATTTCTCCCTAGGGAGACTAATAAAGATACTTTGACTTTGAAAACTGTGTAGAGGGATTTATAACTTTCACATTCATCACTTGAAACGCACCAGGTTTTCTCCCATGTTGCCTCCATGCCATTTATAGATTGCCATTCCTGGTAATAATAAAACAGAAAAACAGGCATCATTTTTGGACAGAATAGGTCACAGTAAGTGTCATTTTGTAGCATGTAAGATATATATACAGCATATAACATTAAAAAACCTAAACATTTTTAACACTATGTTGCACATTTGCATATCACACAAACATAAGAACTGATACATAAAGGGTAAACCCTTACCCGACTTTAACTTTTTTATAATGCTGACTATAGCCAACTTGAGCTGGGACATTTTGGCACGTTTAAAGCAATGTTGAAATCAAAAGTAGTTATATTTTCTTGGATTTGATTTCAAGTAATATATTGAAGAATATGGTATTCATAGTTAATGACACGGATTTTCAATACTAGATCACTTGATGTGAAAGTGTCATTTATCTTCTTTGAATAAAATGTAAAATAAATAATGCTGGCTTGTTAAATAATGATTATTTTGGAAATACAGTGGGGTTTGAAAGTTTGGGCACCCCAGGTAAAAATGTGTATTAATGGGCATAAAGAAGCCAAGAAAAGATGGAAAAATCTCCAAAAGGCATCAAATGACAGATTAGACATTTGTATTATATGTCACAAAAAGTTAGATTTTATTTCCATTATTTACACTTTCAAAATAAAATAAAACCAACAAATGGAGTCTGCAAAAGTTTGGGCACCCTGCAGAGTTAATACCTTGTACCCCCCTTTGGCAAGTATCACAGCTTGGAAACGCTTCTTGTAGCCAGCCAAGAGTCTTTCAATTCTTGTTTGAGGTATCTTCGCCCATTCTTCCTTCCAAAAGTCTTCCAGTTCTTTGAGATTTCTGGGCTGTCTTTCATGCACGGCTCTTTTAAGGTCTATCCATAGATTTTCAATTATGTTGAGGTCAGGAGATTGTGAAGGCCATGGCAAAACCTTCAGTTTATGCCTCTTGATGCAATCCACCGTGGATTTTAGGATTTACGTGGTGTGTTTAGGATCATTATCCATTTGTAGAAGCCATCCTTTCTTTAACTTCAGATTTTTCACAGATGGCATCAACTTAGCATCCAAAATTTGCTGAAATTTTATTGAATCCATTTGGTGAAGAGGTTTCATAGAAGAGGTTTTCTTCTGATGACTCTTCCATGAAGACCATATTTGTACAAGTATCTCTTTATAGTGGAATAGTGTACCACAACTCCAGTGTCTGCCAGGTCTTTCTGGATGGATCGTGCAGCCAAACGTGGGTTTGGACTTGCTTTACTCACAATCCTGCGAGCTGTTCTGTCTGATATTTTTCTTGGTCTTCCAGATCTTGCTTTAACTTCCACTGTTCCTGATGATTGCCATTTCTTAATTACATTCCGAACAGAGGATGGAAATAAAATCTAACTTTTTGTGACATATTAGACGAATGTCTAGTCTGTCATTTGATGATTTTGGAGATTTGTCCATCTTTTCTTGGCTTCTTTATGCACATTAATACAAATTTTTACCTGGAGTGCCCAAACTTTCAAACCCCACTGTACATCACATTGAGAGAAACCCTATCTGTCACTATCCCTGTTATGTCTTTCATGCTCTATTACATTTGCCCTGAGGCCCGCTGAGCATCCATCAGCTCATTTCATGTTATCTTGATGTGGGTTAGAGGCTATAATGCTGCTGGGAATGTATCGGTTTAGTCCCTCTCGCTCATAAAGTACAAAAGTGTCAAAACAGTTTTAGAAGGAACTGGAATTCACAGTAATCAAATCCACAAGTGGTGTATCTTAAATTTATGAAATATTGTGAAAATCTAAACAAAAGGCAAAGAAAAAGACATCAGGGTTTTTCAAGCATAGAAGAATTGTTGGCACCCCCCCAAATAGGTTTGAGCCAGCGCCAAAGGAAAATCCCAAGGCCCTAATGTCTTTGACTTCCAGCAGTCAACTCCCCTCTCTCTTGTATATGGCAACAGTAATATATTTAGACAGTTTCATAACCGGTTCAGAACTCCTTGTAGACCCGTTAAATAGTTGTCCAATTCCGTGTTTTGGTACAGTTGATTCTTTTCCTGTTACAGTTGGAATTTTCTGTTTTCCTTCACATATATAAAAACATTTAACCATAAATTGGTGCATGAAAATGTATCCGTAGGCAATAAATGAAGTAATTGACTCTCAAAATTTCCTGGGGAGAGACCCACCCCCCCCCAACACAATGCTTAACATGTGTCCCTTCCAATGGGCCATTTTAATCCAGGAAAAACCCTGAACATGGATGCATAAATGTTAGCATGCATTTGGTTCTGGGTGCACTGCTATGAGAGGAATTTTGACATCTAGTGTAACAAGAATTGAAATCATGTATTTTGGCATATATACTAAAACATGAAATATAAGTTTCATGTTGACAAAGCAATTTGAGTCATTTTTGTAGTACGCATTCAAAGTAGGGCAGTTTACCCCAGCAACACAGCACAGTTCAATTTGACCCAAATAGGTTAAAGCGACATCAATATTACAATGGCTTCCCTGCCTTTCAAAACCAAATGAACTAATCTAATGCCCCAGGTTACCCAACCACCTCAATTTGGTGCAGAGGCAATTGATTGTCTGTATCAGTGGTTTTCAAAGTGGGGTCCTTAAAGGGGGTCCCCAGCCGAAATGGGAATAATTTATTTTCCCTATAACTCCATCCATAAGTAACACAATGACATAATGCATGACTATTTTGGTCATGGGTTTCATACAGTTTTTGTAATAAATTATATGAAAGCAAAACTCCGATCCGATGGCAAACCCTGTGACAAAATCTTTCATGGGGGTCCATGATCTAATTGGAGTCAGTTTAGGGGTCCTTTATATGTAAAAGTTTAGGAATACTGGTATATATCGTTAAATATGTCAGCTGATACATCCCTTCTTATCATATATAAAAAGTCTTAAGAAATAGATATATAGAAAGAATAAAAAAATACTGAAATTATTGATGCCAAGTTTACGGTGCATCCCTTGTTAAGCGGAAACGCTGCAGGTGAATAGGGAAATATTTTAACTAACAGATATATCCATGAAACGTCTCCCAGTTGTTTACATACTTTAAGACAATATTTTGTTGTATTACAAGTTTTATTTAGTTTAATTATGCAAATGAGGCATTGTCTAATTAAATATGTGCTAATTTGCATCAATACGGAAATCAAATTACGGAACTACAGCTCTAGCGCACGGCCTCAACGTCATCGTTCTCAGCCACTCCCTCTATACGCTGATTGGAAATTTTGCTGGAGTACGTAGTACTAGACGTAGTACTGAAGGGAAATGAAAATTGAGTGGAAGTACATAGGAGTGGAAGTACGTAGGAGGGCCGAGCCAGGCTAGTCTAATTGAACAAAAACCTTTAAAATCTGAGAGATCATTAGTAAATGATTCTAGAAGGTAAAACTAGTGTGTCGACCATATTTCTATGGTGTAGACTATTCCGTGGCTTCCAAGGAGATGTATTCATGGAGTATGATCCGACTGTGTCACTTATTGTCAAAAAATGCATCTCATAAAGTCCTAACATAAATGATTAATTGAATATGTAACTTTGGAAACATTTACAATTATGATATTATATGATATCGGCAGATTACATTTGATAATAACTGTAGCATATACTGTGCTGGAAGTAACCCTCAATTACTTCTTTATAGAGTAGGTTCTGTAGGGAGCACTAGTACAAAGACCCCGTAGGTTCCATGGTGTGCTTAAATAATAAAAAGAGCAGTCCAGAGATTGTGGCTGCATGCAGGGGGTGAGTCTTAAGAGGATTGGTAATGTTAGCTGCTTTATGGTAGAAGCTGTTGAAGTGGTGGGTAGTTTTTTTCTTAATGGGCTACAAATGTCTCACATTGAGGAAACAAATGGTGTCCTGCGAGGAGAGAATTGGTGGCCGTCCTTTCTGTTCTTTTCTTCCCCGTGCAGTCATGCAGTGCCTTAGAGCTGACAGCCATTGACCTGCACAAGAATGTGAACAGTCCTGTTCTTTTTCCGTAAAGATACACACAGAGATACCTAAGTAGATGATTGGTCTGTTATTGTGATGGCAGGGTTCAGAATGAACTTTTTCGTCCAGCAGTCAAATGGCTAGTTAATGTTCAAATTTTACCAGCCACTCAATAGGCTGTTTATTGGCTGGTGAGTGAAGCAAATCTATCAGCCACTTGCATGCCAGATCTGTAAAGCGGAACCAGCATTTGGATGGTGGTACTGATTTTGAACCCTGTGTGTTGGTTATTGATATTACACTGGATCAGTACTGGCAATGTGCCTCCTTAATGTTTGCACAAGTAGCATACTCTTTTGGTTCTGTTTATATCTGAAATATTCTGGTTAGGTTGGTGGCTCACCTAGTTTCTAAATCACAACCAATGATCTTAATTACTGATGTTTCTTGTTAACACAAATGCTCATCTTTACCTTATCTTAGTTTTTGGAGGGCTTGGTTTCAAGTTGCACAAAGGTCACTCTGCCCTTATAGACTCATTCACATATGATTTCATGACAAAGCAACTAGTCACACTGCGATGATGGAGTGCTATGCATAGTAATTGCTGACCTAGCTCACAATGACAGTCAAGAAGTTACATGTGCAGGCTACTTTGCTTATCATAAGCTGTAAAGTAGAATTAGTAAGTGGGGCCAACACATAAAATATGCCATTTGCACATATATATTCTTAGCAAATTCTAGACTATTTTTTCTTTTTCTTAAACAACAGTTATTTTCAATGTATGTATTTGTTTTTCTGTATTTATTGTTTTATTTTCAAAGTACACACGACAATACACTGGTAAGAGCAAATTACTTAAACCATGAATGCAACTAATTTAAAGAGTTCATGATACTGTTTAAGGTGAACAGTTAACTTAATTTAATATTGTATGTGGCATTTTCTTTGGGGGGTGCAAATGTTCCAACAAAAAGTTCCTTCCCGAGACCAATTTGCACCAACGCTGCGGCCGGAGCACGATTGTGATTGGTGTGAAGAAATGCAAACAACCCAAAGAGTTTTTTTTCTCCTGTCCTAGAATGTATCTGTGGTGTAGCCAGACCTTACTCCACGCGCTGTGGTCATGTTAAACAGTGATCACTTAAAAAGGTCACTAGTGTGAATGAATCTACAGTCGAGCATCTTAATTCAATAAGGTGTCTCACACTTACTGAATTGAGCTCCACTGGCCTATTTTTATAGCTGCTGTTGAACTGTGTAGAGTGGCCCTTCATTGTATGTTAATATGATTTGTGAACAGCTGGACATACCCAAAGTGTGTGAAGCCTCTGGCAGAAGTAAACTAAAGCTATAAATCAGCCTAAATTTGAAAATTAATCATTGAAGGCCTACTCCTTCAATTTGAATAACCTATTATTCAAATTATACAAAATTCACGCAAATATTGTTTTTCTTTTTCTTTAAAGGTCCCGTGACATGGTGCTCTTTGGATGCGTATAGACCTTAGTGGTCCCCTAATACTGTATCTGAAGTCTCTTTTATTAGTGGTCCCCTAATACTGTATCTGAAGTCTCTTTTATACAGGCCTTAGTGGTCCCCTTATACCATATTTGTCTCTTTCCTAAAATTCAGGCTTAGCGCAGGTACAATGAGCTTTCCTTAGTATGTGCCATTTCTGAGTCTCTAGCTTTTGAGGAGGAGGGGGGGGCAAGTTGAAGGCTGGGGGTGTGGCATTGACCAACTGCCACTTTGCTTGTTTGAAAGCCTTAATGTCTCTTTCTCACGGGTGGGCCAAATTCTCTGGGTGGGCAAAGCAGAGAAAGGGCCGTATCTTTGTCCGTTATGACTTCATAAGGGGCACGACTCCAGATCGGCCCATCTGAGCTTACATTTTCTCAAAGGCAGAGCAGGATACCCTGGGCTTGGTTTACACCTATCTCCATTTCTAGCCACTGGGGGACCATAGGCAGGTTGCATATTAATGGGACCTTTAAATCTAAAGCCTTCACTACCAAAGTGATTGAGTAGCCTACCTTGTGTTCAGAGGCTGATAGATGGTTTCACATGAAATGTGCATGGTAACCAACATCTTTTGGAATTTCTAGTATCTTGACGTTGAGGTGGGCACAAATATTTGGGTGTAGGGGGGCAACTGGCAGCTTTTATTTACAATGAGGAAACTGTCACTGCACAACTAGTTGACACTTACACACGTACGAATATTTTTAGTTTAATTGTTTAACATGCTGCCCTCTCCAGTAGCCTATCCAGCACGGGGATTGTGGGTACAATTTGAGACAATTTAGCTACCAGTTGATGTTAGTTTGGCTATTTTGCACCATTTTGTGGTTGTTTTACCTTAACATTGACATATGTGAATGGTCCCATATGAATAAAGCACAACATGAATGCATTGAGAGCAGTGTTTGCATTAAAACAGCTCGGTGATTGTGTTCAGCTGTAGGCCCAGGACAGCACGGCTCTCTGTCGGAGGCACCAGGCTAAAGGCTAAAGCTGCTCAGAGGCTGTAATCCCCGTATGAAACCATCATGGCTGCCACTCGCTGAGCTGTCAAGCTCTCCACACAAAAGAAAAGGTAAAAAAAACCGAGACAACTACACACACAACTACAGCTTCATGATTTATCTACCACTCGGTGGGTTTATTTGCATTAATACGTCGATGCAATGTTGGAAAAAACTGGTTTGGCGTAACTTTGTTGCTACGCTTTTTATTCTTCGTTATTTCGTCTTTTGTAAGCTCTTGTCGCGTCACGTTAACGTGAATTCAAATCACTCAGACGCTATGTCAAAAAAAGCGTTATAACAGATAGCTCAGGTTGTAAACAACAACCGTGTGTTTGCATGCGAAATGTAAAAGGCTCCAGTGGTATGCCAGTGGGACAGTTTTATCGTAACTTTGCAATTCCCACGGCGGTCGTTGCTCGCTACAAAGGCAGTCTCATCACTTTGTTGTGGTTAAGTCAAACTACACAATGGCCGCACATTCGCCGATTAAACTGCTACTAAGAAGTGCTACCTCAAGCTTTGTATTGGTGCATTTGTTAGTTAATGTGTTTAATATCGCCTCTAGCGCTAGCTGTGTCTTAAGCAAGTTCACAATCACAACTATTCTGTGGGGAGGTGAGTTAAAGTACATTTTCCTACACCTGGGGGCTGATAAGAATCGAAATTCGTTGCTTTACGCCGGATCTGAGTGGGATGAATTAATATCCATGCAGAGGCATTTTAAACCCAAGCCAGCAACAGGTGGACTTAACATTAACAATTGCAGAGTAGTGACTGTGAATGCAGCTTATTTTGGAGAAATGAGTGTGTGTTAAGCGTGTGGCAATAAAGGTTAATTAAGAAGTGACGCTTGTTGTTTTGAAGTCTTGTGTTTGGATCTTATCGTACCCCCTTGTGGACCCGGATTCACTACTAACCATTTAGTACTGTGCGTCTTTTTTCCACATTAAAACAGTCCAATGCAATGCAAATCCAATGCAACAAGTCAAAGGGTGCCTGTTTTTAGATGCATTTACTCTTGCTATGAAATGCTTTCAAAAGAGACAGCATGTTGTGTGTGTTAACACTGCTGGTTGGATGTGGTTCTGAAATTATATGTAAAATATGTTTTTATTTTTGTTTCTTTCTACATTTTCAGAAACCTGGAAAAAAAACATGGATTCAGTGGATATTTGCGCAACTACCTCCAGAGGAGATAATAAACCGCGAGATAATAAACGGCACGTCAACAACAAGAATAGAGATTGGCACAAACGGCTCCACCTCAGGAAAACTGCCGCTCAGCCTCCAACTATGCAAAGTGATGATAAGAATGGACCAAAGAAGATAGCAGAGTGGGAGCAAAGCACAGTGTGGCCTTCATCAAAGAACCCCCCCCAGAAAGAACAGCAGGCTCAGACAAATGACAACGGAAATACACTCAGGTTCACATGCTCTCAATGTAGGGACAACTTGGAATATGTTCCCAAAGACTTAGTGAAACACTTTGAGGAAAACCACACAGGGAGCCCACCAGTTTTTTCCTGTCATACGTGTACTTTCAGTACACATGTGTTCTCCTACCTTCAGGTTCATCTATTAAGCCACAAGGACACTTTTTCTAGTTGCAGTATTTGCAATGACAACGTTCAGCGCACATGGCCTGAATTCAGTGCACACCTGACTATGTATCACCACCAAAATGGCAAATATTCATGTGAAATGTGTCAGAAATTCTCCACAGTTGATGTTAAAGTATTTTTAGAGCACATGTATGCACATAATTTGGGCCTGGAGGTAGTTAAGGATCTATCGCTGCATACAAAGGGCAAGAATAAGTTTGGGCCTAAAAAAACTGATCAAACTTTACATTGTCAGCACTGTGGCTATGAGGCATCTCAGAAATGGTTGATTACTAAGCACGTTAAAGCTGTCCATGTTTGCCAGAATGGTAATCAGAGGAAGAAGAAGAAGAAGGAGGGGGACGAGGTTTGTTCCACAGAAATTAAACCAAATGACCCAATCCCAAAAATCAAGCCTAGGTTAACAAGAAGTGCAGTTAAAGAAATGTGCTGGCTGACGCAGGACTGCCTTTCTCTGCCAGGGAGAGAGTTCTTGGATAAATACTGCCATCTATCAGATCCACAAACTACACTAGAGGAGACACAACAGTTTTTGATGAAATCTGTTGCTGGGGAAAACGGTGACCAGAAATGGACCAAGGCTCTTAAAACCGTTTGGTCAAATGTCCCTCAAGATATGAATCTTCACCCAAAGTCAGAGAACGGCATTGTGTCGAACTCGTCGGATCTCACCGTCCTGACTGTCAAGAACAAGATAACTGTGGCTCAGAATGGCGCTACTTACCCCAAAAGGTTGAAAACGATGACATCATCATCATCATCAGACAAGGAAACTGAAAGTGCTCCCAATGACACTCGTCGTGCAGTTGACCAAAATGGATGTCGGTCAGATTCAAAGGATCGTACAGCTTGTCTACAGACTGACACCAAACAAAATAATGTCTCAATGCCAGCCCAGAGTGAGCCACCTGAGTGCACTCAAATGCAGGAAAACAGAGAGAATCAGGAATTAAAGACTGATCAGGGAATTCAGAACAAACTTGTAGAGCCTATGCACGAGGATGGGATTAATACCTCCAGTGAGGTGAAGTTGATGAATGAGAGCGAAGAGCAGACATCTGTTTATAAAGCTGCACCAAAAAACAAGACGCGAAGACGAAAAAGAAGGGCCAGATCTAAAAGAGTGGACAAAAGGTCTTCGGGATTGGCCTTAAAGATAGTGTTGAAGAAGAATCCAGTGAAGGAGAAGCAGTGGGTGTCGCAAAGCTCTTTGTCTCCATCAGTAGGTGGTGTGACGGATGACCATCGTGGACCACCAAGCCCTCACACACCACAGGAGGAGACCGCACAGATTCTCCCCAACCCGCTGCTAACAGAAGAACCCCCTAAGAAATGGACCAAAGCATCGGAGACTGAGCTGGATGGTCCCTCTGAAGCCATGACTGTAAGTCCACAACCAAAGCCAGGGGAAGAACTAACCCCCGGTTGTGTTGCAAAGCCAACAGCGTCTAAAAATATGGACGGAAGCAAACCCGGCGTTTCATCAACGCATCAAAAAATGCAGGGCGACGCAGAGAAGTCCCTCTCGGAAGCAGAAGTCGACGAGAGCGCTTCAGCTTGTAAGACGGGCCAGTCAAATTCAGCGGCTGCAGCTGAGACTGAAGTACAGAACGACCCGAGAACACAAAGCTCCAAACGTCAGACAGTGGCATGGACTGTTATCTGTCCGGCGATGAGATGGCTGCTGATGGAGCGAAGACTCTTAGCAGTTGCATCAAGTCTTCCCCTGCCTCCCACCCTGTTATTACAGCAAAGGGTAAGACCGCAAATTATAGTTCCTACATACCCAAAATGGTTAAAAGATTTAGCATGCAGTGGCAATTTTCTTAGAATACATTTAAATGTTTTGTTTGATGTTTTGGAATCTCAAGAGCAATAGCAAAAAGGCTGTCTTAAAATAATCAATTCTCTGATTGATCTGATATGGATTAAGAATCCCCAGATTGATTTTTTTAATGTCTTTTCCCCATTGATGTATTGGCCATGTTAGTCCTGTTAAGTAAAACGTTTTTGGAGTCAGTTCTTACTGTAAACATTGACCTGACACACAAAATACTTGAAAGTTTCTTCTTGCTTGTACAATTTACAGCAGAGATCTTCAACAGGGGGTTGGAGACCCTTAGGGGGTCCTCAGGGACTGCAGGGGGGGCCACCAAGTTATTTAATCATAAAAAAAAGTTTTAATTACTTTTTAAAAGTGTTTTTAAAAGTAAATGTCTGAAAATATACATAAACATGTCCAACATATAACATAAGATAAATCGCCCTATTGATTTATTTTAAATATTAAATAAACATTGACAGGCTTATCGGCCTGTAGCTACGGTAACCACTAAGGTAGCCATCAATCCATCTATTAAGGATTCACTTGGCCTAAACAATGTTGAAGACCCCTGATTTACAAAATGAGTTCAGAGAATCTCTTTTTACAGTGAAACTTCCCTAACCTAATTGATATCAAATTGGAAATGTAATCGAATCAGGACCTCAGAATCAAAATAACTTTCGGGAAATCTTTGGCAATACCCAGACCTAATAAGAAACCTGTTTTGAAATGAGTGTTTTTTTCACTTTTTGTCTTGCAGATAAGCTGAACTCTACAGATTTGAGCCTTGGTCTGTCTTCAGAGCCCAGCGATGAGGTTGAGGGGGTGGGAGGCAGAGAGGTGCCCGCTGACTCCTGCCCAGATCTCCTCAGCAACATCCGACCGAAGCCCTCGCCAGCCTCCGGGCATCGGTGGCAGACGCTCTCAAAGAACCTGGAGAGGACCCTGACGTTAGTAGCCATGAATCCCTCTCAGATGGTAAAGCGCCCAGCAGGAGACCAGCCTGTTGTGGTGCTAAATCATCCCGACGCCGACATACCAGCGGTGGCCAGGATCATGGAGGTCATCAACAGGTACAGAGGAGAGGTGCAGAAGGTCGTACTGTCGCGGCAGACCGTGAACGCACTCGCAGCCATGGACAACGAGGCCCCCGAGGCGAAGGAGCCGACGGAGGCCCAGCCCGACTCTGCGGGCCACACCAAAAACTCTGTGCAGGAGCGATTTATGTTGAAATTGAAACTCCGTAGGTTGAGCAGGAAAAAGTACGAAGTAGTCGGCGCAGTCTCTCCCAGCAGGGATGTCGCGACCAAGTTTCGCTGCTGGTTTTGCGGGAGGGTCTTTGCAAGTCAGGAAATGTGGACGGTCCATCGGCAGCGACATCTGATGGAGTGGAAAAGGCCAAACTGTGAAAAACTCTTAAATGTCGCACACACTGGATGAGAAAACCAAAAACTAATCTGGAAAATGCTGACTTTGCAATATAACAATAATGGAAACGGTGATAGCCAGTCTCAAATTAATTTTTTTAAAGTCTTAATTATGATGGGTTGGTTATGGGAGAATCAAATGATTACACCTCCTGGAGGGTTCACATTCTCAGGGTAAACTTTTACCTAGCGTCTCTCTCCCAGTTGGAGTAGCTTGATACAAAGTATTTGTACATTAGGGATTTATTTGTAAAGCCACACAGACACGGTGTGGATAATTTAGTTCTTTGTATTGTTTGGTATTTTGTGTACGCTTTATAATAGCTTTATTTAAGGTAATTTTAGTACACTGTCTTATAGATTCTTTTATAGAACACTGTAATATGTATATTTGCCATACTATCTGAATCAGTTTATGTACGGGTAGGGTCTACAGTGCGGTAGCTATCATATTTATGTTTTTGGAATGGGACACAGTGATATACCAAAACTGTGTTTAAAGAAGAAAAAAAAAAAAGACAATAAGCTGTTTTATTCTACATTTATTTATGACTCACAGGTTTAGCCTTTGTTTTTCTTTGATTTATTTTTTGGCCATTAAAATAATCTGTATTTGTAAAAATTTTGTATAAAATCCAAATTATGTTCAAATAACTGTAAAAGGGGGGGTTGTATTTTCATGCATTTATTTAGTTAATGCAGATGTTCCTAAAGACACACTTAATTAAAAAAAGAAGTAAACCTGTGTTTTGTGATGGGAAAAAATACTAGCAAAATCTTTTTAAAATCTGGACACGAGGCCTGGATGATTTGATCAGGCTTTTTCCCCCCTTCCTCTTTTGACTTGAAACGATAATCTTTTTAATTGCACTATGAAAAGAGGATTTATATTTCCCATTACCTCACCTTTATCAGGCGTAAGCTTTTGACAATCTCAAGTAGTCTTACTGTGGCTCCGCATTGATCCCTCAGTATTCACAGCTAGGGAACAGTGGCTCCTGTGTGCGTTTGTTAGTCAAAGACCATTACACAGTTGCACCTGTCCTATATGTACCGATGTTGTGCATGGATTCCTGTTTCTGGAACGCACACTTTTTTTTTTCTTACAATTTAGAATAAGATTTATAATTGTATATAGTCCAGATAGAGGGACTATAAGCATATTACCTGAGAGTTTCACCAAGTGCCTATAGGAATTCTTTTTATGCAACAAATGTGCTTGAGTATGATAGCATTACTTGTTGACCGGACAATAATGAACCAGTTTTGTCAGTCCCTGGTTGCATTTTTGTGATGACTGAAGATGTGAGCTAAAGTAAAGAACACAAGAAAAGAGTTTTATTAAAACAAAAATATACAACCTTTGTATTTCTTTTTTTGTGGCTCCCCCAAAGTATTTGCTGTCATAAACAAATTATTTGTCTACTTGCATTTGTCAGCTACAGCAACATTGTGTCATTCCTTGCATTAATTTAAATACACTGTTTACCGAAAGCATTAAAAAAATCTAAATAAAACGAGTTCAAAAAGATATGAGTCAGTGCTATTTTTGGCTTTGCATGGCAGGCTAGACCGGCATACAATTCTGTTGACAGGACCTCAGATTAACACTAACGGAGGAGGAGAAAAACATCACATAAAGGAGTTCTGGAAACAGTCGGACAGTTAACACAGCAGTTTGGGGTATATGAGTCTAGTCCGTTGGCTGTTTGCACTCAGCCGGGGTATTTTAGGGCCTCACTGGGTAGCACAGTTTGGTGGCTTCCTTGGTGTTACACTGGCTGTCAATCAGCATCAGAGGATACTTCTGGTGGTTGTCAATGATGTGGGAGAGGCTGCTGAAATACTGCAAGAAGAGGGACAGCGATGACCTTGGAATTAAAAGTTTAAATGTTCTCGAAATTACCAAATTAGGTCAATAAGCTAATTATTTCTTTACATTTTCCCAAAAGACTTTTTGAATGATTGAGTGTATTAACAATGATTAGAAACAACATTGATTGTTAAAGCCTCTTTTTTTAAGTGTACAGTGTCAGATTTAAAATAAAATCTTAAAACGGCTATGAAAAATATATATTAGCTTAGTGAAAGTGGACATAAGCAGTGCTCCTTCTACAATTGCTATATACTCAAAGCCAGACAAAACATTGATTAACCCCTACAAACTTCATTCCCATAGGCCACAGTGACAGCCAAACTGAAAAGTCCTCCACTGTACCTCCTCCCCTTTCTTCTCTCTTCCCAGAGCGTACTGCTGAGTGGTTGGTATGAAGCGGATGGGGATGTTGTATACTCTGTCCTTGTAAAACACCACTAACGTATATGGCTGCTGTACGTCCTGACCGGAGCTCTTCCTCACCATAAACGCTCCGTCCTGAAACACAAAGGCACTCAGAGTCAGACCCAGCAGGGGGCGATGGGATAGAATCCCCACAGATCCAAAAAGACAATGTGCACATTCATGTAGTTGCTGATGCCAGACAAAAAAGTGAACGTTCAAAGAAGTTAAAGTCCGCACAACAGCTTAATGCTCTGGAAAAATACTATAATAGTGCAAATAAGGCCAACAACGTTTCAGCCCACAAGATGGCCTTCCTCATTGACCTCTGACCCTAATCTGTTTTTATGACTTCACATGGTCAGATATGTGATATGCGAAAAATAAATTGAAATACTATTCAGACATACTGTAGATGTACACACTAATACTATTCAGATTGGGCAAAAAGATGACAAAATAATAACCTCACTGTTATACTTTACAATTAAAGGTCCCATGACTTGGTGCTCTTTGGATGCTTTTATATAGACCTTAGTGGTCCCCTAATACTGTATCTGAAGTCTCTTTTATATAGACCTTAGTGGTCCCCTAATACTGTATCTGAAGTCTCTTTTATATAGACCTTAGTGGTCCCCTAATACTGTATCTGAAGTCTCTTTTATATAGACCTTAGTGGTCCTCTAATACTGTATCTGAAGTCTCTTTTATATAGACCTTAGTGGTCCCTAATACTGAAGTCTCTTTCCCAAAATTCAGCCTTGGTGCAGAATTACAGCCAATAGAACCAGTTCCACAATGAGCTTTCCTTAGTATGTGCCATTTCTGAGTCTGTAGCTCATAAGGAGCAAGATTCCAGATCGGCCCATCTGAGCTTTCATGTTCTCAAAGGCAGAGCAGGATACCCAGGTCTCTGTTTACACCTATCACCATTTCTAGCCACTGGGGACCATAGGCAGGCTGGAAAAAAATGTTAAAAAACCTCATAAAAGGGAATTTTCATGCCATGGGACCTTTAATGCATGTAGTTTCAGACTCCAGCGGGTGTGACTCTCATAAATATAATTCAAAATTGCAGCACAACAATTTTAGACGGCTGGACATTTTTCAAAAGGTGACATGAATAAATGACACAATGCCTCCAAAAGTTACAATTTGGTGCAAAAGACAATGTCAAACCAGCAGTTGAAGCAGCATTTTTTTCCACACAGACCCCTCATTTGGATGACTGTGCTTTCCTAGATTATAAGATTCTTACTTTATTTGAGCAACACAAGACATTGTCAGCAGTCTTGCGGTCACACGTGCCGGCATACCAGGATTTCTTATAGATGTCCTGAAATAAAGAGAACAGAATGGTGAAACACTGTAGGTGAATAGGATGAAAGATATCACCAGCTGATTATTTTGTATGACAATCTTCATGTTTAATTATGCAAATGAGACATGTTCTGATTAAATATGTGCTAATTTAATTGGCTAAAACCAGGTTCAAAATTCTTTCTTGCTTCATGTTGTTAACATATTAGAGTCAAAGATAGTATGTACAGAGGTCATTTATATATATATATATATATATATATATATATATATATATATATATATTTATATCTTTTTATCATTCCAAGAATAAAAATACTGTTAACAGCCATAAAACAAACATTTTTATAGGTCTAAAATGTTACATGAAACAGGCAATAAATACTACTGATATATGAACAAGCCCCTCTGTAAAAAGATTCAGAATATAGATAGGAATGAAACTGCAAAGATTGGTGTATGTCAGAGATTTCTATCTCAATTCTAATAAATACTCATTTTGAGAAAACGGCATTCAAAGATATGGATTGTAAAATTACAACCAGGGGTATAGGGTAAAACATCTTAACTAACAGATATCACCATGAAACCTCCCCAGTTGATTACTCACATTACAACAATTATTGTTTGTATTACAAGTTTTCTGAAAATGTTATGTTTCAATATGCAAACGAGGCATTAACTTCTGCTAACGTGGTGAATTTAGCAGAACTTTACAGGTGCAAATTGACAAAGTGTAGAAAAATAAGTATCTCAATGTGTATTTGCACACACACTATTCTAAAAAAACATTGTTATTGAAGCAAAATATCCCAACAACTCTTATTAAATTAAAAAAAAAAAAGTTTTTTCCTATAGTGACTCCCATTAATACCATCACTCTGGTTATACTCTATGAGTATAGGTTCAGTTATTGGTTCATCTTTACAATATAATGTTGTTTGACCACACCTTATCTTGGTCTATCAATCCATTTTCAGCTGAGATGCTTCCTCTGTCAGCTGGTTCTGGGACAAGAGACACAAACGTAATAAAAATGGGGGTGTTTGATGACGTAGAATTCATTTCACTTAATGTTAAAGTAAAAAACCAAACTTCTGTGCATATGGTTGTTGTTGCTGTAGGATGTACTGAACATGTAAGCAGGAGCTGTACTTACTGGGGGAGGGCAACTGTTGAAGAGGAATTCTGCAACAGAGACCACAAACAGAGCAGAGCACAGAAAACACTCAGCACCAAGCTGTGATTAAAGGCAATTTCCCTCAGTTGAGGTGCACTGAAAATTGCAAATGTTCAGTGTACATTTAACGCATTGTGTAAAACTGTGTGCTGCATTGCTTACTTTGGTCGTTTCAGGTCCAGTGTAAAAGCTTTTGGTGGAGGCTTCTGCTCAATCTGTGTCACAGGAAGTGTTTGGCCTGTGGAAATCCAGACGCATGGTAACTAGTCTATGTTTACTGTTTAGTAATAAGTAGAAGTTGAAGACTCTTTCTACAAATGACATGTATATAGGTTTGTTTTGAGGCTTTAAGTCACTCTTCTAACTTCCTTCTTTTTTGCAATGGTTTTATCATGCAAGTTGTTTTGTATTACATTGTGTGGTGTTGTGCTTGTTATGTACTTTTTCATGTATGTAGCCCTGTCCTGGTTGCAAAGCACTTTGGGTCAGCTTATGCCGTTTTAAATGTGCTGTATAAATGTATATGCCTTGACATGACTAGCACTGTAGTACTTTGGTCTGGACTCCTCGAGGGGTTTTTCTATTGTCTTGGACTTGTCTTGGACTTGTTGGTATTTGTCTCAGACATGGCCATTGGTCTCGCCAAATACTCCAGCTGGTCTTGACTAGGGCTGGGTGCCAAATTCAATACTTTTTAGGCACAGAACGAATTGCCTCTAAAGTATCGAGTCTTGAAATATGCCTCGTCATTCTATACCCAATGTCAATACCTACAGTGCCTTGCGAAAGTATTCGGCCCCCTTGAACTTTTCAACCTTTTGACACATTTCAGGCTTCAAACATAAAGATATACATTTTTTATTTTTTGTGAAGAATCACCAACAAGTGGGACACAATTGTGAAGTGGAACGAAATCTATTGGATATTTTAAACTTTTTTAGGAATAAAAACCTGAAAAGTGGTGCGTGCAAAATTATTCGGCCCTTTTACTTTCAGTGCAGCAAACTCACTCCAGAAGTTCATCGAGGATCTCTGAATGATCCAATGTTGTCCTAAATGACTGATGGTGATAAATAGAATCCACCTGTGTGTGATCAAGTCTCTGTATAAATGCACCTGCTCTGTGATAGTCTCAGGGTTCTGTTGAAAGCGCAGAGAGCATCATGAAGACCAAGGAACACACCAGGCAGGTCCGTAATACTGTTGTGGAGAAGTTTAAAGCCGGATTTGGACACAAAAAGATTTCCCAAGCTTTAAACATCTCAAGGAGCACTGTGCAAGCAATCATTTTGAAATGGAAGGAGTATCAGACCACTGCAAATCTACCAAGACCTGGCCGTCCCTCTAAACTTTCAACTCAGACAAGGAGAAGACTGATCAGAGATGCAGCCAAGAGGCCCATGATCACTCTGGATGAACTGCAGAGAACTACAGCTGAGGTGGGAGAGTCTGTCCATAGGACAACAATCAGTCGTACACTGCACCAATCTGGCCTTTATGGAAGAGTGGCAAGAAGAAAGCCATTTCTCAAAGATATCCATAAAAAGTCTCGTCTAAAGTTTGCCACAAGCCACCTGGGAGACACACCAAACATGTGGAAGAAGGTGCTCTGGTCAGATGAAACCAAAATCAAACTTTTTGGCCACAATACAAAACGATATGTTTGGCGTAAAAGCAACACAGCTCATCACCCTCAACACACCATCCCCACTGTCAAACATGGTGGTGGCAGCATCATGGTTTGGGCCTGCTTTTTTTTCTTCAGCAGGGACAGGGAAGATGGTTAAAATTGAGGGAAGATGGATGCAGCCAAATACAAGACCATTCTGGATGAAAACCTGTTGGAGTCTGCAAAAGACCTGAAACTGGGACGGAGATTTACCTTCCAACAAGACAATGATCCCAAACATACAGCAAAATCTACAAAGGAATGGTTCACAAATAAACGTATCCAGGTGTTAGAATGGCCAAGTCAAAGTCCAGACCTGAATCCAATCGGGAATCTGTGGAAAGAGCTGAAAACTGCTGTTCACAAACGCTCTCCATCCAACCTCACTGAGCTCCAGCTGTTTTGCAAGGAAGAATGGGCAAGAATGTCAGTCTCTTGATGTGCAAAACTGATAGAGACATACCCCAAGCGACTCGCAGCTGTAATCGCAGCAAAAGGTGGCTCTACAAAGTATTAACGCAAGGGGGCCCAATAATTTTGCACGCACCACTTTTCAGTTTTTTATTTGCTAAAAAAGTTTAAAATATCCAATAGATTTCGTTCCACTTCACAATTGTGTCCCACTTGTTGGTGATTCTTCACAAAAAATAAAAATGTTATATCTTCATATTTGAAGCCTGAAATGTGTCAAAAGGTTGAAAACTTCAAGGGGGCCGAATACTTTCGCAAGGCACTGTAAGTGTCAGTGAGCCAATAAGCATACATCATGTTTGTGATTGGCTGTCTCACATTACACGGCGTAGAGACACAGGAAAAACTCTACATTTCACAGAGATAGAGACGGCCGATACCATTTCCAATACCGATACCAGCATTTTAGGCAGTATCAAAAGCTCTTCCCATACGGGTATCGATATCAGACCATCTCTACACAGAGACAGGGCTCACAAAGTAGGAACTGAAAAATAAATGAAAATATCATTGAAGCGCCTGGGACTAACTGACTTTACTATGTTTAACACAATCTCTGATGTGACTACAAATGTGCACATATAGTATCTGAATTAATGTAAACACTTACTTTCAAATTTCCTGGGTTTTAAAGCTGGCCTCTGCAAAAAAAGAAAAAGTACTCACAGTTATGTTGATAGACATCAGCTTATCCCATAAAACACAAAGTAAAACACAAAAAGATATTCCTACCGGCTTTAAAGGTGGTTTTGGTGAACTTTTGAGAGGAAAAAACAGAGATGATGAGTTATTTCCATGGTAAAGCTTAATCTGGTTACAGTATACAGCGTTCCCACACATTTCCATGGACAAAGTTTCAAAACCTTTCCATTTGATTTTAATAAAATTTTTGATCTGGATGGAAGGCCACAGACCAAAAAATAAATGTTGATGACACTGAAATTGTTGTAATTAGTCGTAGATAAAAATTACATATTTAATTTAATAGGGAAGTTAACCAGCACTGTGCTTTACATTGCCGTAAAACTCGGATAAAGTACTTTTTAGCTGGACAAAATACGTAAGTACATTTTGTATTCATTACAGTTAAAATTTTATAGCACTTTTATAACAAGAGGAGAATTAGCATGGTGAACAAAATCAAAGGAGCACGGGCCAAACGTGGCTATTAACATTGCATTATAAAAATTATTAAAAACTTGATAAATATATACATTCAGGGCAGATTAAAAATTGTGATAATCATGCGAAAAATTGTAATTGATTAACTTTTTAATTTTACTTAACCTTTCCAGGCCTTAGAAATTAGATTTTAAAATTCTTGTTTTTACTATTTTTAGGTTTTCCATGACCATGGGAACCCTGCGTTTATAGCCTACAATTGGAAAAATGTTTGGTTAAGTGATGCTTACTCTCTCGGCAAAGGTTTCGGTAGGAGTAGAGGTGGACCCTCTGCAGGTTTCTCACTGGGACCTAGAGGAGCACACAAAGCAAAGACTAGTTATCTACCAGTTATCATGACTGCTCTTAGCTTTGGAAGGTCATAAGTTGCTATTGTAAGCCAGGTTCTGTCCGAGGTTTCTGCCTGTTAAAAGGTAGGTAAAAGTTTTTAGGGGAATTGTTAGGTACTGTAAATTATAGTATGATCTAGACCTATTCAATCTGAAAAGTGATAACATCTGTTATGATTTGACACTATAAATAGAATTGAATTGAAAATGGAATTGTCCATTTAAAACAATATTTCCTTCCATTGGCCATTGGTCATTCTTTTTCTAGGCCAGTGCCCCCCCTATCCACTATCCAGGTCCCTAATCAAATAAGATGTATGCTAAATGCCACGAATGTTAATGATTACGCCCTAATATTAGGTATGTTATGGTTGTTACTATTGTTATCAAAAATAATCAGAAAAATCATATAATTGAATGGCAATATACAACATATATATTAGTTTCCCAGATATCAAAAAGCCTGAAACTGAAATCCAAATGTTTTCTTCTTCATTGGTGCCTATATGGTGAGAAAAAAGCTTAACGTGGCTTAATGTACCTAAACAACGATCAATTATCACCATATTTATCTCTCACTGGTTATGAGGAGCACTATGAGAGATAAATATGGTTATAATTGATTGTTGTTTAGGTACATTAAACCCCGTTAAGCTTTTTCCTTACAATACCCCTTAATGAAGCAGACATGCTTAATGTCAGCTAACGTCCATAATAATAGGACTTTGAGATTCTTTGACAGCTTTTAGTGGTTACGAGGAGCAATATGAGAGAGAAATATGGTAATAACTGATGATTGTTTAGGTATATTAAACCAGCTTTTTCCTCACCATATAGGCGCCAATGAAGAAGAAAACGTTAATGTGAGATAACTTTTTTGACAGGCTTAAGTGTTTATATTGAAATATGGGGATGATTGATCGTTGTTAACATTAAACCATGTTAAGCTTTTTCAGCGTTTCAGAATCTCCCTTTCTGAATAACGGATGAATGCAGGGAAATGTATTTTTTTTCCCACCAAGGTGACATTAACAAGTGCACCGAGTGAAAAGAGATGATAAAGAATACATTACAGGACTTCACATGATAACATTCACAACTTACGGACCAATGGAATTTCAATATTGAGGAATTAACAATTATTCAGACTTCATGATGCTTCAAAGTTATGATGTTGTCAATTTTTTTTAAACTCACGTTTACTATGCTGGTTGTTAAATCTGAAAAAGTATAGGCTACTCTGTGTTTCCGTAAAACAATAACCGGACAACCTAAATATGTAGAATCTAACTATCATAACGAGGTGCAGCTATTGAAAGTGTATAAACACATGATATGCTATGCAGCTGAAGTTGGCACCAGGCCAGTGACAGGCTATTAATTGGGACTCTGCTTTTATATGAAGTTTTATGGTGATTAGCAGAATATATGTTTGATATTGCCTTTCTTGCAGGTAATATAAATAAATAGCAGAAAAACACTTCCGGAGAAACACAACCCCACTTCCCGCTGCGTTTTGAGGAGGTGTGAGAGTCCCGTACAGGAAACAGTAACATCACTACCTCTATCGCTTCCTCAAGAAAGTTTTAAAACACCAAACATAACCCCCGAACAGCCCAGGAGTTTGTGAAGCAGCTACATGTTTGCCAAAGAACAGAGCACACTCGATATATCCAAAGGGGTAAGCAGGCGTCCAAGAATCGGAGCTCCTATGGCGCCATTTTAATGCCACAAAGCCATCACCTGCCGTTAGCATCCCATTAACCGCCATTCATTTTGGCTCCACTTTATATCTCGTGATTTAAATGTAAATGTTGCTGTATTTATATAGCGCTTTTCTAGTCTTAACGACTACTCAAAGCGCTTTTACATCATACAGGATACATTCACCACTCACACACATTCTTACACTGTGGCCTGCTCATCAGATAAACACTCAAACACATTCACACTCCGATGCGCATCGGGGGCAACTCGGGGTTCAGTGTCTTGCCCAAGGACACTTCGACATGGGTCTGCATGGCCAGGGATTGAACCGCCAACCTCCCGATTGGCAGGTAACCGCTCTACCGCTGAGCCACAGCCGTCCCTATTTGAGCTATTTGAGCTGTCATTCACAGCCGCAGTCGTTCCACAACAAATCCGGACCTGGTGGGTATTGACGGACGGTGATACGCAGCGGAACCGATCCGCAGCCGTTCTGCAAACGGTGGAAATTGGGGCTAATTGAATATCGCAGCTATTTCTGCAGTCAAAATAAAGTCTTTTAAACCAAATGCTACATGAACAAAAATTGTTTCAGGATTTACGTGACCTAGAATTGGGGAGAATTTAACGATAATGGCAGCCAAGGTGACACTGTTTACTGCCGTTAGCATGTAGCTACATGCGACAATGTTAACACTGCAGTAGCTTAAATAAAACAACGCTCCAGCTCTGCCTACTTTGAGCAGATGACCAATCATAGAACACCGGCTTAGAGTTGCATAAGACAAAAAGTAAAAAACTAGAAAAAAACTGTTGAAACCATAGTGTTCAGAATAGAATCTGAATGGGGATTTGTCTAAAATATATTTACCTCACAATTGTTTTGGCCACATTTAACATGAAAATCCGACGGAAAAGCACAATATTTCTCCTTTAAAACACTTCTTTTAAAACACTTTGTTATAGACTTGCTTTTAAGTGATGTGATTTTTTATCATCTTTCTCATGTCTTTTTTACCAGGGCACCTGTTCATTTCATTCTGTGTATTGAATTGTCATATTTTTCCAGCTCCTTTAAAACTGCCCCAACTTCTATTACCATGTCTAAATATGTGTATATGTATTGATTATGTGCTTTTAGTTTCTTTGTCAAGGCACTTTGTAAAGTATTGTTTTTAAAAGGTACTATACACATAATGATATTGATATTATTACATGCTAGAATAATTCATGATAGCAGTATTTTTTTTATACAAATTGAAATGGAAAAACACTGTCATTGTTTGATTTAATACTCACTGTCAGATGGATGGCAAACTTCATATTCATCGTCGGCTGTGGGCTCCTGGACCTGGACAATCACATTCTGGATCAGTCAACTGTGCAGCATTTAGCAAATCTCGGCAAAGCACCTCTTTTTAAATGAAATCTTGCACATTTGTCATAACTTACAATAGTAGGAGATCTCTTCATATTTACTCTGAAAATGGAAAACAAACAAACTCATTGTTAGTGTAGTAATAGTAGTAGTAGTAATCTATTTAATATCCTACTTTCAGGCCCCGAGATGCAATGTTGTGAGTCCTACCTGGGGCTGGGCTTCGGTGGTAAAGAATATGAGTGTGCTGTGGGGATTGGTCTGCAAGGTAAATGATTAGTCTCAGACTGTAGTCCAAATGTCTTCTTAACCCTCATGTTGTCCTCAGGTCAAATTGACCCCTTTTCCTATGTCAATGTTCTTTTTAACTACCCAATTGTAATTACCCCAAATAACATGATCGATTCCACACAACGCTCTTTGGCAAGGACAATTCTCTACTTTCATTAATCTTAGGGCGTCTTATTCAATTTTATAGCATTTGAAAGAAGTGGTTTTGAAATAGTATTGAGTAAAAGTTGACATATTCCAATCTGATTATCCATCAACATACATTCTTTTAATCTTAATAATTCCTAATTTCTGCTTTTCTAACTCAAACATTAGGTATAATTTCCGATAAAAGAAAGAAATATATTGGCCATAAATTCTAAAAATAACTGTAAACTAAAGTTAATAAGTTAGTGTTACGTAGTGTTGAAAACGTCAAAAAAAGTGACAAACATTGAAAAAAAAAGCGTCAAAAGTGTTGAAAAAAAGGGACAAAAACGTAAGAAAAAGGTAAAAACATCGATAAAAAGCATCAACAAACGTGGTGATTTTCAATTTTGACGGGAAGACAACACAAGGTTTAAATACTGTCATTTTATATTGCATGTCTATAGAATTACATGAATGAACTGAAGCTAAAACTGTCTCACACTGACCTGCTTGCTGGAAGAGATAATGAGGTTCTCTGTAAAGATCCCAAAAAATGGAACTACAATGAATCCCACATGTAAATGAAGCCTTAAAAATGATTGGAATTACTGTTAAATAAAAGCCTACCTCTTTGTCAGGAACTTCATAAAAGTCTGAAAAACAAACCAGAGCCAAACTCAGACACACTGGAGAACCTCAAAAGCCTTGTTTTGGTGCTGGATCGCATTGTTTTCATACTTCAGACAGACATGTCTCCTCAGCACGAAGCAATATCTGCCCTTGGGCGTTTTTTGTGTTTGACTGTCTCTAATTGTAGTGTAGTTACAAAAGCTTTCCATGCATATAGGCCTATAATCTGTTCATTCAATACTGTAAACATAATGAAGGCCTCTTTTTTTCTTCTGTATAGCCATGTTACTGTAGTATGTCACAAGGCGTATCCCCCCAAATATTGAAACAAAGGTAAATTTGTCCCTTAAAAATATGAAGGAGCCCAAAAAGAAGCAAAAATAACCAGCGTGGGGACTCAAAACAAGTACATGTGTCTGATTAAAGAACACAACAGGAGCAACAAATATAAAGATGCAATTTCTTGTGATTTCATTTCTTCTATGAAAATTTAAACTTTGGAGCGTCTGGCTTTAACAAGGTCTCACTCTCTGAAAGATTTGTTATTGAGATGTACATGATTCTTGAAAAAAACATCCCAAAATATGTGCAATGTTTTGAATATGCAGCCAGTTTTCAACATACAGGGGAAAAGTGATTTCCTTTACATAAAAAAAAACCTTTGCAACATAATTTGATGCATACAAATTAACCAGAATGCAGGAAATGAAGGGTTTGACGCTCAAAATGTACTATTGGTTCACTCTCTGCTCACAATATTAAGGGCTGTAAAAAAACTTCTTATGAATTATACTCTTGCAGCATGTCCCTCTGTGTGTAGCGCTTGGGTTCCCTAGTTTTGCCGTAACAATGGCTGTAGACAGTTTACAGTATATACCACTTTTTATATTTCTCAAACCTTTCACAAGAAGAGCCTTGTTTTAAAGCTAGTGACTGCGAAATCATGGTTTACAACTAATTAAATGCAATCATACAAGGGGTGGGTTTACCCCATTATGTAATGCACAGTTTCACAGTGCATTTTTAGATAGTGTATTGAACACAGGAGTTGTAATGAGTGCAGCTTATTATGAACACCAGTTGTAAAGGCTGACCCCTTGTGAGCTAGTATTGGGGTACAGCATGGTTATTGTTGTACTAGTCTATATCCACAACCTTCCACTTCCAGGATTGCCCCGAAATTTCGCTGTATGTCCTGTTTTGTGACTGGATGTCCGTTACCCTCCTCCTCTTCCTTTGTTTGAATTCCGGTGCATTTCTGAGGCTGTGGCTCCTCAGATCTCTGCGGGGTAAATCCAGACAGCTAGCTAGACTATCTGTCCATCTGAGTTTTCTGTTGCAACTTTTAAAACGTACACAAAACAAGTTCCTTCATGAGGCTTTTTCCAAGGGCTCCGGGGCTCTGTGCAGCACTTAGCCCCGCCCAATTGTCTGTGATTGGTTTTAAAGAAATGCCAATAACCTAGAGCACATTTTTCTCCCATCCTGGAATGCTGTGTGGACCCGCCAGACCCTCCTTCGCAGCGCTGTGGAGGAAGGTCTGGCAAAGCCAGACTATTGTTGTACCTACCAGGACTGGGTGGACGCTCTTGTAAAGGTGTAGGCTTCATGGGACGCTCCCTCCCTGCTCTGCCCCCACCGTGCATCATGGGATCTAAAGAAAGGCATGGCGATTATTATCAGTAGTATATCTTTTAAAGTAATACTAATCTTTGAATTATATAGCACTTATCAAGCATGATGTCCAGAATAAAATATTAACAAGATACAATTAAAGAAACCCATGTAAGCCCCCCTTCCCCCAATCCTGTACGACATACTTAATGTTATAGTTCTAGACTGACAGGAGATTTCCTTTCCTTTCCTTCCTTCCTTCCTTCCTTCCTTCCTTTGACACACGGAGCTCCTCTCCCCTCTCCATTTCCATTTGTGTGCATCCTGTCCCAGGAATGCTTGTTACTAACATAGTTCAGGGGAGTTTACTCCCCGGAGTTTTCTTTTCGCCCAGCATATTTCCTTGGATTAGGATGGCAACAAGGTCTTCGTCTGCAGTTGTTGCCGTGGTCCTGCTTCACCCCCGGCTACACCCTGCTATGCTGAACACAGCTGAACCCTGCTGAACCCTGCTGAACCCTGCTGAACCCCTCTACATCCACCTATGGTCTGCTATGCCACGCTACACCCTGTAACACCCTGCAGTGCCCTGCTATGACGTGAACTACTACAACTACCCTTTGTAGTCACTGTTCCATTATCTTTATTGGGACTATTATTGCCACTGTGCATCAAACCCCCAACCGGCACTGTCAGACTCCGCCTACCAAGAGCCTGGGTCTGTCCCAGGTTTCTTCCTAAAAGGGAGTTTTTCCTCGCCACTGTCGCACTAAATTCTTGCTCTTGGGGGAATTACTAGAATTGTTGAGGCTTATTATTATTGTACATTATAGAGTGTCATCTAGACCTACGTTGTCTGTAAAGTGTCTTGAGATAACTTTTTGTTATGATTTGATATGTGAATGTAAGAGCACATATTTCAAGCAAGACTTAGCCCATAAATAAAATAGTGGAAGTGGAAGATAGGATGTCAATAAAAGAACAAATGTATAGAAATGCATCTAAAATGCAAAAATGATGATACAATGTCATGACAGTGAAGTTCAAGTTAAAATACTATAAAATGGTAATATCAAGAGTAAGATGCAGTGATGCAATAATGAAAAAGAAAATATGGTTAAGTAAGTGTAGGCCATCTTGTAAAAGTGAAGTTTGAAGAGGCACATAGTAGTTCCTCTTTAAAGTCTGTCTCTTCTCTCTTCTGATATGTATCTTACTGGAAGACTGATTCCCTTCTGGTTCTATGTAGTTGTCATCATCGTTATTGCAGTCTGGATGAATGTAGTCTTCCTGCCAAACAACAACAACATATTGGAAACAGGGTCAGTCAGTCCCACATTGGAAAGCATTTACCAACACACAGGAAAAGGCTAAATTCTCCAACACAGGCGTGCAGTACAGTATTTATGTGAGCTTGAGGTAGTGAAAGTTGCTTTACATCATCACTTTCCCGGTGGGTGGGTTCGGGTGGCAGTTGTTTGGAGGTTTTGGTTGGGCGGAGGGGCTGTCTGGGCGGCCGGCCGGGCAGGTTACGGCAGTTGTCTGGAAAGGAGAAGCAGAAGCAAAAGCAGGGTGTCAGCATTTGCATGACGCCCCCTGTGTATTGTGGCTTTGGCTCAACGGTGTAAAGGGCCTTAATTGACCAACGCAACTCCAGCTGGAAGAGAGCTACTGTTAAGAAGAAGACCCAAAATTCCTTTGTCATTTTTATGCTCCACATTAAAACAAAATTGTGTTTCACACATCAACTAGTCCAGGGGCCAACGTTTTTTAGGCCAAGGAGCCCTTATCTGAAAATGAAACGGAGCAGGTACCCCCTACTTATAGTAGATTAATAAACTGGACCTACAATAACGTGTAGGGTGGCCTAAAGCCTTAACACTATACATTATGTTTTAATGGTAAACATACAGTGACACAGTGAATCCTTAAGCTTAAATCTATCTGTGGATGACTACCTTACCTACAGGCCGTCATCAATGTTGTGTTAATTTAAAAGGAAATGCTCTACACACACGCAGCGCTCAGTGTGGATGTCCTGCACCAATGATATTCTCAGCTGTTCCCACTGCCCTTTTCAGTTTGTGTCTCTCCTCTACTGTGCTGTTACCAAACCAGGAAGAGATGCAGTAAGTGAGAATGCTCTCAATTGTGAACTGTAGTACTTGAGTCCGGACTCAAGAAGTTTTTCTATTGGACTTGTCTTGGACTGGTGTTGTTTCCCTTTAAGTCTGTGTTTGTGTTGGCCTACTGTTTTCTATCCCTTGTTCCCCTGTACCTGTGTAAAGCGTCCTTGGGATTCATGAAATGCTCTATGTTAATCTAAGTTATTATTAAGTTGGTTGCTCCAACAAACTCTTAATGCTTTGGCTTGTGACAGAGTGACAGAGATAACGTTAAACGGTTTAACTCACGATACGTCCATAGCAGGCTAAGTTACCGTATTCAACAGCTGAAATGCAACAATGCATCTGTAATATATTCTGTTATTGTAAATTAATGATTTTCTGTCAGAGCAAAACATTCATTGCAACTATGTGACCTCCCTGTAACGCTAACTCATTAATCTACAATGGGCAATAAAGCAGCGTAAAGCAAAGAACGGACCTTTACAGCAGGTGGTGTAAAAGCTTTTGTCCAAAGTGACCAATAGAATCAACTCAAGCTGAAAGTTACATATAGCCACTTTAAAGTTAATAAGGTGGCCTAATTTGATCCTTTCTTTCTCGGTCTTGACTGTCTCTTATTTGGACCCGGTCTCAACTCGGTCTCGACTAGTCCTGGTCTTGGACATGTCTTGACATAGGCGGACTTGACTACAACCCTGCTCAATAGTGCCTATTGAAGATGTAGAAACTGTGTGAAAAAGAATTTTGAATGTCATCATCAGGGGAACTAATGACACCATTAGTGAGTAAGAGTATAAATAAGTAAAAATAAGTACTGACATAAACGGTTCTTCATGTCAGATGACTGTACTGACCAAGATACTCCCCCCTGGGAAAGGAAGAGGAGGGAGTTGTGGGGAAAACCCTGTGGCTGGGAGGAGGCTCGTAGCTGTCGTCCTTGTCTTCAAGTGGATCGGTGTACAGGTCATTATCCTGGGAACAACATATTAGAAATGTTTCAGACAAACTCACTTAGGTATATTATTAATTATACAAGGAATATTTCACATACATAAAGCTACGCCAGCATTTGAACCCTTTAGATTTGAATTCAAGAAATACTTTGAGTCTATCTATCTATCTATCTATCTATCTATCATGTAGTTGATATGCTTTAGTATTTTTAGTATTTATTCTTTTTTCTTCCACCCCCTTTTTCTTATTTCTATATTTATTCCTTCTTCTTGTGAAGTCATCTTATGTCTTGATAAAATAATTTTTGATGCCTTCATGAGAGTGAAGAAAAGATTATTCTAAAAGCCATAATGAGTATGATGCCGAATTGTTGTATAGTTGTTTTCTGTGTCATTTGTTTTGTGAGAATTTACAATAAATTTGTGGAAAAATAATGTTTCAAACAAATATCAGACAACAACAACACCTTAGATGACATATTTCCCAACTTACATAATCAGGTTCAGAGAGTTCGTCATCTTCCCTGTCAACTGTGAACACAGACATTCAGAGGGGTTTTATTACAAAGACGGCTTGTAGATTTTATTAAACGCAGCTTCCTAAAAAAATAAGTACTAGCATTAAATTCATAGGAGCAGGTGTCAGAGCACATTTTCTAATTTTAGAAAGAAGCCTACTCTTTAAGTCAGCTTTGTCGGTTGAGGAACCAGCAGTGCGTGTTTCCTCACCACTTAGTGGCGTTTTAAGCCCCCAACGTCGCCTTCCAGGCAGCGCTGAAACCGTTGACTTCAAGGCACCTAACCCTAACCTTAACCTTAACCCTTAAAAACTTCCTCACCTCTTGAACTATTGTGTACTTTCTCTGCAAGAAGACTAAATTGATGTTATAACTCAGCTTAAAAGCTTTACATAATTATGCACAAGCGTGCAGTGGTGGAAGGAGCATACATCCTTTACTAATCCCACACTGTAAAAATTCTGTTACAAGTGAAAGTCCTGCATTGAAAACGTTTCTTAAATTAAAGTATGTAAGTATTGTCAGAAAAATGTACTCAAAGTATTAAAAAAAGTATTGGAAATACTCAATGCAGAAAACTCCTCACATTTTAAAATCTGGAAACAATCAAAGCACTTCTGTTAATCAGCTAATCTGGATTTATTGGCCGTTATATTGTTGGGTAGTTTAATCTATAATAAAACATTATATTTTATAAACTAGCTGTGTTTTTTGTGCAGAAATCTTAATTTGTAAAGTAACTAGTAACTAAAGCTGTGAGATGAATGCAGTAGAGTATAAAGTACGATATTTCCCTCTAAAATGTAGCGGAGTAGAAGTAGAAAGTGTCCAAAGTCCAAAAAGTACTGTAAAACTAGAGTTAGTAAGCTGGTGTTAGTAAAAAAAAGTCTGAAAACGGGACGAAAATGTCAAATTCTTGTCAGTTTTTGACACGGGAGGACAACACAAGGGTTATACATATACTTCACTCCATTTCATATAATTACTAGTTGTGCACACAAAACGTATGACCAGTTATAATATAAAATATTGATTTATAGATTAAACTACCCAAAGGTTTATTGAGTTTATTAAGTTACACTCCTTTCCTACGATGTCTCCTTGCAGAGCTTCATGGTAGGTGTATAGCAGATTGAGTGAATTCACTTTGAAAGATACACACTTGATTTGGCTGACTCAGATTATTGCAGCGATTCTTCCAATGTCCGTATAGGCATTTAAACAGTGTTAGAAGACAGACTTGAATAAAGATGTGCTAGATATATGTGCATCAAACACAGGACAACACTCAACTGTGTTTTCTTTCAGTATCATAAGAGGTTTTAATAACAGCATATTTTGTGTCAATCTTGGTGTGAGACTACTGATAATGACCCCGTTCTTACCTCTGTAATCTCTCGCAGGGACTTTGGGAAGTGGTTTGCCTTTCAGCCTGTCATATATAGAGAGATATTGGCATCATGCAGCAGGCAGTGAATGACTCAACAATGATTTGGCAATGATTTAAATGTGCCCTACCACACGTATTTCATCACTTTGTGGTAATGTCTGAAGTTCTACCATGGACTCTGTAACATTTTGTTTCAATTCAATGGGGTGGCAGTAACTCAGTCCGTAGGAAGGGTCGCTGGTTCAAGTCCACATACAAAGTATGGTGGTGGACTGGCAGCTGGAGAGGTGCCAGTTCACCTCCAGGGCATTGTCAAGGTGCTCTTGAGCAAGGCACCAAACCCCCAACTGCTCAAGACGCCTTACCACGGGCAGCCCCCTCACTCTGACATCTCTCCAATTAGTGCATGTATAGGTAAGAGCAAGTGTGTGTAATTCAGTTAAGGATACATTACTATTACTATTACCAATTCCATTCCTGCGTGGTATAGAAAGTGTACAGCAAGACTCAGCTCGATTTGTGCCGGTTCTCATTATTATTCAACAAGCTAAGCTGCTTGACTTTGACAGCTAGCCAATGAGAGCCTGGCTTTCAGCATCCTTTACCCTGCGAAACTGGGTGAGCTCATGAATATTGCTCAGACAACATGACGTTGGACTGACGCGATCATGGAAGGCTTGCATCTTCTACCTTTGGGGGTGACAGAAACTACGCACCATGGCTATAAGTAATCTGTGTTATGTAGGGGTGGGGTAAATAAAATCAATACAGCATAGTACCATAAATATTTCCTGTGGCAATTCTGTATCGATACTGGGACGCCAAGTATTGATCTTTTACTGTATAAATTGTGCATGAAAATGAAACTTTTTGGTACTAAAATAATTAAGTTGAAGTGAGATGAACAAAAATGTAACTTTATTTAGATAAAGATGTTTTCCTTCAATTTGAAGTTGGAAAGAGAGGTTGTAAATTGCATTATATTGTAGAAAATTGCAATATGATTAAAATAGCAATAATAAAGTATTGTGACATAAGTGGTGTGATAATATTGTCTGGTGGTGCATACTCAGCAAACACCTGTGCTGTAAAACTGTAAAAGGGGTATTACCATAACCACAGTTAGCAGACTGCTGTGCATATTTACCATGCATGTCATTACCATCTCTCCTTATATGCCTTGAGGGGACTCAATTCAGGAAAGGAAATTGAAACTGCCATCTGTTTTACTTATTTTTGGCTTATGGGTCTTACTCTTATTCCAACAGTTGTGAAAGAGGAATTGACATTCTCTAATACACCACCACACAGGGAATTTTTAGATCATCCAGACTTCTCAGCGATTTGTCTCTTACTTCACAATACATATACATTTAGACGGATATATTCTACTGTGTTTTTATGCATATTATTTGTGTATACTTTAAAGAGAGCAGTAAATAGCTTTTTGAACACTGACCTTCTTAGTTTGTTCAATAAGCTGCCGTCATTTTTCTTGATGTCTTGAACAATCTTCTGAAGCTGCCTGGAAAACACGGTTTGTCATTCATAAACAGGTCTTCAAAAAAGAAGTTTGCAGTATTATTAGCTGACCAAAAGTGTTAGACAACAAGATTTTTCAGCTTTTAAAAAAAGGTACTTAAAGGTACTTAAATGATCTACTTTACCACCACCAACAAATTGCAAAAATGTAAGAGGTTGTGGTTTAGTTTTTGCCCAAAGTGTCAATTATAAACACAATTTTATTATATATTAAAAGGCATTAGCAAAAAGTGTCATGACTCACAGCAAAATATCAAATGAAACTGAACTTCTTACCGAATCTTTTCTGTAGCAGGAGCAGCAAGTTTACCTAACGTTTCCATATTCATGTTTAACATTTTTGGTTTGAGTCCCGTCACGCATTAAGTGTGTGCTGCTAGATCAGTCGCAGAAATGATAATGAACACAGTGTTAGGCTACAGGTCATGTCTTTGTCACAGAGGGGATGAAATACATTCTAACCAGCCTCTGTTGGAAAAAAAATGTCACTTCTCTTTTCCACTCCCAGTCTCTCACACACACACACACACACACACACACACACACACACACACACACACACACACACACACACACACACACACACACACACACACACACACACATTTCAGTAGACAAACCTCTTGCATCACATGACCTGACCCTCTTCAATTCCACTTCCACCCACAATGTTGCCATTCTAATAACTTACATCACAACCCAGTCTCATGGCAGTTTGTGAAATGGTAACCTTATTTAATCTATGGAATCGTGTCCAATGACACGTTTTTTTCTTGTTTTTTTGCCACATGGGTGGCAGCGCACCTGACCCCACCGGTTCCTCCCACAGGTGGTGGGCCCATGGGATGGGCCAATTTTTATCTCAGTCTTAATCGCTATAAATATGTGAGTACTTTGGATTGAAAAAAACCCGACCTGAATTGATGCAGGCAACACTGAGTAGCTACAGCTATGTGTACAAGCTTCCACAATTTGTCGCCGAAGGCATGGAGGACATTCACTACACCAGCGGGCGCTCGGGGGATTGTTGGTTGCGGCGAGGAAGGCGGGGACGAAGGCTGCCTGCCCGACTAAGGGAACTAGCACACAGATCGACAATGCCAAGCCTCCTACTCACCAACACCAGATGGATTTCAAAGTCAGACATCTCTGGCTCCACTGTGGTGTCAGGTTACAGCCTGTTGGGTGCTAACTCTAGCGGGAGGATAACACGGTGTAGGCATCACCGATTGGTTAGTTTTTCTCTCTACTGACAGCACTCCACATTTACAAACAACAGAGCTACGTGTTGCAATCGGGAGGCTGTGGCTCAGCGGTAGAGCAGTTGCCTGCCAATTGGAAGGTTGGTGGTGCAATCTCTCGGCCCTGCAGTCTCATGCCCTGCAGTCTCATGTTGAGTTGCCCCCGATGCTGCGCATTGGAGTGTGAATGTGTGTGCATGTTTATCTGATGAGCAGATGGCACCTCGGCCACAGTGTATGAATGAATGTGTGTGAATGGTGAATGTATCCTGTATGATGTAAAAGCGCTTTGAGTAGTTGTTATGACTAGAAAAGCGCTATATAAATACAGCACATTTACATTCATGCAATCGACCGGAGTTCTCCTTTAAGGTCATGTATGGTTTGTCATTCAGTATTATAATCCTCAGTGATCCCTGTATGTGTGAGGATCATAGACAGTTCAAGAAATGGACCAACAGATCCCTTCAGCTCTGGACGGAGACCAGTGAAGGATATTAGAAGATCTTTTCTGGTGATGGCTGAGCGTTACTGCGCCTCCAACTGAGCTTGAAGACGTAGATGTGACATGAGCAACCTGTCTGAAAGTTGTACGTTTTCTGGTAGCTGTGCAAGAGAAATCTCAATCATTCCCAGTCAGCAGAGACGAAGAGCGTAGGTATATGTTAGGAGATAACATATGCACAGGCTAATTACTGCTAACTAACTAGTTAACTAGTTAGTAATTAAACCTAAACAGCTAATATAAGTCCAAACTGTCTGAGAGCTTACCCTGTACTATACGGTGATTCCTCTACTGTGGGACAGCAAGTCGCGTGGTTATGACACAATTGTTAGCCTATTTTTTACAAAAACGTCTGCTACGGAGCCATAACGTGAGATATAAGGTAATGGATCCTTTTATAGAGAAATCTCAATCATTCCTAATCAGCAGAGACGGAGAGCGTAGGTATATGTTAGGAGATAACATAGACACAGGCTAATTACTGCTTTAATTAGTAATTAAACATAAAAAGCTAATGGAAGTCCACTATGCAACGGTAAGTCTCTTGGTTATGACACAATCGTTAGCCTATTTTTCCAAAACATCTGCTACAGAGCCATAACGTGAGGTGCAAGATAATGGAGCCTTTTATACACTGTCGTGTTTCTTTAGAAATAAACAATGGACAAATAGAGTCTTTAAACGCTTCAGATGTAAAGTTATTCACTGTCAAAGTGGCGCCAAAATGAATGGCGGTCAATAGATGGCTAACAGCGAGTGATGGCTTGTTAGCAGCAAAATGGTGCCATAGGAGCTGTGCTTAGAGAGGAGAGGCTTACCCCCTTGGGGAAGAGGATGAGTCTAAATTATAGACTGTAAAGAAAGATGAGTGGGCAGCCTTTCCTGTTAGGTTGGCAGGATGAGCCACTACAGTGTGTGTGTGGTCCACATTGGGATTTTTCTGCCAGAAGAATGTCTGTTCTACCTCTGATCACAGTCAGCAGAAAAGAAGAAACCAAAGAGCTCACTGCGGTGAGAAATGTTTATCCTGAATTAAGGAAACAGTTTTAAGGAACCAGCTGTAGGATTCCTGATGAGAAAAAGTCTTGAGAGAGCCACCATTTGTCTGGAGATTGATGTGAAACCACTGAGGATACTTATGGGAAGTCGAAATTCCTGTGACCTCACCTTTTCCAGTTCATTAATATATAGAGCTGCACTGTGTTTGCTTCTCTGTCACAGACAGGGCAAATAAGTGACAACAAGTTTGATTTATTCATGGCTAAGTGAGATAGTATGTATAGTATATACAAGGGCTAGAATACGTTTACACTCCCATGCTAAAGTTGATTAAAAAGAGGAATAAAAAAAACAATCTTTTGGAATTTGATCTTAATGCCTTAATTCAATCCAACCTTTTAAATACACATATTTTTTTTGGGGGAGGCTATTTTAATTCCAAAGTCCAAGGGAACTTCATCAGGATGCATAGTATCCTGGATCCATGATCCATCATTACGATCAATTTCCAAAAGATTTATTTTTATTCTTCTTTTAAAATCAACTTTCGCATGGGTGTGTAAATGTCTTAGTGTACCGCCAACAATGACCTTGGAAACGGTGGTCCCAGCTCTTTTCAGGTCATTGACCAGCTCCTCCCGTGTAGTTCTGGGCTGATTTCTCACCTTTCTTAGGATCATTGAGACCCCACGAGGTGAGATCTTGCATGGAGCCCCAGTCCCAGGGAGATTGACAGTCATGTTTAGCTTCTTCCATTTTCTAATGATTGCTCCAACAGTGGACCTTTTTTCACCAAGCTGCTTGGCAATTTCCCCGTAGCCCTTTCCAGCCTTGTGGAGGTGTACAATTTTGTCTCTAGTGTCTTTGGACAGCTCTTTGGTCTTGGCCATGTTAGTAGGTGTATTCTTACTGATTGTATGGGGTGGACAGGTGTCTTTATGGAGCTAACAACCTCAAACAGGTGCATCTAATTTAGGATAATAAATGGAGTGGAGGTGGACATTTTGAAGGCAGACTGTCTTTGAGATACAGAATTGTAGCTGATAGACAGGTGTTCAAATACTTATTTGCAGCTGTATCATACAAATAAATAGTTAAAAAAACATTGTGATTTCTGGATTTTTTTTTTAGATTATGTCTCTCACAGTGGACATGCACCTACGATGACAATTTCAGACCCCTCCTTGATTTCTAAGTGGAAGAACTTGCAAAATAGCAGGGTGTTCAAATACTTATTTTCCTCTGTGAATATATTTATATATATATATGTACTATAGAGTAACTGACATGTTTGTGGTTTGAATCCCTGTGTGTTGGTTGCTTGCTTCCTGTTATTTGTTCTCCGTTTCCCGTTTTGCTGAATTGTTTTTGTTCGCTGCCATTTCTGTCTTTTCTTTGTTTTCTTTGTCTGTCTGTAGTCTTGTTTTGCTTTCCTAGATCCATCCTTGTGTATGTTTGCATGCTTTACTTCCTGTATTATTTTGTAGTTTTGGTGTCTTTGCCCAGGAGGTTTTTTTCCCCCCTCGTCAGTCTGATTAGTGCCTTGTGTGTTTCAGCTGTTTGCTCCCTCCCTGCATGTTTGCCCCATGCGCACACACACACACACACACACACACACACACGTACAATTTACAGCAAACGTTTTTTGAGAATCTCTTTCATATTCAAGAAAATTAGTACTGTAATGAAAAATACCTGTGTTGGTTTGGACTTTTTTTTTTAAATAAGACTTCCCCTTAACACTATCCTGCCTGCCTGCCAACATGTCTCTGCATTTGGGTCCCCCCTTCCCCTACACATAACACAATGGGGAAATTCACTTATTACAGCAAAAGTTTTTCCACAATAAAAAAACCCCCACAAAAAGTACTGAATGAATGTGAAGTCTATATCTAAAAAGTAAAGTGAGGTGGTCATAGTACAAAAATATTGCGATGTAGTAAATGACATGAAATTAAATTAAATATGTAATTAAAAACTATAGCAAAACTAAGTAACCATGATATAAATGCTATGGAAGTGTGACTATACAATAAAATTGAAAAAGTGAGTTCTCGGAATGGAAAAATATAAACACAGATAATACAAATAAAGCTATAATAGAGCCATGGTGAGTTGTGAAACACTTCTGGGCTCCTGAAATGTTTTACTCTCATGACAACAAAAGGGAGAGAAGAGATGCAACGACTGGGAGAAGTGAGCAGCGGTAGAAATATTCAGATCCTGTATCTAAGTAGACGTACTAACACCAAAGAGCAAGTAAAGGTCCTGCATTGAAAATGTTGCTTGAGTAAAAGTATCATCAGGAAAATGTACTCAAAGTATAAAAGTAAAGAAAAAGCACCGCTGGAAGGGAGGTGTGACTGAGGTGTGTGATGACAGCGGTGTGAAGGTGTTACTTACGGTTGATGGATGATGGTAAACTTGTTGATGTCACTGTCAGACAGGCTCTGTGAAAGCATCACAGAATTCAGTTAAGAAATTAGAGCCTAATGAGTTCTAAATGACTGATTACTTTCTGAAGTGACAACGCAGGTGTCACCTTAACTAAACACATGCATCTGAGCATGGTAATGCATTAAAACTGCATTAAACACATTTCTGATCATGCACCACCTCTTAGCTAACAGGAGATGGCAGCACCTCACTAAGGGCCGTGTCATCAGCACAGGTTGTTCTTCTAATGTAGCCCTCATGTTATTTTTAAATTAAACCAAAGAGGAAGAGAATCCACTTCATTAGTACATACTGTACACATCATGGGAGCTGCAGGGTCACATATGGTTAATGACATAACATAAATGCAGAACACCTTGAAGTCACTGCAGCAGTAGAGAAGCTGCTGGGGTTTGTGCCTTTGCACACAGATGGGAGATTAACATCAAATAAAGTTCTTGATGTTCTGCGTGTAGTTGAGTCACCAACTGTCTGAGTCAGAGTCTTGAGTCCAATTCTGAGTTTATTGGTTATTAAGGATCCCCATTAGTCCTTACCACAGTGACGATGACTGTTCTCCCTGGGGTCCAACTCAAGACAAACATACTGTAAATTATGTTATTCCAGAGCTATGAAAACATAAAGACATTGATAAAACAAAATGCAAAGCATCATGTTTTTCATGTTAAAAAAACAATAAAACAGTGACATGAAATAAAAGAAAGAAGAAAGAAGACAACATAAAGGAATAACAGTCCCAAAACAAGTTTGATAACAACTTCTTAGTTTCTTTTTGAAGCTTGAAATATTTCCCATTAGGATTAAATGTATGTGTGTGTGTGTGTGTGTGTGTGTGTGTGTGTGTGTGTGTGTGTGTGTGTGTGTGTGTGTGTGTGTGTAAGTGTGTAAGTGCATTGGTTCTGGGCATAGGCAGGGTAAAGTCATAACCTACAGCCAGTCCGGTATCTTTACCATGTCGGAACAGGATGGTGGGTTTGCCCACCGATGTACAAATGTAGGTCAGTGTACATTCAGGAAGACCTAAATATGAATTGATGCACTCCTAAATCAATTCAGCTGTCCTAATACATGTATATTTTATTATGCACGTATAACTGTTGCATATCTGCAACTAGTCTCTCCTGATTGAAATGTATCTCAGTGGAAATCCTTTCAGGAATACCTGATTTAATCAATGTTCTCTTCCTTAAAGGGAATCAGCTGGTGGAGGTGTTCACCTTCCTGCTTAACCAATCAGAATTGTTACACAATGGCAAGGGCCAATCACAGAGTCACAACCCTTCTTTAAAAAAAAATCTGTTTCTCCCTTTGCTTTCAGCTGTTGTTGCAGGCAAAGAGTGCAACCCTCCACCCCCCCTTCCACCTCCAGTCATCTACTCCATCTGATGGTTCTCTACCCCTATATACAGATATACGAAAGATTCGTATAGCAATGGAGTCTAATCGGCAAAGACTTTGTACATTTTATCTTCAGCTGTACAGTAAATCTTATTTGCATATCTGCAAACATGTCTCTCCTGATCAAAATATTCTTTACAAATACAGTAAGGTCTGGGGTGGCCTCTAGCTCACCTGGTAGAGAGAGCCCCCCATGTAGGCTTGGTCCTAATCCGACCTGAAGCTCTTCGTTGCATGTCATCCCTACTCTCCGTCCCCAATTTCCTGTCTCTCGTCAGCTGTTGGGACGAGACAATATTCTGTGTTACTAACTTTATTCTTGAGTCTGTCAACAAACAAGCACTTCTTCTAATGATGGAGATGTTTCTACTCATTTTAGACATTAGACGTGTTTCATCTATTGTAAAACCCCACAATTTGGCCACTTTTACCTGTTTGATAGCATGCCCGAGTCCTTAAAGTAGAGTCTGAGTCAAGTCTCAATTCCCCAGTATTAGAGTCTAGGTCACTAAAGAAGAGTGAGTCGAGTTGCCGTGACCTGTGTTGGAGTCCAAGTGTGTCTCAGTCCACTAGTGTTCGAGTCAGAGTCAGTAGAGAAGACTCCGAGTTGCGTCTGAGTCACTAAAGAAGAGTCTGAGTCCAAGCTAAGTTACCATTGCCAGCATTCGGGTCCAATTCTTCTCCAAATGAAACATTAAGCAGTACTCTTTCCAGCAGTGGATGTAAATCATTGACTGTGTGTTGCTTCTTTAACGCAAAAATAAAACCAAGACTGATTAACAAACATGCTGGTAGTACAGAGTTCATGAAGGAAATAAAGGAAAATCTCTAAAATCAACTCAAACTAAAAATAAAAATGACTTGTATGCTGTTGTCTAGTTTCCCTTTTGTGAATTAAAACTACTGACCTTAAAGTGAAAAGCTTGATCCTCCCACTAAAAACACACCACCATTATACACAATTTCATAAATCATCAAGCATTTAAAAAACTTTATCTGGCAGCCCACTGCATTGGGATTCTTCTCTAGGAAAAGGCAATTGTGATTCACAAATGAAAGGAAATGATTACCATAAAATATGCAACAAAATCCCGCTAAATTATATATTCTCCTCTTTATTCATAATTCATTGCTCCAGGTTACTTGCTCGGTCTCCTCTCTGTTTCACATTTGTCATAATGTAATGAAGATCCATGACAACAGATGTTTGTGAAAGTTAGGATATTATGCTCTTAAGTTTGTAAGGTGTCAAATGAAAAGCGATATGACGTATGAGTATAATATGGATAGTTAATTTAGATATGAACAATATATGGGTGGACCTTTATCTGCAGAGTCTCATTTGAAACAGGTGTAATGATGTACGGTTAAGATGTCTATTACATAGAAAAGGTGGTTTATGATGTTATAATGCAGCTCACACTCCTTAGTGTGAGAACCTAGGTGCAACAAAAGGATGCATTACCTCTAGGAATAAGCCCAAAGTATGGTGAAAGCCCTTTAAGCCCAGTTTGGGATTGAATCATTTGTAAATCAGAGTGAGATCACCTAATATGAAAGGCTTTACCTCCTTCAAAGAACTGAACCTTGGCCTCACAGATACACACTTGATCTTCCCACTGGTTTACAGGAGAATATCCGTATGAAATCAGACTTAGCCTTTTGACACCCAATAACATTATCAAATAGTCTGCCCCAGTGGATACTCACACACTGCTTCCACATTGAATTATTTATACAAGTGTCTGTGCTTGTTTAAATGAGACACAGAGCTCTACAAGCTGCAGCCTCTCCTTTGCACTACATCCCAGGTACCCTCACTCAAAGCAGCACTCAATGGCATCTTAATTCTCACTGTTAGAACATACATACAGTCTCTATGGTCCAATCTTTATTTATTTGTCATCTTCATCATCTTAGTTTAATGTGTCAACATGCAAAGATGGGAAGTAACAAAGTACAAATACTTCGTTACTGTACTTAAGTAGATTTTACAAATATTTTTACTTTACTATTTATTCTTGTGGAGGCTTTTTACTTTGACTTCTTACATTTTAACACGAATATCGGTACTTTCTACCCCTTACATTTTACAAAAATGGCTCGTTACTTTAGTTTTGTACAAAATCGTCTATCAGGTGTGACTGTGCATGTCGGAGAATAGCGTGGACACAAGCCTCACACACGGCAAGAAAGAAGAAGAAGAAAAAGCGACTGAGGATAATCAGTTGAGATTGTGTGTGTGCTGCGTCCTTGAGAACTGTAAGTCGTAGAACTTACAGTATGTTGTCAGTTCATTTAAACCTGTTGTATTGGTCTGTAGTTCTTGCACATTTAAAGTAAGTTAGCTAGGGATTTTGTTGTTTGTGTTCTTCACCTGTTACCTAGGTTACACCTGGCTGTTCATAATGGTGATTGCTGAACGCCCTCGCTCACATTTGTATTTTAGGTGCATTATTTACATGCTGAAGTAGTTACTCTGCATTTAGATAATGTAATTAATAATGGGTTTATTGTTAGCATATATATTCTTATGCATTGTGTATGGTAACCTTTATAATGTTATTTATTTCTTTGTAGAACCACACACACACACACACACACACACACACACAAATACACACAAAATCATCCTCGGCCTTATCTGAGAGAGATGTTTGAGATAGTATGACTATATAAGAATGACTCCTGGCCAATGTGCTGCATAACTCTAAAAGTATGGGGTTACTTCTTAATTAATTTCTGTAAAGTAATTCATATTTTATCTTTTATTTTCTTTCCAGAAGCCATATTTGAGCACACATATTGTACATACAGTATATACATTAAATTGGGGAAGGGGAAGGGTAAGATTAAAAAAAGAGAAACCGGATCTGTGAATTCTCACAGAATCCCAACTGAATTCATATCTTGCTGCTCAGAATCTTATTAACCTGGAGTCCCAGTCTGTGTCACAATAATCATAAATGGATGTTTCAGCCCTATTGGCAGACATCCATTTACAATGTACCCAATTGCATATAAAGAGCCTTTTTCATGTCCACTTAAGTTTCTCAGCTTGCACTCTAAAAAATGGTTTCCATTTGCATACTTTTACTTTTATACTTTAAGTAAATTTCCAAGCCTGCACTTTGTTACTTTTACTTGAGTAAAGAAGTTAAATCATTACTTCTACTTTTACCAGAGTATTTTTTAACACAAGTATCTGTACTTCTACTTGAGTACGGGATGTGAGCACTTTTGCCATTTCTGTCAACATGCTATCGTTTGCTCCATCACCATCTGGTACGCTGCTGCCACTGCTAAGGACAAGGGCAGAGGGCAGCGTATCATCCGCTCTGCTGGTATGGTGATTGGCTACAATATTCTGTCCCTCCAGGACCTGAAATCACCAAATTCATTAGGATGCATCATGGGCACCATGAATCTATGTACAAAGGTTCATACCAATCCATTCAATAATTGTAGAGACATTTTAGTCTGGACTGAAGTGGTGGACCAACATTGCCATCCTAGAGCTATACTACTAGCACGGCTAACTAGATATTTGGGGTGGACACAGATTGCAAGGATTGTTTTTTTTAGTCAAAATTATGACTTTGCCATCATTTTAAAGATAGTATAAATCATGTCAAAATGAGTGATGATGATTTGTGATGAAATGATACATTTAGCAGCTTCAAATCAGACTGTGTAAAACAACGTGTAAAATGTAATATTCTCCATTGTGCTAAACCCTAGCGTATTCACAGTGGATAGATCTATATTCTTGCCAAGTTTTAAAGCGCATAACTTAAGCAGCTCTTTAGCCAGAGTTCTGTTGGTGTAAAAAAATCAGTCACATGGACGGCCACCTTTTTTATGTGGCTGTCTGCTCTGTTCAAATGGCAAACTGCATGTGGAAGTAAGCTTGGAGTGCTCAGAAGGTCACAGAAATTATAAATAAAATCACTATCTCATCAAGAAATCTTAGTATTTTAAAAATAGGAAACAACCCAGATGTAGTGGAAGAAAACAGCCTTCTTCTGCAAGTGTTGTTGACACATGCTTTGAAAACAAGTTTCATTTCACATGTCCACACAATTATTATTAGCATTTAGGATAGCTTTCACAGCAGCTGTGCAAAGTCTCATGGTTGTCATGAGGTGAGAGACCTTCCAGATGTCTGCAAATCTACACTAAATCTTCCCAAATCTGTAACAAGTGTAACAAGCTAATACTGGTTAAAAGAGGACATATTTTGCACATTTCATTTTGCTGTTTCATACTTGTATTTTGGGTTTCTACTAGACCTTGTGTACATGATTTAATGTTCAAAAAACACATTGTTCTCATAATATAATCTGTGAATATACTGTACATGTATTCACCATCTGTCTGAAATGCTCCGTTTTAGCGCCTGTCTCTGTAAGCCACTCGCCTGAAAAAAGTGGACTGAGGGTTTTGATACTTTTACATTATGTATATAGCATTGACATGCTTCATAATAATAATGTACTTTTAATAGGTCCCATACCTTTAAGGTGTTTTCCTCCTTTAAGACCCTGATACGTTGTTCTGCTTGCAGGGGGGCTGTGTCAAAATTTTAGATTTAGTGAGGCTACAGTTGGATACACATAATACCTATTCTGTTAAAAATTATAGTTGTGTTTTTTTTTAACTGCATAGCCTATATACATTTTTACAAAGCACATCATTTGTATTATAGCACGCCACTGTAGATGTTTGATGTCAACAACAAAGCACTCCTGTGATATATGTTGTATGTTATGGAGCAATATGAGAAACAAAGTTGGAAATCACTGATCCTTGTTGAGGTACATTTGGCTAAACCACGTTAAGCTTTTTCACATTATATCTTTTAGAATGCCTGTCTAATGCCGTTTGAAAACTTAAGGCTTTCTTCATAAAACGTGTTGGACATTATCTAATTTTTGCATACATTTTTATTCATTTACATTAGTGAGCTACAGGACAGCATCAAAACATGATCTGCTTGAAAGAGAAAAAACATGAATGTATCACTGTACCCAGCACTGCTGGAAATGCACATTTCAAACCAAACTAATGCCCATGAGCCTGTGTATGTTGCGCTCTGTGCAAAACTTGTATAATGACGAGATAATTGCCCCCCTGTTCAGTCCAAAGTTCGTCTGTAAGAAGTTTTGCACTTGACCACAAGTATTAGTTAAATTCTCAACAAGATTGTGAATTATATTCTTGTAATTATCCAGCGTCGACGTGAGCCCCGAGTCTTCTTGAATACCTACCTACCTAAACACATCAGACACACCCACGGTGATAGCCAACCAATCATTGTATAGGTGAAAAAAGGAGAGAATATTATTGCAGTATTGAATAATTGGAGCCCAGACGCAATTTTGTAATTTTCTAAATTTCTGATCCTCTGAATAAAAACAGAAAATTGGAAAAACAGTTTGAAGATCCAATTTTTTTAGTTTGTCAAGTCGGAAAATAATGAAAAATTTGATGAACTGATAAGCGTTACACGGATCCTTCTTCCTCCTTAATACCACTAAATAAAGAGGTGTTATAGGTGAAATGTAAAGCCTATTTAACAGGGGATTTTCATGACCTTTGTGCCATCTACTGCATAATGTACTGTACTGTATTTATATAGCACTTTTCTAGTCTTAACAACTACTCAAAGCGCTTTTACATTATACAGCCACCATTCACCATTCACACACATTCATACACTGTGGCCGAGGCTGCCGTACAAGGTGCCACCTGCTCACCAGGTAAACACTCACACACATTCACACTCCGATGCGCAGCATTGGGGGCAACTCGGGGTTCAGTGTCTTACCCAAGGACACTTCAACATGGGACTGCAGGGCCAGGGATTGAACCACCAACCTTCCGATTGGCAGGCAACCGCTCTACCGCTGAGCTGTTGACTCATAACCATATGAATATGTAAAGTAGGCCAAAGGCAATGCTTCGCTGGATGACATTCAGAGCCCACAGTACAGGCCCTCTCTGCCCTTAGACACATGCTGAGTTACTGATGAGTCAAACAAATATTATTAAGATTGTTCCACCTTTTCTGCTGCTTTTGGGACAGACTGATTGCAGTGAAGGCATACTGATGCACTTCATAGTTCTAAAGATCTAGAAGTTTAAGACTGTGGTTCCCAAACATTTTGGTCTGTCAGATGAACTCACACACCTTCATCAATTCCCAAAACTGTTCATTGTTCAAACTAGATATTGTTAATTTCATTTCAATTTCATACTTGAATGGTGAATTGATTGGTTGGTTGAGTCAGAAATCATACAACATCTAGTTGTGTAAGGAGAGGAAATCTTTATCTATTACTTATAGCTAACCATTTCAGCTTCTTATGTAATACTTTTAGCTAGCTATTGAAATGTTTCTCCACTACCTAGCTACTCATTATAACTATTTAGTGTAATCTATTTTGCTTTTGCTAGTTAGAGACCATGCACTCTTACATAACTGTAACATGAAGTGTGCAGTTGCTATGGCTGATATATTCTTTTAATCAAATCATAATTAAATTATTTTTAAATTAGTTAAGCTGCTCCACAATCTTTTCATGTTCCCCTGGCAACAGCAGAATTACCCATGGGGTACAGGTATTCCTGGCTAGGAATCACTGTTTTAAGACATTTAGAATATTCTCTATTGAATAACATTTATATGGTTTGTTCCACTAAAAAAAGTTCAATTACATGATATCTCCTTGATTTTCACATACCACTATCAAAATAAAGCTTGTATGTACTGTACAAATCTTAAACATTTTATTTAAAAGGTGACCATAGACAAAAATGTTCCCACTTCTTCCCACTTCCCAAACAGCCTTCTGGTGTCAAATTTGGCATATTCATCATGCTGTACAGTGATGCTCTAAGAATACTGGTAAGAAAACACATTTATGTGTGTATGTGTACATGTAAGTATATGTATTTCACTCTAATTTATAACAGCAAGCATCAAGGCTCACAGTTGCTGTTGTTGCTCACAGTTGCATGCAAGTTTGTCTAAAATAGAACAAACAACACTCATAACTGAAGAGGAAAATAGTGCCACCTACTGAATTCTGGGAGAAAATATTTCCAAAGCTGACACTTTTCAGAAATCACTTAGAGCTAAAAATGTCAAAACAAATCTATGAAGATGCATAAGGCATATTAAACATTAATCCTGTCATGTCTTACACACAAGGGGTTAGTATAGGACAAGTTACAGGGACACACAAGGATAAAGAGACAAATTACTCTTTATATACACACAGAAGGCTCTCTTCACAGTATACTGGCCAGGTAATCCATCAGCTAACTCACTGGTTCTCAAACTTTTCCTGCCATGCTGCCCTTCAGAAGTCAAACAAAAATCCATGTCCTCCCTCTCCGCAGCAAAAGTGATTTCATCGCCATCAATCACTTTTAACTAATACAATGACCCAAGTTGATTTGAATAAATGATCCACCATTGAGGAACCATAAAAGTAGGCTTCATATCTTGGGGATTACGAAGATATGTACATCATTTCAAGTTATTTTAATTTATTTATATTTCAGGCTTGTATAAAGCTCACACATAGCTATGAAAAGTAATGCACTGTAATTCAGATGTATTCCACATATTCTTTGCTGTATGAATTACATTGACTGCTGCTGTGTAAGAGCACTCTGGTTGGCATATGCAGGGTGGGTGGGTTGATGGGCGGGGGTCATAAAACACAGGGGAGCGGAGATTGTGTTCTGGGACAAAAAAAAGAAGACTATCCAAGACTTTGACCCAGGAAACGCATGTTCGTGCCTAAACTGAACTGTCGTTGTTGCTTGATAGTAACATATCACTATGTGCCAGCTGGCGGTTGCCACACTTTATAGAATATCATACATATTGTTGCGCATACAATAAGTACTCCTATCATATGAACCCGTTCATGAGAATGTGATAGAGAGATATAGAGATATAGATAGAGATATAGATAGATAGATAGATAGAGATATAGATAGATAGATAGATAGATAGATAGATAGATAGATAGATAGATAGATAGATAGATAGATACAGTGGGGCTCGAACGTTTGGGCACCCTAGGTAAAAATGTGAATTAATGTGCATTAAGAAGCCAAGAAAAGATGGAAAAATCTCCAAAAGGCATCAAATGACAGATTAGACATTCGTATAATATGTCACAAAAAGTTAGATTTTATTTCCATCATTTACACTTTCAAAATAACAGAAAACAAAAAAATGGCATCTGCAAAAGTTTGGGCACCCTGCAGAGTTTCTAGCATGCACCGCCCCTTTGGAAAGCTGAGACCTGACAGTATCAGGGATTGTTCTCAATCATCGACTGGAAAGACCAGGTGATGTCAATCTTAAGGTTTTAAATGCCCAGACAGAAAACTGAAACTGAAAATAGTTGACGCTCACAAAGCAGGAGAAGGCTATAAGAAGATAGCAAAGCGTTTTCAGATGCCAATATCCTCTGTTTGGAATGTAATTAAGAAATGGCAAACATCAGGAACAGTGGAAGTTAAAGCAAGATCTGGAAGACCAAGAACAATATCAGACAGAACAGCTCGCAGGATTGTGGGAAAAGCAAGTCAAACCCACATTCATTATCATTATTATCATTATTATTATTATAATAACACACACACACACACACACACACACACCCCTCTGGGGCAACTAGTGGTTAAGTGTCATGCTCAGGGACACTTAGGTTGATGTATCAGTGCAGTGGGAATCAAACCCCGGTCTCCCACACCAAAGGGATGTGTCCTATCCGCTGCTTCCATCACCACCCTTACCACATACTGTACAACCCTTCATGGCAGGTCATGATATGGTCAAGTTATTTTGATCTATTAATTCGTCAACAGGGACACAATGTTCTTGTTTATTTCGCAAAATAAATGAGAAAACTGTGTGGGGACATGACCCTTTTACGAACTGCCATGCAACTGGGCTGCAGCAGCCTGCTCTGGGGGACAACAACAACCGCAGGGACATAATCTGGGGGAAACGGGGAAATGAAAGGCTGCACGTGGTAGACGGTGACAACAACGGCTGCGGGACATGATCCACGGTTTCCGGGGGACGCAACCAAGGGGAAATTAAATGGCACATGCCGGTGACAACAACAACGGGATGGACCGCCACATGCGGGATGCGCTACAACAACGGGACGGTTGTGGTTAGGAGAAAAACGCATAAAGGAACTGCCACATGTGGGACGCAATCCCCAGTCTCCGAGGTGAAAGTCCTGTGGTATTTGTCCCATCCATCACCCCAACCAACCTCCTTATGCACATTTTATAATCATGCTGTTATCACAAAAGCCGCTTCCCATTAAAATAGCCTACATTAGCTTAAAATCTGTGCTCACCACCACGGAAAAAACAAGAAAATCATGTCCCTGTACATGAATGGGCTGTACAGTATGTCAACCTGACTGTGGAGCCAGAGGAAAAGCAAGGATATCACACAATCCTCTGGGGACTTGACTGTCTGTACAAGATCCCATGAAAATCAATAATAATCTGGACCAAAGCGTTGGACTGAGCGACTGACATTGCCATAGAGCCAAGCCGCTTGCGGGGCTAAAAGTCAAACACAGCAACCAAAGGTTCACACAACAAGGTGCACTCATAAACTGAATATTTGACTCTGCAGCCTTGAAGCTGGTTAGATTCATGGTGTGTGTAGCCAGCTGTGCAGTTACGGTGAAATATTTTTGTTTAATATGAGCATGGGTTTACCTGAGCTTAATAAAGCCCGGGTGTGCTCGCTGGGTCTGTAGCTATGGGATCTATCAGTCAATACGCATACTGTATGTATGTATATATGCATTTTTCAGATCTGCACTGGTAACCTGCACATCCAAGCCTCTGCTCTGAATAAATTTTCATTTTGACTCATAAAAATCCACATATATACATGCTATAGGGGAAATATTTTCATTATATAATATATCCCACCTAAAATGGAATCAGCTCAGAGTCAGTGGATAATAAATAGAAGAGTAGACTGATGCTGTCATTTCTCAGCCTGGCAAAATATTCTTAAAATCGCCAATAAAAAGACACATTTGAATAAATGCTTCTACAAGCAATCCAGGACGTGTTTCTGAGGTATTATTTACCCTCAAAATAAATATTAGGAAGTTATGCTTCAATTTTTTTCACTGCATATAATCCTCATTAGACAGTTCCCACCCAACACTCATGACTGAAGCAGATGTAATGACACTTAGGGCCACAGCCTTATCACCCCCGAGTTAAATTTCACAGTTCTTAGCATCTTACAGTTTGCATGTGCACTTGTGTGAGTATGCCTCTCGGAGACATTGGAGGGGCCTCACACAGTGACACACAATGTGGAAGATGAGGACAGTGCATTTCAAAGCAGAAGTTGCAACTGATGTACTCACTTCCATATTCGGAGGGCCACTGATTACACACCACAAGAGTGTAGGAAGTAATACACGGGTGTGATTTACACTAGTCACGCTTCATATCCTCTAAACTGTCCTCTGTTTTACAACGTTGGAATTTTTCAGATCTGCAGTACAATTTAGATTCAATGTAAAGTTTATACTTCAATTTAGCATTTTAAATGTTTAAGATTCACCTATTCTCATTTGAGGATTTTACAACTGTTTGGCATTGTAAACTGGGTTTATTTATTCTTTAGCAACATGGACAAATAGCTTGAGGAAATCTAGCCACTTCTGCTGTTTGTAATACCATAATCATAATTGCTCAGGAGGATTTGTCTATTTTGATGTAATTAGAATAAACTGAACACAACCAAAACCCAGACATGATCCTTAATGGATTAGTAGATTATTTGACTGCAAGGGAGACAGTATTTTCTGAAAAAAGCCAGGTGAAAAAAGACAAATTTGAGGTAATAACTCACCAGAAGTCTTTTTCCATTAATTTTCAGTCTGTTTACGGTGGCAGCACATTCTTGCATGTTGTTCTGAGGGGCAGTGCATATTGGTTAACTCTCCTGAATTTAACATTTGCATTTATTGACACAGATGAACTGAATTTAATGTCTCTTAGTGTCTTTTTCTGTCATCTTATCCACCATCTGTTTATTTCAACACTTGCTTGAACGGTATACATAACGTATGACATTTCATATAATCCACATTAGCTAGATGAACTATGAACTTTTTTTAAGTATCCATTGGTTTTCTGACAGTGCCTTATTTTGTCTCCTATTCTTTCTTGTACTCACCTTGCACATAAAGAAAGCCACCTGCGCCGAGTCCCAACCCTCACACTCCTCTCTGGACGGCAGGTTCATTTTTGTCTCAACAGGGAACCTGTGAGCAGAAGCGTGCCTTTTGATGTAAAATTAAAGTCTGAGCCTTTGTGGCTCCAACACGCCAGCCAGCTGCAAAAGGGAGTACACACAGGGACATCACCTCAGTAACAGCTACACACACTCTCTGTCTCCCTCTCCGTCATCCGTAAGTAATGTGGGAAATCATGGTACTTTTGAGACGTTTAAATTTGTCCCCAATATTGCATTGAGGCATCGGAAATAGGGAAGCAGGGACTTCCTCAAAGTCATGTATAAAAAAAGCCTTAAGAAACCAAAGTGTCATAACAGAGAGTGACTCGACTTTCACATCCCAGGACATGTTTCCTTTACAGCCAAACAGAGCCAGAGGCATTTATTGTTCATTTGTGTTTTGTAATTGGGGGAGTTACATACCTCGTAAAGTTCCTTTTAATTGTGTAGAGGAGCACAAAGGGAGTCTTGCTTTGTGGAGATGTTGTAATGTTAGAAAGGTTTTGTAGGACCATCTCTGGGATATAGTGGTGCGGTCCAGGGAGATTGCTAGAGAGGCAACATTACGGGCGTATGGCTTTTTTCAGGTCTGGTCACAGTTTATCCCAGGTAAACAGGACTGCACAACGCTGGCAGCAACTCTAATTAACAGTCAGATTGGATTTCAACACACTGTCTATATGAAGCTCAGGGTAGATTATTTTAGGATGACTTGATGCTTCACATTTCTTCTTTCTCTTCCTGCATTGTCATCAGCTGAATGTTAGCTGGCTACTTCACATAGCATTTGAGGATTGAAGAAAAACATGCTCTAGTTTAATGGCGATTCTTTAAACCAATCACAATTATACTAAGCACCGGTGAAAAGCCACTGTGCCGCTGCAAAATAGGCTCGGAAGGAACTTGTTTTGGTGGAACGTGAACTTTTAAAAGTTGTTTTAGTCGTGCAACCGAAAACTCAGATTAGACAGTTGGCAGTCTAACTAGCTGTCTGGATTTACCCTGCAGAGATCTGAGGAGCAGGTAACCATAGTCCTCAGAAATCACCCAGAATTGAAAATGCCAACAATGCACAAGGCAACGGATGTCCAGCCTAAATGGGTGAAATCCGGGAGATTTTCAAAGATGTAGACTAGCTGAATGTTGACATTTGCTCTGTTAAACCAACCAGATTTTCCACAATCTCCATCAGCTATCTGATGCTGTCAGTTGTCATTTCAGGCTATATCAATGCAACCCTCCTCCACCCCATTCACCTCCAGTTCTCATTATTCCTAGCAGCACCCAGGGTTCCTCCATCAGAAGCCCCACTTCACATCACATCTTCAGGCTTCCTTTTATCACCTCCCCTGGCTAGACTCCATCGGAGGGACACACACACACGATACCCCTTATTAACCTTAAGATGAGTCTAATTGCAAAAGACTAAACATATCAACCCATTATGCACCATGTGCATTAAACCTATAGTCCCGTCATTTTATGAAAAAGGTAGGAGAAATTGCAACAGAAGCAAACTCAACTGATTTTATATCCTTAATACGTTCTGAGTAAGACAATTACAAGTATTACAAGTTTTTACAATTGTTTGTTAACATGGACAAATGGTGCATAATCTAATTACGTGTGTGCTAATTTGCACAAATACCCAACAGGTCTAAACATTGGGTATAGCCAGCAGAAAATGTCTTGTTGACATCTTACAGTAAAAGACTTAAAGTGCTTTTTTTATCCCTTGGATCTTGGCGTTATCCCTTTCCAACCTGCAACCTGTCTGAAAGTTGTAAGTCTTCTTGTGCCAAGAGAAATCTCAATCATTCCCGAACAGGGCCCGAAATTAACACCAGACCACCTGCCAAATGCGGGTGAATTTTGCAATTGGCGGGTAACATTGGCAGGTAGCCAATGAGAATTGAGTGATTCAGACATGTAATCGGTATAGTTGCTTATGGAGCCGGACCAATTAGGGGCTCCCATCACTAGAAGACATTGATTGACAGCCGGGGCCCCATATATCATTTTCATTACTCACGACAATCCCAGCAGTCCCACGTGCAGCTACTGGCCATGCGGGAGTGAGAACGGGTCAAGTTCATTTCCTCGTTTCTGATATGACGACGAGACAAGTGTGACTTGAACATCTCACATTTAGCAACACAACGTACAGCGAAAGACCATGCAAAACATTTCAGACCATCCTGCCAACATTAATGTACCCTGTGACGTTTTTTCACTATAAAGTCGCTGAAAGTTGCTGCTGTTTCAATCCTGTCGGCTTGCTGCAGCTGGCGGGGCTGCACACGCACACAAACACACAATCACACACGTGGATGCAGGAAAAAGCACAGATGAGATGTACAGGATGACCTAAATTGAGGACAGCTACATTATTGTAGATGCAATGATAAGTTAAAGTCCAATAAGTACATTATCCAATTGTATGAATGTGTGTCACAGCCCAGCATAGGAAATGATGCCTTTATGCTGGATTATCAAGGTGGCTCCCCCAACTACAGCACCTGATGACGGCGCAATTTCCTCAACATGGCTACCATGATTAGGACAGGATAGGATCATAGAGACACAGCAATTCCTGTTTTTCACCTTTTATGAGGCAAAAAAACTGGTTGGTAAAAAGTGACCGTGGAAGGTTGTCAAAAAAAGTTAACTTCAGGCCCTGATTGCAAATCTTGCAGAGAAGGAGAGTGTAGGTAAGGAGATAACATAGGCACAGGCTTATTATTGCTAACTAAAATGCTAGTTAACTTTAGTAATTAAACCTATAGAGCTAATGTAAGTCAAAACTGCCTGTGAGTTTATCCTGTTCTGTTTGATAATTCTTATGGGACAGTGCATTGCGTGGTTATGACACAATTGTTAGCCTATTTTTACAAAAATGTCTGCTACACGGCCATAGCGTGAGCTACAAGGTAATGGAGCCTTTTATACATTGTTGTGTTTCTTTAAAAATAAACAACGGACAAATAGTGTCTTTAAACGTTTCAGATGTAAAGTTATTCGCTGTCAAAATGAATGGCGGTCAATGGAATGCTAACGGCAGGTGAGTGCTAGCTAGCATAAAAATGACGCCACAGGAGCTACGCTTAGAGGAGGCTGCTGCTTAGCGTTACCCCCTTGCATGGCACTCCCTCAAGCTCTGCAACTGACAAGCTAGCAGTACTAACAACGATAGTAATGAAGTGACATGCCTCACTCCGTAGCTAAAACAGAGACCTAAACACAGAGTGAAAAGAGGAGCTGCAGCAATGTGAAATACAATTATGAACCTGAAAATGAGCATAATATGAGCACTTTAATATTGCAGAGATGGGAAACAGGACCTACCTTTTGTCTTCTTCCTTCTCCCTAACCTTGTCTCCTGTTCTTCGCTCAGACTCATCCCCCAGAAACCGTCCCACGGACCCACCCCCAAACCCCATCTCTGCAATAATAATTAATAAAGGCTGGTTTAAAGTACTTCTTCCTGCCTTTTATATATTACTACTTATGGGTATTCTAAATGGGTTCCATTCAGACGTTAACAAGAAGTATTTTACATTTTCAGAGGGGTCTGTTTCAGAAAGGAGGTTTAACAAACTCTGCGTCTAACCATGATCTCTGAGTTGATTTACCCTGAGATGGGAAACTGAGTTTTCGATTCCAGAACAGCTGATTTGAGTTGGTTTAATAAACTCAGAGTAGGTTGCCACAGAGTTAAGTGTGTGCACCACCACAATAAAAAGGCAGCATGAATGGAACCATGATACAACGATTCACCATGGTAGCAACCACAAACATACTCATGCACCCATAAAGCACGTTTGAACATGTATTAATTTCAACCGAATAACAAAGATGAAATTCCAACACCTGAAGTGGCTCTTCATCATGCTCATCTACGGTCAGTGGCACACCTCATCCCAGACATTGACCCACAAGCCCCCATTATGTTTCTTAGGATGGGACATTATCAGAGTGCATAAAGTCCGCAAACAGGTGACCTAAAGTTGGACCTTGGGTGGGTCATTATTGGTAACGTGTGTCTAGGTAATGTCCACAAACCTCAGACAATCGACGCCTTCCACACAAACATCTGAAGAGCGGAAAAGCCTCACTCTTTGAGCCATGCCCTAATTCTAAAGAGAACAACATCCAGGTTACCAGTCACTCCCCCACATATCCTGTTGATCAACCTACATGTGATCCTGACCACCTGGGATGCACTGTGTTTAGGCAGACCAAGGATGACGACCAGGTGGCTCTTTCCATTCAAGATACCACATTCATGAAGATAATTAATGAAGAGCTCAAACAACAGTTGGGTGGCAACATTACCTTTCAAGATTCCATGCCAGCAGCTCCCTGACAACAGGCAACAACAGTCTCTCAAACGTAATTTTGACAAGAAGCCTGAAATGAGAGATTACTTAATCAGCTTAATGGACAAGATATTTAAGAATGGCCATGCTGAGTTAGCCCCTCCTCACAGTGAGGAAGAACAACGATGGTGCGACTTCTATGTAGATGATGGCCGGAAGTCCCTGCCTACAGCTGAAGCTGCTATAGATCTGTTAAAAAAACACAGGATATTCTCTCATGGTCAAATCTGAGATTGTACAAGAAAGCAAACAAAGAGGTCATGGACACATTTTCATCCAGCGATCATGAAAGCAACCTCAAAGACCTGGACTTTGATGCTGACATGCCACCAATGCAACACAGCCTTGGACTCAATTGGAGCCTCCACACAGACCACACAGTTTCGTCTTTGATGTCTTCAATGAGATGAAGCCTTACACCTACGTGGTGTCTTGCCAACGATCAGTAGCCTCTATGACCCGCTAGGATTTGACTGCGCCAGTCACAATCCAAGGCAAGGCTATCCTGCGAGAGCTTACTGCTGAGAATTGTGACTGGGATGCGGCATTGCATCAAGAAATGGAGGCTGCCTGGACTTTATGCAGAGCCCCCTTATCCGAGCTTTCCATCCCCAGAAGCTTCACTGTCAGCAGCCACACAAAGAAAATTGTGTCTTTTGCGACGCGTCAGTGAAAGCCATTGCTGTTGTGTCCTACTTAAAAGTCACAGACGCTGGTGGGAACAACCAAGTTGGATTCGTAATGGGGAAAGCCAAGCTGGTACCTTGCCCTGAGCACACAGGGCCAAGACTGGAACTCTGCACAGCAGTGCTTGCTGTCGAGTCAGCAGACCTGATCTCAGCAGAACTAGACCTTCAGCTCGACGCCGTACTACTACTACTATTACGACGACAGCAACTTGGGCTATATAGTCCTGGGCTATTTATTTGCACCGAGACCAGACGCTTTTATGTTTATGTCAGCAACCGAGTGTTACGCATCCAAAGATCATCTAGCCCAGACCAGTGGCACTACGTACCAACAGATCAGAACCCTGCAGATCATACAACACGCTCTGTCCCTGTTGCCCACCTGAAAAACACCAACTGGCTGACCCAAGTTCCTGTCTAGACCAGAGCCCAGCCCCTCTGAAGGCGCTTACAACCTTGTTGATCCAAGCTCGGATCCAGACATTTGGCCTCTAGTGTCCACTTTCAACCTCACGCAAGCAGCTTGGTTCTCAACGCTTTGCCAATTTTTCGACTTGGAAGTTCCTGTGTCGTGCATGACTCATCTTGTTCACATAGCTCGTCATTGCAAGACAACACAGAGAGAAGAAGGTGCCTGTATGAGCTGGCATTACTGCAAAGGACAATTTTCTGTTGAGGAATCCAGTCAAGCTTCAGCCATAATCATCCAAGTCAATGGCCTAGAGATCAAATGTATCCAAAAACAAGAGAGGATAACAAAACCAGTCCTCTGAAAAATCTGGATCCCTTCATTGACACGTATGGTCTTCTAAGAGTCGGAGGTCATCTTCTCCACTCAAGCCTCGATCAGAGCCAAAAGACTCCTTTGATTATCCCTGACCAGCATCACATTGCAGTTTTGCTCATCAGACACCACCACCACCATCACTTTACAGAAGGGTCCGTCTGTTCAGCTGGCTTCTGGATTGTTGGTGGAAAGAAACTCTTTCAACACATTGCTTGTCTTGATGTAAGTAATCGACACAGTAATTTTCATGGTGATATCTAAAGGTTAAAATTTTTACCCCATTCCCGTGAGAAAAAGAATGAATAGGCGTATGAATAGGCTATATTTGGCTATACTTTTTTAAAAGTTTCCCCTAATGGGACTCTTTGAGCTTTTTTCCCTTACTCAGGACATTTTGAGGATAAAAAAACAACAAAAACATCTGTGAAGTTTGCTTCTGTGGCAATTTGTCCTAGGTTGACCATTTTGGCTTAAAATGACTGGACTATTAATGCATAATTTGCCTTTTTAATGTGTTCTTAAATGGGTCCACACCGAGTGGTCATTTAACTCTTCTTAGAGTTGGCACCTTTAAACTTAGTATTATTGTTGACTCTTTTGGAGTTATTTAACACTGTGTTGGACATTACCTTTCCCATAAGAGTTTTCCAACTTTCCCATGAGATAGTTTTCTAACTATACACGTGTTAGCCCCATTACAAGTTAAAAATAACTCGGAATTACTGGAAGTAGGATAGTACTTTCCAAATAAAATAGCATTATCATTTATATATGACTGAATATACTGTATGCACAGTGTTGTACGGAGAAGCAAAACAAACCTACAGGCACCCAAGGCGAGGATGACCAAGTGGCTTTTAAAGAAACTGTTTTCTGTGGCGTGATTTCTTTGGTGCTGATAGGCCAAAGCCTCCTTCCAGAGGGGAGGGGTTCAAACTGTTTGGGTCTGGGATGATATGCTGCACTCTGCCCTTGTCCTTAACAGTGGCAGCAGCGTAACAGATGGTGATGGAGCAAATGATAGCACGTCGACACATTAAACTAAGATGATGAAGATGACAAAGTTATACCTTCTAAATACCAGATGTTAGCATTGGTAGAGCATGTTAACATACAATAAGGGCAGCCACACTGAGCCACTAGCTTAACTATGGACTTCCTGCTAATACTACCACCAGTTGATGTAAATCTCAGATATTTGAATATTCTACATAACTTTAAAGAAAACAGGGACATGAAATATAAGGATTGATAAAGCATTCATTCAAATAATCTTCAGCTCAAAATTTAGCACACACAGGCATTGCTACTCACACTAATCACGTCATTGCAAGCAAGAATTTAAGCTTGAAAAAGATTGGACCATAGAGACTGTTTACTTGATAAAGTTGGACTGTATGTATGTTCTAACAGTGAGAATTAAGATGCCATTGAGTGCTGCTTTGAGTGAGGGTACCTGGTATGTAGTGCAAAGGAGAGGCTGCAGCTTGTAGAGCTCTGTGTCTCATTTAAACAAGCACAGACACTTGTATAAATAATTCAATGTGGAAGTGTGTGAGTATCCACTGGGGCAGACTATTTGATAATTTTATTGGGTGTCAAAAGGCTAAGTCTGATTTCATACGGATATTCTCCTGTAAGCCAGTGGGAAGATCAAGTGTGTATCTGTGAGGCCAAGGTTCAGTTCTTTGAAGGAGGTAAAGCCTTTCATATTAGGTGATCTCACTCTGATTTACAAATGATTCAATCCCAAACTGGACTTAAAGGGCTTTCACCATACTTTGGGCTTATTCCTAGAGGTAATGCATCCTTTTGTTGCACCTATAGGTTCTCACACTAAGGAATGTGAGCTGCATTATAACATCATAAACCACCTTTTCTATGTAATAGACATCTTTTTTTTATATTTTATTTTCAAATTGTTCAGGTTTTATGTAACAAAAAAGGACAGAAAAAAGAAAGCAAAAAACAAAACAAAAACACAATCAACAACAAAACAACAACAACAAAACAACAGAGCTGCCAGGAAAATTAAGATTAAAAGCATGTCTTGGATGGATGTCATATTGCTGATATCTACACGGCCAGATGTTATAGCAATACAAGTTGCAATACAGTCAAGAGCACATCTCTACAGAAAAGAATTACATGTTTTTAAGATAGTCAATGAATGGTCCCCAGATGCTCAGATGCTCAGAAAGCGGTTTCGTGTTTTAGAGTTTTGCATGCGCATCCTTTCCATCTGGATGATCCCAGTCATTTCGTAAATTTTTTTAAGCCATTTTTGAAAGGAGGGAGGAGTGGGAAAGAAGAAAGCGACGGTTAGATTTTATGCAGCTTTAGCTTAGAATAGTGTAATCAATGAACAACTTTATATTGAATCAGTTTATATCTTGCGTTGATAGAGCATGTATGAATTCTAGTCAAACCTTCATTCCAGGTATCGTTAGACACCTCAAGCCCCAGTTCGTTAGACCAAGCTTCCCTGAGATGGTGAGTGGCTGCAGAGATGGCCAGAGATGGGAAGTAACAAAGTACAAATACTTCGTTACCGTACTCAAGTAGATTTTTCAGATATTTTTACTTTACTTTACTATTTCTTTTTTTGGCGACTTTTTACTTTTACTAGGACGCTGCTGGGGGTCCGCCTCGACGGCGGTAGCGGTCAGCAGCTGGGGGTCCGCCTCGACGGCGGGAGCCGGCGGCTGGGGGTCCGCCTTGTCGGAGGAGGCAGCGGTCGGCTGGGGGTCCGCCTCGACGGCGGGAGCCGGGGGGGGTCCGCCTCGTCGGCGGAGGCAGCGGTCGGCTGGGGGTCTGCCTCGACGGCGGGAGCCGGCGGCTGGGGGTCCGCCTCGTCGGCGGAGGCAGCGGTCGGCTGGGGGTCCGCCTCGTCGGCGGAGGCAGCGGTCGGACGGAGACAAGCGAGGGATTGGAAGAGAGGGGCAAGAGAAAGGGAGCAGAGAAAGGACTAGGGAAAGGCACAGAGAGAGAGAGCGCTTGAGCGAGATGGGGAGGTAACGAGACACAGAGGGCTGGACAAAAAAAAAGAGAGCAACCACAGACCGACATAGGGACCGAAAAGAGACAGAGCGTCAAACATACACCGGACGAGAGAGAGACACACACAAACAGAAAGACACAGAGACACGCAGAAAGAGAGAGTGAGGGAGACAAGTACAGAGACAGGGCGAGGACGGAGACGAAACGACAAGAAAGGAGACGAAACGCAAGAGAGGAAATGAGACAGACACAGAGAGGCAGACACAACAGAGCTAGGGACAGAAAGGCAAAGGGACTCAGACAATAAAACAAGCAGAGAGAAAGACACACAGAGGGAGGTAGGGAGACTGACAAGGACAGAAAGGAACCCCAGGGAGGAAGTAGGAGGGGCTAGCGAGTACACGGAGAAGCCCAGGAGCGGGCATACGGAAACGCCCGGGCGGCAGCCCACGGGCACACAGCCACAGGGGCACACTAGAACGCGAGAAAGCCCACGGAGGGGCGCACAGGAACGCGAGAAAGCCCACGGAGGGGCGCACGAGAACGCGAGAAAGCCCACGGAGGGGCGCACGAGGAACGCGAGAAAGCCCACGGAGGGGCGCACGAGGAACGCGAGAAAGCCCACGGAGGGGCGCACGAGGAACGCGAGAAAGCCCACGGAGGGGCGCACGAGGAGCACGAGGAAGCCCACGGGGGGGGCGCACGAGGAGCACGAGGAAGCCCACGGGGGGGCACACTAGGAAGCCCATAAGCGGGCACACAAGGAAGCCCGTGGATGGACAGGACCGGCTTAGACTGGACAGGCGTGGACAGGACACATTGGGACAGGACGCACGGGGACGACGTAACGACAGATGGATCGGGTTTAGGAACCAATTTGGATGGGGCGGACGCAGGAAAAGGAAGAAAAATGGGAACAGGAACGGAGATAGGGACAGAGACGGTGACCAGAACAGGGACAAACACTGGGACAGAGACAAGCACAGGGACAGACAAGGGCACAGGGACAAGCACGGGGACAGGGACACGAACAGGCACGGAGACAGGGACAGGGACAGACACAGTGACGGGGACAAACACAGAGACAGGGACAGACACAAGACCAGGGAAGCTAGGACAATGTGAACCTGAAACATGGGGGGCCGGGATTCCTGGGGACCTGGGACTAGGGCCAGGACCCCAGGAAGCCTGGGGACTGGGTCCCGGGGGACCCCTGGAACCGGGACCAGGGGGACCCCGGGAGCCAATGCCCAGAGAGGGCAGAGCCCCAGACGACGGCTGGGGGTCGGGGGCACCGACCGTCGACCGAGGGCCACAAACGTTGGCCGTTGGCCGAGGGCCGGGACCACCGAGCCTCAGCCGGGGGTCAGAGGTGTTGGGCCTCTGGTCGGGGTCATGGGGGCTGGTCGGTCGGCCTGGGAGTCCGGTCGGACGGTCTGAGTCGGGGAGTTCGGTCGGACCGTCTTGGTCAGGGGGGCCGGTCGGACCATCTGGGTAAGGGGGGCTGGTCGGACCGTCTGGGTCAGGGTGACCGGTCGGCCAGTCAGGGTCTGGGAGTGCGGTCGGCCGGTCAGGGTCTGGGAGTGCGGTCGGCCGGTCAGGGTCTGGGAGTGCGGTCGGCCGGTCAGGGTCTGGGAGTGCTGTCGGCCGGTCAGGGTCTGGGAGTGCTGTCGGCCGGTCAGGGTCTGGGAGTGCTGTCGGCCGGTCAGGGTCTGGGAGTGCTGTCGGCCGGTCAGGGTCTGGGAGTGCTGTCGGTCGGTCAGGGTCTGGGGGATTGGGAGCCGGCTGCTGGGGGTCCGCCTCGACGGCGGTAGCGGTCAGCAGCTGGGGGTCCGCCTCGACGGCGGGAGCCGGCGGCTGGGGGTCCGCCTTGTCGGAGGAGGCAGCGGTCGGCTGGGGGTCCGCCTCGACGGCGGGAGCCGGCGGCTGGGGGTCCGCCTCGTCGGCGGAGGCAGCGGTCGGCTGGGGGTCTGCCTCGACGGCGGGAGCCGGCGGCTGGGGGTCCGCCTCGTCGGCGGAGGCAGCGGTCGGCTGGGGGTCCGCCTCGTCGGCGGAGGCAGCGGTCGGCTGGGGGTCCGCCTCGTCGGCGGGAACCGACGGCTGGGAGTCCGCCTCGTCGGCGGGAACCGGCGGCTGGGGGTCCGCCTCGTCGGCGGGAGCCGGCGGCTGGGGGTCCACGCCGGAGGCCCGAGCCCGCGCTGCCCTCCGGGAGGCGCGGGACCGTTTAGACCCCTTGGGGGAAACCACTGAAGGCGAACCGTGGGGGAGCTGGTCCGTGGAGGCTCCCGGAGAGGACTGTTCAGTTACTACTCCTCGGGAGGGCTGGTCCGTGGTGGCTCCCGGAACCACGGTATCAGCTGGTTCCGCCACTTCCAGGAGGGGACCAAACTCCCGGTCTACCTCCTCCCACCGCACCATCATTTGGTGCCAAGTCCCCGTGGGATCCACCTCGTGCATGCGGCAGAACGCGGGCGACAAGAGGTCCGCCAACGGGTCCAGCGGGTGGAGGAGCGGCTGAAGGATGTACTCCGCTGGGTCCATAACGTGGTCAGATCGTTATGTTAGGGGGTGAGAAGGAAGGACCCAAATGCAGAGACAAGGCGGCAGACAGTAGAAGGGTTCTTGTGGCTTTATTTTAAACTGTTCACACCACAGGGAGCACAGAACACAGCATCCTCAGAATGTCCAAACCAGGTAACGTGCAGGCAGTAGTAGTAGAACACCAGATTCCCCGAAGGCACCAGGGAAGGAGGCGCACCGCCAGGTGGGAGAACACAGGGTAAAACTCACAGAGGGGCACAGGGAAGGCCAGGCGCTGGAAGAGGCAAAAACACTGGGAGATCCAGGCACTGGACAGGCGAAGCTTCGGTAGGACACGGGGAACAAACAGGCAGAGACGCAGAGATACAGGAACGCCAAACTGACAAAACGATCTGACACAAGACAAAAGGAACACAGGGGTTAAATACAAGAGGTAACGAGGTAATGGGGAACAGGTGAGACGTCAGGTGAATCACATTAGGGCGGGGCTGGACAATCAGACAGGCACAAAGCAAAGCTGGACAAGACTAGACAAGACAGGAAACTACAATACCAAAATAAAACGGGAAGTAGAACAAACTGACACTTACCGGGGAATCACAAGACAGGGGAAAATACAGACAAAAACACAAGGAGGCCAAAGAAAGAGAAACACAACCCCAAACCACAACAGCAGTGTGTCTAGGAATTGTGGGTCTAAACTGTCTAATAGGGGCATGAATTCACTCTTCCCCAGTTGATTGTGTAGCCGGAGAGGGGGGGGCAGACGCCTCCGGATCTGAGAGATATAGTAATGTATCATCTGCATAAAGACCCACCCGGCTTTCCACCTCACCTATCTTAATGCCACTGATGCCAGGATGGCTCCTGATCCCTATTGCAAGGGGCTCCAGGGCCACATCAAAGAGCAGGGGCGACAACGGGTGCCTTCCTAACCTGTTAGCTAGCACCTTTATGACGGATTTCTGGTCAAAGTTGAGGAGCGCAATGGGCCTGTAGTTTCCAGGCTGAGTGTCGTCCTTGCCTTTTTTTTAACAAAAGGCATATATTCGCTTCATACAGCGACCCAGGAAATGCTTTGTTCTCGGTGGATTCTTTGATCATCCTAAGTAAGAGTGGGGAAAGTGTTTTATGAAATGCCTTATAAAACTCGCAGCCAAACCCGTCTGGGCCAGCTGCTTAGCCAGAAGGAAATGATTTAATTGCCTCGACCAATTCATCCTCCGCAAAGTCTACATTAAGTTCCAACCTAGATGACTCGTCTAATGTCGGCAGGCAAAGGGAGTCAAAAAAGTTAGTGAGATCTGTGCGAGTCGCACTAGATTTAGCAGTATATAATTCAGAATAAAAGTTTTTAAAGCGAGTATTTATTTCCTTAGGGTGACCAACAAATCTCCTGTTTTGGATTTTATTTTATAAATTGCACGACTCGCCTGAGCACCCTTCAACTGTCTAGCCAGCAGCCTCTCTGGTCTATCACCCAACTCAAAGTGTTTCTGTTTTATTTTAAGTATGAGTTTGCCAATGGTTTCACTGAGGATGTGGTTATATTCATATTTTAGCTTCAAAATCTTATTATAATCTTCCTGCGACAGAGAGTCCCTATAGGCCCGTTCAAGAGCTGGAAGTGCATTTTCAATATCAACCAGGCGGTGGCGCTGTTCTCTTTTTTTTAAGCCTCAAATGAGATTATATGGCCTCTCATAACAACTTTGAGGGTTTCCCAGAGCATTGAGTCCGATACATCTCCTGTGTCATTGGTCTCAAGAAACTCCCCCAAGCGCGCAGACATGTAGCCCATAAATACTTGGTTGGATTAAAGCGCCAACAGTAAGTTTGTTTTGGCAGGGTAAGCTTCAATTGTAAAGATACTGGACTGTGATCTGATATCAATATCATATGATATTTAGTCTGTACGATGTAGGGTATTAATTTTGCATCCACAAAAAAATAGCCGATCCTCTCACAGAGACGTCTTACTCCATACTCTGCACACTAGCGCCCCCCATGTAATAGACATCTTAACCGTACATCATTACACCTGTTTCAAAGGAGACTGCAGATAAAGGGTCGACCATATATTATTCATATCTAAATTAACTATCCATATTGGACTCATACGTCATATATTAGCCTCTCATCACAAGCCTCACATTTTTTTCATTTGACACCTTACAAACTTAAGAGCATAATATCCTAACTTTCACAAACATCTGTTGTCATGGATCTTCATTACATTATGACAAATATAAAACAGAGAGGAGACAGAGCAAGTAACCTGGAGCAATGAATTATGAATAAAGAGGAGAATATATAATTTAGCGGGATTTTGTTGCATATTTTATGGTAATCATTTCCTTTCATTTGTGAATCACAATTGCCTTACTGCTAAGCAGACATTAAATGCAGCAAAGAATCCCAATGCAGTAGGCTGCCAGATGAAGTTTTTTAAATGCTTGATGATTTATGAAATTGTGTATAATGGTGGTGTGTTTTTAGTGGGAGGATCAAGCTTTTCACTTGAAAATCAGCAGTTTTAATTCACAAAAGGAAAACTAGACAACAGCATACAAGTCATTTGTATTTCTATTTTGAGTTGATTTTAGAGATATTACTTTATGATGCGGGTTCATGAACTGTGTACTACCAGTGTGGTTGTAAATCAGTCTTGGTTACAGTTCTGAGTTAAAGAAGCTACACACAGTCAGTGATGGAGTACTCGACTCGGGCCCTGGACTAGGGCTCGAGTCCTACTAAAGTTGCTATTTTTTGGACTCGGGACTTGACTTGGACTTGCAAACTGATGACTTGGTCCCCAGGATTTATGAAATCAAACTTGAGCATTCATGAAATAGGACTCAGAAGTTAAATGAAGTTTCTACTTAAAACTTGATATATTTTTAATATGTTACTGATCGCATTCACAGAATTTACATCCATGGCTGGAAAGAGCACTGCTTAATATTTCATTTGTGAAAGCAAAATTGAGGTGGACTCAAACTCAGGTCATGGTGACCTCAGACTCTTCTTTGACGACTCGGATATGCTATCAAACCTGTAAAACTGGCCAAATTGTGGGGTGTCATGATAGATGAAACACTATCATGGACTACTTAAATGAGTCTCCATCATTAAAAGAAGTGCTCATCTGATGACAGACTCAACAAAAAAGCTAGTAACACAGAATCTAGTCCCATCCCATCTAGATTATTGCACTATAATCTGGTCTAGTGAGTCAAAGCAAGAGCTTGTCAAGTTAGAGGTCACTCAAAACAGAGCAGCATGCCTTGTTCTTTGCTGCCCTACAAGGAGAAATGTGGAATGAATGAATAGCAGGCTGTGATGGATGACAGTAGATGAAAGACTAGCAATAGTACTTTGTATTGCATTTGTAAAGAATATTTGTACATTAGGCAAACCTACCAGCAGCTATAATGATAGACATGGTAAAGACACCAGACTGGCTAGGTTAGGACTTTACCCTGCCTATGCCCAGAACCAATGCACTTAAAAAATTTTATTGTATAGAGCTTTAAACCCCCCCCCCCCCCACCACCCACACAGACATTTAATCCTAATGGGAAATATTTCAAGCTGCAAAAAGAAACTAAGAGAAGTTGTTATCAGTAAGGAGATTAGGTCAAAACCAATTTGATTCTGTTTTTCTTTGTTTTTCTAACATACTGTGCCTCATTGTTAGTATAATTTATGTTACTTTTTGTAATATTTGTTTGTCTTGAGTTGGACACCAGGAAGAATAGTCGTCACTCCTTAATAACCACTAAACTCAGACTTGGACTCAAACACTTGGGAATCAAGACTCTGACTCAGACAGTTGACTCGACTACACACAGAACATCAAGAACTTTATTTGATATTAATATCCCATCCGTGTGCGAAGGCACAAACCCCAGCAGCTTCTCCATTGCTGCAGTGACTTCAAGGTGTTCTGCATTTATGTTATGTCATTAACCATACAGTGAGGAAAATAAGTATTTGAACACCCTGCTATTTTGAAAGTTCTTCCACTTAGAAATCATGGAGGGGTCTGAAATTGTCATCGTAGGTGCATGTCCACTGTGAGAGACATAATCTAAAAAAAAAATGCTGAAATCACAATGTATGATTTTTTTACTATTTATTTGTATGGTACAGCTGCAAATAAGTATTTGAACACCTGTCTATCAGCTACAATTCTGACCCTCAAAGACCTGTTAGTCTGCCTTCAAAATGTCCACCTCCACTCCATTTGTTATCCTAAATTAGATGTACCTGTTTGAAGTTGTTAGCTGCATAAAGACACCTGTCCACCCCATACAATCAGTAAGAATCCAACTACTAACATGGCCAAGAGCAAAGAGCTGTCCAAAGACACTAAAGACTAAATTGTACAGTCCACAAGGCGGGAAAGGTCTAGGGGGAAATTGCCAAGCAGCTTGGTGAAAAAAGGTCCACTGTTGGAGCAATCATTAGAAAATGGAAGAAGCTAAACATGACTGTCAATCTCCCTCGGACTGGGGCTCCATGCAAGATCTCACCTCGTGGGGTCTCAATGATCCTAAAAAAGGTGAGAAATCAGCACAGAACTACATGGGAGGAGCTGGTCAATGACCTGAAAAGAGCTGGGGCCACCGTTTCCAAGGTTACTGTTGGTACACTAAGACGTCATGGTTTAAAATCATGCATGGCACGGAAGGTTCCCCTGCTTAAACCAGCACATGTCAAGGCCCGTCTAAAGTTTGCCAATGACCATTTGGATGATCCAGAGGAGTCATGGGAGAAAGTCATGTGGTCAAATGAGACCAAAATAGAATTTTTTGGTCATAATTGCACTAACCGTGTTTGGAGGAAGAAGAATGATGAGTACCATCCCAAGAACACCATCCCTACTGTGAAGCATGGGGGGGGTAGCATCATGCTTTGGGGGTGTTTTTCTGCATATGGGACAGGGCGACTGCACTGTATTAAGGAGAGGATGACTGGGGCCATGTATTGCGATATTTTGGGGAACAACCTCCTTCACTCAGTTAGAGCATTGAAGATGGGTCGACTGTTGGAGCAATCATTAGAAAATGGAAGATTTGTGACAATGACCCAAAACACACAGCCAGGATAACCAAGGAGTGGCTCTGTAAGAAACATATCAAGGATCTGCCATTTAGTTAAAAAATCATACATTGTGATTTCTGGATTTTCATTTTTAGATTATGTCTCTCACAGTGGACATGCACCTATGATGACAATTTCAGACCCCTCCATGATTTTTAAGTGGGAGAACTTGCTAAATAGCAGGGTGTTCAAATACTTATTTTCCTCACTGTATGTAACCCTGCAGCTCCCATGTTCCTCTTTGGCTTAGTTTAAAAATAACATGAGGGCTACATTAGAAGAACAACCTGTGCTGATGACACAGCCCTTAGTGAGGTGCTGCCATCTCCTGTTAGCTAAGAGGTGATGCATGACCATAAATGTATTTTATTGCAGTTTTAATGCATTAACATGCACAGATGCATGTGTTTAGTTAAGGTGACACACCTGTATTGTCACCTCAGAAAGGAACCAGTCATTTATAACTAATTTTTAATTTCTTAACTGAATTCTGTGATGCTTTTCCAAAGCCTGTTTGACAGTGACATCAACAAGTTTACCATCATCCATCATCCATTAATTATTATTGTTATTATCCCTATTATTGCTTGAATATAGCAATGAATTCAAGTAACAGGAGTGTAAAAACTAGGTCTGGGTATCACCAATGAACCAATTTGATTTGGATTCACAAAGTTGCAATTTGATATCATTTAGGTTAGGGGATTTTCAGTTACAGTACTAATTTGCTGGAATATAAAAGAGATTCTCAGAGAATATACTGTATGCTCTAAATTGTACAAGCAAGAGGCAACCCCTCAAATATTTTGATTCTTGTAAATCCATGGTGAAAAAAAATTCTGGATTTTATAAGCAATATAAGACCACAATCAAAGAACGATATGGCATCCTCACTGATCCTGATGGCAGCTTCCATGTGCTTCTTGGATGTGCTCTGGATGTATGAGGCCATTGTGATGCAAGAGTGAAATTTACCAACTTGTACTTACACATAGGAATGTATGTAAATACAACCACAGTTTTGCCCATGCTTATGCACAGAATCTAGCGGTAAAATAGCAATATTACAAATAAAAAACATTTATGAGTGAGCACAGTGAGCACAACACAATCAACATCCACACATGTCGTGTGTTTCCTTTTAGTCAATTGTGCTGGGTGCAAGATAGGGCCATTAGTGTTGAGGGTAACCAATAAGAAGAGTGAACACATTTAAAGCCACTATACAGGTCCCATAATGGTTATTAGACATATTTTGAATCACATGCCTTTCTGCATAATCTCTATCTGCTGGAAAACCTTAAGACTAAACTCCCAGCAGTTGTATAACATGTATGTAAAAATAAAAGCAGTAATTTAGAAAACAACACAAAAAACCCATTAAGAGTTAGTAGATAAATAACAGAATTTGTAAAATACAACAAAGGATACTATTTTATAAAAGGAAAAACTAAAATATATAAATAAAGCTAAAAAAAAATTCATCTAAACAAAGTCATTCAGTACATATGAATAAAATCAAGCATGCATACAATTTTAAAATAAGGACTACAATAAATTCAATGAAAGGCTTAATAGAATCGGATGAGGAGGACCTGGGGGTTTATAGGCTTGAAACCATTATGATAAATAACTACGGACTACACTTTTAAAAACTTTTAAAACCAATACAAGAACTTTAAAATCAATTCTGTAGCACCCAGGTAGCCAGCAGTATTTGGGTGGCCTGCAACCTGTCATAAACAATATGGGAAGCCTGTTAAAAACAATGGTGTCATGGTCAAAGGAAGTGTACTGATCAAAATGGATGTATTTATTATAAGAGTAGATGAACAGCAAATCAGCAGAACATTGATTACTGACTCAGTTCTTGATATCTGTAGAAGTCTATGGCCTGTATAATCGACTGGACAAAGCTTTTCTTGTTTTACAAATCCCGCTGTGGCCTCCAAAAGGGCTTTTATGGAAATTGCCAAACTCTGCCCTTGTCCCCACAGCCTTCCTTGGTCCATAAAACAGTTATAAAAAATTATCTGCATCAAGAAAATATAAAAAAGCTATGTTTGGTCTTGTGCTTTTATGCAATTCAAATTTTACTTTCAACATTTTTTAACCCTCATGTTGTCCTCAGGTCAAATTGACTTGTTTTTCTATATCAATGTTATTTTTAACTACCCAATTGTAACTACCCAAAATAACATGATTGATTCCATACAACGCTCTTTGGCAAGTACACATCTCTACTTTCTTATTCAATTTTATAGCATTTGAAAAACAAATTTAAGTGTTTTGAAATAGTATTGAGTAAAAGTTGACATATTCCAGTCTGTGATTATCCATCAACATACATTCCTTTAATTTTAGTCTAAATAATTCCTAATTTCTGCTTTTCTAACTCAAACATTAGGTATAATTTCCTATAAATGAGGTTTATTGACCAAAAATAACTGTAAAACTAAAGTTAATAAGTTAGTTAGTGTTGCATAGTGTTGAAAACGTCAAAAAAGTGACAAACATTGAAGAAAGCGTCAAAAGTGTTGAAAAAGGGATAAAATCTTAAGAAAAAGTTTAAAACATTGATAAAAAGCATCAACAAAAGTTGATTTTCAATTTTGACGGGAAGACACAAAGGTTAATGTTATACTTACCAGAAACTTTGAACTTGGCCGCATATTGCTCTAACGTCTGCCTTTGTTTTGGCGTATCCCTCTGAATACTGACCAAAAGTAAGAACATTGCTAACTTGTTCATACCTTTCCATGTTCACCTACTGGACAGCCCGGTCTCATGGTAGTTCGTAAAAAGGTGACATTATGTATTAATGTATTGATTTGTGTACAGGGACACAATTTTTCTTTTTTTTGTGGTGGTGATCACGAATTTTAAACTAATGTATTGCAATGGGAAGCATCTTTCATGAAAACAGCATGATTGCGGAAGCAAGTAATATTGAAAAGCCACAAATCTGCGTAAGGAATGGGCCAAACAACACAGGACTTTCACCCCAGTGTGAAGGTTTGCGTCCTGTGTGTGGCAGTTCCTTTTTTGTTTTTCTTCTCCTAACCACAACTGTATCGTTGTTGTCGCCGTGTCCTGCATGTGGCGGTCCCTCCCATTGTTGTCGCCGGCATGTGGCGTTTCAATTTCCTGTAGTTGCGTCCCCCAGAGACCGTGGATCATGTCCCGGCGGCTGTTGTTGTCACCACGTTTCATTTCCCCATTGTTGCGTTCCCCGGATCGTCTCCCGGCTCCAGTTTCATGGCAGTTTGTGAAACTCTGAGTTTTCAATTCCAGAACAGCTGATTTGAGTTGGTTCAGTCAACTCAGAGTAGATTCACTCAGAGTTAAGCATGCATGACCACCAGGCAGCATGAATGGAGCCATGATTCTTCAATTCACCATGGTAACAACCACAAACAAACTGGTCAGCAGAAACACTCACATGCCCATACAGCGAGTTTAAACATGTATTTAGTTAAAAAAAGCATCACAGCGGCTGCTGCAAAAGAGAATTTGCGCATTCGAAAATTGCTGCTAGAGCAAATGCATAAGTTCCAATATAGTGTATTAATATCATATTTAATCATAAGTATATTACTGGTGAAATGGTATTATTGGATTTTATTTAGGTGCAATCCTGCGGGTGAAAAAGTCCTAGGCCTACCCTTCTCATTCTGAGTCTGCAGCACCATCATTAACATAATATTTTATTTCAAAGGGTTTACATCATTCACCTGCAATACTGTGGGACTCTATTTTAATGTCTCTTACTAGTTTGTGTCCAGGGAACACTACAAAAACATATAAAACATGTTTCAGAGCGAGTCACACTCTTCTGAAGGTGCTTTGCTACAGTGGCTGTAATTATATGCTCACCAATGTCACCAATGTTGTAAAGAAAACTGCCATTTGCAAAAATACTTAATCCGACACAAAGAATGTGCTGGGATGTAGAGCATGTCCACAATGGGTGACGTTGGTGATATGAGGACGGATAAGGTTATGTAGCCTAGGCTAGGCTAGGCTACATAACTGGGAAGAAAAACGATACCGCTCAAATAGGTAGTTATCTGGAAATGAGAATACATCTATAGTCGGGGCCTCAATATCATCTCCCAACGTGTGTTTAACTCTCTGATAATTAATACAGCTTCTTCATCAATGGGATCGTCGACAAAAGGAAATGCTTTGAGAAAAAAAAAGTTTTGCCTAGCATGGTTAATAAACCAACACTGTTAGTTTTTTTTTATTCATGATAACAAACTGCATTAAAATGCGCCTGATACAGACTGAATAAATGAATGATGAAATGAAAGAGTGCTGAGTCAGAGGGAGGAGACTGAGAGAAACTCGAGGTTTCTTGTAGAAAACCTGCTCCTGGCGATTGGTGTAAACCGAGCCCTGGGTATCCTTTTGAGAAAATGAAAGCTCAGATGGGCTGATCTGTAATTGTGCCCCTTATGAGGTCATAAACGACCACATTCCAAAGAAATGGCAATAGGCCATCTGGGGGAACACATATTAATGTTAAAAAAACCTCATAAAGTGAAATCTTCATGCCGTGGGACCTTAAAATGTCAAAGATCAGAGCACAGTAAAAAAAACACACAAAAAACAACACATATGCATTTGTAAAATGCACCATCAAAATGTTTCAGTTCTTTGTCAATAGTTAAAGTTTCATCACGGTTTATATTAAGCCAACAAACCTCCATTTGAAATGTGGAGAGCACGGATGTCCTTCATCTTTTTGTACATACAATGGCTTCAGAAAGCACTCAATACTGCACATAAGCTTTGCTATGATCAAAAGTATATACTAATCAGGAAGTGGCCTATATTGGACTATTGCATGTTTTAAGCTTGATGTTGTGTTTTTTTGTGGTTCACCCAAGACAGTAATTGGGGCATCAACAGGGCTGCCAACTCTCACGCATTGGCCGTGAGACACACGCATTTGACTGGTTTCACACGCTGACACACCACACTCCCGATTTCTCACGCTGAAGTGTCAACCCGGTTGGTCAATTTCTGAAAGATGAGTTTATCTATAGATCTACCTGTTGAGCCACTTGTGATTGACTAGTATATGCTTTCAGAGACTGTGAGGGGGTTCAAGAGCGCTCCCTGTCTGTGGAAGTTTCGAAATGTCGCAAACTGAGAACATTTTTTTTCACGATCCATCCCAGGTGCATTTCCCGTCTTTGGGTATGTGCTCTGACCCGTCCGTCGCTTGGTTTCCACTCTCTCTGTAACAACAGAGGTGAGCAGTGCGGCTGGTAAGTGTAGCAACTTCAGTTCATTTTAGTGGACCCGCTCTGCTATGGACAGTGACAGACACAGAGACCCAAATGGGTCTCTGAGAAATGGGTCTCTGTGTCTGTCAGACGGTCTGAATGAGATCCACCATATCAGCGGAGCAATGACATGCACAGCAGACCATATTACAACTCTCCAAATCTCGGACAACAGAGGTGGGAGGAGTTATATTTTGAATGTGCACAAAGTTGTAAACATGAGCAGAAATCTGATGAAACACATCTGAGCTATACTATACTATACGATACTGCAACGTTGGGCCACTATTGTGCTTCTCTAACCTCGGTGCATCTCTAAATGTAACTGTAAATAATTCATTCAATGTTTTATAAAATGAACAAATAGTCTTTATTTTCCCAAAAAACTAAATACAGTAAGTGGGGGGGCACAGATGATGAGGGCCAAACATTACTGAGCCTTGGCACAAAGGTTAAAGTATTAGAATTTATGTAAATCAGTGGTTCTCATTCTTTAGATTTTCAGTGGTCTTAGTTGATCCCTCAACATTAATTTAACTTTGGGTCCCTGGTCCCTACACCAGGGACCCCTGGACCTGTTTACCACAGATCCAAATCTTCTCAGCTGTTGCTGACATATGCTACTGTCTCTTCATGTGGTTCATTATGTTTGGCACATTATCTGGGTTAGTTCTTATATCATAAGAAGTTAATAATGTAAATGATGTAAATGCTAAATGCCCTAATAACTGTTGATACTACAACAATGCAAAGGCTCTTAACCCTACAATTTTGCACATATCATGTAAGACTTGATTTCTCCATTTTTTTTGCACAAAACTCTCCAGAAAGTGCCATTTAATGTTTGTTTTTTTTTTAAATCCTGGGGGGGCATACCCCCCCTCCCCCCACACATAACAAATCCCAATTTAAACCCTGAAGGATAATAATGCTATAATGCTGAAAGAGCCAAAGAAATTGCTGTGTACACGGCAAAATGTGGGTTGGCCCCACCAAATCTCACTCCAAGGTTTGGGGAAAGGTTGGCAGCTCTGCATCGAGCAGCAGGTGTGCAAGCAAGACTGGGACATTTAAATCAGGAGGAAACATACAGAAGGGAAAAGTAGAGACGTGGTGTGGAACAGAGGACGATGGGTCCAAGGTGAGGTACAGGTGTGTCTGTGCGGTCAGTGTTGCGTCTGTCTCCTTAAGGAGTAACTGTGGGCGCACCGTGAATTCTGTGAGTCCCAACTCGGGTGTGACGTCATTCCCACCACCTGCTTCCAGAGGGGGTTTAATGAGTTTTATATCACTATACTTTTTACTTTTGCTTGAACAGATTTGTGAAGAAGAAACTGTCGTACTCCGCTACATTAGGCTACAATGAGCTTGTTACTTTTCTTTTGACCTCTTTGGTATTCTACGCGTCATTGTTTTTATCCGCCCCACGTACGCCTCATTTTAATGTTTTATTTTGAAAGAGAGAGAGTGTCACTGCCCAATGTGAGTTGCGCATTTCACTTTTTTCGACAAGTAGCATATAAGATGCTAACGAGAGACTTCTGTAATGTCAATACAGTAAAAATGGACCTACTTAACAAAGTTGGTTCGCTGCTGGCTACAAGTTAGCATCAAACACAACAAAGGTTGTCAGTTGAATGGCGTTTTGAGCTAACATTAGCAATCAAACAATCATAGCCAGATAGCCACAATGTTTTTGAAATGATTCCCATCTTCTGTTATTGTTTGTAATGAGAAAAGATTATTATTTAATGAATTTCACAAATTCAGTTCGACCAGTTTGACAGTTATGTCGTAAACCGCTTACAGTTTTTTACAATTGCTATGACAGATTTTTCAATACTTTTAACAATTTTCCAAAACTCTTAACACAGTTAGCACTACATCCGCATGTGTAAGCTATACTATTAACACATTTCATGTTGCTTTAACACATAATTCATACAAATAATACAAATTTAAAATGCTTAAACTCCTTTTACACACAAGCTCAAACAAGATCAAAACAATAGATTTTTACTGCCATATTTACCAATGTTTGAACACTGTATGTCAGAACAGATAACACCATGTTCTAAACCTAACCTTACAGGCTAAGTGAACAACTATTCATATTGTGAATTGAAAAACAAATATATTCCCTGTATTTTATTCCATTGCTAATGTGTAACAACTTATTGAAGTTATGCAATTGTTGAAATCACAGCTGATTCCCATCTAGGAAGCACAACTGGAAAAGGAACAATTTAGAGCAACACAAAGACAGAAAGAAAGAAAGAAAGAAAGAAAGAAAGAAAGAAATGCCTGCATGAGGGCAAGAGAGACAAGTACCAGGACAAGGGAGAGGAGTGGGACAAGGTAGAAGGAGAGGAGTTAGAATGTGTGGTGGCACTCAAAGAAGGACCTGAGCTACGGTAACTGATTAAATAAGAGCTACTATCATAGACCATGTCATAAACCACGGGCTATCATACAGAGAGTCTGGTGAATGAGTACAGCCAAATATCACCTGGGACACAGTGGCATCTATTGTCTGTATTTTCAGAGAAACCAACAGGTAGGATATTGCTTCTCCTACAGCAAAGTGTAAATACTGTAAAATTACCATTTACAGTATTAGAGTGACTTTATGCCTGGACATTCAGTCCAGAGTTGTAGAGGACAACCTTGTCTTTGGGAATATTGCAGCAATCAGCATAACATCCATTTCTCGGACTCTAGCTAAACACAGAGTCCAAATGAAACTATACAAAGTTCCTTATGAAAGGAACAGTGAGCGCATCAAAGAACTCCGTCACCAATACGTCCAGGTAAGGTTATGCAGTACAGTCGTTACTGTACTATTCACAAAGCATTTTGCAGTAAACTACTCTATAAACCTGGAGTACATTAGGACATACAGTAGATATACAGTACAGCATAGCAGTGCACACACTGTGTCTAATTACTTTCAGAGAGTCATTTGAGTCCTACATGAAATTATCTATGTTGACGAGGCTGGCTTCAACTTAGTGAAAAGGCGTCGCCGTGGGAGAAACATAATTGGCAAAAGGGCCACAGTTACCATGCCGGGCCAGAGAGGAGCCAACATCACCATGTGCGCCGAAATCTCCAACAATGGTGCACTCCTGCATAAATGTGAAATTGGCCCCTACAACACCAACCGCCTTCTTCTGTTTTTAGAAGACCTGCACGAAAGACTGGAGCCAGAGGTAGAAAGGGGGCAGGTGGGAGACCACTTGCCAATTTATGTGATCACATGGGACAATGTGGCATTCCACCATTCCCGTACAATCACAGCCTGGTTTGACGCCCATCCAAGGATGATGTCCAATTTCCTTGCCCCTTACTCTCCTTTCCTCAACCCCATTGAGGAGTTTTTCTCAGCCTAGAGATGGAAGGTATTTGACCATCATCCACATGACCAAATGTCCATCCTGGATGCAATGGATGCTGCATGCCAAGACATCACAGCTGAACACTGCCAGGGGTGGATAAGGCATGCAAAAAGATTCTTCCCATGATGCCTTGCCAGAGAAGATATCAGGTGTGATGGATGGAACATGTGGCCAAATGCAGAAGACCAGCAGATTAGAAGATTACTTTTTTTTATTATTCCGGTCTTTCTGTTTGTATATCACAAATAAAGTCTTTACTGCAGCAATTCTGTCTCTGTCTTTTTTTTCATAAAATGTACAGTGGGTGCGGAAAGTATTCAGACCCCTTTAAATTTTTCACTCTTTGCAGCCTTTTTCCAAAAAATCAAAAAAGTTCATATTTCTCAGTAATGTACACTCAGCAACCCATCTTGACAGAAAAAAAAACAGAAATTTAGAAATTTTTGCATATTTATTAAAAACAAAAAACTGAAATATCACATGGTCATAAGTATTCAGACCCTTTGCCGTGACCCTCATATGTAACTCAGGTGCTGTCTATTTCTTCTGATCATCCTTGAGATGGTTCTACACCTTCATTGGAGTCCAGCTGTGTTTGATTATACTGATTGGACTTGATTAGGAAAGCCACACACCTGTCTATATAAGACCTTACAGCTCACAGTGCATGTCAGAGCAAATGACAATCATGAGGTCAAAGGAACTGCCTGAAGAGCTCAGAGACAGAATTGTGGCAAGGCACAGATCTGGTCAAGGTTACAAAAAAAAAATTTCTGCTGCACTTAAGGTTCCTAAGAGCACAGTGGCCTCCATAATCCTCAAATGGAAGACGTTTGGGACGACCAGAACCCTTCCTAGAGCTGGCCGTCCGCCAAACTGAGCTATCGGGGAGAAGAGCCTTGGTGAGAGAGGCAAAGAAGAACCCAATGGTCACTGTGGCTAAGCTCCAGAGATGCAGTCGGGAGATGGGAGAAAGTTGTAGTAAGTCAACCATCACTGCAGCAATCCACCAGTCGGGGCTTTATGGCAGAGTGGCCCGAAGGAAGCCTCTCCTCAGTGCAAGACACATGAAAGCCCGCATGGAGTTTGCTAAAAACACCTGAAGGACTCCAAGATGGTGATAAATAAAATCCTCTGGTCTGATGAGACCAAGATAGAACTTTTTGGCCTTAATTCTAAGCGGTATGTGGAGAAAACCAGGCACTGCTCATCACCTGTCCAATACAGTCTCAACAGTGAAGCATGGTGGTGGCAGCATCATGCTGTGGGGGTGTTTTTCAGCTGCAGGGACAGGACGACTGGTTGCAACCGAGGGAAAGATGAATGCGGCCAAGTACAGGGATATCCTGGACGAAAACCTTTTCCAGAGTGCTCTGGACCTCAGACTGGGCCGGTTTACCTTCCAACAAGACAATGACCCTAAGCACACCGCTAAAATAACGAAGGAGTGGCTTCACAACAACTCTGTGGCTGTTCTTGAATGGCCCAGCCAGAGCCCTGACTTAAACCCAATTGAGCATCTCTGAGAGACCTGAAAATGACTGTCCACCAACGTTTACCATCCAACCTGACAGAACTGAGAGGATCTGCAAGGAGGAATGGCAGAGGATACCCAAATCCAGATGTGAGAAACTTGTTGCATCTTTCCCAAAACGACTCATGGCTGTATTAGATCAAAAGGGTGCTTCTACTAAATACTGAACAAAGGGTCTGAATACTTATGACCATGTGATATTTCAGTTTTTGTTTTTAATAAATATGCCAAAAATTTCTAAATTTCTGTTTTTTTGTCAAGATGGGTTGCTGACCAGTGTACATTACTGAGAAATAAATGAAGATTTTTTGATTTTTGGAAAAAGGCTGCAATGAAACAAAGAGTGAAAATTTAAAGGGGTCTGAATACTTTCCGCAAATAAAGTCTCCACCCAATGTACATTCTATAAAGCTACTCTGAGATGGTCATTCATTTTTTGTATTGAATTTCTTCAACAAAAGAAACAAAATGCATGTGCAAAACACAATCTATGATAAATACAATTTACTGTGTATTGTATAAGGGAATACCCGATACATCTAAAATAATGCAGTTAGCTGATGATAGTGTTTATTTTGTCATTGTGTTATGATTGACTAAATGTTCCTGTTGGAAGAGAACATGTGTTAGTGTTTTGAATAATTATTTGATTTTGAAACATGTTTGCAGTGTTTTGTTAGACATAGTGTGTTGTGTTAGTGTATTATTGTATTTTGATAATTAGTTTTGGAGTTTAGTTTACAATGTGTGATTTTGAGCATGAAATTAACCGTTTTGCCAATTGTGTGTTTTAGGTGTGTTGGTGTCCTTAGTAAAAGAAACAGCAGCTACATTATGTCTGATTTAATGTTAAAAAATAAATCAGACGTTACTCACCAGTTACTCAGTACTTGAGTAGTTTTCACCACGCACTTTTTTACTCTTTTTTAATCATTTGGATGGCTACTTTTTACTTTTACTTAAGTCATATTATTCTGAAGTAACAGTACAGTAATAGTAATTTTTGGCTACTCTACCGACCTCTGTCTGCTTCCCAATTCAGACCAAATCAACTAAATATGGAGACATGGATCCATAGAGCTACTGGAGAAAGTTGCAAATTGGGTTCATTGCTCTTTGCAGTGATCGCTGCTGGCAGTGTGAGAGCCATTTGTCTTAGTGATGGAAGAATTTCATCTGTCTCAGTTTGAATAGGGACCAGCACCTTCAAACACAGCGAGCAACTGGAGGGGGGTAAATAGTCAAACAATTAGTCACGTCCGCCCTGTGACACCCGGTAACCCCACAGAACCCTACACTAATGAGACTGGTGTAATAAATGTCTGCTGACAGAGGCAAGGTGCTCTTATTAAAATTAAGAAATGAACAGGAGTGGAATCAAGGCCTGTAATGATTCCCCCCCTTTCGCCTAAATCAACAAACCAATTCTATTTGGCCTATTGTAGATAATTACAGCAAAGTGACATTTAAACCTTATCTTTTCCCCATTGTTGACCGCTGTAGCAGAGAAATCACACAAGGCAGGGGCTCGTGTTGTAATTACCTCTTTGGAAAGAAAATGAAATTAATCCACTTTCAGTTTGCTTTCCTGACCACTGCACATGCAGATTTTTTCTCCGGATAAATGTCCCTAATCATCAATGGCCCTGCATGTTCTATACCTGTATGAGTTTGTGGGATCTCAGGGGAAATGTCCACAAAGCCTCTCATTTTAGGCAGTAAGCTAATTAAAGCAATGGAGCAGATGGTGCAGACTTGGTCCGAACATAATGAGCCGGAGAGTGGCGAGACGAACCCGGACATGGCAGGACAGCTGTGAGGGCTTTGTGAGGTGACCAGAATCCAGGCATCTCCCAGGAGTGAAGAGTCACTCCATCCAAGAGTAGAGTTCCAACTGCATGGAAACTTTTCAGGGCAAACTTTTTTTTTTAAAGAAGCAACTGCATCAGGCTTTGTTTACATCCTCCAAACCATGTGTTTGTAGAACAACTTTTACAGGAAGTGAATACTTGCCAACAGTTTTTTTTATCTTCCTTTCTCCCATCCTCAATCATTTAGATCTTGGCAGGTGGGTTTTTGGTAAACACCAATTCCTCAACACCTGTTGCCAACGTCCTGTCTGCCAACTTTAACCAACTGACACTGGCAACAAAAAAAAAAAAGACAGGAAATTTAGTGAAATAAACAACTCCCATTACCAAAAGTGGGTGTTTTGTGGCACACAACAACTAAAGCAGAAATTCCTAGAGGTGCAGAACTACTTCAGATATCTCACCTCGGGAGAGATGTTCCATGCTCCTATTGTGCCTCGTGTGAGGAAAAGGTCGAGGCCAGTGGATGGTGACGTTCCCAGGCGTGAAGAGGTGAAGTTTGAGGATGTCAGACTGTACCTGGTGGAGAGGAAAATGGGCCGCAGCAGGAGAAGCTTTCTGACCCGGCTGGCTAGGTCAAAGGGCTTTATTGTGGAAGACATCCTCAGGTTGGTTGTTGTTCACTGACTGAGCATGGCTCTGCGTCTGAAAGCTTTTCTGAATGCGAAGCTCAAGTGAGCACCCTAATGTATCCAGGAGTGTTTTCTGTGTTTGTCTTTTAGGCTCAGGTAGCAGCCACAACAGATAGACCTTGTGTTCAAGGCCTTTATTGTAACTCTTATTATAGTAAAGTGGAAGGTTACAATGCTAATTAAAGGCCTGTTTGAGCATGGTTGTACTATCTTAGAGCTGGGTCAATAAATGCAATATAAAGAGGATTTTAATGCTAAACATCCATTTATAGTCTGTACAAGCAGTTACAAAGATGTTAATAATTTAGATATTGAACCTACAGCCTGGATGTTTACAGTAAAGCTGCAGATGTTAGTCGACTAATCCATGAGTAGATCGAGAGAAAAGTAGTCGCTAAACTATTTTGACAATTAATTTGAATGCAAAAATAAAATACTGTTTTCCGCTTCTCATATCATAAATAAACTGAATATCTTTGGGTTTTGGACTGACATAAGACATTACCTTGGACTTTGAGAAACTGGGATGGAACTTTATCAGTATTCTCTGACATTTGATGTACCAAACAATTAATCGAGAAAATAATCTACAAATTACAGTTTTTTTTTATTGCTAAATGACAGTGGGCACAACTTTAGACACGTGCAAAACTCAAACTACAGTACCTGCACTACCAACAGTCACCTGAACCAAACAGTTAACATCAGCTGCAAACTTATTCCAAGCAACACAACTCTTAACAAACGTCTCAAAACAGACTCAGTGCAGCCAAACACTATGAACAATCCTCACTGAGATATACACACTGTCACTCAGAACACACTGAGAGTAAAAACATTATACACAAAACACCAATACAGAAAATACTAACTTTTCATCATTACAGTTTGAACAATTAAAGTGACTTCACACTAATAGTTTCTCTAAAGTAAAGACATAGATTTTATAATATACCAATTTATAAAAAAGGTAAACAAGAAGGAATGAACATTAGCTGTTTGCTTCATTATAGTATTTTATCTCTAGTAATTTATAGAATTACTGGAAAAAAAAACAGGGTACATAACAGTAACATAGAATAGTGACACAGTTTTACTATAGTAAAGGTAGTGTTTTGCACATTGTTTTTTATAGCTGTGTATGTAACCCCAGACATCTGACCTGGACATGTCTGTATCAGTACAGTGTATAATTGTTACTATAATTCTTATTTGGGATTGTATCAAAAAAGGCTTTCTGAGCTTTCTCTATGTAAATACCGTACATGTTCACTAACTAGCCTAAAACAAGACACCTGCTTAGTCTTTCAGCTAAAATTACAATCAGCAGTGTTTGATAGGCACCAGACTGAAATCTATTCTGCTTTGAGTGTGTGGTTAACAGTTGTGTGACAGCAGTGTGTTTGCATCTGAACAAAGTGCTGTAAATCCACAGTGTTGTACAGGTTGTGGTTAAGTGTGTAGAATTTTGAAAATTATGTTCTAGCAATGAACTCTGTGGTTAGAGTTTACACATGTGACTCCAGTTGTGCACCACTGTTGTTTAGCAATAAAAAAACTGTAATCTATAATGAAAATAAGTTGCAGCTCTAGTTTTTAAGTTAAGACAGATTAGGCTGTTCCTCTGAAAACATGTCAAAACATTACTGATACAAGAGCAGTTCTCCAGTGAGAGATTCAGTGCCAATATGTGCAAATTTCTTTAAAATGTCTTTTTTTAAGACATTCCGGTCCATTTAGGTAGTTTCAAAGCCGCTATTGTCTAATGAATACTTAATTAGGAAGGGTAAGGGCATCCATCCTGTCTCTGCTCCACCTAGGAAGGGGTAGATTTCCCCCCTGAGCCATAACTCTCAGCTCCTACATAAATACATTAAATAAGGGAATGACATCACTAACCAAGCTACATGTTATTTAAAACTAAAAACATTTGAAGAAAAGTAACAGATCAACCAAACTTTTTTCTAATGAGTTTGGTGAAAGTTTTTATTAACATCACACTTAAGAAGAGATGTTTTGCGAGCTTGTTCCTGCGGATGATGAATCATGTATTGTGCGGTAATTATGGAAGCAGCATGCCTTCATTTTTTTCTGTCTCTGATTGAACGTATCTTTTAAATCCCAAACTGTGAACACAGCAGAAGTCCTCTGCTTGACATCCGCACGATTCAGAGGCAGGTTGCTTTGAGGCTGGTAACACAGTTGATGCAGAATCCCTGTTCTTAGTGCTTTGTTTTTGGGGCTAGGCTGCCCAAGACTTAGACTTTGAGGTGTGTGTGTGTGTTTGTGTGTGTGTGTGTGCATGTGCTTCTGTCTTAGCAAGGAACAATCGGATCTTTTAAGATTCACAGTAAGGGTAGTTTTCCAAATTGATTTCCCCTTGAGGTGAAAAACAGGTTGCAGTTGGCATGTGATTTAGGTTAATATAGGGCCCTCTCGGGTATAGTATAACCAAGACGGGTGTGTGTGTGTAGTGTTCAAGTTCGTGTCTAAGTGTGCCTGCCAGCCGTGTGCCAGCTTGGCCATGGCAGTATTCCCAGAAACACAGCTTGAGCGTTCCTACAGTTACACTTGGCTTGATACAATTGTTTGAAACCAACAACAGGAAGTAGAGCATGCCTGCCTCAAACTGACATTATCTCTGCAAGCCAACAAAACTGATATCAACTGCAGTTTGATAGAAACACTTCCCTTCTAGTCTTACACGAGTTATAGGCACACTGCTTTAGCATATGGTCAGATGCACATTTCTTTGTGCATAAAGGAATGTTTCTTCTCTCTGTCTCTCTCTCTCTCTCTCACACACACACACACACACCGAACACACACACAGTCTTCCCTTGGCCTATTTTCAAGTCGGATGCACATGAACATGGATTCAAATATTGACATGTTTGTCCTGGCTGATTGATGAGCAGCAGTGCATGCTCTTTCACATCTTACTGAGGTAAAGTTAGTTTAAAGTTGGATGTTTGACAGAGTTTTACTCCAGATCCAGCAGCGTCTTCAGATTCATCCCGTGTTGGCTACGGTACGTCTTGTCCCCTTTCGTTACTGCTGTCAGGCTTTCTGTTCCCGCGTGGCACATATGCAGTTTACAATGGTAACAGTGGCGGATTTACCACTCAATTTTAAAACAATGGGGCATTGATTTTTAGAGGAAAGAGCAGGTTTCTCATTTAAAGGCAGCCACTTTTGATTTGGTGGCCTAAATAAAGCTGTCACAAGCAGATTCTATCAGCTGTAGCTAGCTATCCTAAGCTGATGGTTTTGAAACCAGAACTAAAAATGTTGGCATCTCACAGACACACAGACACATGTCGAGAATATAAAGAAGCTTAGTATGACAAGGTATAATGTAAGATCAGACTTTTTCATTCTAACACTTTTGGTTTCAAGGGTTAAGAAATGTATGGCTCTAACCACACACAGCTTCCACGTTTTTCTGCAAAATTGGTTGTGTAGGCATTGAAGTATCTTTTTTTGCTTGAATTAAATAATAATTTAAGGCAATTTTATTTAGTATTTGTTTATTATGAATTATTTACTAAGTACAAGGATCATTCATATCTCACTGAAGAGATGGGAGCAGCTGTAAAAGGCAAACAGATGAAGCCTCGCCATGGTGTACAAGTCTGTTATAGACATACTGTGTCTTTGATCCGCCTGTTGGTTTTCACTGGAAGGAATAGCTGCTGATATGAGACAACTGAAGAGTGTTCTCCCTATTAAAGCCCATTGACTTTAGCCTGTCCTTGTGTCTGGGCTCAGAGTCCCACTGATTCTGGGAAGTACAATCTTCTGGGCTGGGCTTGCATCCCCGCTCATTTGCATGTCAATCTGCCGTTGCAAATTCTGCATGGCTACGCACAAGATAAGGATCCAAATTCAGGGGCTGGATTATATCGAAGTAAACATGGCATGAGGAGAGAGCTTTTTTTTGTTCTATGATCTTAATCTTGTTCCAACATAACAGCTTGTGATTTGAGAAGGAAATCAGCCCCAAGAGCCAAATCTCTATTACTGGGGTTAGACAACTGTTCATGGCGAGTGAATATAAGCTTTTGGAGATAATAGCTGTGTCTCTCTGATACCTCAAATGTGTCTGCTTGAGAGGCTCTTTGTGCTGGGATTTTTTTTTTAACATATAAACATGGACCACCGGTGACCAGACTGGTATGCCGAGCAGAGGATTAGTTTTGCCAGTGATTTGGCCAATTAAGCCCCAGCCTGAGCACTGCTGGGTTATACTTTAAAGAGTCTTTCCACTGATTTACCCACGCCAGGAGAGAGGAAGAGAAAGAGTGTGACGATGGTAATTATCTATGGCTGAGCGCCCTAATTGGGTATGGTAGTTAGACTCCGTGGTAGAAGCAGAAGGGAGGAGGCCGTGATAAAAAGTCTCCTGAAAAAGTCTCGGCGGAGCTAGGGAAGGCACTGGTTGAATGAGTTCAGCTATCAAACAGTGGAGGTAGGCACTTGAGGGCCTGTGGTGATTGTTGTTCACCCAGTGTTGATCCCAAAACAGCTCTTGTAAGACCACGATGCTGAGATATGAGCTGCATTTCAAAAGCATGGTTTAAACCTCTGGACTCTCTCATGTAAAGGCTGCTAAGACGAAAACAGGAAAGTTATTTTTGTTGGATCAAGCAGTGAAGTAAATCTTTGAGTCAAACAATTCAAGGTATCTTGGGAATCCTAATCCATAAACACGGTACCATAAAGGTTTTTGGCATATTTTTTTGCATTATGGGTAGTCTCGCGTTGCCAGACCTCAATCAACAGCGCTGCAAAGTAAGGTCTAGCCCCTCCACACATACAGTGGGTACGGAAAGTATTCAGACCCCTTTAAATTTTTCACTCTTTGTTTCATTGCAGCCTTTTTCCAAAAATCAAAAAAGTTCATTTTATTTCTCAGTAATGTACACTCAGCAACCCATCTTGACAGAAAAAAACAGAAATTTAGAAATTTTTGCATATTTATTAAAAAACAAAAACTGAAATATCACATGGTCATAAGTATTCAGACCCTTTGTTCAGTATTTAGTAGAAGCACCCTTTTGATCTAATACAGCCATGAGTCGTTTTGGGAAAGATGCAACAAGTTTCTCACATCTGGATTTGGGTATCCTCTGCCATTCCTCCTTGCAGATCCTCTCCAGTTCTGTCAGGTTGGATGGTAAACGTTGGTGGACAGTCATTTTCAGGTCTCTCCAGAGATGCTCAATTGGGTTTAAGTCAGGGCTCTGGCTGGGCCATTCAAGAACAGCCACAGAGTTGTTGTGAAGCCACTCCTTCGTTATTTTAGCGGTGTGCTTAGGGTCATTGTCTTGTTGGAAGGTAAACCTTCGGCCCAGTCTGAGGTCCAGAGCACTCTGGAAAAGGTTTTCGTCCAGGATATCCCTGTACTTGGCCGCATTCATCTTTCCCTCGATTGCAACCAGTCGTCCTGTCCCTGCAGCTGAAAAACACCCCCACAGCATGATGCTGCCACCACCATGCTTCACTGTTGAGACTGTATTGGACAGGTGATGAGCAGTGCCAGGTTTTCTCCACACATACCGCTTAGAATTAAGGCCAAAAAGTTCTATCTTGGTCTCATCAGACCAGAGGATTTTATTTATCACCATCTTGGAGTCCTTCAGGTGTTTTTTAGCAAACTCCATGCGGGCTTTCATGTGTCTTGCACTGAGGAGAGGCTTCCTTCGGGCCACTCTGCCATAAAGCCCCGACTGGTGGATTGCTGCAGTGATGGTTGACTTACTACAACTTTCTCCCATCTCCCGACTGCATCTCTGGAGCTTAGCCACAGTGACCATTGGGTTCTTCTTTGCCTCTCTCACCAAGGCTCTTCTCCCCCGATAGCTCAGTTTGGCCGGACGGCCAGCTCTAGGAAGGGTTCTGGTCGTCCCAAACGTCTTCCATTTGAGGATTATGGAGGCCACTGTGCTCTTAGGAACCTTAAGTGCAGCAGAAATTTTTTTGTAACCTTGACCAGATCTGTGCCTTGCCACAATTCTGTCTCTGAGCTCTTCAGGCAGTTCCTTTGACCTCATGATTGTCATTTGCTCTGACATGCACTGTGAGCTGTAAGGTCTTATATAGACAGGTGTGTGGCTTTCCTAATCAAGTCCAATCAGTATAATCAAACACAGCTGGACTCCAATGAAGGTGTAGAACCATCTCAAGGATGATCAGAAGAAATAGACAGCACCTGAGTTACATATGAGGGTCACGGCAAAGGGTCTGAATACATATGACCATGTGATATTTCAGTTTTTGTTTTTTAATAAATATGCAAAAATTTCTAAATTTCTGTTTTTTTCTGTCAAGATGGGTTGCTGAGTGTACATTACTGAGAAATAAAATGAACTTTTTTGATTTTTGGAAAAAGGCTGCAATGAAACAAAGAGTGAAAAATTTAAAGGGGTCTGAATATTTTCCGTACCCACTGTACACTCCTGGATAGGAGAACGCTCTGGGTTGTTTGCATTTTGTTAAAAACAATCATAACCATCTTGGGCGGCGCTAGATTCTGGTCGCAAAGATGGTGGATCTGCAAAAAAAGTCTTTTGGAAGGAACGTGAAAACGCCACATACAACATTATATGAAGTGAAATGTTCACACAATACAGTAACATAAGCCAAACTTAGCACAAAAAGTAAGCAAATTTGTGTTTGGTAGATTATTTCTCTGTGGTAACAATGCTTTCAAGCAATAGATCTTATACTGTTGAAAAGCTTGTTTAGATCATGCATTTGTGGGATGAGCATCAGAGCTGAGTATGTGGGCTGTGCCCATGAAGGATTTGCCAAATCTTCTTTGCCAATGCCAAACAGCTTATTCTGCCATTGACTCGTTTGGTGTTTGGTGGATTGGATGATTGGAGTTTGAAGAAACATGACACTGTCTGACATTGTCAATTTAACAATTTATTCATTTCACAAACAGGAGCCTCAGAGCGTGTGGAAGAACCATACACAGCCTGGCACCTCCTCCTCATGCTGGTCACCAGCCTGGTCACACACTACTGTGGGATGGGATCCCATTCTTCAACCAGCAAGTTGCAAGTCAGCTAACGTGGTTGTGTTGGTCACTCTGGCAACAGCAGGCCTCAAGTGTTCAATGGGGTTGAGGTCAGGACTGCTGGCAGGCCGTTGCATCGTCTCCACTCCCACAGTCTGGAGGTAGTCTCTGTTAAACCCCACCCTGTGGGGGTGAGCGTTTATCATCTTGGAGGATAGAGTTCGGTCCCAGACTGTGAAGATATCAGATGGCCACTAGTTGCAGAGTCAATAGCAACAGCAAAGAAAAGCTGTTTGGCATTGACAGAGATGATTTGACAGATTTTTCATAGGCGCAACCCACTTACTCAGCTCTGCTGCTCATCCCAAAAATACATGTTCCACGGCATTTAAAAAGGAACTAAACAGGCTTTCCAAAGGTATACGCTTTATTACCAAAAAGCATTGTTACAACAGAGAAATAATCTACCAAACACAAATTTCCTAACTTTTTGTGCTATGTTTATTTACATTAGCTGGATACATGGTTAAACCTAATTTGCTCTTAGCCGTGTATAACCGCATGTATTGTTTTCCACAGCAATCCCCACCAAATGGTCCCAAAACGTCCCAGTTAGAGAGTAAATGCTGTAGACATATTCTTTGTAAATCTTTACAATCATTCACTGACAGGACCAGCAGGCCTGCCTTCTTGCACCACCCAAATATTCTTCAAAACATTTTCAGCGTGTAGCTTGCTAGCTCCAAGGTTTTTGTTTTCCGGCAATTATCCAGTGAAAGAACTGTCGACGATCCAGACAACATTATGAGAAATATATTCACTTAAAGGTCCCCAAACAAATAGTTTTGGTCAATCAGCTTTTCACACTGAGCTATTTGATGATACATTAACATTATTAAACTAGAGTAGTTTTCTTTCACATTAGAGTGTTTTTTCATATTTATAATGCATTGTTATTGTTATCTACCTTATTCTTAGACCTCATTGATGCCTTGCACAAATTATGGTCCGGACTGGTACTGGTATACTAATCCTCTTTCATAGAGCCAGTGGGAAATGAAAAACACCACATGGAATGTAATAAAACCACAAAGTGAACAATAAACCTTCTGACAGCTTTTTTTCCTTCTCCCTCTACAGTGATGAGGTCACTCATGTGGTGTCAGAGGACAGCCACGCTTCATCCCTGTGGAAGTGGCTAAAGGAGTGTGTCCCAAAGAATCTACAAAACGTGAATGTGTTAGACATCAGCTGGTTCACTGACAGCATGAGAGAGGGGAAACCTGTTGTTGTGGAGACCAGACATCTCATTCAGGTGTGTGTGTGTGTGTCTCACAAACCAGACGGAAAGCTCTAGATAGATATAGAATAAGCACTAAATGGCACTATGAACCATGTGGTAGCCATACAATAAATCAAAAAGGTATGCAGTATTTGAGGAAACACAATAATTTAATACACTTTCATGCTGGAAATGCATGTTGCGGAGCTATTTCCTCTACATCTAGGTATGTATTTGGATTTTTCATCTCCCAGCAAATCTATGATGTCAACCCTGACAGGAAGCTCTTAAAAAAGGGACACATCTAACTTCCCTCTGCCTCTGCTCATATTACCACACTTCACCTCGCTGATAGCAACAGAAACACCCCCCCTATATTGCGTGGCAGAATCAAATAAACCCATCAGCTGGATGTCAGGGCCCGGAGCGGTCCACTAACTGAAACACACACAGAGACACACACATTTTTCCCCTTGTGGATGGCACTATAAGACTATAAGGTTTTGGCAGCGTATGGGTCCAAAATAAAGAAATATGTTGTCTCCTGGTTCTCCCACAGCGGAATGGAAAAAAAAAATACTCCCAAAGTCAAGTTTGCCAAACTCCAGCTATGTTTTCTCCTAACTGCCTGTGACAGTGTCAACTGTCATGACAATATTTGCAGAGTTGGTGCTGTAATATGAAATACCCCTATGCCTTGGCCTTTGTCTTGTTCTAGCATTGTTTCCACATTACAATGTGAGCACGGCAGCATCATTAGGTGACGGCTAATGATGCCATGCTGACATTTATTGACCCATCTCCCCAGGTAACCACACGCCCACTTCTCTTCTTGTTTTGTGATGCAATTCCTCTCTGAAAGCAACGAGGCATTTATGTGCCACTAGATTGTTTTTATGAGTCATAAATCCATTTAAGGAGGTACCATGTAGCGATAAAATATTCCCTAAACGGGCCACTTCTTGGGCGCATTTGCCTGCGGCTGTTCTTGATAGTCTGGAATTGCAATGTGTTTTACTATCAAAATATTCTACCAAGTCAGGGAGAAATTTTAAGTATTAAACCCATTGAAACCCAATATTTTCCATCACTTCCTGGCTTGCAGAGAGGCTGTTTAGCCTGTGCAAGTGGAGAGTATAGCTCGACCGATAAAGTATTTTTAAGGCCGATTTGACTTGTTTTCACAGTGTCTTAAGATGGAAATGTGGAAATTAATGATCAAAACACATCTGTATGATGAGTGGCCTTATTCAATTGGACCAGTGTAATTACACAAACACTTAAACGAATGTCAGCATGACAAGAATTCCCTAAAATAACAGAAACCATCTGGTGCCAGGTCCCATTCGCTCACATGAAAGGGTGCTGGATTTATTACCTGTACTGTCCGTTCCCCCTATTTTCCCCTGGGCGCGTGTGCTCTGCGTTCTGTAGGAGCCGCGGAAATGCTTGATATTCCACCAGCTGTGCTACAGCATGTCCCAGAAGCGTACGCGTTTCGCGTGCAACACCCGAAAAGAGAAGGCATGTTGTTTAACTGTAGGAGTGCTTGGAGTGAAAGGTAGATACCAGCTTAATAAACATGTAATTGTTCTGGAAAGTACAAAGTAGAGACAATAAAATCTGCCAGTCGGGTAGCAAGACGCTTCACATCGGAGAGACTCCCGGTGTGGTATAGCGCGTGGCGGACGACGGAACGAAACCAAAATGCAACCGGAACGCAGCACAGACGCACCTAGTGGAAAATGGGGGTTACCAGGGGCGATCCAGATGTTTTGGCTTCACATGTACAACCCATCGTTAGCCTCTGGGGGGAGAACCTCTGTGACCTTTGCACTGTCCACTGCCCATCCATAAGGATTTCGTTAACCCACTTGAGTGCCCTTTGCAGCCTTAAGTCTGGGTTGGAGGTGGACGCAGGAGTGGGCGAGGTCCCCCAACGCTTACTGCACCTTTTTATCTCAGCAGATGGTATGTGGAGCAATGAACCTGCGGTGTGTAGACGGCACACATTAGCTTAGTTACATCTAAGCCATACAGCAGAGGTGGATAGGACACTGGAGAGAAGGCCAGGCGGGGATACGCAGCCTCTGAGATCAGTCAGAGAGCTTTACCTTCCACAGAGTTATAGGCCTGTATAATAACCCAGCCCAGATGGGGAAAACCAAGCTCTGCATGTTGATGCACAAACGTTTGTCTCCATGAACCCACAATCCCATATTGGATTAAACAAACTGTGGCTGAGGTGGAAGAAAAATGATGGAGAACCCCTTGTTGTATTAAGAACAAGAACAGTGAGGAAAGATAGTTTGACTTTTGATTGGCATAACAATTGAGCTGTGAAATATATTCACAGTTATTCTATTTTGTATTTATTTTTTGAGAACAGGAAAAGCTCCTGGCAGAGAATAAATGATGAACATTTTTTGAATCCTTTACTGATTGATTCAGCCCAGCAGTGTGAGAGGTACTAGCTCTTTTCATTATCTTTTCGAGACACCCATGTTCCTTCTGCAGCACTGGCCCCAGTCAACACTGTGTAGTGACAATCTCTCAATCTTCCTCTTTCTCCTCTTCCTCTGCTCTCTGTATCATTCTCCCACCCAATACATGGGTAATTTTATGGACACAATGTTCCCTTTTGTGATGTCTAATTGTCTGCGAGAATATTAATATTACATTGGTAATCCTTTTGACACATATATTACAAATTGGGAACCATTTCTTCATAGAATGAAAAGGCAATTTAAAGGAGGCAAATTGGATGATGGCAAGCAGATTTGTAATGCCACGGGTTAGGCAGCGTAATAGATTTGGATGCCACCAGACTGTGAGATGAGTGTCATTAGCCTGTTGCCCTGGAGACACACAGTCATAAAAATAACTTCTCCAAGGCAAATGGCTATATTTTTATGTAATTCAATTTGAACTGTTGGTTGGCTCTGTGCTAGTCAGGAACAGCCTGACACACATTTACCCATTTAACCTGTCAACAATTTGCAAGAGCTTAGATATTATAGCAATGAATGCCATTATGTATATTTGTATATTCATAAGTCTCTGGTTATTTTTGTACACAGGACAATTTGTCCACATTGCCAGAAGCTTCTACATCCGCTCCTGTGACCACCGTTTCTCAATACGCCTGCCAGAGAAGGACGACAACAGAAAATCATAACAAGATATTCACAGTAAGAAACTGTTCTCTAACTTCACTCCGGACACAACTGCACTTTCACATGTTCGCCCACCCGAAGCTGTCGCTCTGACTTTTCAATGTAAGAAAAAAAAGCCTCCTAATCTGTTCTGCTCTAATTGGATGGCTGACTTGCTTCACTCACCAGCGCTCTGACACAACTCTCCTCAAAATACATTAACCTGCAAATGAGCAGCATCTGCAGCTGCGGTGCGTTGGAGGTGCAACAGATGACATGCCCACGATCCCTGGCACAGGGGCTGGCACGGACACACCCGAAGGCGCAGCGTGCTACGCCGTGATGGGCAACAAACGTGACAGTCCTCACAAGCAATGATGGATTTGTTCCTCTGCCATCTGGTGGGGCAGTGTGGGAGGGAGCGGTTGGCGGGGCAGGCTTCAGAACCTCTGGTTCCCACACAGGATAGGGAAGTGGTTGATCGGCTGATTGGCTTAGGTGTTGATGAGCGTGAAAGAAAAGAGAATGGATGTTGCACTTAGATAATGACAACACATAGCTGCAGATGTAGAGTGAGAAACCAGTCAGAAAATAGGAACAAAGCAGAGTGTGCATGCCGTCAAAATATCAACCAAAAAAACAATAAACCAAATGTGCAAATACGATTTGTAAGTAGTCCCGAAAAGATTACTTGATCGATAAAAATTAAACACTTTTGCTAATCAACCAATCAAGGCATTTATCAAGCCACAATCCCAAACTGTTTTCACCTTCCACTATACGGGAGGCATTGCTGCCTTCACTGTAAATGGAATATATTTGGCTTTTGACTAGTTAGTTGAAAAGAAACGAGCAATTTGAGTTTTTTATAGACTGTACAATTAATCTATAAAAGAATTCATCATAAAAGAATTGTCTGTAAGTTTAACTCTTTGCTTTCTCTTTGTGTTTCATCAATTTCCACCTACATGAAGTGTTGGGCCAACCGATGTGTGCATTTGTGTTGAAGCCAGGAGACCCGCTGATGAGTTTCTAGACCAATTAAGCACCGCTTACCGAGGCCCTGTGAGGCATCTGTTATGACATAATGACTTTTTACCTCGCGGTGACGGTAAATATATATAATAGAAGCACACACGTGTACCGCAATTCACCCACATGTGGTCGCCTGCATGTGTTGTCCACGTGGCCAGACACATACACATGTGCACACCCACACACGTCTCACCTAGGGAGGGCTGCTGTTCCATTTCGTATCCCCTGTTTCGTTCCACAGCATTAACTCCATAAGTAGCAAGCCCACTCTATTTCCCTATCCCTATGATTAACTCATTATCCCCACATAGGGCCTCATCAAAGGAGACTTTCTGATTAGAAAGAAAGGTTGTTCTTGATGTGGTCTTGGCAAAGATCCAGGTGTACACTCCAATACAGTATACAATACAATTACTTGAAATATTTCATTCAGATAAAAATTGCCCTTTGACTGTAAACCAAGTCTTTGTTTAGATATAAGCAGCAGCAAGCCAATAGACACAGGATATGGTCTACTGTATTGCAGTGCTAATGAGGAGCAAGCTATTGATCCACCATTGCAAAGCTATCCTTTATCTATCCTGCTGTCTGTCACAGTAATGATGTAATCCCTGTGAATACATCAAACAGCTTTTGAGGGGATTGAGATACTGTGTGTATGGGTCTGTATTCATGTACGTGGGTATGTGTGTTTCTGTGCATGTCTCTGTGTTGGTATGTGCTTATATGACTTTGTGATGAAATGATAACTGATATGAACAAAAACCTTCAATCTTTTGAACATAGGCTATTTTCTTGTAGGTTTTTTGTAGAATCTGACTTGTTTCTTCAACAAGCGGAGTCGCCAGTGGAGTTCCCAGGCAGGAAATTAGAAATAATCAATCAAGGCACTTCTGCATTGGCATTGGTTGTGGTGTTGTTGATTCTCACTCCCATCTTGTAAAATACGGACGCTTGGTCAGGTGCCTTTGTCGTTGTCATTGACATATAACATGCGCTTGGTCGGGACTCCCTTTTGACGCTGTTAGGACAATGAAAAGCTTGTGGGTGGGCTTACGTTTCCATGACTCGAGGGGAACGACATGGTAGGGTTCAGGGAAAGCTTGTGGGTGGGCTTACAGTTCTGTGACACGTGGGGATAACGGAGATGAAGAAAGCGGCTTCCCTTACACGGTTAAGGACACACGCGGGACACAAACCCTGCTCTCCTGGGCGAAAGTCCTGTGTTTGACCCATCCACCCCCACGACCAACCTCCCTATGAGGAATTTCCCCCCTTACATACTACTCGCTAAACCCTGTCTATATGCTGCTCTCCCCAGTACTTTCTACACACAAGGGGTCCAAATGTCCGCATTTTACGCATTTGGAGTGAGAACGGGTTGTAGTAGGCGAGTTTTGATACTGTGAAATTTGACTGTTCTCCTTTACTGTTGTGTTAGCATTTGTATCCTCCAGTGTTAGGTGTCCTGCCCTGATTAGAAAACTGATGTCAGTAAACACCTTGTCTATATTCACAACATTGCTCCAACACACAGTAGTATAGTCCAGTAAATGGCCAAGCAATAATGTTTTGGTACATGCAATGATGTGTCATGGCTGGCCAGTGCTTCTGTCACCTAGCAACCAAAACCATATGAGTTTGTCTTCAAATGATGTCCTGAGGTTTTGTGATAATATTTATTTGGCTATATTCATGTAATTTCCATAAAGGGAGCCTCTGCGTTGCCAACATTTGCACTTTACTCAAAATTTGGACGTTATGAAATTCTTTTCACAATATTTGATATGTAACCTCAAAAGCTTTGCACGTTACAGTAACATGCAGAGGTAGCCAAAAATTGTACTCAAGTAAAAATACTGTTACTTTAGAATAATATGACTCAAGTAAAAGTAGTCATCCAAATAATTACTTGAGTAAGAGTAAAAAAGTGCTTGGTGAAAAAACTACTCAAGTAGTGGAGTAACGTCTGATTTATTTCTTAACACAAGCATCAATCAGAAAAATACAAAATAATCATCTTTAGGCAAATTATAGTTCATACGTTTCCTCAGGTTAGATGTTGAGTTTTTGAATGCTCACATGTCCGTTTGTTTTGGTCGACACAGAAGACGCCGCACAATGTAGCTGCTGTTTCGCACTTTTCCTAAAAGGTAACCATGCTTTCACTATGAGGCCGGGGGGGAGGGTTCCTCCTGGACAACTGTAAAGCTAACCTCCTCGCCGCTGAGATCGAGTATGGTCACGTGACTGCACAACAATGTTTGATTGGTTAAACACAGTCACGTGGTAGAGCCTTCGGCGGAAGACTCTCTCTCTCTGTCAAAATAAAACATTAAAATGAGACGTACGCTGGGGCAAAAACAATGACGCGTAGAATACCAAAGAGGTAAAAAGAAAAGTAACGGGCTCATTGTAGCCTGATGTAGTGGAGTAAGAGTACAGTTTCTTCTTCACTAATCTACTCAAGTACAAGTAAAAGTATAGTGATTTAAAACTACTCCTAGAAGTACAATTTTTTCAAAAAGTGTAACGGAGTAAATGTAACTCGTTACCCACCTCTGTTAACATGAATATGGAAATTTGATTTCTCTAGATTTTTTTATGTCACTAATGCAGACTACAGAGTGAATAGACACAACCTTCAACTGAGAAAAGCATTTGTTAGAAGTATAAATATTTCTTTGATGTTAATATATGTATTCATCCGGGGGGAAAAACAGGTCAGTCAGTCAAGTTGGAATCTCTCAGCTCAATTAACAGAAGCTCTCATGACTCATGTTCAGCATTGCTTTGTAAAAGTATGTGCAAATGTGTGTTTTCTTTACTGCACATTACAATGCATTTAATATTTCCCGCACTAACAAAGCAATGCAGCTTCTCCAACAGCTAGGTAACATTACACGGTCCAAGTTTTCTTTCAAAAGTAAGAAAACCTAATTCAAAACCACACTTTTACATTTAAAATCATTCAAATGACTAAAAATGTAGCTCTGGAAAATGACTCAACGTTAGGGGATGCAGTTTATTCAATTAGTTTGAACAGGGACGGGGGCGGGCGTGGTTTAGGTGTGTGTGACGGCTGCAACTGGCATCCCCTTTGGCAAACAGTTTCCAATGACTGCTTCTGAGATGTTTTTAACAAAGCATCTGGCTTGTCAGGTTCACAGTTGGTTGCTTGGTGAATAAGTCTCACTCAATTTGATCATCTTTGAGTCTGGTATCCAGTTCTTGGTTGCATGTTTATGGCATCTTCAGACATGGCTGTAATTATAAAACGACAGAGATGGCCATCATTGTACACAGATTACAGGGAAACATTTTCAGCACCCAACTCCTGAAAAAGTTATTTTTGTTGAACCTTGGGTAGAACAAGGCTGGCTGTTTCCCTCTGCTTTCACTGTTTATGCTTTATACTTTATACCCATATATGAAAGTTGATTATCTCATCTAATTATCTGTGAGAAAGCAAATATGTACATTACTCAAAAATGTTGACCTATTTCTTACTACTGCAACAGATAATGAGGCCCACTCACAGCACACTAAAAACATCTGGATTTGTGTGAGTGTTTGTATAAGCATGCAACATTTTAAATGAAACCATTGCTCGTTTTGGGTACAAGACCAATACAACACAATTGACCAATTTTCTCCACTTCCAAAAACAATTTATCTGACCAGCCAAACCAATTTCTTTGACAGTGAGCCAAACACCCAGGGGCTTTAAATTATGCATTTGCGCATCTATGTGTATCCATGTGTCATATCATATGCACCGCTGTGTTTATGAGCACATTTTGGTTTATGCTGTTTGTACATGTCAGTGTTGGATGAATTCAATAGACAGGCAGAGGAAGTGTCGGAGGAAACAACCTGCAATGATTTCAGGATGGAGGAGAGGAGGGGAGCATCCTGGGGCCAGCAGGGTGTGCTGGTGAAGGGGGAGTAAGTGATGGTGGTGCAGAGAGGTGTCAGCGTCTCAGCAACAGCACCCCAGTGAGGTGTCAATCACGCACTGGCAGCAAGCAGGCTTCATTCCACAGCCGTGCACTATTGATTTATTCATCCCTGCTCTTTATCCCTCCCCATCTCTGTCTCACACTCTTTCACTCCCATCACCTCTTCTTCCTGCTCTTTTTGTTATGTCTAACACCCACCCTCCGTCTACCCATTCTTACTGTTACCATGTGCTCACTGTTGTTGTCTCTTGCTGTGACTGAGAAATTCACACTGTCCACACACGCACGCATGCACGCACGCACGCACGCACACACGCACACACAGTCAAGCCTACACCCTCTCTTTTTGTTATCTGCGTAGCCATGAGTCCTCTGCTGTCATAATTTCCCCATAAGCCTAACGTGCGCTGACACCAATATTGACATTTGTGTCTTGGCTGATTGACGTGCAGCCATTTTTTCTGATGGCAACACACATTACACACAAATGTACACACACAAACCAACATATACAAGTGTACATAGTTTGTCAGGCAAACACAGGGAGGAAAAGAAAAAGGGAGAAAGAAGTACAAAGAGAAATGGCTAAATATGCAGAACTTTTTTTCCTTCAGCCAAATTCCCCAATGTATTGATTGCAGCAACGCTATGGATGAAGAGCTGAGTGGACAGGGAATTTTGAGCACTGAACCTTAAATGCACCAAATTGATTCCCTTCCATCCCCCAGCAGAGTTAACATTCTCAACTTAGCTAACAAACAAAAAGCCATAAGGATCAGAAAAGGGTCAAGCATATAGAAAAGAATAGAATAGATAAGAATGCCTTCTATTGCCACATGTACAACAAGATTGAAGCAACTCCTTTCCAGTGTCAACATGTACGTAAGAGAAATGTAACAACATGGGATAAAATAAGTAGTGCAAAAGAAAAAAGAAGGGGGGTGGGGGGGTAAGGTGCTTGTTCAGAAATTTATAATACCTTTCATATGACATCTTGTTGGATTTTATACTAAAACACCTTAAACTTTCCTTTCAAGGCGTTCCTAGAAACCAAAGTTAAAGAAACTTCCTTTGCTCACCTGAGGCAAACCTTAAAAGTACATAAAGAAACAAAAATACAGAACTATGTCCTATGCTTATTCATTAGACATGGGATAGATAATATCCATCTCCTAGCTGCATGTTAAAACTCTTTTCAGTGGGTTGTCTGACCTCCTTTTATGGTTTCTTTTTGCGCATGCAGCGAGGCGGGCTGCTGTGTGAACATAACTCGCAGGCATGTCCGTGGTATCTGGTGGTGGGGGGTAAATCGGGGTGCTATATCAACGTCCCTGCGCACCAAGTCCCTCTACCAGCTTTAAGTCCTCATTAATTAGATGAGCACATATGCAGGATGGGTTTTTCAGCCCGCAGCACTGACTCCGTACAGCTGCTAGGACAACATGACAGTTGACAAACTAGCTGAAAAGAGTCTGTGTGTAACATCTTAAAATCCAGTTTTTCTACAGGTGATATCATTATAATTGGCTGTGGACTGTGATTTTGCAACTAGGAGCAATAATTTAATTTTTTTACTCCACTTATCAAGTATCAAGATGTTCTTTAGAGAAGCACCATGACGTGTTTGCTCCGAGGAGTGCAATAATCATCATTCTTGGCCACTTGGTGGCAAGGGAACAAGCTGTTAGCATGTCATTATTGCTAGGTTGTGTTAGCAGTAAACAGTTGCTCATTTACACATCCAGCAGACACAGAGCAACATTGTAGTATTTATTTGAAGTCATGTTTCTGGCCACCTGATCAATGTAAGTCCAATATAGAATATTCTTTTATCCGTCCCATGACATGGTGCTCTTTGGACGCTTTTATATAGACCTTAGTGGTCCCCTAATACTGTATCTGAAGTCTCTTTTATATAGACCTTAGTGGTCCCCTAAAACTGTATCTTAAGTCTCTTTTATATAGGCCTTAGTGGTCCCCTAATACTGTATCTGAAGTCTCTTTATATAGACCTTAGTGGTTCCCTAATACTGTATCTGAAGTCTCTTTTATATAGACCTTAGTGGTTCCCTAATACTGTACCATATCTGAAGTCTCTTTCACCAAAATTCACCCTTGGTGCAGAATTACAGCCACTAGAGCCCAGTCCCACAATGAGCTTTCCTTAGTATGTGCCATTTCTGAGTCTGTAGCTTTTGAGGAGGATAAAAGAGGGGGCAAGGTCGAAGTTGGGGGTGTGGCCTTAACCAACTGCCACTTTGCTCGTTTGAAAGCCATGATGTCGCAATGAGATAACTGTTGTTGTGATTTAGCGCTATTTAAATAAAATTGAATTGAATTGAATCTCTCTCTCATGGGTGGGCCAAATTCTCTGGGCGGGCAAAGCAGAGAAAGGGGAGGTAACCTTGCCCCTTATGACCTCATAAGGAGCAAGGTTACCTCCTTGAACTTCTAACAAAATCCTGAAGAGAATTAGCCATTGGAAGTAGACATGCAAGGGGTGCTAATGAATAAGGTGTCATGATTCTTAATACAAAAGTTACAAACAATCAGGAATAGATGTGTTTTGAAATATAAATAGCTCTTTATAAGACATTTTAATCAAGGTGGCCAACTCATTAAAATAATTAAGATCTGTGGATATGATGGAATAGTGGCATTAAAATAGTATACCAGTAAAAATTGAGGCTTTTATGGACACAAAAATTCTGCCGCTTGAACCCCCTACATCCCCCCCCACCCCCAGATGTGATTTCACTTCAAACATTTGATAAAAGTTGAGAACTGAGATAGCTGTCTGGATTTACCCTGCGGAGATCTGAGGAGCAGGTAACCATAGTCCAATACAAAGAAAGTGGAAGGTAACTGAAATCTGGCTGAAATGGACACATGCCGGAATGTGGAACATCGTGGATATAGTCTACGTTTATTGTAGTGGGTATACTACAATAGTCATTGCTGCATTTTTGGCAGTGTTTGTTCAGTCACTTTACTCGACCCGTATTAACGAAGACAAATGTCTGAAGTGAACATTCTGAAGGAAACACTTTAGTTTTGCCCCTATTTTTCATAAACTGAACTCAAAGATCTAAGACTTTTTCTATAATTTAATTCATACTCTTTATTACAACTTACACTCCATTGTTATTACATAACACACACAGGCCTGAAATACACACACTCTCAGGTCCTATACATGCACCAATGGAGAGGTGACAGAGTGAGTGGGCTTCCAGTGAAGCAGAGGAGGTTAACTGGCGTCTCTCCAGCTACCAGTCCACACTCTGTACTTTGGTCCAAACAGGGACATGAACCAGCGACCCTCCGGTTCTCAACCCAAATCCCTACAGACTGAGCTACTGCCACACCCTATGTACACAAAAGGCTTATTTCTCTGAAATATTATTCACAAATCTGTCTAAATCTGTGTTAGTGAGTCTCCTTTGCCGAGATAATCCATCCAACTCACAGGTGTGGCATCAAGATGCTGATTATACCTAGCTGATGAGATTATACCTAGCTACTGAGCATGTGCGACTCCCAACAAAGATAATAAAGAAGTGAGATGTCTCACTCTGAAGCCAAAACAGAGACCTAAACACAGGGTGGAAACAGGATCTGCAGCACAATGTGCAGTACAACAAAAACATGGTGTTTTTTTAAAAATGAAACCATATAAACTTATTCAACCTCAAAATTCAATTATGAACATAAAAATTTGCATAATATGAGCACTTAGACTTAAAATAATCTAATCAGTGGTTTTAGTAGAGGTATTAGTCTAGGTGTGTGTTATAGTTTATCTTGAAGACTAGAAAAGTATAAACAGTGTATTGTGTCTGTCAGATTGTTTAAACATTTACATACACACACAGTATGTTTCTGTATATAACTCCACGTTAATAACATAAGCACGCTTTATAGGGGTTGCACAGGGCTTTTACTACGGTTTTCTTCAGTTCTCAGGTTTTACACTGGCTTTCATTTTTAGCAGTGTATATCAGTAGGTTCAATATAAATGTCAGTATACAGTATACATGAAAGAAAAACAATCACCTAAGCAAAACATAACAAAATAACAAAAAGAGGTTAGGCTTATTAATTAAAAATCAAGTCAAAAGCAAAAAGGCTAGATAAAATGAAGTCCAAATTTAGTAGCAGCATACACAGGGACATTGATCAAAACAGCAATTTCCTAGACACTAAATGCTAGATCTTGCAACTTAACTACACTTTACTCTTTCTAGTAAGGAAAAACCCAATTTAAAATTTCATAAACCAAACAAAGGAAGGCTTAGAATGTCTTCACTTACTACAATGGTTATAATATTTACCAATGGGAACAATCATATTAACCAAGTCAGATATAGATGATTTGTAGCACACTTCCAAAACACAAGCATGCCCCATCATGCCCTATCCAATTACAAGCTTGCCTCTCCTATTTGTGTCATGGTGGGAAGAGAGCCCAGCTGTGTGTGCGTGTGTTTGTGTGTGCTTTGTACTCATTCCCATTGCATGTGCTGTAGGTAACGGGTCAGTGCGTCTCCTGGGTGAGCTGGACTAAAGTCTGCTGCTCACTGACCTGAGGCTGCATGTCTGCACAGGACTGCGGGTGGTGAAGTGACCTCAGATCGCGCGGCTTGGGGAAGGGAAAAACAAAGGCATGAATATGTCCAAGTTTGCCCTAAGATCTGGTCCCTCCAGGCTGCATAAAGTCTAAGTCCTGGATTTAGAATTCCTCAACTTTACTCCCTGTGGAGGGTTTACATATTCATCCCATAGGCACTTCTCCGATTGTCCTTTTCTTAAACATAACTGGTGCATGCATTCATGAAGGGCAGAGTAGCAGCATGCTAGAGTTAGCATAATATGAGATGCAGACCCAAATGTCATTAATAATTACCAACTTATTTTTTTCACAGGTTTCCTGTGTTCTTAAAGCATCAATAAGCAATACTTGTTGAATCAAATGAATCCTTGTAATATAATAATATACATACCCCTTGTAGTGTCAATCCCAATGACAATCAAATATTGTCTACTCTTGGTCGCATAGCGACAACAGATCATTAGCAGCACCTGCAGTCCTCCATCGGTGGTTAGAAAGTCCAAACTGCAGAAAGAAAAATACAGATCCAGCCTAAAAGATGCGGTAGAAAGTGAAAGCATCTTTGTATTGGTTAGTATTGATTTCCTAAGATGGATGACTGAGAAACGCGACAGAAGGGAAAGCACAGGTGTAAGAAAAGAAAAAAAGATAAATGGCTTAATTCCACTTTGGTGCTTCAGTTTCAGGCAGTGACAGACTGGTAATCTGGAATTAGGGGAGATGCCAGAGGGGCCGTGGGCCGTCGTCATCCGTTTAGGCCGGCCGGCCAATCAGAGAGATTGTCACAGCCATGTGGCCCTTTAATTGTAAACGGCAGCCCATATCAATAATAATCTTCTTTGGCCTACTAATAGCCAAACTCCTCCAAAACCTGCACACCTATAAGTACAGTAATCTGATCAGTATTTATACCGCACGTGGTTACCCTCTACAGTCTACAGTCGCACACTTTTACATCCGTCTGAAACTGTAATTGCTTTGTGGCAAAATTACTTATTCAGATCGGATGTTCAAAATGTGCATGGTTTGAAATAAAACAAATCTACATGCATTTCTTTTATTTGATTATTTGTTTGCAAAAGATACAGTGAAGTAATGCCTTCTGGGAATTTCAAGACAGAATCGAGTTGACTGCGTTAGCTATAGGCTACTGTTGTAAAAGAGAGAGAAATATAAGACAACACTGTTGGCTGACGGTGAAAAATACTGCAAACTGTCTGATTTGTTTTTAAAATCAAGTGCAGATTCAGCTAGCCCTAGCGCTAATACAGCTAGCAATAGTGTTAGGGAGACAGGACAGTTAGGAATATGAGGAAGAGGAAGAACAAATCATCTTGCTCACATCGATTTTAATATTTTTTCATTCATGACACCATTTTAATACTTACATTCATTATTATGGTTTATTGACTAGCATAACCTTTTAGCTTAGGTTGTATTGATCTGGGGGGGGTGGGGGTGGGGTGGGGGTGGGGTGGGGGGGTGTATGAAGCATTTGAAGATACTCCAGGAAATGACATCACAATAAGCAGACATACCAATTCAGGCACTGGATGACCATTGCAGAATTAAGGGTGAATGGAATAGTTTTTTTTTTTTAGATTACTGACTATTTTACCAACAAAAATGAAAACCATGACTCCCTGCTTGTGTTATTTTGTAACTTGTGGTTTAAAAAATAACCTTTGTTAGAGGCGTTCAGTGTGATAACACATCAAATTAGTAAGTATTAGTGAGATAACACACAATTTGAAAACAAAAACGCAAAAAAAAGAATGTAATTATCACATTTGCCTCACTCAAAGACGCACATAACTCAAAATGCTCAGGGGCTTTGCAAAGAAACGTACCCTGAGAATTCTCACGCAGCCACACATTAGCATTTCCTGTGATGTGAAATGTGATAATTTTATCAAGTCACTTTTCCATGAAAGTTGAGATGTGCTACATAAATCAAGTGTTTTTACTGATTGTTTTTAAGCTGGTAGCTGAGTTGGAAGAACTATTATACTTAGCACTTCATTTCAGAGAATTCCACCCGTCTTGCTTCAATAAAATCCAGCTCCATTTTTCAGGAAAGTGCCTATTATAAAAAATATGTTTCCAAATGATTACAGGCACAAAGCCCACCTGCAGCTCTTTATTCCTGACTGCACCAGCCTGCTCCGTCTCAGAGCCATTCAGACAGCGGTCTCATTTGAAATGGCTTGTCATAGCTTTCATAAAAACATCACCTGTTTAGCTAATGAATGGCTCCACTGATGATCCAGCTCCTATCTGGTGACATGTTTTTCTCCACTTGGTTCCACAACAGCGGCTCATCACTTTAGCAGCAGCGCAAATGTTCAGCTGCATGTCATCAATATCTCGAAGTGTGATGGGGAAGTGTTTTCTTCTCACTTGTAGTGAAGTGCGATAACTGATCAGGGCTTGGGGAGGACAAAGCAACAACAAATATTATTTTGAATTGGTTGTAAAACATTTTTAGTATGGCTGTCAATCGATTACAATTTTTTTAATCGTGATTAATCGCATGAGTGTCCTAGTTCACTCGCGATTAATCGCAAGTTAATAGCACATTTTTTGTGTCTGTTTTAAATGTACTTTAACCCTCATGTTGTCCTCGGGTCAAATTGACCTGTTTTCCTTATGAATGTTCTTTTTTATTTTACCCCAAATAACATGATTGATTCCACACAACGCTCTTTAGAAAGTACACATCTCTACTTTCATTAATTTTGGGGTGTCATATTCAATTTTATTAAAAAACAAATTGAAGTGGTTTTGAAATAGTATTGAGTAAAAGTTGACATATTCCAGTCTGTGATTATCCATTAACATCCATTCCTTTAATTTTAGTCTAAATAATTCCGAATTTCTGCTTTTCTAACTCAAACATTAAGTATAATTTCCTATAAATGAGGTTTATTGACCATAAATTCCAAAAATAACAGTAAAACTAAAGTTAATAAGTTAGTGTTGCATAACAAGGGTTAAAAGGGATATTTTGAATGCTCAAGTGGTATATACATAAGTACTCCAGTTCACATTAACAGTAGCAATACATGCAGATTACTTAAATCTTGTGGAGACAACCATCTGGAAGGGCCTTGAAACTCAACTTGCCATACAAAAGACACACTTCTTATGCATTTCTGCTAAAAGGAGCTTTGTTTCTGCCATTCAGTCCCTTTCTGCCGTCTCATCTCCACAGACGGCAGTTTGTTTTCTCCTATACTAGAATGTATCTGCGGTGTAGCCAGTCCTATCTCCACAGCGCTGTGGCCATTTGTCCTTACCCTTGTTTTTTTTTTTTTATATGTGCCTACTCCCTGTAGTCCATACCTACTCTCTCTCTTGTTTCAAGCAACCTCTGACTACTCTGTAAAGGCAAACGGCAATAACTTTCCTTTTGGTCAAAAATTAGTTCATGATATTTTTGGGACATTCAGGTCATATGAGAAAATAATGGGTTGTCTTAATATATCAGAATCAGAATCAGCTTTATTTGCCAGGTATGAGGACACATACGAGGAATTTTTCTTTGGATCATGATTGCTCACAATGCATACAAAACAAACCACAAAATAATAAAAACAATATATACACAAATAAATACACACTCTAAACAGAAACAATATAGAGGCAAAGTATGCAGGAGTAAATTGCGATAATGAATAGTGATACAACAGCAGCTGTTGTAAATCATCAAAAAGATATGCCATAAACACTAGATTCTATACAGGTGTTATTATAATGATTTTGTAAATGGTGATCAGCAACCAAATATTGATAATGTGGAAATTATTGCATGTTGAATTGGTGTGACATCTCACTTTTACAGACAATACAAAGGCAGAGGACAGTAACTTCAAAATAGAGTCAAGTTTGAGATCAAGATTTTTTAATGTAGATACATATCATTACTTAAACATCTAAAAAAACTTTTTCTCACTTCCACACTCTAGCGAGTTAAGGTCTTTTGCCTTTGTAGGGTAGTACTGTTAGGGAGCAAATTTGTGCTTTGTACATTATTTGTGCAGTTTTAAGATCACTGAAATTTAAAGCGTGTGTGTTAATAGTGCGTTGGTGGCTGACTTTGTCTGTGTGTGTGTCATTTGGTGCTGGCTGCGAACCTTAATGTGCGGGACTGTAGGGTCCTCTGTTGGTATGTCATACAATCGATCGGTGATTTGACCCAGTATTCATAAAAAATATTGATTGTAGCAGCTTTAAACAAACAACTTTAGAATGAAAGGAAAAAAAGAGGATTGTTGGCAGAGATGTGTGCTCTATCGTAGATTCAGCCATTCGTTCCTTGATCCTGACTGCAACCTATTTGAGCGTTCCAACATGTCCTTTGTAAAGGGCCGCGTGGCTGCTCCCCTGGGGGAGCCTGTTGTGAGCAAGTGGAAAATGACAGGTTCCTGTCTGGTGTTTGCCAGTCTCTAATAGCTATGTCCGGTCACCCAGAAGAAAAACCAACATGCAGCATGTCCCACTTTAAAGTGACGGTGACAGGGACAGAGAAAGGAGTGATAAAGGAGGAAGGGGGGGGGAGGAAGGACCGGAGGGAGTTCCGTTCCCTGCCTGGTTTCCTGTACGGGTCAGTGCATCCGCATGTGATTACACACCTGTCAACATCTTTGCTTGGTCTTGCTTTCTTTCGTGGGTTTTCCCTGTCTTACTTTTTGTTTAAATACTTCAAAGAATTGGTCAATCATGCATAAGTCTGCTTTATAAAGTTCTTTACACAATGTCTTGGACATTTGTATTCTTTTCTAATCATATTGTCTCTTTGAATCTTGCCAGCTGTATTATTAATCTTACTTTACTCTCTTGAGCTATGTACTATTTGTGTTCCTTTTATTTATTTATTTCTGACATCTATCAGTGCTCTTAACTTGAATTGAACTGTGTATACTCATTGCCCGGCCCTCGTGTGTTATCTTTGGCATCCTGTCTGCTGTTTATGTGCAAACGTTTTTGGTCCGTAGACTGTTAAAACCAAATTGCCCTTTGGGATAAATACATTTGTTTGAATTAAACTGAATCTTCCATATTAATCCTCTTTTTCCCCTCACCTGGCCTTGCCTTCCTCTCCCTGGAGGATGCTTTTGAAGTGCTGGCAGAGAGCTCTGAATTCAGCGAGATGGAGGGTCCATGCCTGGCGTTCAGGAGAGCGGCGTCTGTCCTGAAGAGTTTGCCCTGGGCAGTGCAGAGCCTAGGGGCCACTCGGGACCTGCCCTGCCTGGGGGAACACACCAAAGCAGTCATGGAGGTAAAGTAAAGCCCAGAGCCTGCATGCTGACAGCCAATTCCATCTGTATAATGTTTGGAATGAAACAACAGTGTTTAATTTGGGCTGCCGTACTAGTTTGATTTTCTGAAACCATACCCTGTGAATGCAAAGTTTTCAGAAGCAGACTCTCAATTTTCCCAACAAGGAGAGTTTTCAAATCCATCTGTGTGTGGACACAATAAATAATGTGAAGCTTACTGTGATGGATTACCTGTCTCACCTCATGACTTTCAGGTTTTTTGAACTTTTTTCGTACTGTTGTGAAATGATCTGTGGCTGCCTTGAAGGGAGAAATTCAATCTAGAGACTTTGGCAAATGCATTGGAAAATAGTAGCAGTAACGCTAAGTATACGTGATGTGATTAATGAGCTACAACTCCCAAAACCCAAAACAGGATGGTTGTTCATTGTAGCAGTGAACTATAGCCGTTATCACCAAGGGGATAAGCGAGCGTCCACGAAGCATAGCTCATATGGCGCCATTTTAATGCTACAAAGCACTCAACCCCCGTTAGCATTCCATTGACCGCCATTCATTTTGGCGCCACTTTGACAGTGAATAACTTTACATCTGAAGCGTTTAAAGACTCTCTTTGTCCATTGTTTATTTCTAAAGAAACACAACAATGTATAAAGGCTCCATTACCTTATACCTCACGTTATGGCTCCGTAGCAGACGTTTTTGTAAAAATAGGCTAACGATTGTGTCATAACCACGCAACTTGCTGTCGCATAGTTGACAGATCACCTTATTGTATTTTTTATTGTATTGTATTGTCACTTTAGATGTTTAGGTTTAATTACTAATGTTACCTAGCATTTAAGTTAGCAATAATTAGCCTGTGCCTATGTTATCTCCTAACACATATCTACGCTCTCCGTTTCTGCTGATTGGGAATGATTGAGATTTCTCTTGGCACAGCTACCAGAAGACTTACAACTTTCAGACAGGTTGCTAGCGTCACATCTACGTCGTCAAGCTCAGTTGGAGGCTGCGCAGTAACGCTCAGCATCACCGGAAAAGATCTTCTAATATCCTTCACTGGTCTCCGTCCAGAGCAACGGACACAGTCCACTTTGATAATGAAAGTCAAACACATTCGTAGCAAATTTAGCTGTTGGTGGGTGTCTCAAATTGGTATATATCCCCTCAAATAAAGATATTATGCGCTTGGGTGTTTTCAACTTTTTGCTCCTTCCCAAAGGATGGCAGCAATAGTTAGCTAGGATTCACAAATAAATAAATACCAGTGGAAACAAGTCGAGTGAAACTCACCTCAGAAATAATGGAGCAACACCAAATTTATGGGTTTTCTGGTTTCTCATATTTTAAGAGAAGGCAAAGAATATGAGCAGCTGACAGACAGCGAGGCCTTGATAAGAGGAGGGGGATGACACCTTTATGGATTTGAAAGTAAGCAGCCGTTAAATCATATATAAGTCCATATATTCTGTACAAGGTTGAATAAATTTAAATTGCAGGCTAGTAAAGGAGTGTTTTTTCTTTCACTTCCTATATTGGGGTTGGATTGCGTTCTCAGTGAACACAACTGTAGGGCATCTTAAGTAAACCGAGACCCCTGTGTCCCAGTGGTGGAATGTAACTAAGTATATTTACTCAAGTACCTTACTTAAGTACACATTACAGGTACTTGTACTTTACTTGAGTCTTTTCTTTTCTACTTCTACTCTGCTACATTTCAATGAGAAATTCTACTTTTTACATTACATTAATTACAGCTGTAGTTCCTAGTTTTGCACACAGTAGCTAGTTATAGTTTATAAAATACCATGTTATAAATTAAACGACCCAAAAGTGTATCGGCCTAGTCTAGAAATGATTCGCTGATTAAACACGTACTGTAGTCTATTAACAGAAGTGTTTACCGTTTCCAGTCTCTATAATGTGAGGAGTTTTCTGCATTGAGTACTTTTATTTTTTATACTACTACAATAGTACATTTTCCTGATGATACTTACATACTTTTACTCAAAGATTGGAAGTAACGAAGTACTTCGTTACTGTACTCAAGTCGACTTTTCAGATATTTTTACTTAACTTTACTATTTATTTTTTTGGCGACTTTTTTCTTTTACTCATTACATTTAAACACGAATATCGGTACTTTCTACTTACATTTTACAAAATTGGCTCGTTACTTTAGTTTAGTTTTGCTCGTCTATCAGGTGTGATTGTTAATGGCGGAGAATAGCGCGGACACGCGCTTCACTGCGCGAGCGGGCGCGCACGCCACACGGAGAAAAAAAGTGAGAGAAAAGAAAAAGAGACTAAGAGCTCTCCGGAGGATAATCAGTTGAGATTGTGTTTGTGCATCTTTGAGAACTGTAAGTCATAGAACTTATGTTGTCAGTTCATTTAAGCCTGTTGTTGTATTGGTCTGTATTCTTGCAAATTTAAAAGTTAGCTTGTTTGTGTTCTTCCTCTGTTAGCTAGGTTACACCTGTTAGCTAGGTTACACCTGTTACCTAGGTTACACCTGGCTGTTGATTCGATATAATGCCGATTGTTGAACGTCCTTGCTCATTAAGATAATGTAATTAATAGTGGGTTTATTGTTATTATTTACCAGCATATATGATTCCTATGCATTGTGTATGGTAGCCTTTACATTGTTATTTATTTCTTTTATTACCACACTAACAGCCATAGCAGAGCTTTATACTTTAAGTACATTTCCAAGCCTCTACTTTGTTACTTTTACTTGAGTAAAGATGTTAAATCACTACTTTTACCAGAGTATCTTTTAACACAATTTTTGGAACTCTGTCAAGAAGAATGTAGCTGACTCATTCTTCTTCTAAAATGAATACCAATCTGCACAAACATGCTTTCAGCAGAAACCATAATGGTGTTTCATCTTGCAGAATACATTTTGCTTTGAATTGTTGAACAAAAAAAGCCCAAATATCCATTCAATAAATATATCAAATTTTGTTTTCAGACATTTTTAGTTCTAGACAGCTAACACAACTTGCCACACACATGAGCAAATACACTGACAGCCATCACGCCGGTTTATCTCGACTTTTTTTTTTTGGGGGGGGGGGGATCTTATCGGGTCACTTGGCAATCATCCCCTCACCTAGAGTCATGCTCGGGGCAGAAATCATAGCAAGTTGTCAGGGGAAGTGCCGAGAAATGTTTGCTCGGAGAGAACAGAGTCCCTGTCGGAGGACAAGGTGATCACTGCAGTCCAACTCTCCGACACATTAAACCTAACAGACACACGGCGGGTCTCAGAGCAAGTTTCAAAATCTGTCAAATCTGTCAGTGCTGAGGCAGATTCATTAAAC